>BSBM01000018.1:11885000-12485000 GCA_027924585.1 Larix kaempferi | reverse complement strand
AATAACCGGAACCGGGAATCAAACCGGTCTGGGGTCAACTCGGACCGGAACCGGAACCGGTAATGAACCGGACCGGTTTGATTTCAATGAACCGGACTATTAAAAAATACAAAAAAAATTACAATTTTAATCATAAAAATTATATTTAACATTCCAAGCTATATTTCGAAGCATTAGACACATAATATGCATATTTGAAAGTGAAACCATTAGACTAGTAGACACATTGACATTCACATAATATGTAAACTTTGTAAAGTCTACTCATATATATAAATCGGAAATCCATAAACCATGTATGGGTAACAAAATGGCACCCGCCCAAGGGAATAGAAACTGAATCCCGCCTTGGGCATGAATCTGATTAGTTTTATTTTTCTGAATTTACTATGTTTTGTTATATAGTTTATTATTATTATAGTTTGTAAAGCAGCATACCTGCCAATCTTTATTTAGATGATGCTATAAAGGCAGGCCTAGTGTTTTTGGGGCTGGTAAGTCTTTACTCTGGCCAAGGCCATACATATTTAAAATTTTGTATTACAATGTTGTACAGTTCAGCTGCAGTTTTACTTCATATAAAATCTAACCATAATTGTGAAAAAAAATAACCAACTAATATTTAGTAGGCTTTTGTTGTGTGAGCTACATTTAAGGGGCTAGTAGGAAAATGCAGAGCAAAGATGTTATTTAAAGGACTTAAGCATACTCTGTCACAATGTTTAAGACAGAAGTTTATCATGGAAAATCATTTATGCCGCATCCAAAAAACCTGCAGGCACAAGTGAAATAAAAGATGTGGATACACTTCTAAGTTTTCAGCCATATAAGAGGGGCAGACTTTTGGTAAATATTTTTGTGCTGTGGTCTGAAAGATGTTGATTATCGGACCAAGTGCAGTACCCAGGCCCCACACTACTCTTGGAGTTGCTTAGATCTGAGTTGGTTCCCACGCCTTCTTAGAAAACTTTTCCTTATCTTATGTACCGGCCGGTTTAATACGGGACCGGACCGGTTAGTTCCGGTTAGACCGGTTTGGTATTGAACCGGTCCGGTTAGGTCCGGTTAGGACCGGTTCAATACCAAACCGGGCCCCCGGTCCGGTTTAAAGGCCGGTTTGATGCTCTTGTTATGCTGACCGGTCAAACCGGCCGGTTCCGGTTCGGACCGGACCGGTTATTAAAACATTGGATCCAAGTAGATCTAAGAAAAAGTAAAAATGAGGGTTTTAATCAATTAGGGTTTTTATGATCTAGAAGTTATGGATAAGCCAAAGAAGAAGAAGACCATACCTTTGGAGCATACTTGGATGAAGAGATGAATGCTAGTTGAGATGAGGATTACTTTTGCCAAAGATCAAATGAAGAATTTTTGAAGCCCTCCTGCCAAATCGATTTTCTCCAAGCCACATGTGTGTCCCTCTAACCTGTCAAAACCAAGGAGCAAAGCATCAATTAGTTTAACATGTTGAGGTAGATACAAGCAAGAGAGAGATGAGCAAAGAATAGTTGGCACAAAGACAAAACCACTCCCTGTTTAACCAAAAACATCTTCCTCCAAGCTTGAAGGGCAAGCCTCCCCACCAATTCACACTTGTAAAAAACGTCCTCTTAACCTGTAAAAAAATATGGCAACATATGCAAGATAGTTACAAGAGATCCTCCAGTGCAATGGACAAAAGCATTTACAATCAAAGCAACCAACATCCACTCCAAGATCCAAGCATGTACTCCAAAAGATAGAAATTTTATTCCAAGAGCCAAGAGCCAAATTCTCTAGATGATTTTACAATGAGGGGGTCTCCTCCTTATATAGGATAATAAAGACCAAAACCCTAGATCTCATAACCACTTTTTGAAATGAGTGGTTGAGATTAAAAGATCTCAATACATGATCAATTGCTAAGATGAAACATAACAATATAACACATGGATCACTCAAATAATGATGACGTCATAGCTAAAAGGTACTCATGGGGGGTGACGTCATCCACTAGAGGGGGTAAAAGTACAAAAGCCCACCTCATATGACTAGGACATGACACATGGAGTTAATGGTGGGGCTAGGAGGCATCAATCCTTACTAGCTCATCCCCATGGCACAATAAAATATAATAATATGTCCAAAATAAATATAAATGATCAAATCTGTCCTCAAAATCTGTGACAGACAAGCAGTAAAAGGCCTCCTGTGGCCTCTGTGGACCCACCCAAATGGTGAAAACTGGCTGGAAGATAGGGGGTTCACCCTGAAGACCTTTATGAAAACCAAGTGCCAAAATCTTGCCTTAATTGCCCAAATCGAATTCCTCAGTGACCCTTTTATCCCATTTCTGGACTGCCTCGGTAACTGTGAAAGTGCTGAAACTGCCTCCTAGGGAACCTGCGCTGTCAAACTAAGCCTACCAGGCTCTCCATAAGGGGGGAATAAATGGTAATAACAAGTGGTTGGACCACCCCCTCCTCATACAACGCCTTAGATGAACTGGCCTCTCATGGCCCCTATTGCTTAGGCTGGGAAATCAACCCCAAATCTAGTCAACAAGTGTAAAATTGCATCTATCACTGTCAGAAGTGCCCGAAACTGAAAGATAAGTGTCTCATTGGATCCAGAAGACCCAAATCTACTAAGAATGTGTACTCATACACCATGGGTTGCCCTGTTGGGCTAGCTGTAGGGTCCACCATATATGGACAGTGCATAATCTGATGATCTGAAGTAATAATAAAACCTGCTGAACTGTATCAATCACCATCTGAATCATATGTCCATCATATAGTATCATAAATAGGAATATGCGGGCCCATACATCATCATCAATAAGCCTTCATGGTCCACATCATCACAGATCCCAAGAAATGGCCATAGTCAAACTAGGTTTGACTAGGTCCATATACAACCAAGGATAAATCATATCAGTAGACTAAGACATGTTCCTCCAATCATACTCATAGCTTAACTTAAGTATAACATCATTTAGTGGCATTAATCACATTTATTCATTTCGTTGTTAGTTATATTTACTTGCACAATAGCTTAAATGGCAAACTCACCCATTGGACATGGTCTAACTGCGAGCTAAGGATGAAGGCTAGGAACAAGGTTGGGCAAAGGGGTGACTTGTCTAAACTCAATTGAAAGATACTTTGGACTGGGAGAAAGGGGAAACTACAAACTCCGTGCTGGACAAAATAACAAGGGGGATGGTCGTGCCTCACAAATGTGTAAGTTGTTTAGAGAGTGCTTATTCAACTTAGGCATCATGTCTACATCAAGTTGATCCAGGTTCATTAGGATCATTCAATTTCATTTCATGGCCTTTTTGGCCTACATAACCCTTCGGATCTCAGGTGTGCTGATAAGCACAACTAATTGCAGCTTGCATCCAGGGCATGTTTACATGTACATATAAGGTCAGCAATTGTTTAGATATAGCATTTAAGAACCATTGCTTTTTGGACCTTTGTTATACTCTTCGAGGAGTATTTTTTAGCAGTTCATCGCTCTTGCCCTTTTTAGTTTCCATGGGCGAATCTATATAAGTTTCCGTAAGTAGTACATGAGCTTTCAGTTTTAGCCAACAACATCTCAAGTGACTAGGGGGAGTTCGAGCTAATGCCAAACATCGGGACAACCGACCAGAATGATTTAGGCCTACAATCCAACTTACCAAAGGCAAGTTTTGTCACCAACTCAGAGCCGAGACACTAAACATACAGGGATGCGGTCCAAACACAGAGGTAGAAAAAGGGGAAGTCCTCAATATTAGAAAGTCAAGTAAGACAAGTCAAGGTTTAAAGCCAAATAAGGAAAGTCATGGATGGATGGAGTCAAGTGAAGGTGGAGCCTAAGCTAGCAGACAATTGGTGTCAAGAAAGACCATATCTATGTAAGGTGGTAAACCAGTGAGTTTTGTCAAACAACCTAAATGTGCAAGTAAATGTCCATTTTATAGTTCATCATCAAGATAGTCCATTTTAAGTTTTACACATTTTGCCACATCATGAATTATATACCAAGCCAATGCTATGAACATGACTAAAGCAACAAGTTAATAATCCACAGTCAATGATAAAACATCCATACGTCATACAATATCATCACAAGAATTATCATCATATATCATCTGAAACACTGCTGCAATACATCTCTAGGCACTGAACTGAAATTGTATGGGATAAAGAGTCACATCGGTCATCAAATTTGAACTCTCAAGGCTCAGCCTTGACACAAGGTCTAACATAAGTCTGAATAATACACTACTCTGATCATGAGTGATCTCAAAATATACAATCATCATAGTCAAGCTCTGGAATGTGCAGATATCTGCTAAGTAAGAATAGTAGCCCTGCTACTATGGTGTGATAACAGTTCCTCCCTTAGAGAAACTCATTAGTCATTCTATCTTTAGTGATCATTCAATTTCTTATCACCTTATTGAAGAAGAAGAAAGTGGGAACATCGACCAAGATCGTTTAGTAGTGATTTCACATGATCACTGTGCAAATAATCAGGATGTTTTAAATGAACTTGTTAATTTTGTCCCCGATCAATTAAATGAAAATGATCATTTATCCTCATACAAATTCAATGATAAATCAATAGAAGGTCAATCTCAAGATGAGGATGAGTTAGTAAATCAAGCTAGATGCTCTAATCTTTGTTCTACTTCTTATAGTGAGTCTTTAAGTTTTTCGTTTTCCATCCTTAGTCAAGATAGCTTTATCCAATTCTTAGAGTTAGAATCTTGTCCTCAATTTGTAAATATTAGACTTGATCAAAAGCTTGAAATCATTCCCAAAACAAAGAATGTCACTTTCAAAGGCCTTTCCTTTTGAAAAAATTTCAAGGTCAAATTTGTCTATCTATTTGGGAAAATATGCATATTTTCAATCTGCCCTCCCTTCCCAACTTTTTCAATCTTTTTTGGGTTGGTGGTCTAGTCAGTCTTTTGCTTTTGAAGTTTTCAATAAGAATTATAAGCTTGGTCACATCATTGGAGAAAAAGTACTTCATTTCCCTTTTCAGCCACGTTGGAACAATAATGCTTGTTGCCAAGTTATCAATCATTCTTGGTGGCTAGAAAAGGTGTTTAAAGATCAGTTTCATTTTTTCTCTATTTTTGAGCAACAAGTGGGCTTGATTTTGATTTTTCGTCTTCTGAGATTTGATTTATCCCCACTTGATTTTTATTTGATCATCAGTCCCAAGGAGAACCAAATTGAATATATGAGAGAAATGAATGAGGAAAGTAGTTTTTGTAAAAATAAATTGAATCACGTGCCTTATATCTTTCCTCCATCCATCTCAAAGATTAACTTGCATGAATTTTATTATCCTATCAATTCTTGGATGGAGGATGTTTGCATTAGTTGGTCTTTCCCTCAGTAATGTCTACTAATCTCAGGTTGCTTCAATATTGATTTAAGATTATCTAAATGCTGTTTTCAGGCTGCCTAATTTTGTGATATGATCAGCAGTAGGTATTTAATGATACAGTGATATATTCCTTACATAATGATGGAATGATTTTACAGTGGAATGATGTTACACAGTGATGTAGGAATAAATGTTCAGTAATACATGAAACTTAGTAATATAATGATGATCAGTTATGTGCTAGTAGTGTGCTCAGTGACAAAAAAAACCCGGTGATGATGTGTATGATGATATGACATATACACAGTGATTATTCTCAGTATGACAAAATGATGATGATACCTACACTCAGACATTAGACAAAGATATGATGTGCTAGTGATATGATGTAATATGATATCTACACCTATTACTCAGTAATATATGATGATCAGTGATATGCTCAGTAGGCAGTGGTATGATTATACAATGATGACATGATGCTCAATAAAGCAACAGTGATATGTCATGACAGTTGACCAAAGCTTGAGTTGACAGTGACAAGTAGATGAGCAACAGTGCATTGAGCAGACCTTTGATGATGCTTGGATGATGCCCTAGTTCCAGTGCATTAACAAGTTACACATACAGTGATAAAGACCTTGATAACGATGATGATGCATACTTGGTGATACTATTGATGAGCAGTAGATGAGCAGATTGACAAGAGTGATGAGCAAAGAGAAATGAGCAGTGTTGGACCAGCAGTATAGATTGAGCAGCAGGATTGATGAGCAGACATGACGTGGTTGAAGAGTAGGTGTTGATGAACAGAGAAGATTGATAAGAGTGTTGCAGCAGTGTTGATGAGAGTGATGAGCAGATGACCAACAACATCGATGAGCAGTAGATTGATGACAATCAACGATTGACATCAAGCTTGCAAGTGGAATCTTGCACTTGAGGATTGGACTCCTCAAACCCTTCTTAGTTGGAGCTAAGAAAACCAGGCTGGGTCCTGTTATGAGAGTTGGTGCTGATTGTAATCGAGAAGATTGTAGTTTTCCATGTACAATAAATAAAGATCAAAATTACATATGTTCTTGTGTCTCTTTTGATGTGATGTTGTGCTTATGACTCATGATGAATTTGATTATGCAATTGATGACATAATGATTGATATCCTCTGATTGATTAAAAGAAGGTAAAAAGTTTATAATTGCTCTCACACTGATTCACCCCCCCTCTCAATGTGGCCATTGTGTCCAACAGGATTGTTTGGCTAGATTCCAGAGGCAACCGTGATTCAATGTGATAACCAGAGCTTTGTGTAGATGTCAGTGAATCCTGTATTTCACGACAGGTTGAAGCACATAGAGATTCAATATCACTTCATACGTGATATGGTGCAGAAAGGTGCAATCGAGTTACAGTATATTTTGACAGATGACTAAAGTGCAAATGTTCTCACCAAGCCTCTTTCCAGCATGAAGTTCAAATACTTTCGCGAAAGACTTGGAGTAGAAGAGAATGTGTCCCTCCTTGAGAGGGAGAGATGATATAGAGATGTTTACCTTGCATTCACCCAGGTGCCTCTACTCGTCCAGGTACTCAGCCAGGTATGGGAGAAATTCCATCGGCAAATGAGTCGGACAGGCAGTAGATGGTCGGGTTCACCTAGGTGCCTCTACTCATCTAGGTTCTCAGCCAGCTATGGGAGAAATCCCATCGGCAGATGAGACAGATAGGTAGTAGATGGCCGTGTGATGATTGCACATGTACCTCTACTCGTTCAGGTTCTCAACCAGGTATGGGAGTACCCCATCAGTGGATGAGACGAAAAGGTAGTAGATGGTCGTGCACATTTGCTTGTCCAAGTTCTCAGCCAGGTATGGGAGGATCCCATCGGCAGATGAGATAGACAAGTAGCAAATGGTATAGCAGATTGGTAAAAGCCTATCTCTGAGACATCTAGGTAGGATGGAGAGACTCGCTTGGACACACCGAAGGACTGGTGGAGTTGATACATGATGACACTTCTCGAAGGACTGAGACTGTGTTGACAACCTTCAATATGTATGTTATCACATCCATGTTAGCTGGAGCTACCATGCTGCCGATTGTGTGGTCGGGGACCATACTATACTTTTTTTCCAGATTAGAGATCGGATGCCTTCAGAGGAGGCACACAGTTTTGTTCAGATTGCCTCGAGCAGACATATTAGTGGGGACAGATGGTTTTATGGTATTGTCCAGACATGTATACTTTGTTGCCTACATAGGCACCCTTCTTTGCCAGGCTTTGCTTAAGCTCATTGAGACAGTTGCCTAGCCATATTTTGATAGAGTGCTACAGAGTATTACTGGTTTACCACTTATTGCCCAGATTCAGTTGAGATCCAGTTTCAGAGTCAGCTTCAGCAGCAGGTATATGGTGCAGCAGGTATAGGATTTGATGTTCTATTGCTTATGTTGTTGATTAGACTTGTTTATACATGATAGTACACTGACTTTACATATTATGTTGATGTGGTGATCTAGTTGTTATTATGATGTGTTTGGCCCTTGGTGATGTCAGTCCAGCCACTTCAGTAGGCTCCTGTCTATGCACACCGGATCACATTCCCACTATTGGTATAGACTTGGTCACTTAGTCCCCTTAGGTAGCTGACTTTGGATCCACATTCTCCTTCTCCACCCATCCGATTCATTCATGATTGATATTTCCCGACTTGGATTCTGATTTGTGACCTTGAGGATCCCCTTCCCCACTGATCTCTGAGTATGCCATGATTCCCTGTCTTTTGTGCCTCGACTCTTTAGTGTGTGAGATGCACTCTCAAACCTGGGATTTGCCCCTGTCGGTTGCCCCCGATGTTGCAATGCAGTATAGGATTGTGTAGCCTCACTAGGTGTTCCCCATTGGTCATCGAAGCATTTATGCTCACCCCCATTACTCTGCAGTATGAGCACCTTGATTATATCTATTGAGATATGTATGTAGCCCAAAAGGGCCTTGATGTAAAATGAAGAATTGAAGAAATGTAAAGCAAGCCAAAACGCTCTTGTAAATGTAAAATCTAGCCAAAAAGGCTAAGTATGAAATGTAAATGTAAAATCCATGCAATGTGTTTGTAAACACACATGGACACTGGTCAGCCGTACATATCAGCTTTGTAGTGGTTATTTCCTCACCTAGTCCTGCGGGGCAAGGAGGTGAGAGGGAGCAAGGGACAAGCTCAAGATTGCCCCCTAGAGTCTCAAGTTACGGTTTGCCGGACACCCAGTTTGGCGGCTCTAGAAAAGATCCTCACGGAGTCTTATTAAGACACGGATATGAGTTGTGAGATACTTGTTAGATGACCAGTGGCGGTTTCCCTGCACTATACCCATTTGTGAGGCACCACCCTTCCCTGTGTTCCGTCATGGTATGCTTATCTCAGTGGACCCCACTTTCTCGAGTTATCCAAAGGGTCACATGATCTTAGTCCTTGTCATCCCTTATCCTTCACCTTATTTTCCACCTCACCCAAAGTCAGCTAGGTGGTCAAGTCTATAGGTTGTGCATACCAGTTTGAATCTTTTGGATGTGGTGGGCCCACCTCACCATGGGCCTCGTATTTTGAGATATTATGTATTTTTGATCACCATATTGACATTTTATTGTTTAGTAATGGACTAACTTGTATAAGGAAGCCTATCGCTTCATATTGTATACAGGTGTTCAGCCAGCACCATGTTGACCAGATTTGACTTGGTCAAACTAGGTTGACCAGGCCAAAAATGGGCCCGAAAAATATTGCGATTGAAATTTCGATTTTGGTCACTTGTATTCTATTGGGGTCCCATATGAACCTCCAAGCATCAGATTTTGGAAAAGTTGAGGCATCGATGAGATTTTTAATTATTATTGGTCATTAATGACCTGTTTTAATTAAAAATCATGGATTTTGGGCAAACAGTGCCTAAGTGATGGATCGGGGTCATTCAAGTGATCATAACTACTATTTTTGGGGTCCACGATTGCATTGCAACATACGGTTTGACAATCCGGGCACTATAAGTGGGTCAAAAGCCCAAATTACATCTTCAGCAATAAAAACCAGCAATAAATTAAATGGAAAATCAAATATGGCAAATGTAACTATTGAAAAATGGCAAATGCAAAGGTTGGCTAACATAAGGGGGTATCCTAAGGTAATATTGGTTATGTTTGGGCATTCTATTTATGTTTTGGGGCCCTCATTTGGCCCAGCTCATCACAAGGGGCGAATTGGCCCATTTTTGGACATTTTTCACTATGTAGAACTTCACATTTTGCAAATATAATGTATTAAGACTTTGGCTAAGTGGTATGGGGGGCTAAAATAGTCCATAGGCACCCCCCATCCACTCATTTGATTGTTGTATGGCCCCACCATGGGCCCCTCACTCCACTTGTGCGCTACACTTGGGCAATTCGCACCCCCTCTTGAAGCTCATCTCCACCATCGATTTGAGGCTTGGGAAAGTCAATCCCAGCCATTCATTTTGGGGGGAAATGAGCTAGGTTTTGAGCCATCTCTATAAGAGAATGAACTCACTCCATTGTTGAGTCTTTTGGCACATTGTACATTTGACATTTTGAGTGATATTGAGACATTCCTCTTCCAGTTTCTTGAGAGAACTTGTGTGGATGTTCATGGTTTTGATTGTTAGCTGATTTCCATTGCTTATGGAGTGATTTAGATGAGTTTGCTGCCCTTGTATGACTAACACGAATTGCAGGGAGATTGGCCATTTGAAGAGAGGCACTACACTTGGAGTGGGAGCTCCGTTCTAGTGTTTTTCCTAATAATCACAAGGGAGTTGTCTTTGCTTTCAGCTTGCCAATTCTTTCATTTTCAGCCATTCATTTTCTGTTATTACTTGTTTATTTGCTGCATATGCTGATTTCTCTCATTTGTGGCAGGTATCCAGGAAAAAGTTGGTTACAAAGCTGCTCAAACGCTCACACAAACTTGCTGGTCGCTCTACTACTGAATTGGAGTTGGTCTTCAAGCCATTTCAGCCACACTTCTTCATCCTAGGTACGCTTCTCTTGCTGGTCTCATAGCTTCAAATTCCATTTCTGTGTGTTAAGCTGCAAAAACCACGATTAAAACCCCCCAAAATTAAAATCTTTAAATTCCACCGGTAGAATCAGTTGTCCTTTAAAACCCAATAATGATATGTGCTTAAACCTTTGTATTTCAAGTTTCATTTAATTCCAACTCCATTAACCCATAGATCTAGCACTGGTCTTATTGCTAAAAACGCCCCTCTAGGGCGTTTTTCTCTTCTGCTGGTTTGGGGTCACTTTGGGGTTCTGGGTACTTTTGATTTGGGTTCAGAACGTTGTTTTACCTTAGGGAAATCAAGTACCAATTGTTGGAAGTGATTATTAATGCTAATTATTCTCTGCCCTAGGTCCATTTGTCCACTACCTAACCCCTTTCCTAGGCAGTTTACTTCACGATCTCACTTCCAACTCAATTTACATCCTTAGACTATTTTCAGCCATTTTATCTTTAATCTAATCTATCCGATTCATCACACTCAATCGTTGGTCACGTTTCATTTAAGTATTTATCTCATCCGTGTGTCCAATCGGTGGCTGAAACTAGACTTAGGACCTACTTACACTCATCTCCTGCCTGTTTGTCTTTCCATCTTTTAGATTTGGGTGTACTTTTGTCTCTCGACCAACACATGGTTGAGCGGGGTCTCCCCCTGACTTGGCTACGTGCCTTGTCTAAAGTGACAGTAGCCTCGTCCGGTGTGACTTCCGTTCCCTGAATGGAGGACCTGGCTATTGCCGGTTACACCTTCCTAGCTGTTCACCTCTACCATCCTTGTTGTGACACCTACACCAAACAACTAGAGTTTGTGTGATAAAAAAATGTTATCACACAATACATAAGATGATGTTGGGGGGTGTCTACAGGATGTTTTATCCCCCCAACTCAATAGAATGAGGTCCCACATAACATAACACATGAAAAACGAATTTCCCAAGTGAGGAAAAATGCCCCCCATGGGAAATTCGACCCACCTAGTGAGCTGGCCCAATGGAGGGACCCACAACCAAAAATACAATGCCCAAACATTACCAAATTACCTTAGGAATCGCCCTTTTATTTGCCAACCATTGAATTTTTCCCTTTGCTATAGTTGCCTTTGTAAATTTTTTATTTTCCATGTATTTTATTGCTGGTTCATACTGCTGAAGATGTAATTTGGGATTTTGACCCATCTAAAGTGCCCGAATTGTCGAACCGTCTGCTGCAATGTGATCGTGGACCCCAAAAATAGTAGGAGTGACCACTCAAACGACCCCGATCCATCACTTAGGCATTATTTGCCCAAAATCCATGATTTTTAATTAAAACATGTCATTAATGACCAATAATAATTAAAAATCTCACAAATGCCTCGATTTTTTTTTATTCTGTCACTTGGAGGCTCATATGGGTCCCCTGTAGATAATAATTGACCAAAATCGAAATTCCAGTTGCAAGATTTTTTCGGGCCCATTTTTGGCCTGGTCAACCTAGTTTGACCAAGTCAAATCTGTTCAACAATGGTGCTAGCTAAATACCTGTATGCAATCATGAAGCGAAAGGCTTCCTTATACAAGTTAGTACATTACTAAGCAATATGACAATAATATGGTGATAAAAAAACTGCATTAAATCTCGAAAATACAAGGCCCCAGGTGAGGTGGGCCCACCACATCCAAAAGACTCAACTGCTATGCACAACCTATAGACTTGACCACCTAGCTGACTTTGGGTGATGTGGAATACATGGCGAAGGATAAGGGATGACAAGGATAAAGATCATGTAACCTTTTGGATAACTCGGGAAAGTGGGGTCCATTGAGATAAGTATACCATGACAAAACACGGGGAAGGGCGGTGCCTCACAAATGGGTATAGTGCATGGAAACCGCCACTAGTCATCTAACAAGTATCTCACAACTCACATCCGTGATCGAAGACTCTGTGAGGTTCTTTTCTAGAGCTGCCAAACTGGGTGTCCGGCAAACCGTAACTTGAGACTCTAGGGGACAATCTTGAGCTTGTCCCTTGCTCCCTCTCACCTCCTTTCCCTGCAGGACTAGGTGAGGAATAACCACTACAAATGCTGACATGTACGGCTGACCTGTGTCCATGTGTGTTTACAAACACATTGCATGGATTTCATAATGAATTTCGTACTTAGCCCTTTTCTGGCTAGATTTACATTTACAAAAAGCCTTTTTGGCTTGCTTTACATTTCTTCAATTTACATCAAGGCCCTTTTGGGCTACATACATATCTCAATAGATATAAACATGGTGCTCATACTGCAAAGTAGTGGGGGTGAGCAATACATGCTTCGATGACCAATGGGGAACACCCGGTGAGGCTACACAATCCTAACTGCATTGCAACATCGGGGGCAACTGACAAGAGCAAATCCCAAGTTTGAGAGTGCATCTCACACACTAAAGAGACGAGGCACAATAGACAGGGAATCATGGCATACTCAGAGATCAGTGGGGAAATGGATCCTCAAGGTCACAAATCGGAATCCAAGTCGGGAAAGACTATCATGGATGAGTCGGATGGATGGAGAAGGTGAAGGTGGATCCAAAGTCAGCTGCCAAGGGGGACTAAATGACCAAGTCTATACCAAGAGTAGGGGTGTAACCTGGTGTGCATATAACAGGAGCCTACTAGGAAGGGGTGGACTGACATCACCAAGGGCCCAATCACATATCATAAAAATAGCTAGATCACCAAATCAATCATCATATGTAGAGTTAGTGTACTATCATGTATAAACAAGTCTAAGCAACAATCATGAGCAATATACATCAAATGCAATACCTGCCGCACCATATACCTGCTGCTGAGGCTGTCTCTAAACTGTATCTCTGCTGAATCTAGGCACAAATAGTAAACCAACAATATTTTGTGATAGTCTCAATCAAAACAAGACTAGGCAATTGTCTCAATGGGCTCATATCAAAGCCTAGCATGGAAGGGTGACCCTGTGGTAAATGCTAACATGTCTGTACCACTGTACAACTATCTGCCCCCTCTGATACATTTGCTTGGGGCAATCTGAACAAAACTATGTGCCTCCTCTGAAGGCATCGGATCTCTGATCTGGAAAAAAAAGTACTGTGCGGTCCTTGGCCGCACAGTCTGCAGTATGGTAGCTCTAGCTAACATAGATGTGATAACATCAGGCTCCAGCTGGGACAAGTGCTTTAAGGGAGAGAGTGCTTGAGAACCACATAATCTATGGTCCGTAGCACCCCTCTCATCAACATCAAATCACATGCACGTACATGCTATCTATATCATCATATGTGTACCTATTCCTGTAAAATGCAGACGCTATACCAATCTTTGCAGATCGCGCATAAGGACATACAATATATATTATATAATCCAGCAGAAATAAACAAAATGACAATGCAGAAAATGAATGATATCAACAACTAAAGTACTCTACAGCATTATGCCATATTTATTATTATTATTATTTATTTTTATTAAGCCGGTACACAAAGGGGGCAAAAAGGTGAAAAACAAAGAAAAGAGAGCTACGATACAAACACAAACCGGAAAAAGGGAAAATGGTGTCAAAAGTTATAAAGGCAAACAAACCAAAACAAAAAAGACAACTAACTACTACTCATGAGAGCTTATTCAATTTACCTACCCTACTCTAACTAGTTCAGACCACTACTAAGTAAAATCATAGATCCAATGCAACCACTCATCCAGAAGATCAATAGTTCTCCTTTGATGTTGTTTAGTGAAACAAGTCAAGACTAGATTAAAAATTAATGAGTTTAAGACCAAAATTCTATTGACTTGTTCACAGATTGGAAAAGGGTTGGAGTGGCGCAAAATGAAATCATGCCGAGGTTGAGAGTGAGTTTCGCAATACACATCCATCAATAAGCCAAAAGGATCATAAAAATGGTGTGAGTTATTCTTTAAATTTGACGGAAGAAAATGATATAACATTCGACTCAACCCTCCTTGAGACATGTTGTTCTCCTCATCTATCAAGCTGGCATTCTCAATGGCGTGCATTCTTGGATTGATGAAAGGACCAACTAGGGACAAATTTGAGTTTACTAGACCTAAGATTAGAATTACTCCCACTTGTTGCTCAAAAATTGCAAAAAGATGAAATTGATCTTTGAAAAGCTTTTCAGTCAGCTAATCAATAGGACTATTAATTTGAAAAATAGGATTAACCCAAGATGACTGAGAAAGGAAACAAAAGATTTTACCACAAATCGAGGATAAGATTCAAATTTTAAGAAATGGATGAAGCTATCTTGACTAAGGATGGAAAAATTTGAAGACTCATTATAAGAAGTGGAACAAAGATTAGAGCATCTAGTGTGATTCACTAATTCATCCTCATCCTCATCTTGAGATTGACCTTTTATTGACTCATCATTAAATTCACATGAGGATAAATGATCGTTTTTATTTAATTTGTCAGGGAGAAAATTAACAAGTTCATTTAAAACATCCTGACTATTTGCACAGTGATCATGTGAAATTATCACTAAAGGATCTTGGTCAATGTCCCCCCTTTCTTCTTCTTCAATACGGAGATGAGGAGTTGAATGATCATTAAAGCTAGAATGACTAATGAGTTCCTTCGAATGAAGAACTTCAGTAGACCTGTTGACTAAAGGCTCATCCTCAGAAATTTCCTCAGGATCGGGACTAGGGCTACCTAAAAAGAAATTTGAAAACTTATGGTTTGTACAATGATTAAAGATTTGATTTTCAATTGACTCAAAAGTAGAAAACTTATCCTCAAAAGAAATTGGGCAGGATGGGTCATTTCCGAATGTTGACAAATCACTTGATATTTGATCGTTAAATGATTCAACAATAGGATCGGAAAGGGGAAAGTTTTGATCTTGGATTTGATTTGAAAGATACATATCATCGAATTCACTTCCCCATTCTTCTAAGAATTTATTTTCAAACATGTCATATCCGGAAATGCTATTGGGTTTCAAATTCGAAAGCCAGAGCCCAGCTCTTTCTTTGAAAGATGAAGCCAATAGTTTCATACACACATCCTCATGGGTTATGGATAACTTGTTAAGAACTTCCCGAAAGCTTTCAAGGTGCCTTTTAGCAGAGATTTCATAACTTCCATCGAAAATAGGCAACCTTTCACAGGTTTGATGAGGAATATGATGAGGATACCCAACAATTTTTGAGAAGTCAAAAACTTTTAAATGACCGAAAGTTCTAGGCCGCTCAGAAGCAGCCATGCATGGCAGATTTTATATATATATATATATATATTTTTTTTTTTGCAATATCAAGAACCTAAATACAAAATGATGCACCCCATGGTTCTAGATAATGATGGGATCGATCACCAGTGGAGTTGATTTTGTGGAGTCGCCAGCTAGATTTTAAAACTCTTCTACCAAGATGTATATGTATGTCCTTCAAAGTGCAGGGAGAGAGTAAGTGAATAATAGGTTGAACCTGGGTAGGCTTCTGCCCTCCCTGGCAATGACGCCAAAATGTTATCACCAAACTTGTAGGTAGCCCTAGAGATGAATCCAAGATGGATGGCAGAAGGGATGGGCAACCAAAGAGGTGCAACCAAGATGGCCTCGACTCCCAATGGATGGTTGTCATGCCAATCGAGGGAATCTTCACTTTATGTTATCTAACCCAAGACAACAAAGGGGGAGACCCAGATCTACTCCCGACCGGAGAGATCAAACCAAAACACCAGATCAAGTCAAGTATAGTTGAAGTACGTAAGGTGTATGGTGAACCCTAGATATATGGAAGAAGTCACAAGATGAATAATGGTTTGGATCAAGGGGTTTAAATAGTGTAGCTTTGGTCCATTATGGGTGGAGGAGTGACTTATGATGTTTGAAATAAGATCCAGGATTAGGGTACTAGTCAATTATGAGAAAATCCACTGCCTTGGGAACCATGTCCAATGCAAGGTAGTTAAGGACTGAATTGGGGCTAACCAGTACCAGAGATGAGCTTGATTGAGTGATATGACAATGTCAAGGGGTTCAAGCAACCAAAACAAGGATCAAACCACAAGCTAACCCAACAATCCAGGAAAGTCGAATGGGCTTGGAGAAAGATCAGTGCCTTGGGAAATGGGCCAAATGGAGTCAGATGTCCACCAAATTACAGATCTGGAATGTTGAGGTATTGAGGTAGGTGGATCTAAAAGATTAAGGTCATCCAATGGCTAGATCTTAGTAGATCTGAGATTGAAGTATGCCACAGAGTGACCCAAGTGGGGCACAACCCTCAAAATGAGGAATGGGGCCCACAAGGTCAAAATCACTGAAGTGACACACTAGGGCCCAGGGGTAGGTTATTGAATGTGTAGATT
This sequence comes from Larix kaempferi, assembly GCA_027924585.1. Taxonomy (NCBI): domain Eukaryota; kingdom Viridiplantae; phylum Streptophyta; class Pinopsida; order Pinales; family Pinaceae; genus Larix; species Larix kaempferi. The sequence continues at coordinate 12,468,200 of BSBM01000018.1, read as the reverse complement.
ACAGATCAAGTGGAATCTCACCTACCCAGGTGCTAGATCCTAGCAAACTCACCCCTCCCAGGAAGTGCGACCTCCCTTGGAGAAGCTTCTTTGCCTTGGGAAGTGGGTCAAATGAAGGCCAATCCTCACCAAACTATAGATCCGAATTGCTGTGGATGCTATAGAGGTGGGTTTTAAATTTTATACCCAAAAGCCAAGTGGATCAAGCTAGATCTGAAAAATTGTAAAATGAGGGTTTTGAAATAGTAAGGGTTTGAAGCATTTAGACAAGTGGATAGATCATGGAAAGAGAAATTACCTTGAGATCATACCTGAGTGATGAGATGAGATGCCTTGTTGTTGAGGAAGACTCCCGCAGAGATCAAATGAGAAATTGTTGAATTTGCTTTGACAAAATGATGCCCTAGCCCACAAGTGCGACCTCCTCTACCTGTCAAACCAAGGAAAGCGATTCAATCAGTGAGATCAAGTATGGAGGAGATACAAGTAAAATGCAATGATAACATGAAATAGAAGGTCCTGGGACAGTAATACTCCCTGTTACCAACGAAGAGATCCAAAGAAGAAGTAGGGAGGGTCCTCCCCTACCAATACGTCCTCCTCAAACCAAATCGGCCTCCACCTGTAGATGCAAAAAAGTGGTACAAAATTATAGCAAGATAAAATCTCCAAGAACCCAGTGCAAAGGAAGAATCAACGAACGAACGCCAAATGCATTTACCACAACACAACAGATAGATGCAATAATAATTCTCTATTCCAATAATCCAGAGCCAAAAGTCCCTTTTACAATGAGAAGCTCTCTCCTTTAAATAGAATGGAGAGAGGCCACAATATAACCACTTTTTGAATGAGTGGCTAAGATTAAAAGATCAAAAGATCAAAAGATCTAATCAATGGTTGAGATGAGCTCAACAATACAATACATGGATCAATAATAAAATATAACAATAAGTGGACAAACTCACCCTAGGAGAGGGGATCCCACCAAATCATAATGATAAAACATAAGAAATAGCACATGGTGGGTCCAAGGGGTAATTTCTAACACCCTTGGTCAACCCCCATGGCACAATATCCAAAAATAATCATGCTAGACACCAAATCGTGCCTCTCTGGGAAAGTCATGAGCCTTAGGACGCTCCAGAAATCATCAAAAAATGCCATAAGTGATGGATGTGGGTCCCGATGAAGCTGAAACTGTTGAAGGTGTGGAAGACATCCCACTCATCATCACTGATCATCCCATGCCATAACCTTGCCTCAGTAGCCCAAATCGAATTCCTCTGTAGCCATTTTTACCATTTCTGGACTGCCTCGGGAAGTGTGAAACTGCCCAAATTGCCTCCTGGAGTGCCTGTGCTGTCAAGGTGAGCTCACCAATGAGTCTGGAGGGGGGTAATATGGTAATTACAAGTGGCTGGACCACCCCCTCCATGCATAGTGCCCTAGGTGAACCAATAAAATCTCATCACTGCTCTGACAGGCCAAAACTGCACTAGGATAGCCAATTGAGGCTAAAAATCACTGTAACTGCCCGGAACTGAAAACAGACTGTCTCATTGGACTCAGAAGGTCCAAATCCATCTAAGGTGTGTACTCATACACCATATAGTCCTCTGCATGGTCCAAAATAAATACTCACCATCTCCGGCAGACCAAATAATAATAATCTGTAAAAGTGCTAAAAAGCACAAATCATCATCATAAGCCTGAAACCATTGCATAAGCCCACCATGGTGACCTACATCAGACCATATATCATCTATCTGTAACATCTGAGGTCTGCCACCTCATGTCCTGTGGTTGACTTTTGGTCAAACTGGGTTTGACCAAGTCAACATGACCAAAATATAACTCAAGCTGTCATCAAACTGCTGCAAGGTGTCAAAGGTTAAAACATGCTTTACAATCCATTCAAATAGCAATTATAACAAATAGCAATCATTACTGGCGATCTAAATCCAAATATAATAGGTCATTAATTATTATTATTACTTAGACAAGACTTTCAAGGTCATACTCACTTCATAGTTGTGATCAATTTGCTAGTGAAGGGTGAAGGCTAAGAATAACATGGCTAGGTCAAAGGATGACTTACTGGCTTAACACTGTGACACTTTGGATATGTAAAAGGGAATACACACCATGGCATATAGTGAACAACTAAGTCACCGGACACGTCATTTTAGGGCCAAGTGTCCCGTGGGGACGTGTTGACGCGGACACGACTTTTTTCGTGTCCTGATTTCGGGACACTCGTGTCCTGTCTCTGCACACCGTGTCCTGATTCCATGACACTTCTGCGTGGCAAAATTGAACCTGCAGGCCCATAAAAGTCGATTTTTGTATTTTTTTTTGCCATTTGTGAATTGAAGGGAGAGTAAGGGAGAGCTAGGGAGAGCCCAAACTTGGTTTTTTTGCAGTTGAAGGAGTTTCAAGTTTGTTTTCTTGTAGGTAAATGTTCTAGTTTCTAAATTTTATTGGATCTATATGTCTATATTTTTAAATTTTAATATATTTTAAAAATATATATATATGTATATAAAACGTGTCCTTCGTGTCCTGATTCCGGGGGTCATCGTGTCCCGTGGGGACACTCGTATTTTGGGGAAACTCGTGTCTCGTGTCCTCATGTCAGGTGAATTAGGTGGACAAGCAATAACACAGGGAATGGCAGTGTCTCACAAATGGGTAAGTTGTTCAAAGAGTGTTTATTCACCTTGGTTGATGCGCACAATCCATAATACAAATGAGGCCAACAATCTTTTTGATATAGAGTTTAAGTTCCATTGCTTTTTGGGCCTATAGTTTCCATAGCCTTTGATCTATGTGTGTTTATAAACACATTGCATAGATTTACATTTCATTAGTCTTTTTGCTGCAGGTGTGTTTTTAAGGCACTTGTTTACCTGAGCACTTCTAGGTGTGTCATAGACAGCTTGTTTACCTAGGTATTTACATTTCACAAAAGATATAGCATATAGTGGACAAGCAATAACACAGGGAATGGCAGTGTCTCACAAATGGGTAAGTTGTTCAAAGAGTGTTTATTCACCTTGACTGATGCGCACAATCCATAATACAAATGAGGCCAACAATCTTTTTGATATAGAGTTTAAGTTCCATTGCTTTTTGGGCCTATAGTTTCCATAGCCTTTGATCTATGTGTGTTTATAAACACATTGCATAGATTTGCATTTCATTAGGCTTTTTGCTGCAGGTGTGTTTTTAAGGCACTTGTTTACTTGAGCACTTCTAGGTGTGTCATAGACAGCTTGTTTACCTAGGTATTTACATTTCACAAAAGATATAACATTTGATATTTCATAGCCATTTTCATTTGGCTTGCCTTTCATTCATGTGTGTTGAGAAACACATTACATGAATGGGATTTTCATACAAGATACAACATTTTATTTCCATACTTTGTATTCATGGCAGCACTAAAAGTTTCAGGTTTAGCCAACAACATCTTTAGTGACAAGGGGGACTAAGCCAACTCACCATAGGTAAGTTTTGTCACCAACTCAGAGTCAAGACACAAAAAACAGGGAAGCTCATCCAATATAGAGGCTATAGTGGGGGAAGGTCCTCCATGCCACTAGTCAAGTAGTAAGTCAAGGTAATGAACAAATTGGGTAAGTCATGGATGGATGAAGACAGTAAATAATGAACCGACACTAGCAAGCCAAAGTATGGCATGAATGATCACCTCTATTCTCCCTAGGGAGGGTAAAACCAATGAGTATAGGCCAAGAACTTCTAAGTCTGAGTAGGGACAAATATGATATATATATAAGTACAACCAGGTCCACATATCTATATGATCGCCAGATCATGATACTAAATGCTAAGACATGCAAAGAAAATGGAAATAAAGCAATATAACCACAACACCATAATATACCTGCCGAGTCATATACTTGAATGCTCATCATCAAAACCATCATCAATCCTCTAAAACTGTTGCTGTAACTCTGGGCATTACTGACTGCTCTGTACAAATGGCTAAATAGCTACATCGGTCATCTCTCTAAGTGTTCTGAGACTCAGTCATGGCATGGGGAATAAAACTACTGTCCATAATCTAATAGTGATCCATAATAGATGCTTATCTCAGCATCTCAATGCAATGGAGTTGGCTGAATAGTGTTCTGGAAACAGAAAAATAATGTATGCCAAAATACTCATAAATAAATGAAATATTTTAAAACTAGATTAGCATATAAAACAAGAAGATTAAAAAAGTAAACAAACTTTATTAATCTAGCTTACAAAACAAATAATTGTCCCTACAGTAAACCAAGATCGAAGCAGGAAGTAGATGAGTAGCGTGCTACAAGTCACCTTCATTTAACACAATGATCATGCATCGACACACAAAACAACACAAGGATTTGACCTCCAAAGTCTCTTTATTCTCAGATAGTTCTCAATGAATTACAAAAGAGCAGAGCTTTGCCTCTATACACCAACTAGTGAAAGAAGAGTGTGATACACCTGCAACAATTAATTAATACGAATATGCGAAATAGAAGAAATGACAGAACTCAGAATCACCTTTATATTGATCACAGGCCACTTCAAGGGGCAACCTCCTATGAGCAAGCTCAATACAAATAACTTCACGGTGCCTTCATAGGTCTCGACACACACTTATATACTAAGTCTAGGCGCCAATACTATGGGTCAAAACCATGGGCCACTACAAACTATGGATCAACAATACTACGGGTGACTTACAAAGCATATGCACCAACAACAATAACACAAACTATTGATCAACAAATACTACGGGACGACTTACAAAGCATATGCGTCCAACAACAACATACTAACAAAGTAAAGACATTGGTTCCTAACAAAGAGGCCAAAGCTTGCTTAAATAACGAATTACATGCAAAGAGGGCGCATGATCAAAGGAGGGCGCACTAGTTTGATTGAAGAGTTAACGTGAAGTGAATGGCGTTGATTTTTGTTGATTTGCACATGATTGGAAACCAAGCCAAGAGCATTGCGCCACCTCTCCATGAGGTAGGTGCATCCCACATTGGAAATATCACTCTAAATCATGAGTTGCCGAGTCATGATGACTCCCACGTGAGGATAGAGGGTGCACTTCTTAACTTTGAATATTCGCCCACCATATGACTTTATAACATAAGGCTTTAATCTCTTAAACTAGTCGCCCACCTTATGTGACATGATGCCAACTCATTTGGCACATGTTAAATGCATTTTTTAATATTTTTTTTTTTGATATTGGTGCAATTTGTAGCACCATTAGCATTAACCATTTTGTAGGCTTGATATGAAAAAATGCTCCACAGGATGATTTAATCGCCCGAAACATAGGCAGACTGAGTGCCAGGGTAAAGAGGATGCTCTGAGCGTGAAAACGAGCATCCTTGCGCCAAATTCCGCCTCCAGATCACACTTTTATCACTATTTGAAATTTTCCATTTAAACCATTAAAAAATGGCCTAATTTTGCGGAAAAAATTATTATTCTTGGAACTGACTCAAACTCCTAGGAGACCTAGTACATGACCATACGGCTTTATTTTAGTGTCTAACATGTTTATATATGTTGAAAAAAGGACTCTAATAACCCCCCAAGGCCTAACCACCACTTTGGGCATTCCAGCTTTGGAGGTGTAGGAGAAAAACTCATCGATTATACTCGGGTAAACAAAAAGAATAATTGACAAGGGAAAAAACTTCTTGGAATACCTTCTTTGGTTGTCAAGTCCTAGGGAACTGAGTTACTCAAAGACTACCATGCTAGCACACTTTATTACAAACCCTGTGGGGCATGGTCATACATTACAAAAATGAAAAAAGGGGCCCAGAAAAGGCCTAATTTGGAACTTCTGAACTCTGATAAGCACAAGTAATTGTACAACACTGGCGGCTCTCTAGAAGTCCAACTGAAGTGCAACTCAGTTGGTAACATGGACCTTTTCCATTTAGATACATATTGGGAGGCAACAATGCCTTCGTTGAAACTTGAAACCAGTTCATCATTCGTAATTCTAAGTGCATCCACCAATCCTGAACTAGTGTGACCTTGCTTGGAGATATTTGATGGAAAGATGATGGTCAGTTAATTGAGAACGAAGGTGGAGAACCTCATTACAACGATATGAGACGTAAAGCACAAATCCTCGATCCATTGCTAGGCCAAGGAATTTGTTGACAACTAACCATCGAAAATTACCCTAGGCATTTTATAAAGGTCATGTGGTCGAATCTGTTTTCCCTCCTTTGCAATAACCAAATTGAAGTGACAGCCTCCATTCTAAGCCTCCAAGCAATTTGGGAATGATTCAAAACTTCATAGATTTGAATATGAGATGATCCAGTGCTCAAATTTATTTCATTGGACCTAAGCCGAGCAATGGAGATCCAGTTATCTCTTTCGCTAACCTGAGATAAGCTGACCTGAGTTGAGCTATGTCGAGCCCTCTCGTTGAGTTGTGCCCTTGTCAAGCTGAGCCGAGGCCTACCGTCGAGCTGAGCTCCTATCCCGTCATGCAAGCTCCAACATGTCTGCTTGTGCTCATGAGTTGGTGTGCAGAAACCCTGTCTTCCTCTTCCCCTACACCCCGCAACCTTGCTCCTCTCTTGCGCCTTGCTCCTCCCTTTTCCCATTTCCTTCTCCCGTGACTTTGCTCCTCTCCCACGAACTAGATCCTCTCTTGTGACCTTGCTCTCCTTTGCGAATTTGTTATCTCACGACCGCGACTCTGATCATCCCATGTCCTTGTCTGCCACGCGACCCTTGTTCCTCCTCTATCCACACCGTGACCTTGCTCCTCTTCCCTTGTATCCCATCGAGTGCAAGTTGCTCTGCGACTGGTGGGTAATTGTGACGAGACCGGAGGAAAATGCCTGTGAGTATACAGTCGTGTGGTTGGCTCGAGACTCTGTATAATTTAAAATTTTAAAATTTTGAGCATTTGAACAGTCGTTGCGAGCAGAGCTTCAAGCGGTTACACTTCTCCCTTAACCAACTTTCCTATTGGGGTCATTCAGGGGACATGGATTAAGACACATCGGAAACTCTACTCCCTCGGTGACCAATGATTTCTGCAACAAGGGCCATCTCAAATACATTAAACAATGCAACAAGATCCATGAACCAACCTTTTGCCCCACAGATATAGCATTTGAATTTGACTTCTCATTCTGGATAATCCAAATTAAAAATTTGCTGCAATGGGTGGAATCTCTTGAAATTGCAAACAACAAACTTCATTCTAAGATGCAACAGGCATGTAATATGATACCCTCAGTTCATTTGACCTCTTTTTTATTATCGAGACCCATGGGAGCCCTGTCATGCCACTTCCGAACATTGCAGAATATCATTGGTTCTCCGCTTTTCGAGATGAGACTAGATCTTCAAGTGGGGTTCGAGGTTCAGGTGGAGTAGCATGTCTGACGAGAGACTCCCTCAGGGGTAGGGTCTCTGTAATGTCCTCTTCTGCTTAAGCATTGAGGACCATCCCACTAACCTATATGATTCCTATAGGTTCGAGCGGGCACTGACAATCAGGGAATCAGCTGAGGATTGATGCCATATAAGAAGATCTAGGGCATTGATATTATATCATTAGTAGGTAGATAGGGGCCACCAGAGCCAAAGGCCACCTGCATCCATGACATCTGAGCATTATTTCATGATGCATGCACCTGATTGAGTCTCCAGGCACCTACATGCAAGTCAACTGCGAATTAGAAGGTAAAGTGACCTAATTAGGTCAAAAGTTAGGTTATTTGCAGTTGAGAGTTATAAAAGAGAGGTAAAGCGAATGGAGGACACTTATATGATTATTGATTTGAGGATTCAAATTGGAGAGCTCAGCGAGCTAAGTTGGGGTTGAGTGCAAGCTCAGCTAACTGGTGTATTTCGACAGCAAAATCTATCTGCCCTAGTTAATCATCAGGTTGGATCATCCAGATTCAGCATTGTTCATCATCAGGTATTACTATCATTCAGATTCTGCAGAGTTCTCTTTTATGTTATATTGTGGGCTTGCTCTCCCTTGCATGGGCGCATTGTCCAGATAGCCTCCTATTCGCATTGCAGCATCCAGGGTTCAGTTTCTCTGCATGCAGCTCCCATTCTCTTCAGAGCTACGGTATTACTCTTCCCCTAGAAGAAGGGCCATTCAGCTTGAGTCTTCAGCTAGTTATCATCATTCTTCCTGATTGAAGGACGTCTTGCATGCTTGGGGCGAATCTCCTTGGAAGGATATTCAAGTTTTGGGTTGTTGAGCCATCACTTCTTCTGCATGCAACTTCTATCATCACTAGAGGGGCACTATAACCCTATTGCACCTTATCTGGGGCTTCATCAGTTAAGTATTATTTATTGAGGGGCAATTATAGCTTGGAGGAGGGCGCACTTATATCTTGGAGGACGATTTAGCTTATATCCTTATTCATCTGGCATAATTCTTGCATGCGAGGATCATCCACATCGACATCAGCAGATCTACATACCGGTATGTACATGCATTAATTCCTCCTACTTTATAGCATTTCAGTATTATCTGGGTTATAGATCTGCATGCAAATGCATGCATGCAGAGATCGGTACACACCTTCATACTTGTTTGAGATATTATCCTACTAAACAACACGAAAAAAGAAAAATATCAGTTTGGGATATTACAGTGGTATCAGAGCATGTTCCTTACCAGCGATGTGCATGCAAAATTGTAAATGAATTCAGAAGACCCATACAACATTACTTACCGGAGACAGAGGTTTAGAAACAATGATAGAGGAGAAGAAGAATTAGAGGATATAGAACTGGGGGATAGAGAGTATCAGTTTGGAAAGGGCAAAGAAACAATGGCTAAGGATGATAAAACAACTTTCAATAGTCTCATCGCAACTATAAAAGATCTCACTACTGGACAGAAAGAGATGATGAGTACCTTCAGACAAATGACATAGAAAAATGGGCCCACCCAACACAACCCTTTGTTTCCCAATAGTGATAGGGTATCCACCAGTAGTAGTGGGGAACACTTACATACCAACATGAAGAGCCATACCCGTATATACAACAAGCCATCCTGACTTACCATGCCTCACTTCTTAGATAGCCCAGCTGCAGTGCCTCTAGCACATGTAGAACCAGAAGAGTCCACGAGCACCTATTTGAGAGAGTACAGAGCTTTAGGAGATGACTTCCAGTCAGCCATGACCTTCACTGACTTCTGCCACTTTAAAAGTAAGAACATACCTAGAGCTTACAATAGGCCATTCACCCAAAACTATGAGTTACAACGCACAGTAGGGAAACTGACTATCCCTACTTTTGAGGGTACTGGGGGTGGCCCAGCCCAGAATTGGGTACAGAAGTTGGATACATACTTCCAGCTCAACCCCATGATTGAGAGGAATGCCATTAAATTGGCTACCTTGCATTTGGACGGAGAGGCCTAGGAGTGGTGGTACCACGGGTTGGTGACATTGGGTCACAACACCATTACCTCATACTCTGATTTTACACAGAGGCTCATTGAGCGATTTGACAAGAAGGACCCTGAGGTGCATTTTAGATAGATGGCACAACCCAAGCAGACAGGTAGTGCAGATACATTCATTTCAGAGTTCCAGAGGGTGGCAGTCATGGTGACAGATATTTCAGAGAGTAGATTGATTATGCTATTTACTGAGGCCCTCACTGATCCCTTACGTGGATGGGTCAAGTCCTATAAACCCACCACCCTAGCCGATGCCATCAGTCGGACTAGAGATTTGCAGGATGCAGTACCCAAGAATAGGTTTCCCCCCATAACTAATTTTCCTATTAAAGATGAAGAAAGGAAACCATTCCAGAAAGAGTGGCCGAAGAAAGAAAGGATGGATAATGATGTCCGCCAGGACCTTAGAAGAAAAAAGTTTCACCTGTAAAGAACCATGGGAACTAGGTCACAAATGTTCAGGAAAGGGAAAGGCCTTCTACATAGAGGCCTATTCCGACAGTGGGGAGGATGAGGATTATCAGGATTAGGAGCAGGGAGAGACACCAGAGACAGTTGATGAGGGACAACCCTCAGGAGGTACCATTGCTACCATGACAGGGGTCCCTAGATTCCACACTCTCCAGATCAGAGGTACTGTACAGGGCCACAGAGTGGGAGTGCTGATAGATGGTGGGGCATCCCACAATTTTATTTATGCTGCATGGGTTAAAAGGAAAGGCATCCAGACGAAGAGTTTTGATGGATTTTCAGTAGCTGTAGCAGGTCACACCATGGAGTGTAGTTAGAGGATTCCTAAATTAAAAGTAACACTTGGGAATTATACTGTGATAGAGACATTCTATGTGGTAGATGTACCTGACATGAATGTGGTATTAGGAGTTCAGTGGCTGTATTCCATAGGGAAGTATTCCGTGAACTACCAGACCATGGAGATGGAGTTCCTAGGGGTAGAGGGACAAAAGGTAGTATTGAGAGGGATGAATACCTACCCTCCCACAATAGTGACATCACACAGGATGGGGGTAGTACTCCGACAGTGAGATATTGAGTGGGCAGCAGAGTGCTTGGTTACCTTCAGGAAACCACCAGATAAGGCGACACAACATCCAGCAGATATAGAGGCCTTACTGCAGAAGCACAAAGCAGTATTCATGGACCTTCCAGTAAATCGACCTCCAGATAGGGGATTTGAGCATATTATTGAGTTAGAGGAGGGGACTCAAGCAGTTATAACCACTCCTTACAGACATCCCAAGAGGTACAAAGATGAGATAGAGAATACAATCAAAGAACTGCTCAAGCTAGGGTACATCAAAACCTAGCTCTAGTCCATTTGCATCTTCAGTAGTGCTAGTGAAGAAAAAGGATGGAACCTTACACATGTGCATCGATTATAGGGCACTCAACAAGAAGACCATAAAAAACAGGTATCCCATCCCCAAGATTGATGAGTTGATGGATGAACTACGGGGGGAAAGTACTTTTCCAAGATTGACCTCCGCTTAGGTTACCATCAAATTCGGGTTAGGGAACAGGATGTTCCAAAGACCGCTTTCCATTGCCACTACGGACATTATGAGTTTCTAGTGATGCCATTTGGGCTCACTAATGCACCAGCTACTTTCCAGTCATGCATGAACAATATCTTCAAGGCTCAGTTACGCAAGCATCTTCCGATATTCTTCGACGACATATTGATATACAGTAGAACTTGGGAAGAACATTTGAGACATCTAGACGAGGTACTTGGCATCTTATAGGAGTAGTCACTATATGCCAAAATGTCCAAATGTGAGTTTGGCATGCACGAGATGTTATATTTAGGATATGTGATAGGGGCCAACGGGGTCCAGGTGCACCTAGAGAAGATTCAAGCCATATTGGATTGGCCTACACCTAAAGTTAAGACAGATCATAACAACTTGAAATACTTCCTAAAGCAGAAAGAGCTAAACGAGAGGGAGCAGAAATGGGTGAGCAAAATTTAGGCCTATGACTTCGAGATTGAGTACGTAAAGGGGAAGAACAATATAGTGGCCGATGCACTTTCTAGACGGCCAGCTACTTTATCCCTTATGAGCATCTCATCAAATTGGAGATCTCATCTTTTGGTTGAGTACTGTAATATCCCAAACTGATATTTTTCTTTTTTTGTGTTGTCTAGTAGGCTGATATCTCAAACAAGTATGACAGTGTGTACTGATCTCTGCATGCATGCAGATCTATAACTCACATAATACTGAAATGCTATAAAGTAGGAGAAATTAATGCATGTACATACCAATATGTAGATCTGCTGCTATAGTGCCCCTCCTTTAGGGTCCTCCTGAACTGAACTTGAAACTTTAACAACTTCATACAAACATATTAGCTATCATAATTAATTGAAAAATAAAATAAATTAAGTAAATAATTTAACAAAAATAAACAAAAACCATAACCTGTCGACCCGATCCAGCTGATCCATTGCCGTCTGTGTCTTCCGTAGGATCCCTCCAGCAAAGCTCGATTAACCATTGGCGAAGCAACCGTTAGCTTCGCCACCCAACCATAGGCTCATGCTTTCAGTCGCATGACCTCCCCCGAGCTTTGGGTCATAAAGCTCACACACACCTTTCAAGAAACTCCTCAATGGGTTTCCCTCCCATAAGAATTTCTAGCCAAACCCGAATAGCAGCAAGAATTACGATATCCATCCAAAAACTGGGTCCTTTACCCATCCCCAAAGCTTTCCTTAAATAGGAAATTCCCCTGCAACACATGTTGCTCCATGCAATAATATTTATTTTATTAAATTTCAATTTAAATAAAACTCACCCATCCATGTGTTAGTTTTTCTAGGAGATGCACCAACATCCCTAAGTTTGCTCATGTTTGTCCCCAAGATGTTTCACCTAACTCCTAAACTTGTGGTGAAGGTGGAGTTGACTAGATGTCCATGCTTGGGATTCTCTTTAGTTCCTAAATAGAGATTTATATTATTTTAAATACTCAAAATATTATTTTATGTGCAAATGCCTAAATAACAATTATTATTATTTTAAATGCCTAAAATAATCTTTTATGTGCTAAATGTCTCTAGTACTAATTTCTATTGTTTAAAGTACTAAAATGCATTTTTCTAAGTAAATGTTCTAGGTGCGAGTTTATACGTTTTTATACAATTAAGTTTAACAATCAGAAGTACTAGGGTCCTGGTGCCGCGCCGTTGGGCCTCCCCGATATGGCACCTCTCCGTCGGGTCCAGTCATCTGTCGTTTCCATTTCTCGGCAAGGTACCACATCATCGGGCCCTTGCGTCCACTCTTTCCGTTCTCGGCAGGGTACCACATCGTTGGGCCCTTCTGCCGATATCCTTTCATTTTGACTTGTGGGAACTTCATGTAGGGATTTCAGGAGTCGTTACCTTCTATCCTCCGTCTACACAGTATTAGGGACTAAGGGCGTTGAGGAGTAAGTCTGTCCTTACTGCGCGCCCCTCAACTCGTACGTGAGCAACTCCGTTGTGGCCCACCCGCACGACCTCACGATTCTCCTAAGTAAGCGGATCATGCTTCTCTACTCATGCGTGGTATTCTATCGGAAGTCGACATCGTCGTCGCTCTCCCCATGTGTGATTTATCTGTACTCTACGACCCTTCAATTCCCTTGTGTGTCCATTGGTGAACCGTTTAACCTGCCGTTAAACACATTTCTCACAAACATATATTAGTAGTACTGTCCTCAATTATCATAATATGATTCATAAATCTGCTATTCCGTTAAGCATTTATAGTTTACTCATAACATTACTCATTCATCTAATCAAAAATGCATCTCATCAATATTTACTTTCTTCGTTCTCATCACATAATCAATCATACAGCTAGTCGTTAAGCATGATTCACATGTACATTTTTCATAATCAAAGTTAATCATTAAACAACATGTAATCATTCATTTACATCAACTATCTAGATAAACATATATCATTATTTTATTGATTCACAATCAGTCGTAGTCGTGAATATACTCAATATAACATCAAGGGGTCGTTTTATTAATGTTTCAATCAGTCGGGTCAATCAATAGGTGCCTCAAGGTCTGCAGTAGTCTAGGGGCACTACAGTTGATGTTGATGAGGATGATCCCTACATGCAGGAATTATGCTGGATGAAAAATGATATAAGCTAAATCATCCTCCAAGATATAAGTGCGCCCTCCTCGAAGCTATAATTGCCCCTCAATAAATAATACTTGAATGATGAAGCCCCAGATAAGGTGCAAGAGGGTTATAGTGCCCCTCTGGTGATGATAGAAGCTGCATGCAGAAGAAGTGATGGCTCAACAGCCCAAAAAGTGAATATCCTGTTATCACACCATAGTAGCAGGGCTACTATTCTTGTACAGCAGATATCTGCACATTCCAGAGCTTCCTTTATTCCAGAGCATGGCTATATATTTTGGATCACTCATGATCAGAGCAGTACATTATTCAGATTTTATGACCTTGTGTCAAGGCTGAGCCTTGAGAGTTCGGATTTGATGACTGATGTGACCACTTATTCCATTACAGTCTCAGTTCAGTGCCTAGAGATGTATTTCAGCAGTGTTTCAGATGATGCATGATGATGATTATTATGATGATGTTGTATGATCTATGGATATGTTCTCACTGACTGTGGATTATTATCTTGTTGATTTAGTCATGACCATGGCATGTGCTTGGTATATTATTCCTGATGTGGCAAACTATTTAAAATGAATTGTAAATCATAAATGGACAATTGCTTGCACTTTTAGGTCATTTAACAAAACTTACTGGTATTTCACCTTACATAGACATGGTCTTTCCCTGACACCAGTTGTCTGCTAGTGTAGGCTCCATATTCACTTGTCTCCATCCATACATGACCTTCCTGTTTGACTTTGAACCCTGACATGTCTCATTTGACTTTCTGATACTGAGGACTTCCCCATTTTTCTACCTCTGTGTTTGGACCGCATCCCTGTTATTCAGTGTCTCGGCTCTGAGTTGGTGACAGAACTTGCCTTTGGTGAGTTGGATTGTAGGCCTAAATCATTCTGGTCGGTTGTCCCGATGTTTGGCATTGACTCGAACTCCCCCTAGTCACTTGAGATGTTGTTGGCTAAAACTGAAAGCTCATGTTCTACCTATGGAAACTTGAAAAATTCGCCCATGGAAACAAAAAAAAAGGGCAAGAGCAATGAAAAGCTAAAAATACTCCTCGAAGAGTATAAGAAAGGTCCAAAAAGCAATAGTTCTTAAAAGCTATATCTAAACAATTGCTGACCTTGTGAATATATAAAAAACATGCCCTGGATGCAAGCTGCAACTAGTTGTGCTTCTCAGCACATCTGAAATCCGAAGGGTTATGCAGGCCAAAAAGGCCATGGAAATAAATTGAATGATCCTAATGAACTTGGATCAACTTGATGTAGACATGATGCCTAAGTTGAATAAGCACTCTCTAAACAACTTATCCATTTGTGAGGCACAGCCATCCCCCGTGTTCTTTTGTCCAGCACAGAGTTTGTAGCTTCCCCCTTCTCCCAGTCCAAAGTATTTTTGAGTTAAGTTAGAAAAGTCAAACCCTTGGCCCAACCTTGCTCCTAGCCTTCATCCTTCACTAGCAGTTTGACCATGTCCAATGGGTAAGTTTGTCATTTGAACTAGGGTGCAAGTAATTTTATATAATCACGGAATATGTTAACTTGATTAATGCCACTGAATGGAATTTATACTTTGAGCTTAGCTATGAAGTGATTAAAGAAGCATTGTTTTAGTCTACTGATGTGATTTATCCTTGATTATATATATTCTTGGATCCGTGATGATGTGGACCATGTATGATGATTATTGGTGATGATTTATGGTCCCACATGTTTGATGATGATATCATATGATGGACATATGATACAGATGATGTTTGATCCAATTCAGCAGGTTATTATTATTACAGATCAGCAGATTATACATTGTCCATATATGGTGGACCCTACAGCTGGCCCATTAGGGCAACCCAGGGTGTATGAGTACTCATTCCTAGTGGATTTGGGTCTTCTGGATCCATTGAGACACTTATCTTTCAGTTCCGAGCACTTCTGACAGTGATTGATGCAGTTTTACACTTGTTGACCAGATTTGGGGCTGATTTCCCAGCCTGAGCAGCAGGGGCCCCGAGAGGCCAGTTCACCTAGGGCGCTGATGATGGAGGGGGTGGTCCAGCCACTTGTTATTACCATTTATCCCCCCTCCCGGAGAGCCTGGTGGGCTCAGATGGACAGCGCTAGCACCCTAGGAGGCAATTTTGGCACTTTCACAGTTCCCGAGGCAGTTAAAAAATGGGATAAAGTGGTCACTGAGGAAATCGATTTGGGCAATTGAGGCAAGGTTTTGGCATTTGGTTTTCACAGAGGTCTTCCAGGTTGATCTCACTATCTTCCAGTCATTTTTCACCATGTGGGTATCTCCAGATTGATCACAGGAGGACATTTACTGCTCGACTGTCATGGATTCTGAGGACAGTTTTGGTCATTATTATTATATTGGACATATTTTTATTGTGCCTTGGGGTGAGCTAGCAAGGATTTATACCTCCTAGCCCCACCATGTGCTTATTTTATCATGTCCTAGTCATCATGAGGTGGATTATTGTACTTTATACCCCTCTTGTGGGATGACGTCACCCTCTATTGTACCATTTAGTGAGGGCGCTATTGTTATGTTGAGTGATCCATGTGATATTATGTTATGGATTCATCTTAGCCATTGATTATGTTGTAAGATCTTTTAATCTCAACCACTCATTTCAAAAAGTGGTTTTGAGATCTAGGGTTTTGGTCTTTATTATCCTATATAAGGAGGAGACCCCCTCATTGTAAAATTCATCTAGAGATTTTTGGCTCTTGGCTCTTGGAATAAAATTTCTATCTTTTGGAGTACATGCTTGGATTGGAGTGGATGTTGGTTGTTTCGATTGTAAATGCTATTGTCCATTGCACTGGAGGATCTATTGTAGCTATCTTGCGTATTTGCCATACTTTATTTGCAGGTTGAGAGGGCGACTTTGACAAGTGCGAATTGGTGGGGAGGCTTGCCCTTCAAGCTTGGAAAAAGTCGTTTTGGGTTTGACAGGGAGTGGTTTTGCCTTTGTGTCAACTATTCTATGTTTTTCTCTCTCTTGCTTGCATCTACCTTCAATTTGTTAAACTAATTGATGCTTTGCTCCTTGGCTTGACAGGTTAGAAGGAATCACATGTGGCTTGGAAAAATCGATTTGGCAAGATGGCTTCAACAATTCTCCATTTGATCTTTGGCAAAGTAATCCTCGTCTCAACTAGCATTCATCTCTTCATCCAGGTATGTCCCAAGAGGTATGATCTTCTCTTCCTTGAATCTTCCATAATTTCTAGATCACAAAAACCCTAATCAAATTAAAACCCTTGTTTTTGGTATTTCTTAGATCTACCTAGATCTAGCCCTCAATTTGAAAAGATATTGAAAACCCACCTCTATAGCATCCACCCCTAGTTGGATCTATAGTTTGGTGGTGATTGGCTAAGAATTGACCCATTTTCTAAGACAAAAAGCTCTCCTTGACCTAAAGCGCACTTCCTTGAGAGAGGCTTGTTGGGCTAGATCTAGCACATGGGTATGTGAGATCCCGCTTGATTTGACAACTAGACACTTGATAACACATACCCATATCCTTACTTTGGTGAAAACTACCTTGTGGACATCTCTCCATGTTTTGAGGGGTTGAAACCCCCCTTTGACCTCATTGGTAACTTAAAACTTAGATCTACTAAGATCTATCCATTGGATTCACTTGAAACTTTGAACATGCATAGATCGGGGTACTAGCATCCCGGATCTACATTTTGGTGGCCATTGGACTTGGTTTGGTCCACCAAAACCACTTTTTGCCTCTCCTTGAGAAAGTCGCACCCCTTGGAAATTTTGAGTTGGACCACTTCTAGGAAGTGGGTGTTGGAGATTTTTGCGGATTTGGATTGCCCATGCCTTGAAACCTAGGTCTAGACTGTCCTTTTGTCCCGATCTACCTTGGGGATTGCATTCCTTGTTTTGAGGAATTGTGGTCCACTTTTGGTCATCACCTAAAAACCTAGATCTAGTAAGATCCAACCATTGGATCTCATCCAACCCACTTGACTTGGCTTCTAGGTGTCCCGATCTACACTTTGACATCCTTCTTGACTCCATTAGCCCACTAAACAAGGCACTAGTCCATCACCAAGCAAGTCGCACTCCTTGGGATTCGTGTCAAACCTTGGATTTAATACATGGGTACTCCTAGAAACAACTCAAACTCATAGATCTAGCCTAGATCTAACCTATAATACCAACCTCACACCTAACTTCACCTTGTGGGTCCACCTAGAACTATTTCACACTTCCCAAGAAACTAGACCCACTTGTGTAAACAAATGGTATTATACCTAGTCATCATACCCCATCATGTGGCCTAAACCATACATAGGTTGAAACATTAACAAACTCTTACACCTTCTTCAACCATACCTTAACCCATAGGTCCACTTAGCCTTGCATTGGTTTCCGTAACTCACTACTTACCTACCCTGAGAAACCTTTGTTTGGGTCCAATCGACTGTGATTGGGGTATAGGGTCTCCCCCTTGGTCTAGTTACACCTTGACCTAAAGCGAAGAGTGCCTCGGTTGACGTGACTCCCACATTGCATTGGGAACCGTGGCATCTCTTGGGTCACCTCTTTAGTTGCCTGTCTCCTCTACCGTCCCGGATGGGATACCTCTAGGGGCAACTACAAGTTGTGTGATAACATTTTTGGCGCCGTTGCCGGGGAGGTAGGGGCCTACCTTGGTTCAACACACCTTTGTGTCTCACTATCTCTCTGCACTTTAAACGACATATCTCTTGGTAGTAGAGTTTAAAAATCTACCTGGCGACTCCAATTCGTGACTCCGCTGAGGATCGGCCCCATTCCCATCTTTCAATTTTGTAATTTGTAAATCATAAATGATTTCAGACATTTTCTTCCAAATGACAAGGTGTATGAATGAAATATATGAGAATCTATCTCGCTATAGAGGGCAGTTGGAAGAAAGTAATGAAGGTCAGTCAACATATCAATATGGGAATGATTATGTACATAAT
This sequence comes from Larix kaempferi, assembly GCA_027924585.1. Classification (NCBI taxonomy): domain Eukaryota; kingdom Viridiplantae; phylum Streptophyta; class Pinopsida; order Pinales; family Pinaceae; genus Larix; species Larix kaempferi. The sequence continues at coordinate 12,449,530 of BSBM01000018.1, read as the reverse complement.
TCTTATAACTCTCATCATTCTTTTCATTCTTCAAGTAAAAATATTAACCCAATTATTTCAAACAAAAGTCAAGTTCAACCAAGGCCTTGCAACCACAGCACTCGGTCAAATGACTCTAGCATTCCAGCTAGACATCCAAAACTAATCCCTAGTAGGATGGCCAAAGTTATTAAAAATCCGGCTAACCCATCTCCTTTTGACTTCTCTGAAATCCATGGGGCACCTCATCTTATGCCAAATAATTACTCTGAATGGTTGCCTCGTTTCTATGGAAATTATTTTGAGTCAATTGAAAATCATTTACAAAGATTTTGGGATTATATGGAAGTTAGGGGTGCTGATGATGAAGATGTTTATATGCGGGCCCTGGGTGAGACTTTAGGTGGAAATGCCGGTTTATGGTTTGATAATTTAGCCCCGGGATCCATCACTGGATATGATATGTTTGTTGGGTTATTAAAGAATAAATGGGGTAGTAATATTGAAGAATCCTTAACAAAGACATCAAGCAATAACTGTGCTGTTAAGGACCAGTTTGATAAGGACCACGATAATAATAATGACACTTCAAATCAGTCCTTGAGTAGCCCTACTTTTGATCTTGAAGAAATTTCTAATTTTGTATTTGTTAAGGATCCTTCAGAAAAAGAATTCCTTAATCACTCTATCATTAACAATCATTCAATTCCTTATCACCTTATTGAAGAAGAAAGTGGAAACATAGACCAAGATCCTTTAGTGGTGATCTCTAGTGATCATTGTGCAAATAATTAGGATACTTTAAATGAGCTTGTTAATTTTCCCCCTGATCAATTAAATGAAAATGATCACCTATCCTCTTATAATTTTAATGATGAACCAATAGAAGGTCAATCTCAAGATGAGGATGAATTAGTGAATCACACTAGATGCTCTAATCTGTGTTCCACTTCTTATAATGAGTCTTTAATTTTTCCCATCCTTAATCAAGATAACTTAGAGTTAGATAGTTATGGTCAATCTTGTCCTCAGGTTGTAAATATTAAACTGGATCAAAAGGTTAAAATCATTCCTAGAGTAAAGACTGCTTTCTTTTGTCAAAGTCCAAGGTCAAACTTGTTTATCCATTTGGGAGAATTTTCATATTTGCAATCCACCCTCCCTTCCCAACTCTTTCAATCATCTTTGGGTTGGTGCTCTAGTCATTTTTTTGCCTTGGAATTTTTCAATAGGAAGTATATGTATGATTACATGTTTGGAGAAAAAGCACTTCATTTCCCTTTTCAGTCACCTTGGAACAATAATGCTTGTTGTCAAATTATCAATCATTCTTGGTGGCTAGAAAAGGTGTTTAAAGATCAATTTCATCTTTTCTCCATTTTTGAGCATCAAGTGGCCCTAGTTTTGATTTTTCGCCTTTTAAGCCTTGATTTGTCCCCACTTGGTTTTTATTTGATCATCAGTCCCAAGGGGAAACGAATTAAATATGCAAGTGAAGTGAATGAGGAAAGTAGTTTATTAAATCATATGCCTTGTATTTTTCCTCCATCCATTTTAAACAATAACTTGCATAAGTTTTATGATCCTATCAGTTTTTGGATGGAGGATGGCTTCACTAGTCAGTCGTCTCCTCTGCATTATTTCATGTTGCACCACTCAAATCCTTCTTCAATTTCTGAACAAGTCAAGAAGATTGTGATCTCAATTTCAATAATTTTTAATCCAATCTTGACTTGTTTCATCAACAAAAATCAAAGAAGAATCATTAATTTATTTGATGAATGGTTGCACTGGATTTATGATTTTACCTAACATTTGTGCTCACTGGTTAGAGTAGGGTAGGTAGGTATTGAATAAGCTCACTTGAGCAGTAGGATTTGTGTGATTTTTCTTTTTCTGTGTGCCGAGTATTGTCCCTTTTTCTTTTTTCTGCCTGGAGTGTCTGCTTGTTTCCATCCTTTATTGAGTTGAGCCTTGCTCCTTCCTAAGCTTGTCTCTTCTCCTGCATGCATTTAAGAAATTGTAGTTGGCATTTCTATTTGTGGCTTCCTGTGCAAGTTGAGATTGCCTGATTGAAGAAGTATTCTTTTCCTCCTGCACAGTAAATGAAAATGATAAATGAATAATATATGCCATGTTAGTTTACATTTATATTTTGGCGCATTTCAGTTCATGCTTTAGATTAGATTTCAGTTCAGTTTTATTTTATTTTTGTCCCATATATGCTCCATGATGGTATTCTAGTGTTTGTGAGAGCAGGAACAGGTGCAAGATAAAAGCTGAAAGCAAGGATGGTGCAGTGCTGGATTGAAGATTGATGCAGAGCAGTTCGAGACCAGAGATTCTGAGGTTCTCAAGCGCTCTCTCCCTTAGAGCACTTGTCCCAGCTGGAGCCAGATGTTATCACACCATAGTAGCAGGGCTACTATTCTTGTACAGCAGATATCTGCACATTCCAGAGCTTCCTTTATTCCAGAGCATGGCTATATATTTTGGATCACTCATGATCAGAGCAGTACATTATTCAGATTTTATGACCTTGTGTCAAGGCTGAGCCTTGAGAGTTCGGATTTGATGACTGATGTGACCACTTATTCCATTACAGTCTCAGTTCAGTGCCTAGAGATGTATTTCAGCAGTGTTTCAGATGATGCATGATGATGATTATTATGATGATGTTGTATGATCTATGGATATGTTCTCACTGACTGTGGATTATTATCTTGTTGATTTAGTCATGACCATGGCATGTGCTTGGTATATTATTCCTGATGTGGCAAACTATTTAAAATGAATTGTAAATCATAAATGGACAATTGCTTGCACTTTTAGGTCATTTAACAAAACTTACTGGTATTTCACCTTACATAGACATGGTCTTTCCCCGACACCAGTTGTCTGCTAGTGTAGGCTCCATATTCACTTGTCTCCATCCATACATGACCTTCCTGTTTGACTTTGAACCCTGACATGTCTCATTTGACTTTCTGATACTGAGGACTTCCCCATTTTTCTACCTCTGTGTTTGGACCGCATCCCTGTTATTCAGTGTCTCGGCTCTGAGTTGGTGACAGAACTTGCCTTTGGTGAGTTGGATTGTAGGCCTAAATCATTCTGGTCGGTTGTCCCGATGTTTGGCATTGGCTCGAACTCCCCCTAGTCACTTGAGATGTTGTTGGCTAAAACTGAAAGCTCATGTTCTACCTATGGAAACTTGAAAAATTCGCCCATGGAAACAAAAAAAAAGGGCAAGAGCAATGAAAAGCTAAAAATACTCCTCGAAGAGTATAAGAAAGGTCCAAAAAGCAATAGTTCTTAAAAGCTATATCTAAACAATTGCTGACCTTGTGAATATATAAAAAACATGCCCTGGATGCAAGCTGCAACTAGTTGTGCTTCTCAGCACATCTGAAATCCGAAGGGTTATGTAGGCCAAAAAGGCCATGGAAATAAATTGAATGATCCTAATGAACTTGGATCAACTTGATGTAGACATGATGCCTAAGTTGAATAAGCACTCTCTAAACAACTTATCCATTTGTGAGGCACAGCCATCCCCCGTGTTCTTTTGTCCAGCACAGAGTTTGTAGCTTCCCCCTTCTCCCAGTCCAAAGTATTTTTGAGTTAAGTTAGAAAAGTCAAACCCTTGGCCCAACCTTGCTCCTAGCCTTCATCCTTCACTAGCAGTTTGACCATGTCCAATGGGTAAGTTTGTCATTTGAACTAGGGTGCAAGTAATTTTATATAATCACGGAATATGTTAACTTGATTAATGCCACTGAATGGAATTTATACTTTGAGCTTAGCTATGAAGTGATTAAAGAAGCATTGTTTTAGTCTACTGATGTGATTTATCCTTGATTATATATATTCTTGGATCCGTGATGATGTGGACCATGTATGATGATTATTGGTGATGATTTATGGTCCCACATGTTTGATGATGATATCATATGATGGACATATGATACAGATGATGTTTGATCCAATTCAGCAGGTTATTATTATTACAGATCAGCAGATTATACATTGTCCATATATGGTGGACCCTACAGCTGGCCCATTAGGGCAACCCAGGGTGTATGAGTACTCATTCCTAGTGGATTTGGGTCTTCTGGATCCATTAAGACACTTATCTTTCAGTTCCGAGCACTTCTGACAGTGATTGATGCAGTTTTACACTTGTTGACCAGATTTGGGGCTGATTTCCCAGCCTGAGCAGCAGGGGCCCCGAGAGGCCAGTTCACCTAGGGCGCTGATGATGGAGGGGGTGGTCCAGCCACTTGTTATTACCATTTATCCCCCCTCCCGGAGAGCCTGGTGGGCTCAGATGGACAGCGCTAGCACCCTAGGAGGCAATTTTGGCACTTTCACAGTTCCCGAGGCAGTTAAAAAATGGGATAAAGTGGTCACTGAGGAAATCGATTTGGGCAATTGAGGCAAGGTTTTGGCATTTGGTTTTCACAGAGGTCTTCCAGGTTGATCTCACTATCTTCCAGTCATTTTTCACCATGTGGGTATCTCCAGATTGATCACAGGAGGACATTTACTGCTCGACTGTCATGGATTCTGAGGACAGTTTTGGTCATTATTATTATATTGGACATATTTTTATTGTGCCTTGGGGTGAGCTAGCAAGGATTTATACCTCCTAGCCCCACCATGTGCTTATTTTATCATGTCCTAGTCATCATGAGGTGGATTATTGTACTTTATACCCCTCTTGTGGGATGACGTCACCCTCTATTGTACCATTTAGTGAGGGCGCTATTGTTATGTTGAGTGATCCATGTGATATTATGTTATGGATTCATCTTAGCCATTGATTATGTTGTGAGATCTTTTAATCTCAACCACTCATTTCAAAAAGTGGTTTTGAGATCTAGGGTTTTGGTCTTTATTATCCTATATAAGGAGGAGACCCCCTCATTGTAAAATTCATCTAGAGATTTTTGGCTCTTGGCTCTTGGAATAAAATTTCTATCTTTTGGAGTACATGCTTGGATTGGAGTGGATGTTGGTTGTTTCGATTGTAAATGCTATTGTCCATTGCACTGGAGGATCTATTGTAGCTATCTTGCGTATTTGCCATACTTTATTTGCAGGTTGAGAGGGCGACTTTGACAAGTGCGAATTGGTGGGGAGGCTTTCCCTTCAAGCTTGGAAAAAGTCGTTTTGGGTTTGACAGGGAGTGGTTTTGCCTTTGTGTCAACTATTCTATGTTTTTCTCTCTCTTGCTTGCATCTACCTTCAATTTGTTAAACTAATTGATGCTTTGCTCCTTGGCTTGACAGGTTAGAAGAAATCACATGTGGCTTGGAAAAATCGATTTGGCAAGATGGCTTCAACAATTCTCCATTTGATCTTTGGCAAAGTAATCCTCGTCTCAACTAGCATTCATCTCTTCATCCAGGTATGTCCCAAGAGGTATGATCTTCTCTTCCTTGAATCTTCCATAATTTCTAGATCACAAAAACCCTAATCAAATTAAAACCCTTGTTTTTGGTATTTCTTAGATCTACCTAGATCTAGCCCTCAATTTGAAAAGATATTGAAAACCCACCTCTATAGCATCCACCCCTAGTTGGATCTATAGTTTGGTGGTGATTGGCTAAGAATTGACCCATTTTCTAAGACAAAAAGCTCTCCTTGACCTAAAGCGCACTTCCTTGAGAGAGGCTTGTTGGGCTAGATCTAGCACATGGGTATGTGAGATCTCGCTTGATTTGACAACTAGACACTTGATAACACATACCCATATCCTTACTTTGGTGAAAACTACCTTGTGGACATCTCTCCATGTTTTGAGGGGTTGAAACCCCCCTTTGACCTCATTGGTAACTTAAAACTTAGATCTACTAAGATCTATCCATTGGATTCACTTGAAACTTTGAACATGCATAGATCGGGGTACTAGCATCCCGGATATACATTTTGGTGGCCATTGGACTTGGTTTGGTCCACCAAAACCACTTTTTGCCTCTCCTTGAGAAAGTCGCACCCCTTGGAAATTTTGAGTTGGACCACTTCTAGGAAGTGGGTGTTGGAGATTTTTGCGGATTTGGATTGCCCATGCCTTGAAACCTAGGTCTAGACTGTCCTTTTGTCCCGATCTACCTTGGGGATTGCATTCCTTGTTTTGAGGAATTGTGGTCCACTTTTGGTCATCACCTAAAAACCTAGATCTAGTAAGATCCAACCATTGGATCTCATCCAACCCACTTGACTTGGCTTCTAGGTGTCCCGATCTACACTTTGACATCCTTCTTGACTCCATTAGCCCACTAAACAAGGCACTAGTCCATCACCAAGCAAGTCGCACTCCTTGGGATTCGTGTCAAACCTTGGATTTAATACATGGGTACTCCTAGAAACAACTCAAACTCATAGATCTAGCCTAGATCTAACCTATAATACCAACCTCACACCTAACTTCACCTTGTGGGTCCACCTAGAACTATTTCACACTTCCCAAGAAACTAGACCCACTTGTGTAAACAAATGGTATTATACCTAGTCATCATACCCCATCATGTGGCCTAAACCATACATAGGTTGAAACATTAACAAACTCTTACACCTTCTTCAACCATACCTTAACCCATAGGTCCACTTAGCCTTGCATTGGTTTCCGTAACTCACTACTTACCTACCCTGAGAAACCTTTGTTTGGGTCCAATCGACTGTGATTGGGGTATAGGGTCTCCCCCTTGGTCTAGTTACACCTTGACCTAAAGCGAAGAGTGCCTCGGTTGACGTGACTCCCACATTGCATTGGGAACCGTGGCATCTCTTGGGTCACCTCTTTAGTTGCCTGTCTCCTCTACCGTCCCGGATGGGATACCTCTAGGGGCAACTACAAGTTGTGTGATAACATATCCTTCCAAGCAAATTCGCCCCAAGCATGCAAGACATCTTTCAATCAGGAAGAATGATAATAACTAGCGGAAGACTCGAGCTGAATGGCCCTTCTTCCAGGGGAAGGGTAATGCCACTCCACTAGAGAGAATGGGAGCTGCATGCAGAGAAACTGAACCCTGGATGCTGCAATGCGAATAGGAGGCTATCTAGATAATGCACCCATGCAAGGGAGAGCAAGCCCACAGTATAACATAAAAGAGAACTCTGCAGAATCTGAATGATAGTAATCCCTGATGATGAACAATGCTGAATCTAGATGATCCAACCTGATGATGAACTAGGACAAATAGATTTTGCTGTCGAAATACACCAGTTAGCTGAGCTTGCACTCAACCCCAACTTAGCTCGTTGAGCTCTCCAATTCAAATCCTCAAATCAATAATCATATAAGTGTCCTTCTCCATTCACTTTACCTCTCCTTTATAACTCTCAACTGCAAATAACCTAACTTTTGACCTAATTAGGTCACTTTACCTTCTAATTTGCAATTGACTTGCATGCAGGTGCCTGGAGACTCAATCAGGTGCATGGATCATGAAATAATGCTCAGATGTCATGCATGCAAGTGGCCTTTGGCTCTGGTGGCCCCTGTCTACCTACTGATGATATAATATCAATGCCCTAGATTTTCTTATATGGCATTAATCCTCAACTGATTCCCTAACTGTCAGTGCCCGCTCGAACCTATGGGAATCATATAGGTTAGCTGGATGGTCCTCAATGCTTAAGCAGAAGAGGACATTACAGTCCTCCCCGCTCGAATTTGCTTGTCCACAAGCAACTGTAAAGCTAGGTGCTGTAATACCTATTCTCCCTCCCAAGTGGCCTCCTCTATAGGCAGATCTCTCCACTGAACCAATTAGTCTCTGATGATCATGTTCCTCAGTTTCCGCTCCCGCACCTCTAAGATGTGCTTGGGAATCAGAATCAATTGCCCCTCATCATCAAGGGGGGGTAACTCGGAAGATTTAACAATCTGCTGACTGACTGCCTTCTTGAGGTTGGAGACATGAAATACGTTGTGAATCTTGCTCTCTGGGGGTAGTTCTAGCTCATATGCTACCTCTCCGTCCTTCCGAATTATCTTGTATGGACCATAGAAGCGAGGTTTGAGTTTTTCCTCTCCTTTCTTTTTGAGAGATGACTGTCGGTAAGGTTGGAGGCATAAATAGACGAAGTCTCCTACCTCAAAACTATGCTCAACCCTGTGCCTGTCTGCATATATCTTCTACTGATTCTGAGCAGCTTGTATGTTCTCCTTGAGTATCTTGAGGATATCTTGACCCTCTTGAATCCAGTCTTTGGCCTTGGGGGCCCTGCTATTGCCGAATATCCGGTCTGCGAAAGTGGAAGCATCATACCCATACAGAGCTCGAAAAGGGGTCATCCCAATGGTCATATGGTGGGTGGTGTTTTAACAATGTTCTCCCAAGTGTATCCATTTGATTCATGTCCTCTGCTGACCTGCTACGTAATTTCTCAAGTATCCCTCAATCCACTTGTTGACAATCTACGTATGCCTGTCAATCTGTGGATGATAACTTGTGCTCATGGCTAACTCGATCCCCACTAACCGGAAAAGCTCTTGCCAAAAGGCTCCCATGAATTTGTTGTCACTATCACTGACAATGGTCTTGGGTAACCCGTGGAGTCTAAATACCTCTCTGAAAAATAGTTCTGCTACCTGTGCTGCTCAATAATCTGAAGGAATGGCAAAGAAGTGAGCGAACTTGGTCATTCTGTCCACCACTACGTACAAGTAGTCTCTGCCTTGAACCTTGGGCAGCCCAGTATTGAAGTCCATGGAGATGCTTTGCCACCACTACGTACAAACAGTCTCTGCCACTACTGTCCATCTGTCCACCACTACGTACAAGCAGTCTCTGCCCTGAACCTTGGGAAGCTCAATAATGAAGTCCATGGAGATGCTCTCCCACTTCTGCTTGGGAATAGGTAAGGGTTGTAGTAAACCAGTCGGGTGGGTGTGCTCTATTTTGTTCTGTTGGCACAAGCTGCACTCTCTCACATGTTGTATCACATCATTCTTGACGCCCTTCCATGAGAACCTCTCTCTAATCTGTCTGTAGGTCTTGAGAAACCTCTGATGCGCTACTAATGGTGAATCATGCGAGGCCTGCAAAATCTTCTTCTTGAGGGAAGACTCTAGAACTAAGAAGATTATGTTCTTGTAGTATATGATGTCATCAATTACTCGGTACCTGTCATCCTGAATCTGTCCATCCAATAGCTCGCAAGCAAACTTATCTTTGGAGTACTCAACCAAAAGATGAGATCTCCAATCTGATGAGATGCTCATAAGGGATAAAGTAGTTGGTCGTCTAGAAAGTGCATCGGCCACTATATTGTTCTTTCCCTTTACGTACTCAATCTCGAAGTCATAGGCCTGAATTTTGCTCACCCATTTCTGCTGCCTCTCATTTAGCTCTTTCTGCTCTAGGAAGTATTTCAAGCTGTTATGATCTATCTTCACTTTGAATTTGCCACCCACTAAGTACTGCCTGAACTTGGTTAGCGCATGGAGAATGGCTAACATCTCTTTGTCATATATCGAATAGTGGCACTCATAGTCTTTGAGCTTTCTGCTCTCAAATGCAATGGGGTGCTTGTTCTGCATCAATACTGTCCCAATTCCCTCTCCTGAAGCATCACATTCTAACACGAAGGGTTGAGAAAAGCCTGGTAGAGCTAATACTGGGCATGAACTCATTACCTTTTTCATTTTCTCGAATGTCTGTCGTGCTGTCTTCGACCAATTGAATGCCCCCTTCTTGGTAAGATCTGTGAGGGGTGCGGTCATCTATGAGAATCCATTGACATACCTCCTGTAGTAGGTGCAAAGGCCCAAAAAGCTCTTCAGTTCTGTCACATTTTTAGGTGTAGGCCAATCCAATGTGGCTCAAATCTTCTCTAGGTGCACCTGGAGCCCGTTGGCCCCTATCACATGTCCTAAATATAACATCTCTTGCATGTCGAACTCACATTTGGACATTTTGGCATATAGTGACTGCTCCTATAAGATGCCAAGTACCTCGTCTAGATGTCTCAAATGTTCTTCCCAAGTTCTACTGTATATCAATATGTCGTCGAAGAATACCAGAAGATGCTTGCGTAACTGAGCCTTGAAGATATTGTTCATGCATGACTGGAAAGTAGCCGGTGCATTAGTGATCCCAAATGGCATCCCTAACCCGAATCTGATGGTAACCTAAGCGGAGATCAATCTTGGAAAAGTACTTTGCCCCCTGTAGTTCAGCCATCAACTCATCAATCTCGGGGATGTGATACCTTTTTTTTATGGTCTTATTGTTGAGTGCCCTGTAATTGATGCACATGCGTAAGGTTCCATCCTTTTCTTCACTAGCATTACTGAAGATGCAAATGGACTGGAGCTAGGTTTGATGTACCCTAACTTGAGCAGTTCTTTGATTGTATTCTCTATCTCATCTTTGTACCTCTTGGGATGTCTGTAAGGAGTGGTTATAACTGCTTGAGTCCCCTCCTCTAACTCAATAATATGCTCAAATCCCCTATCTGGAGGTTAACCTGCTCGAAGGTCTCCAAATACTGCTTTGTGCTTCTGCAATAAGGCCTCTATATCTGCTGGATGTTGTGTGGCCTTATCTGGTGGTTTCTTGAAGGTAACCAAGCACTTTGCTTCCCGCTCAATATCTCCCTGTTGGAGTACTTCCTCCATCCTATGTGATGTCACTGCTGTAGGAGGGTAGGTATTCACCCTCTCAATACTACCTTCTATCCCTCTGCCCCTGTGAACTCCATCTCCATGGTCTAGTAGTTCGTGGAATACTTCCCTATGCAATACAGCCACTGAACTCCTAAAACCACATTCATGTTAGGTACATCTACCACATAGAATGTCTCTATCACAGTATAATACCCAAGTGTTACTTTTAATTTAGGAATCCTCTGACTACACTCCATGTTGTGACTTGCTGCAACTACTGAAACTCCATCAAAACTCTCAGTCTGGATGCCTTTCCGTTTAACCCATGTAGCATCAATAAATTTGTGGGATGCCCCACCATCTATAGCACTCCCACTCTATGGCCCTGTACGGTACCTCTGATTTGGAGAGTATGGAATCTAGGGACCCCTGTCATGGTAGAAATGGTAACTCCTGAGGGCTGTCCCTCATCAACTGTCTCTGGTGTCTCTCCCTGCTCCTTATCCTGATAATCCTCATCCTCCCCACTGTCAAAATAGGCCTCTATGTAGTAGGCCTTTCCCTTTCCTGAACATTGTGACCTGGTTCCCATGGTTCTTTACAGGTGAAACATAACTTTTTTCTTCTAAGGTCCTAGCGAACATCATTATCCATCCATTCTTTCTCCGACCACTCTTTCTAGAATGGTTTCCTTTCTTTATCTTTAATAGGAAAATTAATTCTGGGGGGGAAGCTATTCTTCGGTACTGCATCCTGCAAATCTCTAGTCCAACTGATGGCATCGGCTAGGGTGGTGGGTCTATAGGACTTGACCCATCCGCGTAAGGGCTCAGTGAGAGCCTCAGTAAATAACATAATCAATCTGCTCTCTGAAATATCTATCACCATGACTGCCACCCTTTAGAACTCTGAAATGAATGTATCTGCACTACTTGTTTGCTTGAGCTATGCCAACTCTCTAAAATGCACCTCAGGGTCCTTCCTGTCAAATTGCTCAATGAGCCTCTGTGTAAAATCAGAGTATGAGGTGATGGTGTTGTGACCCAATGTCACCAACCCGTGGTACCGCCACTCCTGGGCCTCTCCGTCCAAATGCAAGGTAGCCAATTTAATGGCATCTGTCTCATTCATGGGGTTGAGCTGGAAGTATGTATCCAACTTCTGTACCCATTTCCGGGCTGGGCCACCTCGGGTACCCTTAAAGGTAGGGATAGTCAGTTTCTCTACTGTGCGCTGTAACTCATAGTTCTGGGTGAATGGCCTATTGTAAGCTCTAGATCTATTCTTACTTTTAAAGTGGCAGAAGTCAGTGAAGGTCATGGCTGACTGGAAGTCATCTCCTAAAGCTTTGTACTCTCTCAACTAGGTGCTCATGGACTCTTCTGGTTCTACATGTGCTAGAGGCACTGCAGCTGGGCTATCTAAGAAGTGAGGCATGGTAGGTCAGGATGGTTATTGTATATATGGGGATGGCTCTGCTTGTTGGTATGTAAGTGTTCCCCACTACTACTGGTGGATATCCTATCACTATTGGGAAACAAAGGGTTGTGTGGGGTGGGCCCATTTTTCTTTGTCATTTGTCTGAAGGTACTCATCATCTCCTTCTGTCCAGTAGTGAGATCTTTTATAGCTGCAATGAGACTATTGAAAGCTGTTTTATCATCCTCGATCATTGTTTCTTTGCCCTTTCCAAACTGATACTCTTTATCCCCCAGTTCTATATCCTCTAATTCTTCTTCTCCTCTATCACTGTTTCTAAACCTCTATCTCTGGTAAGTAATGTTGTATGGGTCTTCTGAATTCATTTACAATTTTGCATGCCCACAGCTGGCAAGGAACATGCTCTAATACCAATGTAATATCCCAAACTGATATTTTTCTTTTTTTTGTGTTGTCTAGTAGGCTGATATCTCAAACAAGTATGAAGGTGTGTACCAATCTCTGCATGCATGCATTTGCATGCAGATCTATAACCTAGATAATACTGAAATGGTATAAAGTAGGAGGAATTAAGGCATGTACATTCCAGTATGTAGATCTGCTGATGTCGATGTGGATGATCCCCACATGTAGGAATTATGCTTGATGAATAAGGATATAAGCTAAATCGTCTTCCAAGATATAAGTGCGCCCTCCTCCAAGCTATATAGTTTGCTATTCATGGCGACTCCGATGGTGACCCTTTTTTCGATTTCTACTTTTTCATCACCCAATATTTAGCAGTGGGGGAGGTCATCCTATTGGGCGATTCCAACGCTCGCAACAAAGCCCTTCAAATCCCACTACACAATCGCTATGAGAATGTGTTTTGTGTTAAGGAGATTGATCCATCTTCAATGGTGTTCATCGATCATTTGATGATGCTTCAAGACCTCTTACAGAATATGGTAGACACCTCCTATGGCTCGGGAATTCTCATGAGCTTTTGATCCTCAACGACCTCCCCTACTTCCCGTCTGCTCACTTCTTTACTTGCCAAATTCACGGTGGGTGTGTGTGTGTAGTAGTCTATGTCCTTTTTGGCTAGGGCTTACTCCTCTTTATTCATCACTTTCCATTCACTCCCATCCCCTTGGCCGACCATGCTCTCTCCTCCCTTCGGATTGATGCCCCCCAAGCCCCTCCCACTCCCGCTCCAAATCCACCTTGAACCATTATCCTCTTTATCGAGGGGGACCCCAAAACTTTCACTTCCACTCTTCGCTAGTTTCTCCTTCTTGAGTCTCATGTTGCATCCCTTACATCCATCTTTGACAAGTACACTTTTCTTTCATCCACTGTTTGGGAGGTTGCCCTTAATAATTATCCCCACTCAACTCGATGGGCCTCCCATTCCCCAAAATCTGGGTCCCACCCCATGAACTAGTTATACGAGGAGGATTGCAAACGCCTCCACACTCAACTTCGACATGCTTTCACTCATGGTCGCCCCTCTTACCCCAACCTTGAAGCCTCTTATCATCGATTCCTCTGCCACAAGAAACACCTCTTTATTTCCCGTCGAAGATGAGAGCTAAGTACCTCCCTTATCCACTCCCCCAAAAAATTATGGCGTACCCTCTTCCCTCGCCACTCTCATCTACCATCTGATCTTGATCCAAATTCCTTGTTTTGACATACCTCCTCTCTCTATGATATCCCGGGGAAACCCCTTTTCGAGGTTACCTCTGCCCCCCTCTTCATGCTTCTTATTCACTCAACATGACATTCGAGAGGCTTTCTAGGTCATGAGTTTCAACAAAGCTGTAGATGAGGAGGGATTCCACGTTGAGCTCTTCAAGGATGGCCTCCACTCACTGGACTTTTACTTGGCCGATCTATTTAACCACGTAGTCAGTACAGGCTTCCCAAAACCTTGGTCACACCATATTATTCACCCGATCCACTAATCAGGCCCTAGTGCAGACTCCAATAACTATAGAACGATCATGGTTGGCCACACTTTCTTCAAACTTTATGCTATAAGTATAGTCCTACATATGTAGCTTTCCAGGGAACTTGAGAGGGGACATCTTAGAGCTAGAGGATTAGGTAGGCTTTAGACTAGCATACCAAACCATTGATCACATTCTCACACTTCGGGCCATCATCACGGAGGCACGCCTTTGCTCTCTGAAAGTTTACTGTTGTTTTGTAACCTTCTGAAAGCATTCGATTCTATCACCGGAGTGGTATTGTTCCAGAGGCTCAGAGACGTTAGCATTTCCGAGACTCTTATGACCACCATTATGAGATTATATGAGTCGATTCTTGGTCGTCTTCACACAACCCATGGGATAATGGACTTTATCAGGAGCACCATTGGGGTCAGGCAGGGGTTCCCCCTACCCCCTACTTTATTTGGGATATACATCAACGAGGTAGAGTCCTTCCTACAGGAACACATTCAGGACAAGGACGAGTGTCTTCTCCATAAGGTCTTGATCTCAATCTTACTTTTTGTCGATGATGTGGTCCTCCTAGCCTCCTTACCGAAGGAGTTGCAGTGACAACTAGACACCTTATTCCTCTTTTGTGATCTTTGTCAGTTGCTGGTTAACTTGGGTAAAACCAAGGTCATGATCTTCAATGGGTTGAAGAAACTCCTCATTAATCTTCATTTCTTCTTTCCAAGAGAGGAGATTGAGATCACTAGCACATATGCCTATTTGGGGGTATAGTTCACAGTACCTTGTTTTAGTTTATGACATGTCCGTTAGCCTTGAGACAACAAAGGGTATGAATCCTTAGCCCTTCTTGAGAGACAATGCTTGAGACACCATTTTCAGGACATCTCGTCCAAGATGTCTCTCATGGGCACTTCCATTTGACCCACTGTCCTCTATTGTTCAAATATTTGGGGGCCTTGATTACTAGACACTGATTGGGCCTTAACAGAGAGAGTGCAGATCCTCTTCCTCACTCGCATCATCAAATGCAAACAATCAATTCCTCATCCCGTCATACTTGTAGACTTTAATGCTCGCCCTTTTCGGCTTGAGGTGGTGGTCCATCTTTTTTCACTATTACACCTCCTTCAGAGCTTCGTTGACTTAGCGTTAGGATAAGATTGGTGCCCATACTTGGCCTACCTTTCATTGCAGTCCATTGCCTTGGCTAGCCCTTTGGGTTGTACTAGATCTTGGTACATGGGGGTTATGGATCTTTTGGCTTCTGTTCGCATTGCAATGGACCAACTTCCTCCATTTCGGTATTTCTTGGATGTGCATGGCTTCCTCTTACCTACCAAGCAGGAGTTGAACAAAATAACCCGAGACGACATCTATAGACAGTTCATGTAGGTCACTTGGTGTTAGATTTTCAACATTTAATTCAATATGATCTAGGATCTTATCTGAGAGAACAACATGTACAGCATATCAAACATAAGAGACAATAGACACAAAGCATTTCACCAGGGAAACCATAAAGGAGAAAACCCCGCAACTTCCTCAGAGATAGAATGAGCAATAGTACAAAACCCCAAAACAATAAGATGGTCTCCAGCAGCTCCTCCTCCTCCACTTGTGCGAACTTGTCTCTCTCTCACTTGTACGAATGAGTGAGTGAGTGAATGGATAAATAGAGAGGTGCTCCTCTCTATTTATACTTTACCTTTACTTGCCTTTTACCATAACTGGGTCGACCTCCCTTAGTAGAGTCTAATAACCCATTACCACTTGACACTGGGCCGACCCAACTAGGGGAGTCTAATAACCCATGAAAGACAAAACTCCGAGGTCTAATGCCCCGTCATACATGGGAGGATGGGCCTCAATGACTTTACATGACCCAAGTACAATAATGACTTCTCCGACCGAAGGAATAAACATCTCCGTTGGAGGTACAACAATAAAATACAAATACAATATAAAATATACAAGTGAATACATTCTGAAGTTACAAATACATCAACACTTGGATCAACACTTAGGGCGGGTTACATCTAGAGATGGCCTTTTATGTTGCACATTTCATGGATCTGAGGGAAGGTCTTATTTTTCGGCCCCATTACACACTTCGCCATTGGACACATGCTCTTCGTGTCCCCTTGGGCTAGTTTAGAGTGGGTTCTCATTGTCTCAGGGTTGAGACAAATCACTAGATCGACCAATCAGACAGGATCTCCCAAGTTTGTCACCTTTGGGAGGTTGAGATCGAGGAGCACTTCATCTTTCGGTGTCCTACCTATTATGAGATTTGCAGGTGGTTCCATTGTCTTTTCAGGGACCTTCCTCTCACGGAGTCTCAAACTTTGGCTAGCTTCTTTAGGTACCTGGATCAGAGATGTCTAGCCTTATACTTGCAAGAGGCCCTCCGACTTCGTTCCCTCCAACAACATTCGTAGTTGTAGAGAGCCTGTTTTAACCCTGAGCATAAAGAAGAGTCTCCTGCTTCAACTCCTCCTCAGTCTCCCCAGTCTCAGAGTCCAAATCTTTTGGGTGCCTTGTCCGGACCCAAGTTGTTTGTGTCTTTAAAGTTTTGTCCTCCAGAATTCAAGCCCTCCAACAACATTCATAGTTGTAGTTGAGACTAGTCTCCACTTAGTGGATCACTTCCTTCTTCCCGATGCTCCTCTCCTCTAGCGGCACCAAGAGACCAACAAAGGATGGCATAGTTTTGGCTGCAGCTCAATTAGGACAAGACGAACCACCTCTACGTCTGCCCAACACTAGCGACATGGCCAGCCTCGGCTCCATCCCAGCAGTCAGTCAACAGCCAATCATAGCAGTAGGCTCCCCACTCCAAGTGGAAACACACTACACATTATAGCTCTTCTTCTACCTCTTCTGGTGCTTCTTTTCAATAGATTCCTATTTCGAGATTCCTTCATTTGGCTTCGGATGTTGGGAGAGACGCTTCCAGTGTTTCCAGTGGACCATGACATATTCACCATTTTTGTATCACAGATCCCAGATTCACTTTCCTTATACATTTTCCTTTTGTATCGGCTCTTCTTGTACTGATCTCTTCTGGGTTGGTTCTCCATCCTCGGAGTTCATTCTTTTTGTTTTTTAGGTTAGAGTCTCACGTCTTGCTTTATATAGGAGCTATCTTGGCACTCCCACTTTGTATTGACATCATGATACCACGCAATCCTATTAACCTACTTTTGTGGTCATTTGTTGGGCATTGATAAAATTATCTTATCTATCTATAAATCATGGTTCTCTTTGTGCTTTGGAAGCTCAAGTGTAAGTTTGTGTTTGATCAAAAGATTAGTTCTTTGTCTGCCTTTGGTTATTTGTTGAAAGATGAGATACATCAGTAACTTTTGGCAAAAGGCAAAAGGAGTATTGTTGATCGAAGATGCTTAGTCTTTGGATCTCACTGAGTATTCAAATTTTATTTCTATTGTAGTTACTCTCAGGAAGAGGTTATGAAACTCATCGTGTATAACCTTCCAGATTTTGCATCTCTGTTTGTAAATATTTTTCTGTGAATATAAGGTGTATTTTTAAAAAATAAAATAGAATAATGAATAGAATAAAGACTAACTCCATTTTTTTCGGGCCTATATCAAATTGCAGGTTGCTCAAACCTTGGTGGAGGTGTTTGCAGAAATGATATTTGTTCATGGTTATGTCCATGGAGATCCACATCCTGGCAATATACTAGTTTTTCCACATTCCAGTAAACATGGTAGCTTTGACCTAGGTATACTGTATGCTAGTTTTTTCGAATTAATTCTACAAGTTGATGTAAAATTTATTATACACCTATATTTGGTTTTAACTTTGTGGAATATTTTCTTCTAAGATGACACCTTGCTTTTTAGTTTTTATGTGAAAATTACACAGTGACTTTGATAAGTGAGTTCTATTTGTGATTGGTGATACACAGTTCTTTTAGATCATGGTATCTATAGGGAGTTGGAAGAAAGATTTAGAATGGACTTTTGCCAGTTGTGGAAAGCTTTGATTCTTTTGGATCAACATGAAATGCAACAGATGGGTGAGCGCCTTGGTGTTGGCAAGTATTACCAATATTTGCCTGTAATTTTTACAGGTCGTACTATTGATAGGTAATTATGTTTTTCGGAATAGTAAAACATTGCATGAATTCAAATGGCTTTAAATTTTTGCATGCTGTTTTCTTATTACATTTTTTTAATTCCTTTTTAGATTACAGAATTACTAATGTAACAAATACTTTAAAAATGTTCCCATCGTAAGTCTACCTTGTTGGACAAATCACTATCTATGTTGAATTAACTTCTTGTGGTAAGGCTTTCTAACTTTTAATATTAATTGCCATTCCAGAATATAAATATAGCCGACTGGCGACTTCTAAAGACATCTTCTCAATTAAGATAAGATAAGATAATTTTATTAATAATTTAATACCCATCGAGTGACCTCAAAGTTGGTTAATGGGACTCAAAATTACATCCAATGAGAATACCCAGTTGGAGTGCAAAAGCAACTCTATCACTATACTAAAAGCAGAGAAAGAGATAACTAACTAGCCAATGGAAACACAAGTAGTGCAGACATAAAACCAAAACGAAAACCATGTTGAGCATACAAAGCAGATGTCAAGGCATGTTGGGGCTAGAAGCATAATGAGGAGAGAGAGAGAGAGGATGGCTTATGATCCGTGTTGTTAAATCACCATGAAGGGACCAATGCACTGCTTAATGATGTCAATGTGTCATTTTGAGAATATCTAGGACGAAGGGGGCTTGGCTTGGATTGATGAGGTCCATCCCCAATGTCAAGGGGAAGAATCTCCAAATGGAAGAGTGGCTGCTCTAGCAGATTTAGGGAGTAGTACTCCATGCAGAGTGAGTCCTGCCTTGTGACCACCCACTGTTTTGTGTGATGGCCTGGTGAGATCTATACTGGGATTTGGAACTAGAGCTCTTCAAAAATCTTGAAGAGGCTAGTTGACTCATTCAGGTGGCGAGGTGGGCAGGGGGGTTGAGAAGAAGTCTAGGGTCTCACTGATCTAGTCACTGAGGATAGACAACGATGGTGAGTACACTGGTAGAGAGTTCGTGGAGTACTATGCATTAGAGGGGATCAAGAAGGAGCACACTGTTCCTCATACCCCGCAGCAGAATGGAGTGGCAGAGAGGAAGAACAGGACACTGGTGAGTGCAGCCAAGGCCATGTTATTTGATTAGGGATTACCACTATTCCTATGGGACGAGGCATTTCGGACTGTAGTATATGTCCAGAACAGGTGTCCCCACACTACATTGGGGAGGAAGACACCTGAGGAGGTATTTACAAGTACTAGACCGGATGTGAGTCATTCGCGCATATTTGGGAGTATCTTTTATTGTCACATTCATGCTAACACTAGGAAGAAGCTGGATCCTTATGGAGAGAAGGGGCTTCTAGTTGGGTATAGTGAGACTTCCAAGGCTTATAGAGTATATGTTCCAGCTCGCAAGAGGATCATTGTGAGTAGGGATGTCCAGTTTGATGAGCACAGAGCCTTGAGAAGATCTATGGACTTACCAGCACAGGAGCAGACAACTGAGGACTCAAGAGGAGTCAAGTCGGAGGAGTCACAGGTACAGGTTCAGATACAGGGCACAGGCTCTAGTAGTTAGAGGGAGTCAGGTGGATAGGATCCTCCTATTTTTGATGGGGAGGATGAGCAGTAGCAGAAGGAGGACATCCAGTAGCCGCAGCAGGCAGACACTAGGCCACGACCTAAGTGGTATAGGTCCATAGTTTAGGATTCCAGACAAGTGAGTCTTCCACAAAGATCCTTTAGACGTAGCGTACCACCAGATAGACTGAGTTATATGGCACTGATGACAGAGTTGATTGACTCTAAACCTTCTAGTTTCGAGGAGGTTGCACAACATGATGTGTGGCAAGAGGCCATGGTTGAGGAGTATGACTCAATCATGAAGAATCGGGTATGGGAGGTTCTTCAGAGGCCACAGGGTAAGAAGGTGGTGGGATCTAGATGGATCTACAAGGTGAAGCATGTAGCAAACATAAGTGTGGAGAAGTACAAGGCATGCTTCGTGGCGAAGGGGTATTTGGAGAAAGAAGGTATTGACTATGAGGAAACCTTCGCCCCTATCGCTAGGTATTCTTCTATTCAGACTATCCTATCATTGGCAGTTGAGATGGGTTGGTGTGTTCATCATATGGACTTGAAGACAGCCTTCCTCAATGGAGTGATTGAGGAAGAGGTTTATATTGAGCAGCCAGAGGGGTTTGAGGTGGAGAGTAGAGAGTCTCATGTATGCAGACTGCAGAGAGCTCTTTATGGGCTCAAGCAGGCACCTCGAGCATGGTATTTGAGGATTGATAGCTATCTTCGAGAGATGGGGTTCTAGCGGAGTGAGGCGGATCATAACCTGTACTTCTTGGCAGGTGAGGTACCTCTCATACTGGTTATATATGTGGATGATCTCTTTCTTACAGGAGATGAGGAGTTGATCAGGGACTGCAAGTCCAATCTTGTAGTGGAGTTTGAGTGAAAGACCTTGGGTTGATGCATTACTTCCTAGGTCTGGAGGTTTGGCAGAGAGATGGGTGCTTCTTCATTGGACAAGGGAAGTATGCAGTAGAGATCTTGAAGAGATTCAGGATGGAGGACTGTAGATCTATGGCCATACCTCTAGTTTCCAACTGGAGGAAGATTGATGTATCGGGATCAGAGGAGTTTGATCCTACACTATATTGGCAGCTTATCGGGTCGCTTATGTATCTGGTCAACACTCGACCAGACATCATCTTTGCAGTCAACTCTTTGAGTCAGTTCATGATGAACCCTCGAAGAGTACATTGGACACCTGCGAAGCACATACTTCGCTACATCAGAGGTACAGTGGAGTATGGATTGGTTTATGAGCGCAGTGGGAGTATACAGTTGGCAGGTTTCACTGATGCTGATTGGGCAGGATGTGTAGAGGATCGGAAGAGCACTTCAGGTTGTTGCTTCAACATTAGATCAGGGGTTGTCTCTTGGTTCAGCAGGAAGTAGAAGTCAGTTGCATTTAGTTCAACAAAGGTTGAATACATGGCAGCCAGCATGGTTGCATGTGAGGGGGGATGTGGCTGAGGAAGTTACTCTTAGGATTATTCGAGAGTGAGCTAAAGACTACTGTAGTTCACTGTGACAATCAGAGTGGTATCAACCTTTTTGAGAATCCAGTGTTTCATGACAGGAGTAAGCACATTGACATCCGGTATCACTTCCTCAGAGATTGTGTTCAGAGAGGAACCATTTGGTTGGAGTATATAAAGACATATGAGCAGGTAGCAGACATATTCACCAAGGCACTTTGCAAACTCAAGTTTGTGAAGTTCAGAGACAAGTTGGGGTTGTTACCGAATGTTAGTTTTGTACCTAGGGAAGTGTTCCCCTAGTGACTTTTGCCTAAGTCACTTAGAAGGGGGAAAAAGTGACCCTCACATTAAAATCTACTTAATGAGACTTTATAAAGTTAAAGTCACTTTTTAATAAATCTTAAGTGGGTGAGTGATTTTATTTATTTGAATTAAATAAAAGGGATTTTCACTCACATTGAATCTCATCCATCGGATTAGATTCAATATTCACCGTTGGATTAAAAACTCACTTAGGGTTTAGACAAAAAGGGTTGAGGGAGGCAAACCCATTCACTTTTTACTTTTTGGAAAGTGAGAAGAGAGAGTAGAGAAGAAGGGCACAGAAATCGAGGCAACCATTGAAGGGTTTTCTTCATGCACAGATTTCAAGGCAGCGGGAAGAGCATTTAATATTTCAGCACAGAAATCGAGGAGTGTACGGACTGCATTTATTGCAGGCACGAAAATCAAGGTGTACGGATTCTGTACTGTACGGATTTTTTGGGCACGGAAATCGAGATCCGTACAGTCGTACGGACTGTACCTTTCTGCACAGATTTCGAGACAGTTCAGCTGCACAAAAATCGAGTTTTTGGCACAGTTTTCGAGGTGTTTTAGCACAGAAATCGAGATAGTCAGGTGCACAGATTTCGAGGTGATTTTGTTCAGTGTTTTGAGCTGCAGATTGGCACAGAAATCAAGGCAGATTTTTGGGTGTCTTTGGGTGGTTGAGATAAGTACATTATTTTTTACTGTAATATTTGTACTGAGATTTTTGCTGAAGAAATAATAACTCTCTCTCTCTCTAACTAGTTTTCCCTGTGGGGGTTTTTCTAGGGCTTGATTTTGGCCAAAAATTTCTGAGTCTATCATTTTATGGTGTGATTGTTAAATGTGTTTTTCAACCTGTTAGTGTATTTTACTATGTGTTTAATTGTTACTAAAAATTTCATAAGTAGTTTCCAGTCAATGCATAACCGACTGGGAATGAAAACCACGAAATGTTGACATAAACCAGCAAACAGTAAAGTGCAGAAAATTCTACATGGTATCAGAGCAAGGGGGCAGAAAACAGTGATAGTTTGCAGACACACATAAATTTTTAGATCTCAGAAACTTCAGTTTCTCTTATCTTCTGTTAGTGGGCAGCGTTCTGTTGGGTTGGTGTTCAGATGGCTACAGGTCTGAGGATTGAGGATAGGCTGAATGGGACAGAAAATTGTGCCTTGGAAGGCCAGAATCTTGTTGATTTTGGAGGAGAATGAGCTATGGGTGGAGGTGGTGAGGAACACTGCTGCCAACCCCATTGCCATTCCAGATGGCACAGATGCTACAGCTCTTTCAGCCTTCAACAAGAAGGACTGTAAGGCTAGGAGGATCATCCTTGATGCAGTAAAAGACCACATAATCCCTCACATTTCCGGGAAGACCAAGGCACATGAGATGTGGAGTGCCTTGACCAGCTTGTATGAGAGTTCCAATGAGAACAGGAAAATGGTTCTCAAGGAGAAACTCAAGAGTATCAAGATGAATGGAGGAGAGGGAGTCACAGCTTACCTCACTAGGATTTCTGCAGTTCGGGATGAACTGGCAGCGGTTGGTGAAGTGGTATCTCATACTGAGCTAGTACGCACAGCAGTGAATGGGGCTTCAAAGTCCTGGAGTGCATTTGTGCAGGCCATAGTGGGTAGAGAGAACCTACCGTCTTGGGAGAGACTATGGGATGACTTGTGCAGGAGGAGACCAGGAGGGGTCTCGTACAGGGCAGTTCATCAAGTGGTGGGGCAGATGAAGAGAACGTGGCACTGACAGCCAAGGGTAAGAAGAAGAAGGGTCCCAAGAAGAATGGGGCCAAGGGGCAGCAGCAGCAGCAACTGCAGGGTGGACAGAAGAACGACTTGAGTAAAATCAAGTGCTATTGTTGTCAGGTGTTTGGGCACTATGCATCACAGTGTCCAAGCAAGAAGAAGAAGAAGGGACAGGGACAGCAGACAGCAGCCTCAGCAGAGGTTGATGATTTTGGTGACAGGTTTCAGAGGGAGTTTTCCCTATATGCTGGACAGATTGAGAGAGAGAGAGTCTCCTTAGCCACCAGCACAGACATGGATATGGAGAGTGAGCATTCATTGTTGACAGGGCATCGGATAGGTCCATCCACCACTGGTACGTGGTACATTGACAGCGTAGCCTCGAGACACATGACAGGTACTCGGAAGTTGTTCTCCGAGCTATCACGGACAGCTAGAGAGGTGGAGGTGGTACTTGGTTGCAACACCATTGTTAGAGCAGTGGGTCAGGGGACCATTACATTTGAGAGGGAGTCCATGAGTCCCATGACCTTGAGGGATGTGTTGTACGTCCCTGGGCTGAAAAAGAACCTTGTTTCAGTTTCCACTATTGAGGACAGGGGTCTTGGGGTGTGTTTCTCAGATGGGAGAGTGCAGGTGTTTCCCAAGACCACAGGTGTATCTACCCCCATGGATATTGGAGTTAGATGTGGGCGACTGTACAAGTTATTGTTTCAGCCACAGCATGCTCTAGCACACAGCAGCAGCAGCAGCAGTGAGCTATGTGAGTTATGGCACAGGAGGATGGCCCATTTACATCACCCCGCTCTGAGATTGTTGAGGAGCATGGTCACAGGTTTACCTGAGTTCGACACTGAGCAAAGTGATGTGTGCAGGGGGTGTGCTTTGGGAAAGTACACCAAGACTGCTTTTCCTAGCAGTGACACGAGAGCAGCAGGAGTGCTTGACTTGATTCATTCTGACATTTGCGGTCCTATGTCCTCAGTATCTTTGACTGGTCACGAGTACTATATTAGCTTCATTGATGACTACTCCAGGAAGACCTGGATCTACTTCTTGAGGAACAAGAAGTCCCCACTTGTATTGAGTGTCTTCCAAGGGTTCAAAGCCCTTGTGGAGAAGCAGACGGGGAGGAAGATCAGGATGTTGAGATCAGACAATGGGGGTGAGTATACCTCCAAGGAGTTCAATGCTTTCTGCAGGCAAGAGGGTATACAGCGACAGTTGACAATTCCCTACACTCTTGAGCAGAATGGAGTAGCAGAGAGAAAGAACAGGTCGATCGTTGGAGCAGCGAGAGCCATGCTTCATGATCAGGGGTTGTCGTTCTTTCTATGGGCAGAGGCTTGCAACACTGCAGTGTATCTGCAGAACAGGAGTCCTCACCGTGCTTTGGGGAGGATGACTCCAGAGGAGATGTATTCAGGCAAGAAGCCTGAGGTGAGCCATTTTCGGATATTTGGCTCTCTGGCTTACTCTCACGTCCCTTCTGAGAAGAGGACGAAGTTCGAGCCCACTGCAGAGAGAGGTATCTTTGTGGGTTACGATGAGACTTCGAAGGCATATCGGCTTTACATTCCTGGTCAGAGGAGAGTTGTAGTGAGGCGGGAGGTGAAGTTTGATGAGGAGAGGGCCTTCAGGAAGTCGAGAGAGATGGAGCAGGGGGAGCCACTAGCTCCCACACCTCAGTTGATACAGGCTTCTTTGATACAGGTTTCAGGTCCGCAGGTTTCTGGGGTGACTGGATCACAGGGTACAGGCACTGCTTCTACAGGATCAGTGGTTCAGATTACAGGTACAGGGACAGGTTCAGGGACAGGTACAGGTTTCAGGATCACAGATTACAGGGTCCTCAGGGACTAGTTCATCAGCTACAGGTCCTCGGGGTGTTAGACCTTCTGCTTCTGGCACTTCCTCAGATGAGGATACACCAGTTTGGGAGGAGCCTTCAAGGAAGAAGAAGCCTAAGTGGCTTCAGGACACCTTGAAGGAAGCAGAAGCATTTGGTAGACCTCAGGAGGCGATCAGGACAGTTGTTGAGCCAGACAGATATGGGATGGCCCTTGTTGCGAGTCTTCGTGACTCTGCACCTTCTACATTTGAGGAGGCTTCTCAGCATCAGGTATGGAGAGATGCCATGATGGAAGAGTACCATTCCATCATGAAGAATGATGCTTGGGAGATTGTGCCGAGACCTGAGGGGAAGTCAGTTGTGACTTCCAAGTGGCTTTACAAGGTCAAGCATGCTGCAGATGGCAGTGTGGAGAAATTCAAGGCTCGATTTGTGGCTAGGGGGTTCTCGCAGGTTGAGGGACTTGACTATGATGAGACATTTGCTCCAGTTTCTCGGTATTCCTCTATCAGGGCAGTGATATCTATAGCAACAGAGATGGGTTGGAAGATCCACCAGATGGATGTGAAGACCGCGTTTCTCAATGGTCTTCTACAGGAGGAGGTGTATTTGGAGCAGCCACAGGGATTCGAGATACATGGGAGAGATTCTCATGTGTGCAGGCTTTTAGGAAAGCCTTGTACGGTCTGAAGCAAGCTCTTAGAGCTTGGTACTCCAGGATCGATGCATATTTGACTTCGATGGGATTTCAGAAGAGTGAGGCTGATCCCAACCTATACTACATTGTGGTTGGTGGAGATCCACTCATTCTTCTGTTATATGTTGATGACTTATTTATCACTAGAGATGAGCGTCTTATTGCACAGTGCAAGAGAGATCTTGCAGCTAAGTATGAGATGACTGATATTGGGCTGATGCATTACTATTTGGGGATGGAGGTTTGGCAGGAGCCTGGACATATTTTCCTAGGACAAGGGAAGTATGCAGCAGAGATTCTGAAGAGTTATTGGATGAAGGACTGCAGGCCTATGTCTACACCTATGATCACCAACTTGAAGCAGCTTCATGCTTCAGAGGGTAAGTTGGTGGATCCCACACTATATCGTCAGCTCATCGGATCGTTGATGTATCTGGTCAACACCAGGCCAGACTTGTGCTTTGCGGTCAACACTCTTAGCCAGTTCATGGTGCAGCCTAGGAGTGTGCATTGGGTGGTCGGAAAGCACATCTTGAGATACCTAGCAAGGACAGTGGATTATGGTCTGGACTACAAGGGTTCGGGTGGAGTCAGCTTGGTTGGGTTCACAGATTCAGACTGGGCAGGTTGTGTGAGGGACCGGAAGAGCACTTCCGGTTGCTGTTTCAGCTTGGGCTCGGCAGCAGTGTCATGGTTCAGCAGGAAACAGAAGTCCGTTGCATTGAGTTCTGCTGAGGCTGAGTATATGGCAGCCAGTCAGGCGACTTGCGAAGCACTGTGGCTTCGTAAATTATTGGTAGATTTATTTGATCAGCAGCTGAGACCTACGGTGATTTATTGCGACAATCATAGTTGCATTCAGCTCTCTGAGAATCCGGTTTTCCATGATAGGTCGAAGCACATTGAGATCAGGTACCACTTCATTCGGGACTACGTTCAGAGAGGGGCAGTTGAGCTACAGTATATATCCACTAATGAGCAGGTTGCAGATGTCCTGCAAGTCTTTGGGGAGGGGGAAGTTTGTCTTCTTCAGAGATAAGTTGGGAGTGGTGTGGAACACCTTCCTCGGTAAGAGGGAGTGTTAGTTTAGTACCTAGGGAAGTGTTCCCCTAGTGACTTTTGCCTAAGTCACTTAGAAGGGGGATGTTATCACATATATAGTAGCCGGGCTACCATACATTATTTTTCTCATTCCAGTACACTATTCAGCCAGTTCCCTTGCATTTGAGATGCCGAGATGAGCATCTATATTGGATCACTATCAGATTGTGGACAGCAGTTGTATTCCCAATGCCATGACTGAGTTTCAGGACACTCAGAGAGATGACCGATGTAGCCATTATATCATTGGTACAGAGCAGACAGTAGTGCCCAGAGTTACAGCAGCAGTCTCAGAGGACAGAGGATGGTACAGGTTGATGTGCATTCAGGTATATGACTCAGCAGGTATATCATAGTGTTATGGTTAGATTGCTTTTATACTTATTCTCATAGCATGTCTTAGCACTTAGTGTCATGATCTGGCGATCATATAGATATATGGACCTGGTTGATCTATTATATATATTATATTGTCCCTACTCAGACTTAGAAGTTCACTATTCATACTCATTGGTACATACCCTCCTTAGGGAGAATAGAGGTGATCATTACACCATACTTTGGCTTGCTAGTGTTGGCTCCATCATTTCATTGTCTTCATCCATCCATGGCCTACCTTTTAGATTATCACCCTGACTTACTACTTGACTAGTGGCATGGAGGACTTTTCTCCACTGTAGCCTCTGTATTGGATGAGCTTCCCTGTTTATTGTGTCTCGGCTCTGAGTTGGTGACAAAACTTACCTATGGTGAGTTGGAGTTCCTTGGAATTCCCCCTAGTCACTAAAGTTGTGTTGGCTAAACCTGAAACTTTTAGTGCTGCCATGAATACAAAATCTGGAAAATGAAATGTTATATCTTGTATGAAAAGCCCATTCATGCAATGTGTTTCTAAACACACATGAATGAGAGGCATGCCAAATGAACATGGCAATGAAAATAAAATGTTATATCTTTTGGAAAATAAATACCTAGGTAAACAAGCTGTCCATGACACACCTAGAAGTGCTCAGGTAAACAAGTGCCTTAAAAACACACCTGCAGCAGAAAGCCTAAAGAAAAAATGTAAATCTATGCAATGTGTTTGTAAACACACATAGATCAAGGGTATGGAAACTTCAGGCCCAAAAAGCAATGGAACTTAAATGCTATATCTAAACAATTGCTGGCCTTATTTGTATTATGGATTGTGCGCATCTGCGAAGGTGAATAAACCCTCTTTAAACAACTCATCCATTTGTGAGACACCGCCATTCCCTGTGTTATTGCTCATTCAGTATATACTATGGTGTATTCCCTTTCCCTTGCCAAAGTGTCACAAAGTCAAGACAGTTAAGTCATCCCTTAGCCTAGCCAGTTAATTTAAGCCTTCACCCTTCACTAGCAAATTGATCACAACTATGAAGTGAGTATGATCCTGAAAGTCTGGTCTGAGTAATAATAATAATTAACGACACTATATATTTGGATTTAGATCGCCAGTCATGATTACTCTGTGTTATAATTGTTATTTGAATAAGTTGTAGAGCATATGTTAACCTTGACACTTTGCAGCAGCTATTGATGATGATCTGAGTTATATTTGGTCTTGGTTAGACCTAGTTTGACCATGGAGGACCATGGGACATGAGATGTTGGACCTTATGATGATATGGATAGATGATATATGGTCTATGTATACATACATGATGACTCTATGCAACAGCTACAGGGTTATGATGATGATTCTGGGGTTACAGCAGTGTTTGTATATGTACAGCGCATTATTATTGGCCTTGATTCGGTATATTGGATATTTATTTGGATGATGCAGAGATTCATATGGTGTATGAGTACACATCTTGGATGGATTTGGACCTTCTGAGTCCAATGGGACAGTTTGTTTTCAGTTCCGGGCACTTACTGTGATGATTTAGCCTCAGTAGGCTGTCCTAGTACAGTTTTGGCTTGTCGGAGGCCCTGTCGGAGCAGATGTGATTTTTATCCGGTTGACCTAGGGCGTTGATGATGGAGGGGGTGGTCCAGCCACTTGTTTTTACCATATTACCCCCCTTCCGGACACATTGGTGCCCTCACCTTGACAGCGCCAGCACTCCAGGAGGCTGTTTGGGGCAGTTTCACGCTTCCCGAGGCATTTCAGGATTGGTAGAAATGGCTATTGAGGAAATCGATTTGGGATACTGAGGCAAAGTTATGGCATGGGATGATCAGTGATGATAGATCGGGACCTTCCACACCTTCTCCAGCAGTTTCAGCTTCATCGGGGTCCACATCCATCACTTATGACACTTTCTGTGGATTTTTTGAGGTCTTTTGAGGACCACGACTTCACTATGGAGGCACGATTTGGTACATTCATGATTTTTTTTGGTTATTGTGCTATGGGGATTGACCAAGGAGGGATAAAATTACCCCTTGGACCCACCATAAGCCTCTTATGATATTTTATCATCATGATTTGGTGGGATTCCCCTCTTATAGGGCGATTTTGTCCACTTACATTATATTTTATTAGTGATCCATGTATTTTATTGCTGAGCTCATCTCAACCATTGATTAGACATTTGTATCTTTTAATCTTAGCCACTCATTCAAAAAGTGGTTAGGGTTTTGGTGCCTCTCCTTCCTATTTAAAGGAGAGAGCCTCTAATTGTAAAGGGACTTTTGGCTCTGGATTATTGGAATAGAAAATTATTATTGCATCTATCTCCAGTGTTGTGGTGAATGTTTTTGGTGTTCGTTCGTTGGTTCTTCCTTTGCACTGAGTTATTGAAGATCTTGTTTGCCATATCTTTGTACCACGATTTTTGCATCTATAGGTGGAGGCCGATTTGCTTGGAGGAGGAGGTATTGGTAGGGGAAGACTCTCCCTACTTCTTCTTTGGAGCTCTTCGTTGGTAACAGGGAGTATTACTGTCCCAGGACCTTCTATTTCATGTTACTATTTGCATTTCTCTTGTATTTCTTCCATACTTGATCTTACTGATTGAATCTTCATTCCTTGGTTTGACAGGTAGAGGAAGGCGCACTTGTGGGCTAGGGCATCAAATCGGCAAGCAAATCAACAATCTCTCATTTGATCTTTGCGGGAATCTTCCTCAACATCAAGGCATCTCATCCACATCACTCAGGTATGATCTCAAGGTAAGTTCTATCTCCATGATCTATCCAATTGTCAAAAACACTTAAAACCCTAATTAATCAAAACCCCATTTTTACATTTTCTCAGATCTACTTAGATCTAGTGGGTTATTGGGCATAATATTGAAAACCCACCTCTATAGCATCCACGGCATCCCGGATCTATAGTTTGGTGAGGATTGGCTTCCGTTTGACCCCTCTCCCATGCCAACTTAGCTTCTCCCAAGGAAGGCGCACTTCACTAGTTGAGTAAGTTGACCTAGATCTAGGTGATGGGTGTTTGAGATTCCACTTGATTCGTCATCTACACATCCAATAACATACACCCAGGTTGTTACTTTTCTGAAATTCACCTTGTGGGCCCCATTCCACATTTTAAGGGATTTAATCCCCATTTTGGACCACTTGGAACCCTTAAACTTAGATCTACTAAGATCTAACCGTTGGATTACCACGAAAATACAGATCCATACTCCTACCTGACCGATCTACCCGGATCTAAAGTTTGGATGCCATCCGACTTGTTTTGACCCACCTAACCCCACTTTTAGGCTTCCTTGGGCAAAGTCGCACCACCTTGGAGAAGTGAGTTGACTCACTTCCAGGAACTGGGTACTTGAGATTTTTGGAGATTTAGAACCGGAATAATTCAAAACCTAGGTCTAGACTATCACTTTGTCAAATCTTGCCTTTGGGATTGCATTCCTTGTTTTAAGGGATTGTGGTCCACTTGGGTCAAACCTAGATCTAGATACATTCATCCATCAAGACCTCTATTGCCCACCGGTCCCAAGTACTAGGAGTCCTAAACCACAAGTCAACCCTACTTTGACTCCACTTCCCAATTCCCAAGGCACTGGTTTTTCTCCAAGTTAATTCAACTTTCCTAGATTGTTGGATTGACTTGTGGTTTGACCTATGCATGGTGAACTAAACTTTTGAAGCTGTCATGTATCATGGTCAAGCTTGTCATTTGTACTAGTTAGCCCCAATACAACCCTTAAACTACCCTGCATTGGACACGGTTCCCAAGGTAGTGAGTCTTCTGACATTGTACTAGTACACTAGCCCTAGATCTCACTTCAAACATTATAAGTCACTCTCACATCAACCATGAACCAAAGCTATACCTATTGAATCCCTCACTTGGCTTGTGACTTCAACCCATAAGGTCTAGGATAAACCATACACCTAACTTCACTTAGAAATACCCTGATTTGGTGTTTTGGTTTTGATCTCTCCTGTCGGGAGTAGATCGGGTCTCCCCCTTTGTTGTCTGGGCTAGATAACATAAAGCGAAGGTTGCCTCGACTGGCGTGACAACCATATACTGGAGGTCGAGGTGATCGTGGTTGCACCTTTTGAGTTGCCCTTCCCTATTGCCATCCATGACTGGATACATCCATAGGGGTAACTACAGCTTAGGTGATAACAGGGGAAAAAGTGACCCTCACATTAAAAGCTACTTAATGAGACTTTATAAAGTTAAAGTCACTTTTTGATAAATCTTAAGTGGGTGAGTGATTTTATTTATGTGAATTAAATAAAAGGGATTTTCACTCACATTGAATCTCATCCATCGGATTAGATTCAATATTCACCGTTGGATTAAGAACTCACTTAGGGTTTAGACAAAAAGGGTTGAGGGAGGCAAACCCATTCACTTTTTACTTTTTGGAAAGTGAGAAGAGAGAGCAGAGAAGAAGGGCACATAAATCAAGGCAACCATTGAAGGGTTTTCTTCATGCACATATTTCGAGGAAGCAAGAAGAGCATTTAATATTTCAGCACAGAAATCGAGGAGTGTACGGACTGCATTTATTGCAGGTGTTATCAACTGATTTGTACAATAGTTGAAACCTTATTGAGCCGCCAGTGTTGAAACACATCAGTGTTCACTTCCAGAGTATCTGGGTTTCATATTTTTGGGTCTAGCTAGTTTTGTTTTTGAGTCGACATGACCATGGCCCCATGGGGGTTTGTATCAAAGTGTGCTAGTAGGGTATGAGTGGCTCGGTTCCCCATGACTGGATTAAACAACTAAGGTATTCCAGGGAGTTTTTTCACCGTCAAATTATACTTTGCTTCAGGCGAAATATAATCTCTTGGTTTTTCTCCCGCTTCCTCCAAAGCTGGAATGCCCGATTTTGGAAATTTGGCCATGGGGGGTTATTAGGGTCCAACTATAATGTATAAACCTACTAGACACTATTAGAATAGGTTTTGGTCATGTCCTAGGTCTCTAGGACCCCCAGAAAAAATTTCGAAAAATTTTTACCCGACGCGTCGAAATTGGGGTTTTTATTTTTTTAAATTATTTAAATTTTAATTAAATTTCTCTATAGTTTGAATAGAGAAATTTGGGTATGTAATTATGTCAGTCATCCGGGGTCCGAACTTAGTGTTTGATGGCTCGTTTCATAAGCCAAAAATCACACATGACCCGTGGAGCAGCTAAACCCAACTTTCGGATGTCAATTCAGCCCCGTAATTTATATTTTCTCTGAAAAGTCATTTACAGAGAAATTATTAATTGAAATAATAAAATTGATTATTTTGGAGATAATCCAAATCTCTCCAAAATTAATCAATTGGATTAAAATAAAGGGCTAAATGACATGGCAATGAGCATTTAGGAAGATTCCAATCAACTCCAAGCCTATCCAGTCACTAGATCATTATCCTCTCAAGAAAATTCGCCCTCCTTCATGAAAAAATCGATTTAGTGACATGGCATTTGGTTATTGGTTGGTTGATATGCATTTATGATAGGGTGGGTGCCCTCATAACTCACCACACCTACCAAAGCTTGGCTCCCTTTATTGACTCAAATCTGCACCTACCATGTTACATGTGTCTCCACACAAACCACTCGCATATCCCCTAAATCCTCACGTCAATCCCCTAAATCCTAACGTCAATCTCATTTGAGCTCGAGTTTGAACCTTGTTGGAGTATGGTGAGTGGTTGTGATGTTTCCCATGCTACACCTATGCGAATTAGTACCTACCCAATGCCACTTGCCATCCCCTTGTTAATTCGCCCCTCCACATGTCTCCTACTCGCACTCCACATGGATCACACCTTTTCCACCTTAGCTCGCGTGAATCCTCACCTTAGCTCGCCTTTCCTTGTTGTACATTGTTTATTGGGTAGTGCCTTCAATCTCAACCTACCCCAAAGTCGAGTTTGCCACCTCATGCCAATTCCACCTACCATAAACTCGACTTTAGCCTTGTCTACCTCTCCAAGCCTTGGATTGATTGGATTCAAACTACTAGCCATTGCCAAATTCGACCTAGGGTTTAGCCTTAGGATTCTAGTTGTTTTTCTATAAAGAGAGGCCCATTTGGGTTATTATCTCATGGAGAATTTGGGGCAAACTTACTCTGCCAAAATTGTATATGTGTTATAGCTTTTGCTAATTGAAATAAAGTGGCTTTGGAGGTCCATATGGTGTGTTGATCTTGTTCATGGAAAGTGCTTCAATATAATCAAGGTGATATTGCTTTATTGTTTTTGCTTACATGTTCCATGTTTTGATCAAATTATTCAAGCTTAGAAGACTTTTCTAAGTCCATAGGGTGGGCATTTGGGTTCAATTTGTCCATTGCTGTTGGGTTGTTTGTGATTGGGAAGTAGTGGATTGTAGTCGGAAATACTAACACTCTTCTTGTCCCTTTCAACTTGGCATACTATATTTGATCAATCTTGTTTGTAAGTGATACATTTTGCAGATCTATAAAGTTATGAAGAAGAGTTGGAACTAGGTTGTCTCCTCCATCTCTTCAAAGAACAAATTTTTTCCATTAACATTCATGCATTGCAGGATCTCCTAAAGCTGACCTCACAACACCAAGATGGTGGCATAAAGGGGTTTGATTTCAAAGATCCATCTCTATATTCAAAATATTGTTTATTGGTTACTTTAGGCTTCTCTTCTTCAAGCCTTATCACTTGCTCCTTGACCTCTTTTTTCCCATTGATTTGCTAGGCCTATCCTCTCAATAGTTTTTTCTACCCTATCCCCTAGCCTCCTCTCCTTGCTCTCGTCCTCTATCTTCCCTCTACCCTTCATCTCTTTTGTCATACTTCCTCCAACTCGTTTTTAGCCTTCTCATTCTCCATTCGCCCTTCCTCCCTACCCTAGTTTCTCCTCTCTACCATTCGCCTTTGTCATCTAGCTCATCCTTTCTTCATTTGCTCCTTCACTTCTTCATCTTTTCCCTTTAGATTTCCCCTTTCTCCCTCCTCTCGTCCATTTTCCAAAGTGCCCTAAAAAACCACATAAAGAAGCAAAAAACAAGTTGGTTAAGTTAGTATTGGTTAGAGTGATTTCTTTGATAGTTTAGATATAAATTTGTTACATCTTTGGCATTGGCATGCATTTAAAAAGCTTAACTTTAGGAGCATTCTAGATCTCTCTTGTTGCCTTAGTATAGCTTGCATTAGTTTAAGTTTATGTCATCTCTCAAAATATAGAAATTTTGCACCAAAAATATTTCAATTTTTTATACTTTAGATCTCTTTTCTAGTACTTTTCAAGAGTTTGTTGTTCGCTGGTCCGTTTCGCCATAGTTAAGATTTTATGATAAAATCTCATGCATTTTCCATTTTAGAGTTAAAATTTTAAATCTAGACTTAACTAGTTTCAAATTTGGATTTGTGTTTGCTAATGGTTAATGGGTGCCTTGTTGAGATGTTTTGAACTTGTGTAGGTCATTTGAGAGAGAAGTATTTGATAGGATCTTGAAACAAAAAATCAAAGCAAAACAAAGTGGAGGATCCATGAGAATGACTTAAACTTGATATACTTATCCTTTGTAATAAGCTTATAAGAGCTAGCCTTGTATTTTCATTTGCTTCATTCTCAAAAGACCTTGCAAGGTTTTAAACCCAAGGCATTTGTAACCCTTTAATAAAAGTTTCAAGTGGAGGAGGCCTCCACTTTTTGGTCTTCTTCCCCATTTGGGGGAGAGTGTTGGGTCTTGTGGTTTGGTTTAGCTTAGATTTGTGTTTCCATGCTCTTAGTTTAAATTTACTTCAAATAAATCATTTTTTGCTTATCTTCCATATTTACTTACTCCCATGCTCTCCCGAGTAGGGTCTTTGACCTGAAAGAGATTCTTGGGTAGTTTAGTTTTATTTTTTACATTTATCATTATCTTGTTTCTCTTCCAAAGCCTTCAGCCGGAAGTTCTATCCTTGAGATTTCATCTCAGGGGCAGGACCACATAATTTGTGGTTACTCTTCCTTCCCCGTCGGTTTCCTTGGCAGAGCTTTCAGCTAGCTGGAGGTTCTCAAGTGCAGGCGGTTCTAGTGGTTGATCTTGTTCGGAGATCAATCCCACCTATTAGTTTAAATCTTGTGAAGTAGAACACTAGTTTGAGCTTAGTTTTGTTTTATTTGGCAAAGTGGTTTTTTGTTAAGCATTAATTCATATCTTTCAAGCTCATTAAGTGAATTTATCTTTCAAAGTTGATTTATTGCTTTTACAACACAACTGCTTTCTCTTTCTTTAAAATAAACCAAAGTCTCTTGAACTTGGCCAAATCCAAGTCAAGAGCACCCTCTATCGGAGGGCATTTTAGTTTTGCATTATCCCTGCATTAGGCATTTTAAGCTTAGCCAGTCTCTTGAACTTTGGTCATAAGATCAAATCAAGAGCGCTCTCTATCGGAGAGTTGAACAAGGTTCTATAATAATAAAATCTTCCACTCATACACCCCTTAATTAATTTATCTTGGTTTCTGTCCTACACCCGTATGCTCTGCCAACCTGAAAAGGTTGGGCTAGTACTCAGAAAGGTGGAAGACTTGTTAATTTACAAGTGAAAATCTAATTAAAACTTTCACCCCCATAACCAACGAACCGGCGTTGACATAAAGTATTTTAATCAGTTCTCAGGGGAGGTGCCGGACCGCCCAATCTGCGACACGGTGGCTGGTTAGCATTGTGCGCCTCGCCGTGATTCCAGACAGGCCCCGACAGGTCTCTTAAAAGAGCTGCTTAAAACTACTTTCCGGACACTCTTTGAACATCCTTGGTTTTAGCCCTAATAATCAAGACAATTAAAACTTTAAATTTACCAAGATAAGCTGCACAACGTTCTCACAAACTTTACATTTCAAGCACTTGTGTCAAGTTTACAATCACTTTTATTTTCTGACTCCATAAGGCACTGGTCCTTCATCTTATATTTTGCTTTCTTAAGTATCAACATTGGAGTATTTTCTATATTTACGTGAAGTGATTTATTTATTGCCCAAGTGTATCTTTCATCTTGTATTTGCAACGTGGATTGCGCTATCTTGTTCTTTATTTTAAATTTATATTGTCTCTCATCTCAAAAAAACTCCTAAACAACACCCATCCGCATCACAACATCTAAAAACACTATAAATACAAGAGCCTTAGTGAAACTCTCTTTTAGGGACTACCCCCCTTGGCTTCGTTAGGAGTTTGCCTAAACGGAGGAGCTGGGATTTAGGTGACAGTACCTGGCTCATTGCTTGCCCCCAAGGCCACACCTCTCCCCACTTTCCAGTGAGGGAGACAGCTTTCAAAAGGTTTCTGCTGCTGGTGTGCAGTTTGGCGGATAACATCTTTGGCGCCGTTGCCGGGGACAAATCTTTTTGTTCCTGGACGACCTTAGTTTTTTCTAGTTTTTACTTTTTTGATAGATTCCCAATCTATCTGGCGACTCCACTGCCGTTTTTTCCTTTTGGTAGTTTTTTTTTTAGTTTAAATCACTCTCAGAAATTAGACTTGAAACCACCTGGCGACTCCATTGTCAATTAACACCTCAAGGTATTCGACTAGAAGAAACTCTGAAGGCTTGCTTAGTTTTATCCCAGAACCTGAAAAGGTTTATAGGAGAAGACTGAACAAGCTAGCTTCTCGTAAAATCCTTGAAGAACTTAGGTCTCAGTCTATTTCTGACATCCATAGTCTCTTTCAAGAAAATAACTTAGAAAATTCTGAAAATGTTGAAAACAGTAATAATTGTTTTTCCGATACAATGGGTGATTTTTTCGCCCCCCTCAACATTGCTCAGATAATAAGTCAACCACATGATCTTCCAGATAAGGCCATCGACAAACTTCCCACCTTTACCGGCACTGATGCTGTTATTGCTGCACATCACCTTATTGCTTTCCCAAAAATAAAGGGTGGATATGTCAGGGATGCTGCTCACAGACATGAGGATGTATACATGAAGTTGTTTGCCTTATCCTTAGATGGGGTTGTTGGTGACTGGTTCATCGGCTTGCCAGCCAACTCCTTTGCCACCTTAGCTGAGTTTTCAACTGCTTTCACCAACAAGTTTGGTGAGAAAAAAGAGCCCCGTCATCAACTTGCTGCTCTAACGAACATCAAAAGAAGTGAGATAGAAACCATGGAAGAATTCAACAAAAAGTTCACTGATTTATACAATGCAATCCCTATAGACTACAAGACAACTCCACATACTATACTGGTTTACTATATTGAAGCTTTAAGTGGAGAGATGCAGTATCAACTTAGGGATAAAGAACTTGCTACTTTGCTAGAAGCACAAACAATGGCGACTAAGATTGATAGAAACATGCAGTCCTCTGGGAAGTCAAACCTACCCGGTTACTCAAGAGCTCAAACTCCTTTGAAAACAACTGAGCCTAAAGGTAAAGATCCTTTGGATGCTTTGAAAGAATCATATGAGAAAAAGATGATGGATATGTGTGAGAGGATGGAACGAGCTGAGCAGAAACATGTAGCCCAAATGAAGGAAGTACAAAACAAGATAATAAACATGGAAAGGGCACAAGTCCAACGAGTTCAGCAAGTTCAACAAACTCAACCAATTCAAAGAAATTACCCTCCCAAAAATAACTGGCAAAAGAAAGCTCCCGAAAATGAAAAGAGGCCTCCAACTCAGATAGAGGTTGCCAACGCAAATGAGGTGTACATCCCATTTTGCAGAGCTTGCAAGGATTTCCATGAGGAATTCGCTTGCTATTTTGCAAACTTTGTACAAGAACATGGTTATCCTGAAGGGGAGGGTACCAATAATCCAACATCAAGCGAGCCTGAATACATAAATGCTGTAGGAGACATCCGCAATATTCTTGAAGAAAACTGGAAACATGCTGAAAATGAGCCAGACAATATGACAAAAAACTTTGGAGGAAGACCATCAAATGAACAGCTACAAAATATGCAGAGATTTAAAGGGGTCGGATACCAAAGAAGATCAAATCCTGCACCTTCTATACAACCTCCCAAGGTAATTATTCCAAATAATTCAACAGATTCTAGTAAGTTAAATTTTGATTGGAGTAATTGGTTCAATACTACCAAGGTACCTATACCCATAAATGAACTCTATAAGATTCCTGGTCAAAATGAAAAGTTTTTGAAAACATTAGAAGTACCTATTCCTGCATGTGTTACCAAGCCTTTAGAAGCACCTATTCTTGCATGTACTACCAAGCCTAGTCCACCCACTCCTCTCACTCCTCAGACTCCTAAGAAGGTCACTTTTTCGGGCAATGTGGAAGAACCTTCAACCAGCTGTGAATCAACTTATGAGGACCCTCCTATAATCTTGCATACTAGGGATACAAGAAGAGAAGCTCACCCTCCTTTCTACATATCATTGATGATAGGTGACCTTCTTCTACACAATTGTATGCTGGATTCAGGATCCGGTGCTAGCTTAATGACCAAAAGGGTTATGCAACAGCTCAACTTAGGAACCACCAGGCCCTACCAGAATGTGTGTGTCATGGATTCTAGACCCGTTAAGGTTGAAGGGATGATAGAGAATGTTCGTGTAAGGTTGGCCAAGTACCCGGACATCCATATTTCCATGGATATCCTTGTCATAGATGTACTGGATAGATGGGGTATGCTGCTCTCTAGAAAGTGGGGTGCAACCTTGGGTGGTTCTATACAGTTGGACTGGTCTTATGCAACAGTCCCTGCCTCTGAGGACTCACTTGTAAAATTACACACTGAAAAGGAGAGGAGATACCATGTGGAAAATCCGGAAAGACCATCAAATGAGTTTGTCTGCCATGTCGGGGAGATAGGAGATATTCAAATCAATTCCACCTTCTTAGATCTTGTTCATAGGGAAATGAAAGACAAAAAGGTTGATGGATTGTGGAAAATGGAATTTGATGGTGCCTTTTCTAAATATGGCAAAGGTGCTAGTATAGTCCTAATATCACCTAAGGATAAAATCTTCTACTTTGCTTTTAGACTCGAGTTTGAAGCTACCAACAATGTTGCGGAGTATGAAGCACTCTTACTAGACATAGAAATTGCTAAAGACATGAAGATCAAAATGCTTAGTATTAAGGGAGATTCTGATTTAGTGGTACAACAGATCAAGGGTAACTTTGCATGCCATTGCAAAAGGCTTAAGAGATATAGAAATGCAGTGTGGGACACCATAAAATACTTTGATGCTCTAAACATACAAGCAGTCCATAGAGAAGAGAACAGTAGGGCAGATAGGTTAGCTGTTGCAGCATCTACCCTCCAGCCGTCAGAAGAAATGTTGAAAGGAGATTGTACCCTTGAGGTCAATTATAGGCCATCTGTCCCAGACAACATGAACCATTGGCAGGTTTTCAAAGATGATGAACAAATTCTAAGATTCATAAATAACTTAGATGACTTTGCCAATTTCAACGTTAATGAACAGGAAGAAGGCAAGCAGTATAAAGATGAAAGCCAACCTATGAACCCAATTTCACGTGGTTTCACTAAGTTAGAGAACATCTTTGATAGGCATGACGGGAAGAAAAACAGCATTGACCAGATGAAGCCAGGAGATTACATTGAGGTTAACATTGGAACAGAAACAGATCCAAAAATCATAAAAATTGGAAAAGGAACGTCAAAAAAAGAAAGAAATGCACTAATAAACCTTGTCAAAGAGTTTAGAGATATATTTTCCTTTACTTATGATGAGTTGAAGGCCTATAGGGAAGATGTGTTCCAACATACCATTCCCCTTAAACCGGAGATGCAAAATGCCAAGCCTTTTCGCCCAAAACTAAGGCAAATAAATTTTAAGTTGGCCCCTATTATCAAAAGAGAGCTAGAAAAGATGTTAGCAGCAGGCATTATAGCTCCTACCCGACACACTTCATGGTGCTCCAACCTAGTTGTCGTAAGAAAGAAGAATGGAAGTATCAGAATATGCATAGACTTCAGAAACCTAAACATGGCGTGCCAGAAAGACAATTATCCACTTCCCAACATGGAGACCCTCCTCCAACGGGTCACTGGATCTAATATGATGTCCATGCTTGATGGATTTTCAGGATACAACCAGGTTGTCATCAAACCAGAGGATAAACATAAAACTGCTTTTACAACTCCTTGGGGAACCTTTGAGTATCTGAGAATGCCCTTTGGCCTTACAAATGCAAGAGCCACTTTCCAAAGAGCCATGGATTATGCTTTTAAGGAATTGATAGGAAAAATCATCGAGATATACCAGGATGATTTAACTGTTTTCTCAAAGGAAAGATCCAGCCACGTTGATCACTTAAGGAAAGTTTTTGAACGGTGGAGAGAATATGGTATTTCCCTAAATCCGGCAAAGTCAGTATTAGGCATCGAAGAGGGAAAACTCTTAGGGCATATTATAAACAAGGACGGGGTCAAGATTGACCCTGAAAGAGTTGAAGCCATCAAGAAGATACCTCTCCCTAAAAATGTGAAGGGCCTTCAATCTTTTAACGGTCACATAAACTTTATCAGAAGATTTATTCCAAACCTTGCTGAGTTGATGAAACCCATGCAGCGGTTACTTAAAAAAGATGCTAAGTTTGTGTGGACTGATGATGGGAAAGAAGCCTTCAACATTATTAAAGATGCTATTACTAGGTCACCTGTGTTGGTTAGTCCAGATTATACCAAAGATTTCATGATTTTCTCTTTTGCTTCTGAGGATACTATAGCTGGGGTTTTGCTCCAAAAGAACTTCGAAGGGTTCGAGCAACCAATCGCATTCATGAGCAGGGCTTTACAAAATTCAGAATTGAAGTACACCATAATGGAAAAACAAGCTTATGCCTTGGTTAAGTCCTTAAAACATTTTAGAACATATATTGGCTACAATAAGGTTATAGGTTATGTCCCCCATGCTGCAATAAAAGACATCCTATCCCAACAGGATTGCTTAGGAACGAGAGGCACATGGGTATCCAAGATCCAAGAATATGACTTGGAAATCAAACCTACCAAACTTATCAAAGGACAAGGCCTAGCCAAAATGTTAACCCAGAAAAATGAGGAAGCCATTGACATAAATTGTACGGATCAACCTGATTGTCCACGTATGACACCTGCCTTACGGGAGTTAGATATCCATTGGTATTCTGATGTTATATATTTCCTCTTGCATATGACTTGCCCTGATCACCTTAAGGGACACAAGCGAAGGGCACTGAGACTAAAAGCTGCTAGATATTGCCTTACTCAAGAAGGCTTGGGTTGGAGAAGCCCTGATGGGTTTATCCTTAGATGTGTCCATGAGCAAGATTCTAAAAAGATCTTGATTGACCTTCACTCAGGATTTTGTGGAGGACACTATGCAGCGAATACAACTGCTCACAAAATCCTTAGGGATGGATATTATTGGCCAACCATATTTGCCGATGTGTACAAACATGTCAAGTTTTGCCAGGAATGTCAACTATTCACAGGAAAGCCTAAATTGGCCGCCTTACCCCTCAACCCGGTTGTTGTCATTGCCCCCTTCCAGCAATGGGGCCTTGACTTTATTGGTAAATTTAAAGATAACTCTAGCAATGGATTTTGCTGGATTCTAACAGCAACTGATTACTTCACCAAGTGGGTTGAGGCTATTCCTACCAAGAACGGCTACTAAGAAGGTTGTTATGGATTTTATTGAAGATAAAATCATCACTCGATTTGGTACCCCTTTGAAGATAACTAATGACAACGCCAAAGCTTTCAGTTCAACAGAAATGACTGATTTCTGTTTCAAATATGGCATTGTTCTATCTCATTCTTCCGACTATTATCCGCAAGGTAATGGCCTTGCTGAATCCTCAAACAAGAACTTGATGACTATCCTTAAGAAAATTGTTGGTGACAACAAAAGATCCTGGGATAGCAAGATCAAATATGCCCTTTGGGCGGACAGAATTACAAAGAAAAACTCCACTGGAAAGTCCCCCTTTGAACTTGTTTATGGCATTACAGCAACATTACCTCTTAGCATGCAGATCCCAATCTTCAGAATGCTAACTGATTATGACTCTGAGAAGTTAGAGTTGGAAGATAGGGCTAACCAAATCATCGAGCTTGATGAAAACAGAAGAAATTCCCTGGACAAAATGTTGAGACAAAAGGAGAGTATGAAAGCCACATTTGATAAGTCACCCAAGCCAAGAGCCTTTCAGGAAGGGGACAATGTTCTATTATGGGACAAAAGAAGGGAGAAACCTGGGAAGCATGGGAAATTCGACAGCCTTTGGAAAGGTCCTTTTATTATACGCTGCTAAGTTGGAGATAATTCTTTCGGCCTCAACACTATGGAAGGAGAAATACTGCCTCTTCCTATAAATGGGCAACATTTGAAACCTTTTTACCGGAACAACATACAAGATGACCAAGGGGTCATCTCAGGACTTCCCTAAACTCTTATCTTTGTATTTTATGTATCATTATTTCTGTATCATAGTGTATTTTTGTACTATAGTTCATATATATGCTAAAAAAGAAAAGATTTGCATTTTTTGTAATTTAAATTTGAAAAGAAAAAGCAAAAAATAGTTTCATATTTGATATTTCATTTTGGCATTATTTATCATGTACATGGGAACTAAGACACTTCTCTTTCTGTGCAAGAAAATGATATTCTGGGATTCTCGAACACCTTCTTTGACTCCTAGATCAAGCAAGTGTCCGTCCCGCAGTTGGAGCCAGATGTTATCAACTGATTTGTACAATAGTTGAAACCTTATTGAGCCGCCAGTGTTGAAACACATCAGTGTTCACTTCCAGAGTATCTGGGTTTCATATTTTTGGGTCTAGCCAGTTTTGTTTTTGAGTCGACATGACCATGGCCCCATGGGGGTTTGTATCAAAGTGTGCTAATAGGGTATGAGTGGCTCGGTTCCCCATGACTGGATTAAACAACTAAGGTATTCCAGGGAGTTTTTTCACCGTCAGATTATACTTTGCTTCAGGCGAAATATAATCTCTTGGTTTTTCTCCCGCTTCCTCCAAAGCTGGAATGCCCGATTTTGGAAATTTGGCCATGGGGGGTTATTAGGGTCCAACTATAATGTATAAACCTACTAGACACTATTAGAATAGGTTTTGGTCATGTCCTAGGTCTCTAGGACCCCCAGAAAAAATTTCGAAAAATTTTTACCGGATGCGTCGAAATTGGGGTTTTTACTTTTTTAAATTATTTAAATTTTAATTAAATTTCTCTATAGTTTGAATAGAGAAATTTGGGTCTGTAATTATGTCAGTCATCCGGGGTCCGAACTTAGTGTTTGATGGCTCGTTTCATAAGCCAAAAATCACACATGACCCGTGGAGCAGCTAAACCCAACTTTCGGATGTCAATTCAGCCCCGTAATTAATATTTTCTCTGAAAAGTCATTTACAGAGAAATTATTAATTGAAATAATAAAATTGATTATTTTGGAGATAATCCAAATCTCTCCAAAATTAATCAATTGGATTAAAATAAAGGGCTAAATGACATGGCAATGAGCATTTAGGAAGATTCCAATCAACTCCAAGCCTATCCAGTCACTAGATCATTATCCTCTCAAGAAAATTCGCCCTCCTTCATGAAAAAATCGATTTAGTGACATGGCATTTGGTTATTGGTTGGTTGATATGCATTTATGATAGGGTGGGCGCCCTCATAACTCACCACACCTACCAAAGCTTGGCTCCCTTTATTGACTCGAATCTGCACCTACCATGTTACATGTGTCTCCACACAAACCACTCGCATATCCCCTAAATCCTCACGTCAATCCCCTAAATCCTCACGTCAATCTCATTTGAGCTCGAGTTTGAACCTTGTTGGAGTATGGTGAGTGGTTGTGATGTTTCCCATGCTACACCTATGCGAATTAGTACCTACCCAATGCCACTTGCCATCCCCTTGTTAATTCGCCCCTCCACATGTCTCCTACTCGCACTCCACATGGCTCACGCCTTTTCCACCTTAGCTCGCGTGAATCCTCACCTTAGCTCGCCTTTCCTTGTTGTACATTGTTTATTGGGTAGTGCCTTCAATCTCAACATACCCCAAAGTCGAGTTTGCCACCTCATGCCAATTCCACCTACCATAAACTCGACTTTAGCCTTGTCTACCTCTCCAAGCCTTGGATTGATTGGATTCAAACTACTAGCCATTGCCAAATTCGACCTAGGGTTTAGCCTTAGGATTCTAGTTGTTTTTCTATAAAGAGAGGCCCATTTGGGTTATTATCTCATGGAGAATTTGGGGCAAACTTACTCTGCCAAAATTGTATATGTGTTATAGCTTTTGCTAATTGAAATAAAGTGGCTTTGGAGGTCCATATGGTGTGTTGATCTTGTTCATGGAAAGTGCTTCAATATAATCAAGGTGATATTGCTTTATTGTTTTTGCTTACATGTTCCATGTTTTGATCAAATTATTCAAGCTTAGAAGACTTTTCTAAGTCCATAGGGTGGGCATTTGGGTTCAATTTGTCCATTGCTGTTGGGTTGTTTGTGATTGGGAAGTAGTGGATTGTAGTCGGAAATACTAACACTCTTCTTGTCCCTTTCAACTTGGCATACTATATTTGATCAATCTTGTTTGTAAGTGATACATTTTGCAGATCTATAAAGTTATGAAGAAGAGTT
The DNA here is from genome assembly GCA_027924585.1 of Larix kaempferi. Classification (NCBI taxonomy): domain Eukaryota; kingdom Viridiplantae; phylum Streptophyta; class Pinopsida; order Pinales; family Pinaceae; genus Larix; species Larix kaempferi. Next base: position 12,404,651 of record BSBM01000018.1, on the reverse strand, counting down.
GGAACTAGGTTGTCTCCTCCATCTCTTCAAAGAACAAATTTTTTCCATTAACATTCATGCATTGCAGGATCTCCTAAAGCCGACCTCACAACACCAAGATGGTGGCATAAAGGGGTTTGATTTCAAAGATCCATCTCTATATTCAAAATATTGTTTATTGGTTACTTTAGGCTTCTCTTCTTCAAGCCTTATCACTTGCTCCTTGACCTCTTTTTCCCATTGATTTGCTAGGCCTATCCTCTCAATAGTTTTTTCTACCCTATCCCCTAGCCTCCTCTCCTTGCTCTCGTCCTCTATCTTCCCTCTACCCTTCATCTCTTTTGTCATACTTCCTCCAACTCGTTTTTAGCCTTCTCATTCTCCATTCGCCCTTCCTCCCTACCCTAGTTTCTCCTCCCTACCATTCGCCTTTGTCATCTAGCTCATCCTTTCTTCATTTGCTCCTTCACTTCTTCATCTTTTCCCTTTAGATTTCCCCTTTCTCCCTCCTCTCATCCATTTTCCAAAGTGCCCTAAAAAACCACATAAAGAAGCAAAAAACAAGTTGGTTAAGTTAGTATTGGTTAGAGTGATTTCTTTGATAGTTTAGATATAAATTTGTTACATCTTTGGCATTGGCATGCATTTAAAAAGCTTAACTTTAGGAGCATTCTAGATCTCTCTTGTTGCCTTAGTATAGCTTGCATTAGTTTAAGTTTATGTCATCTCTCAAAATATAGAAATTTTGCACCAAAAATATTTCAATTTTTTATACTTTAGATCTCTTTTCTAGTACTTTTCAAGAGTTTGTTGTTCGCTGGTCCGTTTCGCCATAGTTAAGATTTTATGATAAAATCTCATGCATTTTCCATTTTAGAGTTAAAATTTTAAATCTAGACTTAACTAGTTTCAAATTTGGATTTGTGTTTGCTAATGGTTAATGGGTGCCTTGTTGAGATGTTTTGAACTTGTGTAGGTCATTTGAGAGAGAAGTATTTGATAGGATCTTGAAACAAAAAATCAAAGCAAAACAAAGTGGAGGATCCATGAGAATGACTTAAACTTGATATACTTATCCTTTGTAATAAGCTTATAAGAGCTAGCCTTGTATTTTCATTTGCTTCATTCTCAAAAGACCTTGCAAGGTTTTAAACCCAAGGCATTTGTAACCCTTTAATAAAAGTTTCAAGTGGAGGAGGCCTCCACTTTTTGGTCTTCTTCCCCATTTGGGGGAGAGTGTTGGGTCTTGTGGTTTGGTTTAGCTTAGATTTGTGTTTCCATGCTCTTAGTTTAAATTTACTTCAAATAAATTATTTTTTGCTTATCTTCCATATTTACTTACCCCCATGCTCTCCCGAGTAGGGTCTTTGACCTGAAAGAGATTCTTGGGTAGTTTAGTTTTATTTTTTACATTTATCATTATCTTGTTTCTCTTCCAAAGCCTTCAACCGGAAGTTGTATCCTTGAGATTTCATCTCAGGGGCAGGACCACATAATTTGTGGTTACTCTTCCTTCCCCGTCGGTTTCCTTGGCAGAGCTTTCAGCTAGCTGGAGGTTCTCAAGTGCAGGCGGTTCTAGTGGTTGATCTTGTTCGGAGATCAATCCCACCTATTAGTTTAAATCTTGTGAAGTAGAACACTAGTTTGAGCTTAGTTTTGTTTTATTTGGCAAAGTAGTTTTTTGTTAAGCATTAATTCATATATTTCAAGCTCATTAAGTGAATTTATCTTTCAAAGTTGATTTATTGCTTTTACAACACAACTGCTTTCTCTTTCTTTAAAATAAACCAAAGTCTCGTGAACTTGGCCAAATCCAAGTCAAGAGCACCCTCTATCGGAGGGCATTTTAGTTTTGCATTATCCCTGCATTAGGCATTTTAAGCTTAGCCAGTCTCTTGAACTTTGGTCATAAGATCAAGTCAAGAGCGCTCTCTGTCGGAGAGTTGAACAAGGTTCTATAATAATAAAATCTTCCACTCATACACCCCTTAATTAATTTATCTTGGTTTCTGTCCTACACCCGTATGCTCTGCCAACCTGAAAAGGTTGGGCTAGTACTCAGAAAGGTGGAAGACTTGTTAATTTACAAGTGAAAATCTAATTAAAACTTTCACCCCCATAACCAACGAACCGGCGTTGACATAAAATATTTTAATCAGTTCTCAGGGGAGGCGCCGGACCGCCCAATCTGCGACACGGTGGCTGGTTAGCATTGCGCGCCTCGCCGTGATTCCAGACAGGCCCCGACAGGTCTCTTAAAAGAGCTGCTTAAAACTACTTTCCGGACACTCTTTGAACATCCTTGGTTTTAGCCCTAATAATCAAGACAATTAAAACTTTAAATTTACTAAGATAAGCTGCACAACGTTCTCACAAACTTTACATTTCAAGCACTTGTGTCAAGTTTACAATCACTTTTATTTTCTGACTCCATAAGGCACTGGTCCTTCATCTTATATTTTGCTTTCTTAAGTATCAACATTGGAGTATTTGCTATATTTACGTGAAGTGATTTATTTATTGCCCAAGTGTATCTTTCATCTTGTATTTGCAACGTGGATTGCGCTATCTTGTTCTTTATTTTAAATTTATATTGTCTCTCATCTCAAAAAAACTCCTAAACAACACCCATCCGCATCACAACATCTAAAAACACTATAAATACAAGAGCCTTAGTGAAACTCTCTTTTAGGGACTACCCCCCTTGGCTTCGTTAGGAGTTTGCCTAAACAGAGGAGCTGGGATTCAGGTGACAGTACCTTGCTCATTGCTTGCCCCCAAGGCCACACCTCTCCCCACTTTCCAGTGAGGGAGACAGCTTTCAAAAGGTTTTTGCTGTTGGTGTGCAGTTTGGCAGATAACAGCAGGCACAGAAATCGAGGTGTACGGATTCCGTACCGTACGGATTTTTTTGAGCACGAAAATCGATGTCTGTACAGTCGTACGGACTGTACCTTTCTGCACAGATTTCAAGACAGTTCAGCTGCACAGAAATCGAGGTTTTGGCATAGTTTTCGAGGTGTTGTTTTAGCATAGAAATCGAGACAGTCAGGTGCACAGATTTCGAGGTGATTTTGTTCAGTGTTTTGAGCTGTAGATTGGCATAGAAATCAAGGCAGATTTCTGGGTTTCTTTGGGTGGTTGAGATAAGTACATTATTTTTTACTGTAATATTTGTACTGAGATTTTTGCTGAAGAAATAATAACTCTCTCTCTCTCTAACTGGTTTTCCCCCGTGGGGGTTTTTCCAGGGCTTGATTTTGGCCAAAATTTTCTGAGTCTATCATTTTATGGTGTGATTGTTAAATGTGTTTTTCAACCTGTTAGTGTATTTTACTGTGTGTTTAATTGTTACTGAAAATTTCATAAGTAGTTTCCAGTCAATGCATAACCGACTGGGAATGAAAACCACGAAATGTTGACATAAACCAGCAAACAGTAAACTGCAGAAAATTCTACACCGAATCCCTTCCTCGTTGAGAGGGAGTGTTAGAAAGTGACAACAAAGAAGGTTTTCCTGCATGCAAAAGACTTAAATGGAAGAAGCCAATTAAATGTATTTAATTTACTTTTCCTAAGTTTACTTTGGAAAATAAATTAAAGTGATCTAATTAATTATTGGCTTAATGAAACACTTTTTATAAAGTGTAAGTGAAATATTTAAGTGATGGCAAGATCTAATCTTGGCCACCCATTCTCACCGGAGGATCTCAACCTTAGAGCTATAGTGAGATTAGGTTATTTGCTTACCATTGAGTTATAAAAGAAAGATCAATTGGTGGAGAGGACACACAATTGCATTCCGACAGAGACGGAGAAAGAGAAGTGTAAGAGAGAGTTTTTGGAGAAGAAGACGGAGGAGCAACCATTCGGATAAGGCAGCACATTTTCGCAGAGGATAGAGACAGAGATCAAGCAGAGGTGACCGTACAACAAGCAGAAAGTACAGTCCATACGGATTCCGTACAGCAGGCCGTATGGATCCGTACAGCTACAGCAAAGCGGCTGCGGTGGGATCCGTGCCCATTCACAGGTTTTTCTCACTGTTTTCTGTGTGGTACGATTTTTCCAATTGGGCAGAATCTGATTTCTGAATTGTACCGCTCCATATTTTCTTAATAAAATAATTTCTCATACTGCTGCACCGGTTTTCCCATCTTGGGTTTTGTCTGGGGGTTTATACTCAAAAAGATAGTGTTGTCTCTATTGATGTGATTGCTGCTATATTTCTTTCAGTGTTTATTTTCCGCTGCATAGTGAATAAATCCATGTGTGGTTATTTGTTAGAAATTAATTTGGCTTGGATTTTAAGGAAATTTACAATAATTTGATGACAGTGTTATGGTACCTCCCTTCTTTGCCAAGCTCCTATAAAAGCTGGTATTGTTGATCATTTGATGACACGCTATAAGTTATAACTATTAGATGATTGATGTTATATGGTTTAATCCATGTCTTCTATAGCTAATTCAACATCCTACGTGTTTTTTAGATATAAATCCATCAAAATATATCAAAATATATACTATATAAAAAACACTCCCGAAATGCTCCCGAAACAGGAGCTTTTTAAAATTTCACTTTTTGCTCCGCTCCCGCTCCCAACAGCTTAGGTTGGCATGTACTACTATTGTTTATTCTAAGATAAGTACATAACTCTAATGTGGGATAGGAGGCATGAAGAAAACACTCAACTCAATGTTTATTGAATTAGTATCAATGATAATAGCAAATAATAAGAAATAATAAGCTGGAAAGTATTTATTATTGCAAGGTTTTAGAAAAAGAGTTGCATGTTTGTCACATGTATCAGTCAGATACTAATTGTGCTTTGATTTTCATTTCAGTAAATCTGGTCTGGGAAAGAGTATGCCAGTTGAAGAAAGGAAGCGTTTAAGTCAAGAAGTGAGGCAGTTCACAATGGGTGACATTTCTCAATTTATGGAAAGCTTGCCTCGTGATCTACTCACAGTGCTTCGAACAGAGTGAGAACCTAGCCCTTATTTATTTGGTTGGCCTTTCTCTTGTTCTCTTGTTTTCTTTCGTTCTCTTGCCCTAGCAAATCCTGTGCTTTTTTTACATTTATTTGACCGCAGATAGTTCTTCATCTCAGTGGGTTGCTGAGATCTATAATCAGCAGACTTGGTGCTCCACAACGTGTTAGGCTATTGGCAAATGCAAAATATGCTGTAGCAGGTCTTGTGCCAAAGTACAACTCTGAAACTGGTAAGTTTTTCTGGCCATACGCTGATACATTTTACATATACAAGATGATATGGAAAGGAACTGCTCCATTTGGGACAGTTACCTCGACTTTACCAAAGCCTACCAAAATATTAAGGTTTGAATCTCAATGTTTATTGTTTATCAAGCGATCCAGCAGAGCTCATAATGTCTTTCTGAATGAGTACAGGACTCAGTCTGAAGTCTACTGCAAAAGCTACTTTTGATTATATCTATCTTAGGCTTTGTCTAGGTAAAAGCTGATACCATTTTTACAGCTTCCTGACTTTATATGCCTGAAATATTTGTCAGTTACCTCTTGCATACAGTACCAAGTTTAGTGAAATGTTTATGGCATGTCTTATTCCAGAGTTACTGGAGTTACACTACAAAATGAGGAGTATCTATGCATCACTTTTGCAGCAATTCAAGTACTGGTTCTTAAAGTTTGTTGGTTACCTTCCCATGGCGATAACACTTCCCAACATGCTTTAATAGCTAGTATCCTATCACAGAGAATGATGCTACTGCAGCATTGGTGATATCAATATTGTATTATGGACTTGTATTACGATAAATTTTCTGTGTACCCAAGCTTTAATCTGATTCAGTGTTTTAAAAACTGTCTGAACTGAAACTGGAACCGGCCAGTTCTAGTGATTCACCCCTTGGGGACCCTAAACCATATTGTGAACTAGTTCAAGCAGTTCAAGCAGTGGGTTCAGTCTGTTTGGCTGGTTTGACTGGTTCAACCAGTTCAAACCCTCAATTTAAATTAAATTAAATTATTAAAATTTTATCTATTTTTTAGTGAACCAGTTCATAAACCGAGTCAGTCATTGGTCGATTCCGATGCGATTCCAATCTAAGTCTGGTCTGACCAGCCGATCTGAGTCCTATTCCGGCTTTTAGAACATTAATTTATATGTACTCACTTTTGTTGATTAATGAAATATAACATGTATTTTCTGGCAAAAAGAGTATTTGCTAACACTATCTGACCTATTATAAATTTTTGTGTTTAAACTCTACCTCGGTTCTTCTTCTCAATTCTAGTTATTTTAGACAAGAACACTAGCTACACCAATGTCATTGGCAAACACCAATAGTTATGACCTTGTTGCTTTGCGCCCTAAACCCAGACACGCCCTCTCCTCACAGTTACAAAGCAATGAGATCATGCTTATTAGCAGTCTGGTGCAAATATTGTATTGATGATTGTATCAAGTTATGAACACAATCCTATGGTAATAGTATGTTTTTAAAATGGTTATTTTAGAATTTGGTGCTTATAGAAAGCTGAAAGTTTTTCATATATTTTGAAGTTTTCCTTTGAACTTAGATGTGACTAAGAGTTATCTAATCAAGTTGAAAATAAAGAAAACCAAGAACAACACATGGAGAGGAAAGGGGTGGATTGTCTTATGTCACAATGGGTTCCATCCAATTGAAAATGTAAATATCATATACTCTAAATATCATATACTCTAATGCCAACACAATTTTAATCCACATGCAGGTTTTAAGACTCAAAGCCTCCCCTTCCAAAGAGGAAGGGGATAGGATTAAAATTAAATAATACAAAATATTCAAGAGTCATCTCATTGCATTACAACCTTTGTTGATGCCCTCTCCATTAGACTTAACTAACTCAACCTAACCATCTAGTTAATTTCACCTCCCCAAATGTAAGTAAAATTCTATAATTTTGAAAAAGCATAAGTAACCAATGGTTTACACTGTACACTGTTTATGCTCAAATACAATTTGTGATAATGAAAACTCTAATTAGTTGTCATCATAAAGCTCAACCTTTTATGAAAATGCTATGAACTATTAGAGGGTGTTTGTTTTGTTTTTTTAGCAACAACCCCTTTTAATATGGAGATGGTATAGAACTTCAACCAAATGACTGCACGGTTACACAAACAAATAACATCAAAGACCATGTTTCTGCAGTGATTCCGTTGTATAACTTTGTATAACCTAAGTCTCCCCATGTCTCAACCAATGACTAACAACTAGACCACAACCTGCTTGATGCATAATGATGAAAAATGTTTGTATTAAAATAACGAATTGCAGAAATGTTTTGAGACTTACTAGACTAATTACATGGATTCTCATGCAAAAGAGAGCAAATAACTAGTATTAATGCCACCAACCACATTAAAGCATTCTCACTATGAACGTTGTTTACATAATTTATATTACAAATGACATATTTGACACTCTTCATCTTCACCGAAAACTATATCAAACACCAAAACTTAATACAAGATTGCATTCTTATACTTTCGCCAAGAGACCCCATAACTTGATCACAAAAGAGTCATCAATTCAAATAAAATAAGAAAAAATAATGTATTAATGGAGATTAGTATTAACATTGAATGACTTTTAGGTTTTTACTTAACCACATTAATTTTGTCGAGATTAATTAGAGATGCAAGATATAAAATCCTTCTTGTGACAAATGGTCTCAAGAACATTTTTTGTTAAGCCTTGCCCATATTGAACATGAGCTTGTGGCCTAACAACAAAGTGGAGAATTGGCTGGATGCAGGGCTAGTTCCTAGATCTAGTTGCAGATCGAGTACTTAGATATCGTACCTTTCATATCGTGGATCCCTCTCCTTATTGTTGCTCCAAGTCCCGTTGTCGTCAGATCTCCAGCTGCAAGACCTGTCAAGACAATATGGAAACAATACAAGCAACACAATATATTTAAACAATAATTGATCTAAACTAACAGTTGAGAAAGAAAGTTCTAAACATCATCAATGAGACAATATTCATGGAAATAGATTATATTAACTGTATTAAAAGGTGGGAATACATAGAAAGGATGAAGCTACAACCAAAACCTCAACGTCGCATCCTCCATCCAACATGTCCAAGCCAAGCCTCCAAGGTGGTACAAGCTTCCCAATCACCAATATGGATTCTACCAGCATAAGGATACCATAGACCTTCTCCCTTTTGGAGTGGAGAGGAGCTTCACATATATAGGGCTAAAGAGATAAGGTAGGTTGAGGATTAGGGGGAGATGGTTAAGGGATCCTCCCATTAGGTTAGGAACTGAAATGCCACCTCACCTAGAGTCTAGGGATAGGTCTCCACCTCAACAAACTTCTAGAAAGACCTCGAAACTCCCCAAAATAGCCTTTAACCAACCTCGTCGCACCCTGGTAGACACAGAGCGACAGAGGGGGTTTGTCGCACTTTTCCTGAGAACAAACTGCGATAGTGTCTCACCCTAGCTGACCAAGAACTGCGACAGAGCGGGTCTGTCTCACCTTGTAGGAAGACAAAGTGCGACAACCTACTCAAAGAGGTCAACTAGGCAGGGAAATCTCTCAGTTGGATGTGCTTTAGCCTAGAATGAGTTTAGGGGACAGAGCAAAGAGTTTACACAATGGTCAAGATGACAACATTATCACAATGATCATGATGACGACACTTGCAACGGTCATGGTGACGACACTAGGTCATGATGACGACATTTTGGTGTAACAGAATGCCCCCCAAAGCATGAAACTAACATAATGAGACATGTGAAATGCTTTGTAGTAAGAAAAATGGCAAGGACGTGCTAGTGGGAAGGAGCTGCTGCAGAAATGACCTGAGATCCACAAGTCTCACAAACATGGTTGTTGAAAAATACACTGTAGATCCATGATAGTAAAGATCGACCGAACACAATCATGGCTACTAGACACAATTGTAGATCCATGATGAGATGATAACACAACCACAACCAATACAAAGTGAATTCGTGTAATATAACTCAAACAATCTCCATCGCAACCTGGGTACAATATGACTTCCCCAGGATCTTCTAGTCGAACCCACAATGATACGAATCTATCCATGTGATTACAATGTTTTGGAGTCGAACATGGTAGAAACCACTTGATTACTGGTCATTAATGTATACCGTTAACGAGCGCGAGGGAAATAACCATTGATGTCAACGATTCCCAAGGTATCATAGTACATATCACCAAGCGTGAATAAATGAGTTGAAGTTGAACGCTTGACGAAATCTTTCAATCAGGAGCCAATGACGTAAACTCATGTTGAAAGCGAGGTAACCTGCCATTGAGGTATGCAAGGCCAAGGTAGTTGACTGGTTTCTAGATTTAAACCTCGGATGATGAGTTGAAGTCGACAAGGATGAATCCATCGACGGAGGGCCATGATGATTCCCCCATCAACGACACGAAACTCGATGACAGATATTTGGAGTAGATTGGATGGTACAGTAATGTGCAAGACTGACTCAAGGTAGAACGACATGATCGAAGGTGTATTGACTGCAGATGATCAGTGGCAAATGTCTCTTGAACATGGACATGGCATGACTTGGCAGTATTGACATGACGAGAACGACACCAACCCCCAATGCAACTTGATGATGGAAGCATTCTTTGGGCGACCCAAAGGAGTGACAAGACTCACGGAATTGATAGGACTTGGAGACAAACGGATTACCCAAGTACTGAATGCAAATGCAAACTAGTGCTATGTTCAAGAGTGACTACGTACTGCTGTAATTAAGATGTAACACAAAATCTTCCCTTTTTCCCCATCATGATTGATGAGTACCTTATGTGTTTTTTATGAGCTTGATGAGGGTAATCAGATGCTTGGTATAGCTCTTCTCATAGATGAGTCCAAATCCACATGTTTTATGAACCTGGAAAAGGAGGGGTTCGTCCCATAACGGGCCCTTCAGTGTTGAGTTTTAACTAATCCAGAGAAGGAAAACTTGATTGTCATTTCATGTTTAAAGAGTCTGAAAAGAACTAAAAAAGACTCCAAAGGTCATTTTTCGCAAGGTTAGCCTCTTCACTCGAAAAAGGGTAAAACAACGCGAGAGAGGACTCTTCCAGTCATGATTGGCTGGAGTATTCATTTTTCGTAAGTAGTGCCCCTTGGTCCGAAAAAGGGGTAAACTATCACCAGAGAAACGATCATTCAAATACTTTAGAAAGCGTGAATGCGATCTTTTCGTATTTCAAGAGCCTGAAAAGAGCTTAAAGAGGACTCCATGGACAACTTTGTCATGGTTGATGACCAAGTATGACAAAGGAAAAACTAAACTCTGCACAGTTCCTTTTCCGTAAATAGTCTAGCGAGGCCGGATAAAGTGATAAACCTATACTCGGTAGACACATCTTTTTACTCAAATTTTTAACAAGCACGACAATGGTATCAAAAGCACTCAGAATATTTTTCATGTTTGAACCAGAGCATGAAAAAGTAAAAACTAAGCTCAAACCACTTTTCATGTTTGAACCAGAGCACGAAAAAAGTGAAAAGTAAGCTCAACACCATCTTGCTATTTTTAACGAACTCGAAGATAGGTTGGAAGAATGCTCATGGTGTCTGCTTCATTTTTTAACGAGCTTGTGACAGAAAATGAACTATGCTTAGGATTATTTTCATGGTTTAGCGAGCTCGAAACTCAAAAGGAAGTATGCTCGGAAATATTCCCATTGATCGAAGTTTTTCTATCATGATATCCAGAGGTTGGTATATGCCCCTAGCATGATTGCTAGAAGTAAGTGACTTAACTCCATAGAAAGGGAACTAGGCCCCAAGCATGATTGCTAGAAGTAAGTGACTTAACTCCATAGAAAGGGAACTAGGCCCCCAGCATGATTGCTAGAAGTAAGTGACTTCAACATAACGTACCGATGTTGAAGAGATGCCCCCAAGCTTCATTTCATCCGCCTAAGCTACCCCTAGGCGGATGAAAAGAAGGTCCAAGTACTAAGTCAATGGAAAGACCCGACTCAATGAAAAAGGATTTGTTTCATTTTTTAACGAGCTTGACACAGGAAAAGAACTATGCTCATATGACTTGTTTCATTTTTTAGCGAGTTTGACACAGAAAGGGAACCATGCTCATTGGGTATTGTTTCATTTTTTAACGAGCTTGACACAGGAAAAGAACTATGCTCAGGAATGGTTTCATTTTTACACAAGCTCGAAACCAAAGGAAAACTATGCTTGGAGGGACCTGTTTCATTTTTTAATGAGCTTAAAACAGAAAGGAAACTATGCTCATAAACGGTTTCATTTTTACACAAGCTTGAAACCAAAGGTAAACTGTGCTTGGGGATAGTTTCTTTTTACACAGCTTGAAACCAAAGGTAAACCATGCTTGAGACTAGTTTCATTTTTACACAAGCTTGAAACCAAAAGGGAAACTTTGCTTGGGGGGACCTGTTTCATTTTTTAATGAGCTTAAAACAGAAAGGAAACTATGCTCAAGATAAGGCACTTATCCAACATGATGTCCAGGGGTTAGTAGTGTGCCCCCCAACATGATGGCCAGAGGCTGGAGACATGCCCCTCGTGCTTAAGGGGAAGAAACCACTAATACGTGTGGAACGTTCAGGGAAGTTTGTTGAATGGAAGCCATGCTATGATTGGGTGTCACGAAAAAAAGCTGGTCAGTGGTTACAATCCTCCCATCAGAGGGAAAATACATCACTTGAAAGAGTGTTGACACTACGGCTTTCATAGCATAGACATAATCACGTCCAAGGAGCAAATTGAAATATAAAAGGCCTTAGACAACCATGACATCAACATAAACAGTTTTACCTCCCAAGGTGACAAGTAACTGCAGAAGAATCCCTAAAGGTTCGGTAGGCCTTCTATTGAAAGCTAAAATCTGGCCGGTAACCGGCACAAGCTGAGGAGACCCTATAGCTTGCCTATTAGGATATTCCTATACTCCATCCTATTCCCACCAGTATTTTGATCATTTACATTTTCAATCATGCATGCACTTTTAGGGTTTGCATGCATTTCAGTCATCAGTCCCAGCACCTAGCCCTAAGTTAGCTATCCCCCGGAGCTTCCTTCCACTCAGTTTCAGCCCTCCTAGCCTGTCATGCGCCCTCCTTTCACCTACTGCATGAGAAGGGCGCCTTTCTCAGCTACCAGTCCAGTTTACTTCAATTAGCCACCAGTCTTTCCTTGATTTGAGGCCAGAATGACTCTTCACTGCTGTTATCACTCCGATTGACCTCCGATGAGACATGACTACCTGTTATGACTCCAATTAGCTCCTCATGCGCCCTCCACTGAGCCTCCTTCATTCAGTTAGTGTCTCCATGTGCCAGTTACATTCAGTTACACCTACCACACTCAGTTAGACTCAGTTTGACTGATGGTTGACAGTTACTTGAGCATTGATGACTCTACTGATGATGAGATATACTACTAGTTGTGCTCCGATGACACTCCAGTGATCCTTTGATCACTCCATGAACGCTAATTCGAATTGCCACCTTAGGCATTCGAATCCTCATGCATTGTACTATTTATTTGTCCATATTGTGATTAATTAATTAGTGTGTGTGAAGTATTTTTGCTTCTATCTGAGTTCTACTGTATTATTATTCTGTTGCTCATTATACTGCATTGACCACTCTTTTTCTATTTTCTTGCTTAATCAATTACTTTCTTGTGAGGTATACATCATCTCTTAGATCTGCTGTGAGGATTTTCACACGGTATCAGAGTTGAGAGTACTGTTTATCTCCATTCCTGAGAGTTTTTTGCAGGTTATTCTCAAGATTTTGAGTGCAGCAGTTTCTGCATTTTTTCAGTAGTAGCAGTTGCAGATATTCTCTATTGTTTTTGCAGGTCTTATACAGCTTCAATGTATTCAGAAGAAATCCCTCCTCTTTCTCCATTCAACTATGATCTTCTTTCTCCACTCAACTATGGTGAATGGAAACCGAATATGATAGCACAATTGAAGAAAAATGGTCTATTTGATCATTGTTTTGAAAGAGAGTTTGAATCCTCTGAAGAAGAGAATGACTGGTTAGATGAAGGTGGAAGAGCTATTGCAGCCATGATGTTTTCTATGCCTCAATGGATGTTATATGACCTCCCTGATGTTTCATCACCAAAAGAGCTATGGGCTCACTTGGATGTAATATTTGGCAGACAGAATGAAGGAATTGGTCCAAACCCTTTCGAGAAAAAGAAAAGTGATGCATTCGCCCTCCTTGATGATCTCATTGATCATGAACCAGTATCAAACACATTTCATATTGAAGTTGTCCACAAAGAAGAAGAACTTGCAGATTCTACACTCATGCTCCAAATTTCTTCTCTTTTTGTGTCAGCTCACACTCTAGATATTGCAGAAGATCCTAAATCCTCTCTTGCACCAAGGTTTGTTGGTTTGCATCATGATCACATGATAATTTCGGAGGTAAAATCAGCTATTGGAGGTAATGCATTCGCTCTTCTCAAGCAATCACCTCTTATTTACTATTATATGATCATTATTCCATGCTTTCAGAAGGTTATTGAAGAATATGGCCATTGCCATCCGCTTGGGATAATCCCTCATGCATATCATGGTTTTGATCTCACCCCTGCTGGTTCAAAGGAGATCTCAAGAAACCATGGCCATTCTCTTGGGATAATTTATCATGCACATCATGGTTTTGATCTCACCTCTGTTGGTTCAAAGGAGATCTCAAGAAACCATGGCCATTCACTTGGAATAATTTATCATGCATCTACTGGTTTTGATCTCACCTCTCATGGTTCAAAGGAGATCTCAAGAAACCATGATTCAAGTCTTGGATCTAATTTGGATTCTAAGCAATTACTACTTGGGATAATTTCTCATGCATATGATAGTTTTGATCTCACCCCTGCTAGTTCAAAGGAGATCTCAAGAAACTATTCTTCAAGTCTTAAATCTGATTTGGATTTCAAGCTATTATTTGATGGTTCATTTTGGCATAATCTCACCCATGATGGTTCGAAGGAGAAGACAAAAGACTATCTGCATATTCATGTTTTTGATCCTACCTCAACTGATTCAAATCACAGGTTCAAGGATCATCCTCGTATTTTTGGATTTGTTCTCATCACATTCGATCTAAAGAGCAAGTACAAGCACATGCTTTTTGAGCATGATCCACTTCTTCCCAAGAAGAAGATACCTCCAGACATATGACCAAGCATCACACCTGCTTGAGTTTGGAGCATTTATTTTTTATGTGTGCCTTACAGTCTGTTTTGAGGGGGGGTATTTTTTCCATGAAATTTTCCCCACTTCCTTGGTTTATTGACTGTTATTATTCATTGTATTGGGTGACCTTTGGTCTTATTAGTTACCAGGGCCCAAGATGGATTAAGGGGGGGTGTTAGGATATTCCTATACTACATCCTAGTCCCACCAGTATTTTGATCATTTACATTTTCAGTCATGCATGCACTTTTAGGGTTTGCATGCATTATTTAGGGTTTGCATGCATTCCAGTCATCAGTCCCAGCACCTAGCCCTCAGTTAGCTAGCCCTCGGAGCTTCCTTCCACTCAGTTTCATCCCTCCTAGTCTGTCATGCGCCCTCCTTTCACCTACTGCATGAGAAGGGCGCCTTTCTCACCTACCAGTCCAGTTTACTTCAATTAGCCACCAGTCTTTCCTTGATTTGAGGCCAGAATGACTCCTCACTGTTGTTATCACTCCGATTGACCTCCGATGAGACATGACTACCTGTTATGACTCCAATTAGCTCCTCATGCGCCCTCCACTGAGCCTCCTTCATTCAGTTAGTGTCTCCATGTGCCAGTTACATTCAGTTACACCTACCACACTCAGTTAGACTCAGTTTGACTGATGGTTGACAGTTACTTGAGCATTGATGACTCTACTGATGATGAGATATACTACTAGTTGTGCTCCGATGACACTCCAGTGATCCTTTGATCACTCCATGAACGCTAATTCGAATTGCCACCTTAGGCATTCGAATCCTCATGCATTGTACTATTTATTTGTCCATATTGTGATTAATTAATTAGTGTGTGTGAAGTATTTTTGCTTCTATCTGAGTTCTACTGTATTATTATTCTGTTGCTCATTATACTGCATTGACCACTCTTTTTCTATTTTCTTGCTTAATCAATTACTTTCTTGTGAGGTATACATCATCTCTTAGATCTGCTGTGAGGATTTTCACACGGTATCAGAGTTGAGAGTACTGTTTATCTCCATTCCTGAGAGTTTTTTGCAGGTTATTCTCAAGATTTTGAGTGCAGCAGTTTCTGCATTTTTGCAGCAGTAACAGTTGCAGATATTCCCTATTGTTTTTGCAGGTCTTCTACAACTTCAATGTATTCAGAAGAAATCCCTCCTCTTTCTCCATTCAACTATGATCTTCTTTCTCCACTCAACTATGGTGAATGGAAACCAAATATGATAGCACATTTGAAGAAAAATAGTCTCTTTGATCATTGTTTTGAAAGAGAGTTTGAATCCTCTGAAGAAGAGAATGACTGGTTAGATGAAGGTGGAAGAGCTATTGCAACCATGATGTTTGCTATGCCTCAATGGATGTTATATGACCTCCCTGATGTTTCATCACCAAAAGAGCTATGGGCTCACCTGGATGTAATATTTGGTAGACAGAATGAAGGAATTGGTCCAAACCCTTTCGAGAACAAGCAAAGTGATGCATTCGCCCTCCTTGATGATCTCATTGATCATGAACCAGTATCAAACACATCTCATATTGAAGTTGTCCACAAAGAAGAAAAACTTGCAGATTCTACACTCATGCTCCAAATTTCTTCTCTTTCTGTGCCAGCTCACACTCTAGATATTGCAGAAGAGGTCCTAAATCCTCTCTTGCACCAGAGTCTGTTTGTTTGCATCATGATCACATGATTATTTCGGAGGTAAAATCAACTATTGGAGGTAATGCATTCGCTCTCCTCAAGTAATCACCTCTTATTTACTACTATATGATCATTATTCCATGCTTTCATAAGGTTATTGAAGAATATGGCCATTGCCATCTGCTTGGGATAATCTCTCATACACATCATGGTTTTGATCTCATCCCTGCTGGTTCAAAGGAGATCTCATGAAACCATGGCCATTCTCTTGGGATAATTTATCATGCACATCATGGTTTTGATCTCACCCCTGTTGGTTCAAAGGATATCTCAAGAAACCATGGCCATTTGCTTGGGATAATTTCTCATGCATCTACTGGTTTTGATCTCACCTCTCATTGTTCAAAGGAGATCTCAAGAAACCATGATTCAAGTCTTGGATCTAATTTGGATTCTAAGCAATTACTACTTGGGATAATTTCTCATGCATATGATAGTTTTGATCTCACCCTTGCTGGTTCAAAGGAGATCTCAAGAAACTATTCTTCAAGTCTTAAATCTGATTTGGATTTCAAGCTATTATTTGATGGTTCATTTTGGCATAATCTCACCCATGATGGTTCGAAGGAGAAGACAAAAGACTATTTGCATATTCATGTTTTTTATCCTACCTCAACTGATTCAAATCATAGGTTCAAGGATCATCCTCATACTTTTGGATTTGTTCTCATCACGATCTGAAGAGCAAATACAAGCACATGTTTTTTGATCATGATCCACTTCTTCCCGAGAAGAAGATACCTCCAGACATATGACCAAGCATCACACCTGCTTTAGTTTGGAGCATTTATTTTTTATGTGTGCCTTACAGTCTGTTTTGAGGGGGGGGTATTTTTCCCATGAAATTTTCCCCACTTCCTTGGTTTATTGACTGTTATTATTCATTGTATTTGGTGACTTTTGGTCTTAGTTACCAGGGCCCATGATGGATTAAGGGGGGGGTGTTAGGATATTCCTATACTCCATCCTAGTCCCACCAGTATTTTGATCGTTTATATTTTCAGTGTTAGTTTTTCAGAATTTACTTCAATCTGATCTAGGATCTTAACAGAGAGAACAACATGTACAACATATCAATCATGGACACAATAATGCAAGCACACAAGAGACACAGAGTTTACTTGTGGAAAACCATAAAGGTGAAAAACCCCAATAACTTCCTCAGAGATAGATAGAGCAATGATACAACCCAAGCATAAGAGATAGACATCTCTTAGCAACAGATTCTCCTTCTCCACAAGTGCACCACTCTCCAAAGAGTGTGTGAGAGAATAGAATAATAAAATAGAGTGCCTCCCACACTCTATTTATACTTGACTTGACTTGCCTAGGGACCTTTACTAGGTCGGCCTTAACTTAACCACATACCACAATGCTGACTAGACCGACACCCAATAGGGTGGTCTAATAACCCTTTGATCCACATGGTCGACCCCCACTAGGGTGGTCTAATAACCCTTCGACTCACATGACTTATATAGGGTCGACCCCAACAAGGTGGTCTAATAACCCATCAAGTATAAGTTACGACACTTATAATATAAATGACGACACTTCTGTATAGAGGAATAATAACATCTCTATAGGAATACAACCACTTCCGTATAGAGGAATAATAATATCTCTATAGGAGTACAATATACATATATGTGAAATACATTCCGAAGTTACATATACATCAACAATCCCTCTTAACTAGGAAGGTATTTCTCGACATAGGTCTTTTAGCACAAGTCTTCTTCTCTGGATCATCGTCACTGGATAATCGTCATCGAGTCATCGTCATCGTCA
Organism: Larix kaempferi; assembly: GCA_027924585.1. Lineage (NCBI taxonomy): Eukaryota > Viridiplantae > Streptophyta > Pinopsida > Pinales > Pinaceae > Larix > Larix kaempferi. The sequence goes on along the minus strand of BSBM01000018.1, from coordinate 12,386,922 downwards.
CTGCTGCTGCTGTCTCAATCAATCTCTGAATCTACTCGTCATATGAAGTTCTACAGAGCCAGTCCTTTTTCATACTGGATGTAGGCCCACCACCTACAGGTCTTCATCATCACTGGCCATACTGTGGAATCCTCAGGACTTATTATGTGCATCACAAACCCTCGCAAGAGCATCCCAATACTTATTACGGGCACACAGCCCAACCTATCGGATCTCCCAGGACTTTTTACATGCTACTGCACAACCTGTCCACAGCCATAGAGTATCACGAAGCACAACCTAGATGCACACACACAGCACTTACACTCACCGGCATGGGAGGACCAACCTACCACCATCCGTGAAAGGCTCACAGCACTTACATCAACGACCATGGGAGGACCAACCTACCACCATGTCGGAATGGCACAACACTTATATTGCAGCCATGGGAGAACACATCTACAACCATGCTCAAATGGCCCAGCATTTATATCGCAGCCATGGGAGAACACATCTACAACCATGCTTGAATGGCCCCAGCACTTGTATCGTAGCCATGGGAGAACACATCTACAACCATGCTCGAATGGCCCTGGCAATTACATCACGACAATGGGAGAACACATCTGCCACCATGTCGGAAAATTCCAGCAATTACATCGCAACCATGGGAGAACACATCTACAACCATGTTCGAAAATCTCATGTGCGTCTGTGTCTTCAGAACTCATCACACATAATCCAACTGATTATGTAATGTATCCACCTGATACATGTCATCACATATGATCATCCTGATCATCATCACTGCATCGTCTTGATGCATGTCATCTGGAGCAACATCTTGAAGCTCATCATCCATGATCATCCTGATCATACAATGCATCCACCTGATGCATACATAGTACCTGCCTGATACATATCATCATACATGATCTACCTGATCATACAATGTATCCACCTGATACATATACAAATACATGATCCACCTGGTCATACCTGATACATATCAACATACATGATCTACCTGATCATACAATGTATCCACCTGATACATCTACAGATACATACCCATGATCCAACTAATCATATCCAGCATCCAACATGATGCGTACATACATATATATAAATGATCCAACTAATCATATCCAGCATCCAACATGATGCGTACATAAATATACATATAAATGATCCAACTAATCATCTCCAACATCCACCTGATGCATATATAGAGCAGTAACTGGAGCATCGTCCTGATGCTCATCATCCAGCACTTACATCCACAGCCATGGGAAAGATCCTCTTCTCACCATGCTTGGAATGGCTCCTGCAAATGTGTCCATCACTTCTTCATCGAAGTGTCATCAATCTGAAGAACACCAAGCCTCTCTTTGAAGTACTCGAACTTCACTCTGGCTAGTGGCTTCGTCAGCACATCTGCAACCTACTCATCTGTCGCAACATACGAGAGCTTCACTGCTCCCCTCTGCACCATATCCCTGATATAGTGATATTTGATCTCTATGTGTTTCAACCTGTCGTGGAACATCGCGTTCTCAAATAGCTTCACACAACTCTAGTTGTCACAAAAGATACTAGTAGCCTCCAGCGGGAGATCAAATAACTCAGACAGTAGTTTCCGGAGACATACTGCCTCACAACTAGCCAAACAAGCTGCAACATACCCTGCTTCGTTTGTACTCAGTGCTACACAGGACTGCTTCCTGCTAAACCAAGAGATCACACCTGATCCCATACTGAAGCAGCACCCAGAAGTGCTCTTCCTATCTGCAGCACTGCTTGCCCAATCTGAATCAACATAACCCTACAGGTTAAACTTTTGATTCGCATCATACTTGAACCCATGATCAACTGTACCCTTCAGGTACATCAGAATATGCTTTACAGCAACCAGGTGAACACTCCTCGGATCCGTCAGGAACTATCTCAATGTGTTCACCGCAAAGCAAATATCTGGTCTCGTGTTTGTCAGGTACATCAAGGACCCAATCATCTGACGATACATAGTGACATCAACCGGCTCAGATGAAGCATCACACAGAAGCTTCAGGTTCGATGCCATAGGTGTGGCCATGGCCTTGTAGTCCATCATCCCGAACCTCTTCAGGATCTCTACTGCATACTTCCCTTGTCCAAGGAAGATTCCATCTGCACTCTGCCACACCTCCATACCAAGAAAGTGGTGCATCATACCCAAGTCTTTCATCTCGAACTTGGCAGCAAGCTTCCTCTTCGTATCGGCAATCAATCTATCCTCACCTGTTACAAACAGGTCATCCACATACAATAGTAGAATCACAGGATTACCTTCCTCAACCTTGTAGTAAAGGTTGGAATCCGCTTTACTATTGGTGAAGCCCAAACTGGATAGGAAGCCATCTATCCTGCCATACTAGGTCCTGGGTGCCTGTTTCAAACCATACAGGGCTTTCTTCAATTTGCACACATGAGTTCCTCTATCATGTGTCTCAAACCCGAGTGGCTACTCCACATACACTTCATTTTTAATTACACCATTCAAGAAAGTTGTCTTGACATCCATCTGGTGTATCTTCCATTTCATCATTGCAGCTAGAGCAAGTACTGATCTGATGGAAGTGTGCCTGGATATTGGTGTAGAAGTCTCTTCATACTCAATCCCTTTTTCTGGGAGAAGCCACGAGCTACAAACCTCGTTTTGTATTTCTCCATGCTACCATCTGCAGCATGCTTGATCTTATAGATCCATTTGGAAGTCACAACAGACTTCCCTTCAGGTCTTGGGACTGCATCCCAAACATCATTCTTCATGATCGACTGGTACTCCTCGATCATGGCATTCTTCCCGAATCCTGGGAACTTAAATATATTCAATATCTTCAATAGATAACTTTGTTGCTGAAAAAAATGTTGTAGTCCTTTTGTAGGTGCTCATATACGATCTTTCCTACAAAACAAGTTATATTGCATGATTAGAAACTTCTCATAGTTTTTTCAGAACAAATTCTTACACATAAAGAAATATGTCATACAGTCATGCAATTATTTTAGCCAATGCTTCAATACTAGATTCATCCATATCCTGTAACTTTCTAGATTCCTTCCAATCTCTACCAGAACATTGTTAAGAGTTTGCACTACTCCCAACATGTCAGCAAAGTAGCAATGGAATTTTGTAGCAATGGAATTTTGTACAGTGTCATAGGCCACTTACCCATCACATGCATATTAGTAGTATACTATTCATCAATGCAACTATTCTAATATGCATAATACAAAACCTAATTCTAGGGACATCAATATATACATCATTGAATAGTATTATTTAAACAATCAAATATGCAAGAAATGATAATTCAAATACTTATCTTTGTTTGTTTGTTGGGTTGACTCCCTCTCAGTCTTTGCTTCCTTTCTGCAACTCCATTCTGATGTGGATTGTGAGAAGTGGTCAACTCCTTCTAAATATCTGCATCCTTGCAGAAACTACTGGAGTGTGCTCCCTCTTGATCTTTGCTTCCTGGATTACCTGTCCTTGAACTTATATCCATCCTCGATCACTATGCACGCTTACAAGTATCATTATTGTGATATCATCGAGATCTCATACATAATCATACATTTATTAGTATATTCTCAATACTATCAAAACACAATAATCTTAAACATATATAGTCATGATCATTTCAAACAGAAATAATAAGCATTAGTATTCAAGGACTCTTATGGTTAGTCATATCATAAATTAAAGTAGAAAACATACACCCTTGATTACTCAAACCTATACTTTCATGACTCTTCTGGTTAAGAAACATAATATGCATACATCCATGATTATTCAAACCTATGAATAATCAGTATCAATCAGCCATGTATACTTTACACAAGGTAGGATTCTAACTTGATATAGGAAAAACATACATGGATTAATATGTTAGTTGGTTATTGTCTAACATACCCACATGATGTCGTCTTGTTCTCTTAAGTGATTTGTGCTAGTAACCTGCATATATCATAGGTTAACCAAGTTATGCATACCTCGTAAGTAGATCTTCTATGTGATCCATGGCAATGGATGAACCTTTGTCTTCATGTCACCATGGTCATATGTTCTTGAACTAGAACATGATTTGTCTTTCTTGATGTACCTTTCATGTTAGTGGACAACATCAACCTCATACAACATCACAATGCATTAGTACAATCATAAGTGTCAAAAACCCTAATCAATGAATATATTCTATCATGCATTCATAATTTATTAAGGTGATACGACAAGTCTAAAATTAACCAAGATTGTACTAACCGTAATAATATGAAGACAAACATACCATAAACTTAATTATGAACAGAATTCGAAGCATACCTGAATGAGTCATACCTATCGAGATTGCTTGTAATCTTCTTATGTAAGGCCTCAGCCTCATCTCCCTCTGAAACATGAACTTCTTCACTTATGCAGGTGACCAATCCATTCTCTTCTAGGATTAACCCAATCCACTTTATTTGCAAGAACTGGATCTGGGGTTGGATTAGGGTTTGTCAGAGAAACCCTAAAAAATTCAAACTTTGAATTTCAAACTTCTGAAAGGATAGAAAGATGCGCCTTGATGAGCTGATCAAGCTGGTATATTCAGAATTTGAAAACCGCAAAGTTTCACTCCTCAATTTTTCCTTTGAAACTTTCGGATTCACTGGACATGACCCAGAACTAGGGTTTGATAAAGCCCATCCTTCTGTCCAATGAAAAGGTTTGATCCAAAGCTCTAAGCTTCTATTTTTCTGAGGAGCTTCCAGCCGTGGTCACAGATTTCAAAAATTCTCATTTTTGTAGAAGCCCTAATTTTTCACTTTTCTAATCAAAGTCCCGAACTAGGGTCTGATCAAGCCCGGCCTTCTACCCAACCAAAAATTATGATCTTGGTCTCTAAATTTCGATTTTGATGAGTAGCATTCAGCCATGGTCTCCAGTTACAAAAATTTCATCTTTCTACGAAACCCTAAATTTTCGAAGCCATGAATGAAGGTGCTCAAAAATAATTCTGTTTTGACATAAATATGTACTTGAATGTTTCTGGTGTAACTCCGAACTTTCCGATCCACAGGGTCTGAAACTTCTACCTGTGGTACCCCGACCTTTCATCTTTCCAACCTCATAGGTCTGACCTCAATTGGATTCTCTGAGAGAGAGAGTTATGCCAAGTGTCGCAACGTGACCTGTTTATGGGATAAAACAGTAGAGCGAACTTATACTGTTAACACCTAAAAGGTGCTCACTAGCTCATTTCCTTATTCACATGACCCATTTGTCCACTTTTTCCACCATCTGAGCCTCTAAAGCCAACAAAAGGTCACCAAAAGACCTTAATACACCCCTTTTCTCACTCAAAATGATTATTTTTCCTAAAAAAACATAAAAAAACCCTAAAAAAGGGTCAAAAATTCCCAAAAATATTAAAAAGGGAATAAAAATATTCAAAATATTCAAAAAAGGAAAAAAGAGGGAAAAGTACCTAAACCATGTTGGTCAATACCATTGGTTTCCACAAAACCATAATGGTATTCCCCACCACCAAAAACTATAAAAAGATGGTAGAGGCTCCTCATTTTACATCCATCCATCTTCCTATCCTCATGCTGCCAAAATATCCCTTGAGCTTTTGGCCATTGTAGCAACCTTGGATAAAGCACCCTTTGGAGTTTGGAGTTGCTCACCCTTGGAGCTTCTCAACTATCTTCATCACTTAGAGGTATTATTATTGCAAGCACTTGCTTGCCCCCATTTTCAATACAAAATTATTTCTTATATTTCTTGTTCTTGTTTTCTTTAATTCAAAAATGCACATGCTAGTTTAGTTTAGATTTAGATTTAGTTTATTTTTTTTGCTTAATATTGAAACTGCTGCTACTAGTTAGCAGGTGCCCATAGCACTAAGCTTGGTTGCAAAACCAAGCCAACAGTTTTTGGCGACTCCGCTGGTTTCAAATTTTTAGATCTCACTTTTGCTTTAGATCTTAGTTTTTGATAGTATTAGTTAGTTTAATTCATAGATCTGCCACCCTAGACAGCAGATCCATTGCTGTTCTAGATCTTGGCCCATTTTATTTCCATTAACAGCCCGAAATTCTCAATTTTCGGGTTCGTTTTTCGGCGTCCGCGTACGGCTTTCGCCTCGCGGCTTTTTGCTTGACAGTCGTGCGGCTCATCGCGACTGCGCGGCCCTTTTCCGCGCGGTTCACCGCGGCTTCGCGGCCAATTAGCGCGCTGCACATCGCGGTTTCGCGGATATTTTCCGCGCTGCACATCGCGACTGTGTGACGAAATCCCGCGCGGTCCATCGCGGCTGAAACCCGCGCTGTCCATCGCGGTTGTGCAACAGAAACCCGCGCGGTCCATCGCGACTGTTCTGTCAAAACCCGCGATGCCAATTTTTCCATTCGGCCAATCCGTTTAAAAAAATGATTTTTTACTGTATTTTCTGTCCACATAGCACATTTTACAGTACTAAAATTCCAGCATTGTTTACAGCCATAGGAAAATTTTACTATTTAGAATGCACCTTTGAAAAAGTCTTTTTAAAAATTTTCAGAAATTTAAAGAAGGATTCATTTGCATTTTATCTAGATTAAAATTTTGTTGTTTACTTATTTGATATTTTTCCCATAGCAATTTTTGAAAAAGAAATCCATTTATTTCTTAAAAAAGTCATATTATTTGCTTTCCTATTTCAAAAGATCCTTTGTTTTTTGAATAGTCTTTGCAAAGCATTTAATTTCCATTTATTGAAGAAGTCATATTATTTGCTTTACTATTTCAAAAGATCCTTTGTTTTTTGAATATTTTCTGCAAATCATTTACTTTTTCAATTTCAGTTTAAAATACCACACGTGCACCCACTCAAACACATAATTTAAACTGAGCCTTAAAACTTACCCTAACTTCAACCAACTTTTAACCCCACTTGGGGAACACTTAAAAGAACTTTGTAGCTAAGTAGTATTGAGGGGATAGGTGTTCCAATAACACCCCTCAGTTATTACATTTGAGACATAGTTGTTGTCCATTAGGGAACCAAAATCTCCTAGTATTTGTTGGCACGGTCATAACCAGTTTTTCGGAAAGCCTCTCCCCTAGGAGGGTTGAAGTCGCGAGGATGGTTCCGGAAGTCTGAGTGGAAAACCGAAATTCATTCAGTAACCAAAGGCTACCATTCGCAGTTCTCGAGATATCCCTGTATGGGGGTATTGCGGTAAAAGGACCAAACAACAGATTTACCTTTTCTGGACGTGTCATGAACAGAGTATCCTAGTTGCCATTCTTTAGGATTGATTACCCGGTGTCCCTCCCGATAGGGGGATATCTAGCTGTTGATTCAACACTCAATATTTTCTAACTTGGATTTCATCACCTTGCAGAGAATATCGTTTGTTGATTCACAATACTTTTAGTTAGGTGTTTGCATGATACAATCCACCTTTGGTCTAGTAGCACCTCTTTTTTCTAGAAGTTGTTTGCATGTTGGCACTGTGACCATTTTTTGCATCCCTCCACTTATTATAGCACAGCTGCTATAATAAGTGTCTTTTGAGGTTGATTTTTTGGCCTGAGAGCCTTTATTTTCACTCCCCTTCTTGCACCCTTGGTTGCATTAGGGTTTTGAGTTTTTTATACATTACCATTTTACACACAAGATTTTTTCACAAAAAACTTATTTCTCACCATTGATAATTTTAGACGCTCTCGTCGTCTTCACGGCGAACTCCCAGAGTTCAGTCTACTTGGCTCTCCACGTCACCGACGTCGAGCCTTATCCCTTGAGTCGACACATCATCGATCAAACAGACAGTCATCCGATTCTGACACGCCTCACTTCACATCTGATTTTGAGGCAGAATCCGAAAACCCTACCGAGTTATTACCAACCAACCTCATGGCTGGGACACAATTCGACCCACTTTTTACCAGCACCATAGGTGATACATCCACAGACCCTTCTACTGCGGTGCCATCCATGGAAACAACCACCCCCTGGGTATGCCTAATATGGGGGACACTCCATTTTTAGGGATGCCCAACACAGGACCACCTCCTATTACGGATATGCCGAACATAGGGGTCACACCCCCTCTCATTTCCACAACCCATATCCCAGGAATCCCTACTATTGTTCCTAGCCCTGGTGTAACCCATGTTGCACTTGGAGCACTGGCCCATACCAGACCACAGCTATTGGAGGACACATACCTTCAATACCTAGCATACCTTTAGGCGCTACTGGACCCCTACATCATACCACCATGACTAGTCATGTCCCAGTCACCACGCCACATTCATCTGCTAGCTTACCATACATGGCGAGTCTAAACTTACCAGACTTAACCAGGTTAACCAATTATCCTATCAGACACGACCCTGCTTGGCCTCACATGCCACCAAACTCCCCTCCGACATCCCTAAGTTTGAGGGCAAGGAAGGTGAGGACCCCCAGAACCATATTATGTCCTTCCATCTATGGTGTTCCTCCAACTCCATAGTGGATGACTCTGTCCGCCTCCGTCTGTTACAGTGCACCTTCACTGGCTCTGCAGCTAAGTGGTATATCGAGCAGCCCCATGGGACCCATGCCACCTTTACCTCCCTTTCCTCGACCTTCCTGCAGTTCTTTCAGTTACCTGTCCGCTATGATGCGGGAGTCGAGATCCTATTATCTTGCAGACAGAACACGGCCACCCACATCACTGACCACATTCATGAGTGGCGTCGACGTTGAAGCCTCTGCAAAATCAAGTTAGACGACCGTATCTTCTTAGATTGGTTTCTCAAATCCATCCTCCCTCTCATTGCCAAGGATGTGGCATCCAAACGACCCCAGTCTGAAGAAGAGGCCATCCTCAAAGCCCAACAGTTTGACCTCATTTACGCCCAATCGGGTTATCTGTATACCATTATACCAGACGCCCCTCAGGGCGAGTCATCCCAACACGATGCGTTGGGGGCATCCCATGCTGCTGATGGCATCATTGGTCGTATGGCCTCGCATCCCCAACCCTTTTCCATTGCACATCCTAGCGATGGTCCCGACCTTTCGCGGGCTACATCTCAATCTGGAGCAACCAATTCATATGCTCCCATGGCACATCACCACCATACCCACGGACCCTCATGTCCACCACAATGCTTTGGTCATGCACCACCTGCATACGCCCCCCCAGCCGCACCTCAACCAATGTATTACCCGCGGCAAGCTGCGACTGCAAACCCAACACCTCCAATAGCTCAGGGTTATCAACAACCCCAGCAGGTAACTGGACCACCTCCAGCCCCGCTAGCTTATTATGCACCGCAACCTGCTCCCGCACCTGCGGCAAACCAAAATCCTCCCGCTGCTCAAGGGCAAGTGTACACACAACACAATCAGCCCCAGCACCAAAACAACCAGCGCAACCAGGGTGGGCAACCAAACCGCGGAAGAGGACGTAACCGCGGAAACAACCAACAACAACATCAAGGTCCTCCACCTCCCAATCCCCCGCAAAATAACAACGTTGCTCCTCCCAACCAGAATCCGAATCGTAATCCCAGGAAGCCCAAAAACAATAACCTTAGAACAAACCATCCTTGTTCTATTTGCGGGGTCTATGGCCATTACACACATGCTTTCCCACATCTGGAGCGAGCTCGGAAACTCTGGACTGACGATGCCCATCGTCAAGGACAAGCGGCTCCTCAGCCGCCACCCAACCCTCCACCACCTCAACATCAACCTTTGGTGCTGCAAAACCCCTTCCCAACCCAAGGTGTATTGAACACTCAGTCGTTAGCTCCCCCTCAGGGCAACGCACCACCACAATAAATCACTTATGCCGCTCCTGATCAACCCATGTTTGATTCAGATACCCACCACTTGTTGATGATGTCATTCGCAGATGCCAACCTCCAAACCCACTGGAACCAATATGGCTCCACCCCTAAAGCCCCTCCAACCGACAAGAACACTAACGTTCATCCCACAGATCAGACGTTACATATACCCCCGGCTACACTCGATGGTGCTTCTAAAGAACCTCGCTTCCCACTTCGTCGCATCAACAATAATCCCAATGCTCGTGCTGCGTCGAACTACAACATTGTAGATGACTTAGCCCAGTCTCTTGCAGCCATGTCTGCTTTAGAAGTCCTTAAAAACTGTCCTTCACAGCGCAAGACTCTGCTCTCTGCCATTGGCGCTATTGACCCCAATGATTCACAACTCATGGCATTCGGTTCGGACCAATATGAACCACGCTTGCCTTCCACTTTAGCATTCCAAGTTTTCGTTTCCATTCGGAATCTTGTCATCCATCGGTGCATTATCGATGAAGGGGCCTCTACATGCGTCATGTCTACATTCGTTTGGCAGAAGTTGGGATCCCCTCCTCTCCAGCAGTCCACCACTGCGTTGCGAGCCTACAACGGTCGTTCGGCTCAACCCCAAGGTCTCTTAGCTAACGTTCCCGTCCAGCTGGCTGGTAAAACCGTGCTCATTGACATTGAGGTCATCAATGCCCAACTCAATTATAACCTCTTACTTGGTCGCAGCTACATGTATGCCATGCGGGTTGTTGCCTCATCCGTTTTTCGTACCATGATGTTCCCCCATGAGGGACGCGTGGTCAAGGTCGACCAACTCACCTATTACGATCCCAAGGCCCCCGCCGCACCTGAAAATGTTCTCCCTATGATTGAACAACCTATTTGTGGTGCAACTACATCGTTTGTTTCCTCAGTGGGACCCGGACTTTACTCCGACGCGCCAATGACTTCTACATTCCAATCCATTCCACCACCGTCACCGGAGACCCACGTCGCTGACCTCTGTACTCTCTCCCACAATACACAAACATCCAACAATCAACCATCCTTGTTCCCTAAACCACCATTGGTCCCTAGTCACATTGGTGTTACACCCATCCACACAATCCCCTTTCTATTTCCTCCCTCAGGTGTAGTAAGCGCTTCGGTTATGGCTACCCTTAGTCTCCCCGGGTTAACATTGGGATTACCCGTGTGGTATATTTCACCTCCCGTTCCCCCGCCGACATCAAATGTCATTCTACAACCAGTGCAACCCATTGTCACTACTACTCAACCACCTCCCGGTGTCACTACCCCTTCATCTTCTACGAATCCCCCTCCTCTTATCAAGCCCACTGGGGGCAGAGGCCCACAACCATACACTGCGGTACCTCCTCCCAAAGCAGTTAAACCTCTACCCGTGTTCCGTGCTCCTCCTAAATGCTCGTTGTGTGATGAGTTAGGCCATCCAACTAATCAATGTCCACAATTACATGCATTACAGGAACACATACAAATGCTCGACGACGACCCCAACATCCCAGTTTTCAAACTCGACCCAAACCCCAAGCCTCATGATAAATCACTGTGTACCAACCATCCTTATGCAATATGCGGAATCTATGGCCATTATTCACATCACTGCCCCGATCTCCCAGATTACAGAGCAGCCTTGTACGAAATGAATAATTTGGACCTTGAGATGGCGCCCCCCACAATTGAGGAAATTCATCCCCCACCATCTTCCTCCTTGGAAGAAATTAACACCATTTACACGGTTTCCACTTGATACCCCTCTTTCTGGTCGGCCCCTTCCGTTGATCCCTTAGACACACATGTTCAACCCTTTCAAATCGACGAGGAAACCACATGTCCACAAGATGGGGGCAGGCCCAAAACCTTGCTTACTCATCATCATCGTGATTCTCATCAGAGATACTGGGGGCATCTACCCCACAAAGGGAATCCCCCATCATCATATCATCACTTCAGTATGCCACCACAGCCCACAACCTCATGGTATAACACCCCGCCAGCAGCTGCTCAATGCCCTATTGATCTCTCTCTGAGACAACATCTGCACCACATTGACACCCCTGAGTTAGGGGGCATAATAGATTACCTCGACCCCGGGATAGGGGGAATGATCAATCATTTTGAACCTTCCCCATCATCTCTATCTCAACACCTCAATGAGCCCATCGTTCAAACCAACACATATGTGATCCACAATCACAAACCCCATGCACATAGCATGGGGGCAGGTCATTGACCCTGCTCACTTTTTCATATTCGTGATCTCAACCATTTTTGAGGTCATGTGTCACTTGTATATTTGAGTTGATTTTATACACATAGTATTTCCCCCCGCGGGTCATCATTTCTCCCCACCACTGCATCCTTGGCGTGGTGGGCTCACCTTTATTTGTAACCTTTTTTTAACCTAGTTATTTGCTTTGACCATTCCGGAGTCCTTATGACCTCCGTTTTTCGCACCATTTGCACCGCCGGATTCATATTTCCGTGCCCGTGATGACACTTGAGATCATTTCTCGCTCTCACACCCATATTTTTCGGACATTTTTTCCCATGCCCCCTTGTCACCTCGGTTTGCGTGCCACATCGGTCGTCGTCCGTTTTTGACGAACCTTATATCGCCAAATCCAGTTTTCCACGCTCGTGATAATGCTTGAGATCATTTCTCGTTCTCACCTCCATATTTTTTGGGCATTTTTTCCATGACCCCTCGTCGCCTCGGTTCACGTGCCACATTGGCCATTGCCCATTTTTGACAATCTTTATGTCACCGGATTCATTTTTCCGCACTCATGATGATGCTTGAGACCTTTTCTCGCTATCATCAATCCCTTTTTGTTCGGTATAATTTTACCCATTTTTCGGGCCGAGCAATCCCTTTTACGAAAAAGGCACTTAGGGAGTTTCTGTTCAGCTCTTTTCTGACTCCTAAAACAATGAAAAGATCGCCGAGAAACCTTGCTTCCTTTCATGCTCGCTAAACGTATCTGAAAGGGCGTCTACCTGGTATAAGTTTACCCCTTTTCTGGACCTTGTAGACTAATTACGAAAAAAGAATACTCTAGTCACATCGGCTAGAAGAGTTCTCCATTTGCATCATTTTATGCTTTTTCGGGCCTTGGAGACTAACTTACGAAAAAGAACACCAATCGAGTCCACTTACTGCTTTCAGACTCTCTAAACATGAAAGCGACCATGAGCAATCACCATCCTGGGCTCGTAAAACCAACAGGACAGTAATCATAACCACTGCAGAGTCTTCTTATCGTTTTCAGAATCCTTAAAAATGAAAGCACCAATGAGCACGAACAGTCCTGGGCTCACAAAATCCACAGGACAAGTACCATTTCAGAGCACACTTTTATCCCTTCTTGGAGCTCATTAAAACTACGAAGAAGGACTCAATGGTGCTTCTCGGTGCCACAATAGATCACGTCTACTCATATGGCAGCTTCCCCATTTTGGTCGCCTTTGTTCAGAGTATTCTGCAGTATATCACCCTGAGAACCCCTCAACAACACCCATCAGCTTGACCCCCCCAGAGTCAATACATACCCTTCAGTCCTGAAAAGATATGATACCCACACCTACAAGTCAGTCCCCTACGCTGCCAGGTCAACCATGTCATCATGCTCTGAACAAAGGAAGTTTGAGTCGACCCACTATATGACCCCTGTTACTTCCCATCCCCACAAGTATGTCAGTCCTACCATCAGTACTACCACACTTCAGTTCTACACCTCGTGCTCCTATCAAGGAAATATCATTGCCTTGTTAGTTGCTGGTCTCCCTCTGTCAACGACAACCAAATTTATTCCATAGGATAGACCTAGAGGTCCCTGTGTCTTGGACTCATCACCATTTACGATGAGTGCCTACGAATCATTTCGAGAAGAGTCCTCAGTGCTTCTCCAAATGGTTGTTTTTCACATGCTCGACTTCAACACCTTGATCGCATCGTTGAGACTCGCATAGGGTATTGGTCCTTTCAATTATCAGTCGAAAACCACGGATACCACCTGACTCTTCCACATTTGAGAGTCTACTTATGGAAACAACCAGTTACATTTTTTCTATAGATATCCGGGTTGCGCATGGCGACAGTATTCAGATGTACCCCAGTTTTTATACTCCCTCGAGTATACAGTTACATGTACTTCCCAGAGATGGCTCACAGTCATTGAGTCCCTACAGATGTTGGACACCTTCAGTTTCAGCAGTTCACCAACCCTTCTGAGACATTATTTAGAACGGTTGTTGCTTTATTCCAGTGTATCAGTTATTGAGATCAGCCATGTTATGATCATGAGTACATCCCAAACTAATGTCCCATCCGGACCATTATGATGTACCAGTATATTTTTTATTTTTCAAGTCCCCCTTCTTGGGACTAATTGTTTACATATGTCTTGATACAAGCATGGGTATGCCCGCCTCGTCCATTATCAGAGATTATTCCTCATTCATATTGAGGCCATGTAATATTGTTTATTTTTGCAGCTTCCAAGGGCCATGGATCTAGTCTCCAATCGGTCTCTTCTCCTCCCCAAACCCCAGAAAAATGACAAAAGAACTATGATATCTATCGGCCATACGATGAGCTCCTTCCCTCACACATTAGAGGGCAATCTGTTAACACCTAAAAAGTGCTCACTAGCTCATTTCCTTATTCACATGACCCATTTGTCCACTTTTTCCACCATCTGAGCCTCTAAAGCCAACAAAAGGTCACCAAAAGACCTTAATACACCCCTTTTCCCACTCAAAATGATTATTTTTCCTAAAAAAGCATAAAAAACCCTAAAAAAGGGTTCAAAATTCCCAAAGATATTAAAAAGGGAATAAAAATATTCAAATTATTCAAAAAAGGAAAAAAGAGGGAAAAGTACCTAAACCATGTTGGTCAATACCATTGGTTTCCACAAAACCATAATGGTATTCCCCACCACCAAAAACTATAAAAAGGTGGTAGGGGCTCCTCATTTTACATCCATCCATCCTCCTATCCTCATGCTGCCAAAATCTCCCTTGAGCTTTTGGCCATTGTAGCAACCTTGGAGAAAGGACCCTTTGTAGTTTGGAGCTACTCACCCTTGGAGCTTCTCAACTATCTTCATCACTTGGAGGTATTATTATTGCAAGCACTTGCTTGCCCCCATTTTCAATACAAAATTATTTCTTATATTTCTTGTTCTTGTTTTTTTTAATTCAAAAATGCACATGCTAGTTTAGTTTAGATTTAGATTTAGTTTATTGTTCTTGCTTAATATTGAAACTGCTGCTACTAGTTAGCAGGTGCCCATAGCACTAAGCTTGGTTGCAAAACCAAGCCAACATGTACGGCGTGCCATGTGTCATTGGTTCAGTTTCGGCCTCTGAAAACGTTGCTTGAGAAAGTACAGTCCATGCACTACCTGCCACTTTTTACGAAATTTCATTTGGAGCTTCCTAGCTCAAGTTATGACCTTTTTTCCTAGGTCACATGTTTATGACTCAGATCAGGAAGAGGCAGAAACCCTAGATTGTACAGATCATAAAACACAAAGTACAACGAATTAGAAGTTGTCCATTGGACACAAGGTACATGGGGATCTGATCTTTGACCTGTAAAAGTTTCAGATTCGAAAACTTCGCCAAAATGGATTTATAGCGAAAGTGCTACGATGACTGGTTTTTGCTATATCAAGCCTTAGCATCGTAAGTGAAACAAGTGTCATACATGCCATACCATGCCTTCTTTCAGGCTAGCTCTGATACCATGTTAGTTTTTCAAAATTTACTTCAATCTGATCTAGGATCTTAACTAAGAGAACAACATGTACAGCATATCAATCATGGACACAATAATGCAAGCACATAAGAGACAGAGTTTACTTGGGGAAAACCATAAAGGTGAAAAACCCCAATAACTTCCTCAGAGATAGATAGAGCAATGATACAACCCAAGCATAAGAGATAGACATCTCCTAGCAGTAGATTCTCCTCCTCCACAAGTGCGCCACTCTCCAAAGAGTGTGTGAGAGAATAGAATGATAAAATAGAGTGCCTCCCGCACTCTATTTATACTTGACTTGACTTGCCTAATAACCTTTACTAGGTCGGCCTCAACTTAACCACATACCACAATGCTGACTGGGCCGATACCCAATAGGGTGGTCTAATAACCCTTTGACCCACATGGCCGACCCCCACTAGGGTAGTCTAATAACCCTTCGACCCACATGACTTATACAGGGCCGACCCCAACAAGGTGGTCTAATAACCCATCAAGTATAAGTTACGACACTTACAATATAAATGACGACACTTCCGTATAGAGGGATAATAACATCTCTATAGGAGTACAATATATATATGTGTGAAATACATTCCGAAGTTACATATACATCAACATTCAGTCATGCATGCACTTTTAGGGTTTGCATGCATTCCAGTCATCAGTCCCAACACCTAGCCCTCAATTAGCTAGCCCCCAGAGCTTCCTTTCACTTAGTTTCAGCCCTCCTAGCCTGTCATGCACCCTCCTTTCACCTACTACATGAGAAGGGCGCCTTTCTCACCTACCAGTCCAGTTTACTTCAATTAGCCACCAGTCTTTCCTTGATTTGAGGCCAGACTGACTCCTCACTGCTGTTATCACTCCGATTGACCTCCGATGAGACATTACTACCTATTCTGACTCCAGTTAGATCCTCATGCGCCCTCCACTGAGACTCCTTCATTCAGTTAATGTCTCCATGTGCCAGTTACATTCAGTTAATACACCTACCACACTCAGTTAGACTCAGTTTAACTGATGGTTGACAGTTACTTGAGCATTGATGACTCCACTAATGATGAGATAGACTACTAGTTGTGCTCCGATGACACTCTAGTGATCCTTTGATCACTCCATGAATGCTAATTCGAATTGCCACCTTAGGCATCCGAATCCTCATGCATTGTACTATTTATTTGTCCATATTATGATTAATTAATTAGTGTGTGTGAAGTATTTTTGCTTCTATCTGAGTTCTACTGTATTATTATTCTGTTGCTCATTATACTGCATTGACCACTCTTCTTCTATTTTCTTTCTTAATCAATTACTTTCTTGTGAGGTATACATCATCTCTTAGATCTGTTGTGAAGATTTTCACATTGCCAAGCAGTTGAGGATAAAATACTAACAGAAGCTCCCTCGTCAACTATAGTACGAAAGATTTCTTTATCGGAAACACCTACAGATATCTGGAAAGGAACATCTGAGGGCAGACGAGGTTCTGCTAGACTATTCCAATCAAATGAAATAACCTCAGTACTTGGAGGAGGCTCTGTGGATGAGACTTCTCCTTGCTTAGAACTGTCTGAACCGACCAAAAAGATATCAGCGGCTTCTAAATCGCTTTCAGTTGGAAAAGCAGGATACGATGAAGACTTTGTGATGGTGATTGCTTCAATCTGGGCATTTTCCAATGAAAGAGTCGGGTGGACCGAGGATAAAACTGGATCTACCGCTTGTGTTTCACTCTTCAAAAGAGTGGGATCAACCGAATATGAAGCTCGATTAATCGCTTGGATTTCACTCGTCATAGGAGGAGTGGGGTCAACCAAGAACGAAACTTGATTAACCGCTTGGGTATCATCCCTCAAGGGGGAAATGGGGTCGATCAACGATGTCGTTGAATCGACCACTTCGTTTTCACTCTCTGATGAAAGAGTGGGGTCAACCTAGGGTGGGGTCGGATTGACCGCCCTATCAACCAGTGTAGGATCAGGGGACAACCTACAATACTTTGTTGGAAGGTGTTTATGGGATGTGTCCATGTCTTCCAACAATTGTGAAGCTTCATCCATATGAGGACAAAGGTAGGTATGGTGCATGCCCTTGCATAACCAACAAGGGTCTACAACTCTACCGTTCTGACCCTTAACTACAATGTCACTAGTTGATGGGGTATCATCAGTATGATGTCCAGATACTGGTGACGAGGGTTGTTCAGAACGCGACCATATTTCTAAGACCTTGGAGATACCAGGACATCTCTTAAGAAAATGGGACCCTTCACAAAGCTTGCAAGGGAATTTAGGTTTACGCAAATTCGAAACAGGTGTATCGGTGCCCCCAGCATGATGATCAGTGGCTGGTGAGTCCCCAGCATGATGATCAGTGGCTGGGGTTGTGACCTTCTGCTTAGTATTCTTCTTCTTAGTCTTCCCTTTCTTCTTCTTCTCACCTGCCTTCTTACTAACATCGTAGTTTTCAGTAGGAGAAGAGGAAGAGATGGAAGCTGATTCAACTTTCGACGAAGGAGAAGGGTCACCATGAGATTGATGCTCATGTGGTGAAGGACCTAAGTTCAACACGATTGGTGCACTTGGTTTAACCGGATTAGATAATAACCATACCGGTAATCCTATCGTCAATCCAAGAAGACTCAATGTAGCCGTAAAGGGAGGACCAACAGTTCCACAAGGGGGAATAACCGAATGGCATACCCTGGAAAGGGGTCTCTTGGTTGGTAGTCCTGGAAGAATCTTCCATATCTATGCTTCCTAAGAGTCTCTAAAGTACTGTTAGGATATTCCTATACTCCATCCTAGTCCCACCAGTATTTTGATCATTTACATTTTCAGTCATGCATGCACTTTTAGGGTTTGCATGCATTATTTAGGGTTTGCATGCATTTGCATGCATTCCAGTCATCAGTCCAGCACCTAGCCCTCAGTTAGCCAGCCCCCGAGATCTTTTCTGAGCTCAGTTTGAGCCCTGCTAAAGCTTAGTGCGCCCTTCCTCCTTGATTTAACGAAGCCAACCGTCCTCTCTCACCTACCAGTCCAGTTTACTTCAATTATCCACCAGTCTTTCCTTGATTTGAGGCATGATTGACTCCTCACTGTTGTTATCACTCTGATTGACCTCCGATGAGACATGACTGCCTGTTCTAACTCCAGTTAGCTCCTCATGCGCCCTCCACTAAGGCTCCTTCATTCAGTTAGTGTCTCCATGTGCCAGTTACATTCAGTTACACCTACCACACTCAGTTAGACTCAGTTTGACTGATGGTTGACAGTTACTTGAGTATTGATGACTCTACTGATGATGATAGACTACTAGTTGTGCTCCGATGACACTCCAGTGATCTTTTGATCACTCCATGAAGGCTAATTCGAATTGCCACCTTAGGCATTCGAATCCTCATGCATTGTACTATTTATTTGTCCATATTGTGATTAATTAACTAGTGTGTGTGAAGTATTTTTGCTTCTATCTGAGTTCTACTGTATTATTATTTTGTTGCTCATTATACTGCATTGATCATTCTTCTTTTATTTTCCTGCTTAATCATAATTACTCTTGTGAGGTATACATTATCTCTTAGATCTGTTGTGAGGATTTTCACATGGTATCAAAGCATGTTGAGAGTATTGTTTATCTCCATCCTTGAGAGTTTTTTGCAAGTTATTACCAAGATTTCGAGTGCAGCAGTTTCTGCATCTTTGCAGTAGTAGCAGTTGCAAATATTCTCTATTGTTTTTGTAGGTCTTCTACAGCTTCCATGTATTTAGAAGAAATCTATCCTCCTCCATTCAACTATGATCCTCTTTCTCCATTCAACTATGATGAATGGAAACCAAAGATGATAGCACATTTGAAGAGAAATGGTCTCTTTGATTATTGTTTTGAGAGAGAGTTCGAATCCTCTGAAGAAAAGATTGACTGGTTAAATAATGGTGACAGAGCCATGGGAACCATGATGCTTGCTATGTCTCGATGCTTGGTACATCAATTCATTGATGATGTTGAATCTCCAAAAGAGCTATGGGCCTATCTGGATGAAAGATTTGGCATACATAATGAAGGGATTGGTCCAAACCCCTTCGAGAGCAAGCCCAGTGATGCATTCGCTCCCCTTGATGGTCTCTCAAATCATGAACCAGTATCATCTCATATTGAAGTTGTCCACAAATAACCTGTAGATTCTACACTCATGCTCCAACTTTCTTATCTTTATGTGCTAGCTCACACTCTAGATATTGCAGAAGGTCCTAAATCCTCTCTTGCACCAGAGTCTGTTAGTTTGCATCATGATCACATGATTATTTCGGAGGTAAAATCAGCTATTAGAGGTAATGCATTTGCTCTCCTCAAGTAATCACCTCTTATTTACTACTATATGATCATTATCTCATGCTTTCAGAAGGTTATTGAAGATTATGGCTATTGCCATTTGCTTGGGATAATTTCTCATGCACATCATGGTTTTGATCTCACCCCTGTTGGTTCAAAGGAGATCTCAAGAAACCATGGCCATTCGCTTGGGATATTTTCTCATGCATCTACTGGCTTTGATCTCACCTTTCATGGTTCAAAGGAGATCTCAAGAAACCATGATTCAAGTCTTGGATCTAATTTGGATTCTAAGCAATTACTACTTGGGATAATTTCTCATGCATATGATAGTTTTGATTTCACCCCTACTAGTTCAAAGGAGATCTCAAGAAACTATTCTTCAAGTCTTAAATCTGATTTGGATTTCAAGCAATCATTATTATTTGATGGTTCCTTTTGGCATAATTTCACCCATGATGGTTCGAAGGACAAGACAAAAGGCTATCTGCATACTCATGTTTTTGATCCTACCTCAACTGATTCGAATCACACGTTCAAGGATCATCCTCATACTTTTGGATTTGTTCTCATCACATTCGATCTGAAGAGCAAGTACAAGCACATGATTTTTGAGCATGATCCACTTCTTCCCAAGAAGAAGATACCTCCAGACATATGACCAAGCATCACACCTGCTTGAGTTTAGAGCATTTATTTTTTATGTGTGTCTTACAGTCTGTTTTAAGGGGGGGTATTTTTCCATGAAATTTTCCCCACTTCCTTGGATTATTGACTGTTATTATTCATTGTATTGGGTGACCTTTGGTCTTAGTTACCAGGGCCCAGGATGGATTAAGGGGGGCTGTTAGGATATTCCTATACTCCATCCTAGTCCCACCAGTATTTTGATCATTTACATTTTCAGTCATGCATGCACTTTTAGGGTTTGCATGCATTATTTAGGGTTTGCATGCATTCTAGTCATCAGTCCAGCACCTAGCCCTCAGTTAGCCATCCCCCGAGAGCTTCTCTCAAATCAGCTTGAGCCCTCCTAGAGCTTAGTGCGCCCTTCCTCCTTGATTTAAGGAAGCCAGTCGTCCTCTCTCACCTACCAGTCCAGTTTACTTCAATTATCCACCAGTCTTTCCTTGATTTGAGGCCTGACTGACACCTCACTGCTGTTATCACTCCGATTGACCTCCGATGAGACATGACTACCTATTCTGACTCCAGTTAGCTCTTCATGCGCCCTCCACTAAGCCTCCTTCATTCAGTTAGTGTCTCCATGTGCCAGTTATATTCAGTTACACCTACCACACTCAGTTAGACTCAGTTTGACTAATGGTTGATAGTTACTTGAGTATTGATGACTCCATTGATGATGATAGACTACTAGTTGTGCTCCTATGAAACTCCAGTTATCTTTTGATCACTCCATGAAGGCTAATTCGAATTGCCACCTTAGGAATTCGAATCCTCATGCATTGTACTATTTATTTGTCCATATTGTGATTAATTAACTAGTGTGTGTGAAGTATTTTTGCTTCTATCCGAGTTCTACTGTATTATTATTCTGTTGCTCATTATACTGCATTGATCACTCTTCTTCTATTTTCCTGCTTAATCATAATTACTCTTGTGAGGTATACATCATCTCTTAGATATGCTGTGAGGATTTTCCAAGTACCACACAAGTCAAACACTACTCAAGTCTAAAAGCAACAAGCAAACTGTGTGAATAGGAGTGGATGAAAAGTCAGGATCCTCACAGGATTATCAAGGCTTTGCAACTCGCTATATATCGCAGGGTCCAACAATAAAACACGACAAGGAGGATTGGGACTGTACCCTTGCCTGACTACCTGGATGGTATGTGCGTAGTAATCTCCTCGAATGTTGTTCTCAGTGTATTGCGATGCCAAGACGGCAAAATGGTTAATTCAGTTGGTCACCGGAATCCTAGGAGTGTCTCTCGATATACGCTAGGTACGTGGGAGCTCAAATCCATAGTGATGCTGTCTAATTCACAATCGTACGGCACGAGACATTCCTATATACTACCAAGTACATGAAACACCTTTCGATATACGCTAAGTATGTGAAACACCTTTTGATATACGCCAAGTATGAGAAGTACTTGGTGGGTACGTGAAAGAGCTTCGATATACCTGGTTGGTACGTGAAAGAGCTTCGATATATCGGTTGGTACGTGGAAGACTACAATACCCCTAGAATACAGTGCTGAAAAATAACGACAGATGTCATGCTTAAAGACGTCGGAACACGTCTCTAACTTACACATAGTTACTAAATGATTTTAACCTAAGCTAGCGTACGGTTAGGTGGATGCATGAGGTGAGTACATAAACGTAAACATAATGCAATCCTCAACTACATGATAATGCACATTTTCCTTTCCTTTTCAATGAAAACTACTTAAGGTAAGGAGAGATTTTTCTTTCTTTCAAACCAAAATGTACTTTAAGTAGTAGTGAAAAGAAGAATTCCTTCCTAGAGTGCAATAACTCTAACTTTCTGCAATAATCAGCTAAAAAGCGCAACGAAAATGAAAAATGCAACTAATCTTAACAATATATAGGACAAAATTGATGAAGCACTTTCAATTTTCAAATGCACGTATCAAAAATGGAACTTGATAACTAAACGCTTTTCATATCTATATACAGAAAATGAGAGAATATCTACAACACTCTAATCATTCAGAAATTCCCAAAGAAAAATGACAAGCACCCAAACAACTCAAAGGCACTCAAGAACGGCTCAAAATCTATCAAATGCAAACAACACTCAATGATTCAGTGGAGGAAGGGTTTGGAGATCAGATCTAATGATCTGAACAGATCTAAAAATATCTGGTAATGTGACCAGGGATTGGAAGATCAACCCAACAGACGGGGGGGATTGAAATTGCCCCTTACAACCAAGTAAAACACTTGACCGATCAAGCACCCAAAATCAACCAAAACACATCCAAACTCAACCAATGCTGGATCTAGGGGGTGTATGACCATAATACACAGCCTATAGGCCTCAAGCAATCAGATCAAAATCCCAAAAGAAAGAAAACCATGCTAATCCCTAAGTTTTAAGGGGTCTTCGCACCCTATACAAAGGCAAGGTGTGACAGAGGGGGTCTGTCACAGATTGTACGCAGGAAAGGTGCGACATTGTCATAGTTTGGCTTCAGGAAAAGTGAGACGGCCAGACAGTGGCGTAGGGAAGACTCAACCCAGGTGCGACAGGTGAATTTTGAGCAGTAAAAGTGTGAGATCTCTCAAGGTAGAAGGGTAGGAGGCCTAATGATGATCCCAAAGAGAATCAATGACTCATAAGAAACTCTTTAATGACAGAGATCTGATGGGAGGAAGGATTAAAAGGATAGGAATGGCTCAGACAAAAGAGATGAAGTCAAACATACATGAAATCAATTCTACTATTCTATATCCCAGTATGGTCGCCAAATTTGTTAACGGACAATCCACTCGAGCGGACGCGAGTCGGATCTCCCTAGTTCAAGTGAATCTAGAACAAATAGGACAAAATACAAGACTCATTTCCTAAATCTAGTTACATATCGAGTACTTAGATATCGTACCTTTCAGATCGTGGATCCCTCTCCTTGTTGTTGCTCCAAGTCCCGTGGTCGTCAGATCTCCAGCTACAAGACTTATCAAAACAATATGGAAACAATACAAGCAGTACAATATATCTAAACAACAATTGATCTAAACTAACAGTTGAGGAAGAAAGTTCTAAACATCATCAATGAGACAACATTCATGGAAAGAGATTATATTAACTATATTAAAATGTGGGAATACATAGAAAGGATGAAGCTACAACCAAAGCCTCAACGTCGCATCCGCCATCCAACATGTCCAAGCCAAGCCTCCAAGGTGGTACAAGCTTCCCAATCACCAATATGGATTCTACCAGCATAAGGATACCATAGACCTTCTCCCTTTTGGAGCGCAGAGGAGCTTCACATATATAGGGCTAAAGAGATAGGGTAGGTTGAGGATTAGGGGGATATGGTTAAGGGATCCTCCCATTAGGTTAGGAACCGAAATGCCACCTCACCTAGAGTCTAGGGATAGGTATCCACCTCAACAAACTTCTAGAAAGACCTCGAGACTCCCCAAAATAGCCTTTAACCAACCTCGTCGCACCCTGGTAGAGGACACAGAGCGAAAGAGGGGGTCTGTCACACTTTGCCTGAGGACAAACTTCAATAGTGTCTCACCCTAGCTTACCAAGAACTGCGACAGAGGGGGTCTGTTTCACCCTGTAGGAAGACAAAGTGTGACAGCCTACTCAAAGAGGTCAACTAGGCATGGAAATCTCTCAGTTGGATGTGTTTTAGCCTAGAATGAGTTTAGGGGACAGATCAAAGAGTTTACACAATGGTCAAGATGACAACATTATCACAACGGTCATGATGACGACACTTGGTCATAATGACAACACTTGCAATGGTCATGGTGATGACACTAGGTCATGATGACGACACTTGCGACACTTTCACAAGGGTGACGACATTTTGGTGTAACAATTAGGGATAGAGACACTTGTCTGGAAACAATTAACTAGCTGGCTATCATTTGTATCTCATGCTTGGAGGGTGGTTGTTATTATCCAAGGTAAGCTACTATTTAAGTGATATGCTTTGGTGCATTTTATAAGCTATTGAGTACAATTCAAATCACACCTATTGGTTCCTACTTGTATTTTTGTAATCACATCTATGAGTACTTATTCGATCTTGTTGTAATCAAACCTCCTAGTGCCTTGCAATAAATAAATGTTGATTTCACAACAACCCTACCCGTATTTCTTGCAATGTTCCATGCTTAATTCAAGTACAAACATTGACCTTAACTTTGTTGAGGGATGAGTTTGGTAGCAAAACTACTCTTTGAAATAAAACAATCTTTCTAGCTCGTGATAGAAAATAAACCACAACTGTAACAATGAACAACAATAGGTACCTTAGCCAGAAAAATTCATATTTGTTATTTACATTCTCCCATACTAAGGAGCAGAGGTAAAATCTGACACAACCTAGTGTGGTAAGATCATTCTGTTATCTTTGTGTTAGCACATTCCAACAACTTGCATACAAATCTATTGCGAGAACTACTCAATTGTCTGTTTAAGTAATTGATACCACTACAAAATCCATTTCCACACAACTAGATGATGCACATACGAATCATATTTGTATTATTTTACAACAAACTACATGTAAGAATGCAGATGTTTACAATTGCACCATCTCTCTCTCTCTCTCTCTCTCTCTCTCTCTCTCTCTCTCTCTCTAAAATATTCCACTTATAGAATTGCTTATTCACATTTCAGGTACTCTCCAACAGTGGTATCTTTGCCTATTCATATTTTTAAAATGATTTGTTTCAACTTCTCTTCATTCGTCTTCTATCATTGTGATAATGTCTCTTCAATTCTTTGTAGTTTCTTCAGTGTTCTAAATTTGTGTTTCTTGTCTCTTCTCATATCCGTGCAATGAGTTGCTCCCCACTATATTGTTTGGTGCAATGCCACTTGCATACTTCTCTGTCATGTTCAAGTGTATGCCATCTTTTGTGCATTCTTTCTTTCTCTTGTGCAAGGTTTTTGAACCCATCCTGGCATGCCTTTCTTTCTAGTTCACTTTCATGCATGTTATTTATCTACCATACTCATTCAGTTTGTCCACTCCATTATTTCTCTACACTTTCCACTTGACTTTGCCTCCACTCCTTAAGTGCACTTTACTAATCCACTCCATTTTTCATGCTGGCATGTATGTAACTTATGATATAATGCTCTCGCATTGACTTACCCTTCCATGGAAAATCTTGCATGTCTTGCACATATTTTGCTCAACTCTAACAACTCTTCCCACCTAATTTCTTAAGCGTGTTCCTTAAGATCCAAGTGCTCTCTTCATCTACCTTTCTTTCCCACTTCACAAATAATTTTTTATATGATGCATTTATGGTTTGGTATGTCGTCTCTTCCAATACTTTCTCCATCTCCTCAGCATTCTACTTTGAAATTTATTTCTGCCAATCAAATTATGTGCTCTCTTCTTTTGCAGTCATCATCTCCTTGGTACAGGTACACATATTCAACATTAAATATGGGTGATTTGTCAAATTATTCTAGAAATTCTACTTCATGTGCATGGTCCCCAAACATCATGGAAATCCTTTATGGTCATATATGTTAATTTATCCCAGATGTCACTACACGATCTGGGAACCCTAGGATCTTAATGGCCTTGAGTCACTATAAGACAAACAAACCATGCTTCTCTGTTCCAGATAAGATCACATGTAAAATAGACTTATAACTGAAGGCACTTACAAATCTCTTAACAACTTTGACCAAATAATAAGCAATTACACAAATCGAATCAATGATACCCTGGAAACCCCAATGGGGAAAACCAACTCCGATGGGGAATTCTTCTTTCTCGAGCCCATAGCAAATAAAGAGAGAATAGTTACATACAGAAATTTAGAAGATACAATCGAACCTGATGGGTATAAAACCCTAGATCTGCAGCAGTAGCTAGTGTTTCTCTTGGGAAATGTGCCCCTGTTGTCTGTTCTGGTATGGATATCTCTGAAGGTTTGTCTTTTCCAATCTCAGATGTAGTACCACCTCTCTCAATCCACAGTCCTGATATGCTCTGTCAAAGAAGAAGGTATGCAACTTCACCCTGTATAATGCGCCCCCTCTGCATTGGGAAAATGCACCCTCTCTCTGCAGCTGTAAAGTCTCCTTATCTCATATCTCAATCAATCTCTAATGAGATCATATCAGATCTTCTTCAATCACTGAAGAAGATCAATCTTGGAAGCCTCAGCTCACCTAGCCTCAAGAAAAATTGTCCACTAGTCAACCACGTATTCCTCTCCTTAGGAAGTGCGCCCTGCTGCTCTGGAAAGTTTCCCTAGCTCAATGCTCTAATTTGTCTCCTATGTGATGCTCTCTCTTCCCAAAGTAAATGACATATTGATGCCTTTATCAAGTGAGGATCGATCCCTCTTATATCTCCTCACTACCCCTCTCTACAGATGCGCCCCCCCTCTCTCAGGAAGTTTTCCACTCTGCATGCACAAGTCGCCCTCACCCTCAATCCTCTCTCTCTCTCTGAGAAAACTGTTGAGTAACCTTTATCGGTGACCTACTGCCTCCTCATAACAAATCATTGATCAATTAGGATTTCCAAAACCCTAATATGAGTGCATGCAAAAATCCCACTTTTGCATGCTTTTTAATTAAAAACTATGCATGCAAAAAGTTGCATGCATGAGGCAAATCACCCTGAAAGGTCTGGATGCATCCACTATTGGATTCATGCCATCTAGTAGAGTGCATCTCGACCTTTACCCATCCTTATTCCTATACTAAAAATGTACCTACATTCTAGGCATATGATCATGGAGGGCATCCCGAGATACCACTATCTCTAACACTCCCTCTTATCGAGGGAATTCCAACCACTGATGCCTTTATCCAAAAAATCCTCTACTATTGACACTAACCCATCTGTACTGACTATCACTGCTACTCTTTGATATGAAGTAACTTGATCCACCTCCATTAATGTAGCTCCGGAAGAATCCTCCTGCTCTCTCACAAACTCTATCATTGATCGTTGATCAACACTCCCTACGAATCTCTATTGTAGCCAATCTCTGAGATTTCCATTAAGCGGATCCACTAACTTGTAAGTAATCTCCCTGCTCTGAACTGACTCAGCTCTCTCCTAAGCTAAGTCCAACTCTATCATCTCATACCAACTCAATCTCCGGCTGGTACCTGTATGAGCATCTCGCTCATCCATCTGATATGAGTCCAAAGATTCACTCCTTTGTGCCTCATCAACAACATGAGCATCTCGCTTTTGCATGAGATAAAATTACTCACTCCTCTGTGCCTCATCGCCACTATGAGCATCTCACTCCCTGTTAGCCTCTAAATCTGATGAGGATGCGGTCAACTAACCAGATGTACCCGTCGTGGCCTGACCTCGAACCATATACTCACCATCAATCATGTGACCCAACAACACTGGATCAACTCCCTCTGGATATGTGAATATAATCTCTATCTAAAATACTACAAAGTAGCCAGCAACATCGAATGCTACTACTGAGAGTATTCTCCCTCTCAGTCTTGGAATGAATAGGACTCCTGACACCTCTAGGAGTTCTCCAAAGTTTAAGAGAAATCGTACCCTACCTACTCCTCTGACCATATGCTCAGTCCCCTCAACATCACAAACCATCTGCATAGGAGTATACTCAAGGAAGAGGAATGCCTCTCACATCCTGGTCATGTGACTGCAATGCTTGCAGTCAATCAACCACCTCTCATTAGCCTGAACCTCTGGTTGATTTCTATCATGTCCTGACAAAAATGAGGCAAGTGAGAACTCCCTCTCAAATCTAGAGGCAAACTCATCTACCTCCTCTGTTGCAGCTACCTGTTCGTCCTATACCTATTTTTTTTTCTTCCTGTGAGTGCACTGTCTTGCATAGTGCTCACACTCATTGCATGCAAAGCACTTGACCTTACTTAGGTCCTTTTTTTTTAATCTCTGATTGCCTTTAGCTTCAAACGCCACATCCTCCTCCTCTGGGATGGCAGAATAGGTAGCCTAAATCTAACCCCTCTAGGTATCCTCTTGTGTGAAATCATCCCACAGATGATCCCACTTGGGGAGGTTCTCTCTGGAAACAATGGACTCGACAAATACTTCCCATGGCTTTTGTCATGCCATTCAAAGCTTGTCGAACCAACTCTCCATCCTCAACATTCTCCCCCACTACCCCCGGTTCATCTCTTACCTATGTAATCCTAGTAAGATATGTGGCCATGCTCTCATCCTTGGCCATCTTTATACTCTTTAATTTCTCTCTGAGTACCATCTTTTTATTTGCATTGGAACTCTGGTACAAGGTTGTCAAGGCATCCCACATCTCAAATACATTATCCTTAGCAGATATGTGTGGGATCACATGGTCCTCGATTGCATGAGGGAGGATCATCTAGGCTTTGATGTTCTTATTTTCATCAACTGCTTTTGCAGCTACGTCTGTCAATACTGTAACTAGATTTTTGGTTGTGCTCTTCACAACATCCCACAATTCACTCTCCTTCAGAAGCAATACAATCCTTTCCTTCCATCCACTGAAGTTCAAGGCCCCATCCAACTTGTCCTTGGCTCTCAAACTGGTAGCCATACCCTCTGAACAATCTGAGAACTGAAATAAGAGTATCAAAAGAACCAAGAACCTTTCTTGGTCACAGACATGGCCTCTACTCGCACAGATCTGATAGATCTATTTCATATTTATCCACCACAATCACAGATCTAATATATCTGACCTATACAACCATAGATTTGAGCCATGCTCTTCAGATCTGATAGATCTGGTCTCTATCACACTAATCTGATATCCAAACTGAGTCTCCACACAGATTTGGTATATTTCCTGCAGATATGAGTGTGAATGCTCCCTCTTACCCTTACTAGGGCTCTGATACCATGTTAATTTATCCCAGATGTCACTACTTGATCTGGGAACCCTAAGATCTCAATGGCCTTGAGTCTCTATAAGCCAAACAAACCATGTTTCTCTGTGCCAGAGAAGATCACATATAAAATAGACTTATAACTTAAAACACTTACATATCTCTTAACAACTTTGACCAAATAATAAGCAATCACACAAATTGACTCACAATGTTTCCTTGGAAACCCCAATGGGGAAAACCAACTTCGAAGGGGATTTCTTCTTTCTCGAGCCCAGAGAAAATAAAGAGAGAATCGTTACATACAAAAATTCAAAAGATACAATTGAACTTGACGAGTATAAAACCCTAGATCTGCAACAGTAGCTATTGCTGCTCTTGGGAAATGCACCCATGCTATATATTTTTATCTGGATCTCTTTGAAGGTCTTTCTTTGCCAATATTGGATGTAGTACCACCTCTCTCAATCCACAGCCCTGATCTTCTCTGTCAAAGAAGAAGGTATGCAATTTCACTTTGTAGAATGTGCCTCCTCTCCATGGGAAAATGTGCCCTCTCTGCAGCTATAAAATCGCCCTAGCTCAGATCTCGATCAATCTTTGATGAAATCGTCTCATATATTCTTCAATCACTGAAGAAGATCAATCCTGAAAGTCTTGGCTCACCTAGCCTCAAGCAGAACTGTCCACCAGTCAACCACGTCTTCCTCTCCCTAGGAAGTGTGCCCCTGCTGCTCTAGAAATTTTCCCTAGCTCAATGCTCTGATTTGTCTCCTCTGTGATGCTCTCTCTTCCCATATTAAATGACAAATTGATGCCTTTGATCAAGTGAGGAATGATCCCTCTCATATCTCCTCACTATCCCTCTCTGCAGATGCACCCCCACTCTCTTAGGAAGTCACCCACTCTACATGCACAAATCTCCCTCACCCTCAATCCTGTCTCTCTGAGAAAACTGCTAAGTAACCTCTTTCGGTGACCTACTTCCTCCTTGTAATAACTCAATGACCAATTAGGGTTTCCAAAACCCTAATATGAGTGCATGCAAAAATCCTTCTTTTGCATGCTTTTTAATTAAAAACTGTGCATGCAAAAATTTGCATGCATGAGGCAAATCACACTGAAAGGACCGCATGCATCCATCGTTGGATTCATGCCATCTGGTAGAGTGCATCTCACCCTCTTCCCTGTTCTGATGCCTATACTGAAAATGTACCTCCATGCTAGGCATCTGATCATGGAGGACATCCCGAGATACCACTATCTCTAACACTCCCTCTTATCGAGGGAAGTCTAACCACTGATGCCTGGATCCAACAAATCCTCTACTATTGACACTAGCCCATCTGTCCTGACTATCATTGTTACTCTCTGATTTGAAGTAATCTGATCCACCTCCATCAATGTAGCTTCGAACGAATCCTCCTACTCTCTCACCGACTCTAGCACTGATCCTTGATCCAGACTCCCTCTGAATCTCTATTGTAGCCAATCTTTGAGACTGCCATCAAGCGGATCCACTAACTTGTAAGTAATCTCCTTTCTCTGAACTGACTCAGCTCTCTCCTAAGTTAAGTCCAACTCTGTCATCTCATACCAACCCAGTCTCCCGCTGGTACCTGTATGAGCATCTAGCACTCATCCATCTGATATGAGTCCAAAGACTCACTCCTTTGTGCCTCATCAACACCATGAGCATCTCGCTCATCCATCGGATAAAAGGAATCACTCCTTCGTGCATCATCACCACTGTGAGCATCTCGCTCCTTGTCAGCCTCTGACTCTGATGAGGATGCATTCAACCAATTAGATGTACCTATTGTGGGCTGACCTTGAACCATATACTCACCATTAATCCTCTGACCCAACAACACTGGATCAACTCCCTCTGGATATGTGATATAAGCTCTCTCTAAAATACTATAGAGTAGTCGGCAACATCCAATGCTACTACTGAAAGTATGCTCCCTCTCAATCCTGGAATGAATAGGACTCCCGATGCCTCCAGGAGTTCTCCAAAGTATAGGAGAAACCGTACCCTACCCACTTGTTATGGAGAAAAAATTCCTATGGCTCAGGGCAAACCACAACATACAGATGACTACCAGAAATAAACTCAATTCCCAATGCAATGCTATATAAATGAAAATGCTAAGATATGGAGAATAAGACCAACCTTCAACCGGATGTTCGAAGTAGATCCCTGTTGAGATTTCAATCTCTACACTTGACCCTGCAGATTAGTCTCAACAACATATACAAGCAAGTGCGTATAATATATGAAAGACATTAGCATGGTCCATGATATAATAAGCAAATGTAACCTAATGTAATTTAAACAACATTTACAAGATCAATTGGACAAGAAAATGAGTATTTCCATTAATAATAACAAGAAGTACATGATACAACCTCTTGCCGGCAACCAATTTGAACCAAGAACTAGGTCCCTCCACTTGTGCCTCCACCACTTCAATCCCCCATGCAATGGAAAACTCAAACTATGAAAGGAGTTTGGTAGGTGAACATAAGAAGTTCACAACAACAAGGATTAATGGATGTAGACTCAAGTCACGGAAAATTTCCAATAGAGTTACAATGCTTTCTCTTTCTCCCCCTTCCATGTACCATAAGAGCTCAATATATAGCCTCCCAAAAGGTATGTGAAAGATCGAATCGAATCATTTCGGGAGTACATGGAGGGCCAAAGGTCACCCTAAGACCGCTTTTTGGAGTTAAAAGTAAATTTCTATTGTTTTTTACCATTTTACTAGGTGTACGCAAGCTATAGTGGAACTGCCTGCATGTACGTGGCTATAGTGGAACAGCAAGCGTACAGGAATAAAAATAGAGAAAAATGTGTTCCTGGAGGATAAATAATGGACCTGAGTCAATAAAATGAATACTGAAGGCCAATAAGTGTTGATGCTCACAATGTGGAAAAATACGTTGTAACACCACTCCTCTGACCATATGCTCAGTCCCCTCAACATCATGAACCATCTGCATAGGAATATACTCAAGGAAGAGGAATGCCTCTCGCATCTTGGTCATGTGATTGCAATGCTTGCAGTCAATCAACCACCAATCATCAGCCTGAACCTCTGGCTGACTACTATCATGTCTTGACACAAATGAGGCAAGTGAGAACTCCCTCTCAAATCTGGAGGCAAACTCGTCTACCTCCTCTGTTGTAGCTACCTGCTCATCATTTACTTGTTTGTTCTTCTCCCTATGAGGGCACTGTCTTGCATAGTGCCTATGATGAATGTGATTGTCATTGATGACAATACATTAATGACAAAGGTTGAAATGCTGACATGGAGAACACACATGGCATGAAGACATGGCAAAGGTGACTTGGTGACATACAAAGGTTGAAGACAAGCAAGCTTGAGGACATGGTGAACTTGAGGAAATGACAAGACGCATTAAGGTGGACAAGTGTTGTTGACATGGCAAGAACATTGAAGTGATGGCAAGACTTGACAAACATGGAAGACAAGCAACATTGAGGACATGACAAGCAAAGGACAAATGATGACATGGCAAATGAATGAAGACATGATGATGTATGACAAGTGGCACAGTATGACAAGGTTGATGACTTGGTGACATGGAGGACAAGAACAAAAGACATGACATGGCAATGACAAAATGACAGAAGATGGAGGACAAGCAAAGCATTGATGACTGTTGGGATATTCCTATACTCCATACTAGTCCTAACAACATTTCCATTATTTTGCATTCCAGTCATGCATGCATTTTTGCATGCAGTCATGAAATTGCATGCATCCCAGTCATCAGCATGGTGTCCTCCAGCACCTAGTCCCCATTTTTCTATCCTCGGGAGCTTCTTTCTGATCATTTCTATCCCTCCTAGTGAATAATGCGCCCTCTTTTCACCTACCACATGTGAAAGGCGCCTTCTCTCACCTACCTCCAGTGACACTTCAGTTAGTTCCTTGATTTATGGATATGTTCCCCAATTTAAGGACATATGTCCTAGTTAACTCACTGAAACACTCTGATGGACCTCTAGAGAGCCTAGATTGACTATTTTGATCCAGTTAGCTCCTCATGACTCCAGTTAGCTCCGCATGCACCCTCCATTAGTGCTCCATGCATCAGTTACACCTACTACACCCAGTTAGACTCAGTGTGACACATGGTTGATGGTTACTTGTGCTTTGATGACACTCTACTGATCTGATGATCACTCCATGCAGGCTAATTCGAATTGCCACCTTGGCATTCGAATCCTCTCCATTGTATTATTTATTGTTCATATTATGATTAAAGAATTAGTCAGTGTGATGTTATTATGCTTCTATATGAGTTCTACTGTATCATAATTTTGCTGCTCTTTTACACTGCATTGTCCACTCTTCTTCTATTTTCCTGCTTAATCTTAATCTTTCTTGAGAGGTATACACCAGCTCTTAGATCTGCTGTGAGGATTTTCACATGGTATCACAGCATGTTGAGAGTATAGTCTATCTCCATTCCTGAGAGTTTTTTTTTGTAGGTTATTACCAAGATTTCGAGTGCAACAGTAGTTGTAGCATTTTTCTACAGTTTTGCAGTAGTAGCAGTTACAGATATTCTCCATTGTTTTTTGCAGGTATTCTACAACAGCTTCCATGAATCTAGAAGGAATTCCTCCTTTCTCTCCATTCAACTATGATGAGTGGAAACCAAAGATGATAGCATATTTGAAGAGACATGATCTTTTTTATTATTGTCTTGAAAGAGAGTTCGAATCCTCTGAAGAGGAGAATGATTGGTTAAATGAAGGTGAAAGAGCCTATGGAGCTATGTTGTTTGCTATGTCTTGTGTTCGAATCCTCTGAAGAGGAGAATGATTGGTTAAATGAAGGTGACAAATCCTATGGAGCTATGTTGTTTTCTATGTCTCGTTGTATGTTACCCCACTTCATTAATTATGCTGAATCTCCAAAAGAGCTATGGGCCCATCTGGATGAAATATTTGGAAAACATAATGAAGGGATTGGTTCCAACTATTTGGAGAGCAAGCCCAGTGATGCATTCACCCCCCTTGATGG
This sequence comes from Larix kaempferi, assembly GCA_027924585.1. NCBI lineage: Eukaryota > Viridiplantae > Streptophyta > Pinopsida > Pinales > Pinaceae > Larix > Larix kaempferi. The sequence goes on along the minus strand of BSBM01000018.1, from coordinate 12,352,337 downwards.
TCTCTTTGATCATGATTCAGTATCAAACATATCTCATAATGAAGTTGTCCAAAAAGAAGAAGAACTTGCAGATTCAACACTCATGTTCTCAATATCTTCTATTTCGAATTTTGTGCCAACTCACACTCTAGAAACTGAAGAGGTTCTTAAATCCTCTCTTGCACAAGAGTCTGTTGGTTTGCATAATGATGATCTATTGAATGTTTCGTAGGTTAAATCAGCAATTGGAGGTGATGCATTCACTCTCCTTGATCACTTATCTCTTATGTAATACTATATGATCATCTGTACATGCTCTCATAAATTCATTGAAGATGTAGGGAATTACCATTCGCTTGGGATCATTTCTCATGCATATCATGGTTTATTTGGTTTTGATCTCACCCCTGCTGGTTCAAAGGAGATCTCAAGAAACCATTCATCATTTCTTGGAGCTGATTCGAAATCCAAGCCATTACCATTTTTTCATGGTTCATTTGGTTTTGATCTCACCCTTGCTGGTTCAAAGGAGATCTCAAGAAACCATTTATCAAGTCTTGGAGCTGATTTGAAGTCTAAGCAACCACTAGCATGTGATGGTTCTTTTGGGCATGATCTCACCTATGATGGTTCAAAGGAGATAACAAAAGACTATCTACACATTCATGGATTTGATCCTACCTCAGCTAATTTGAATCACAGGTTCCAGGATCATCCTCATACCTTTGGATTTGTTCTCATCACATTCGATCTGAAGAGAAAGTACAAGCACATGTTTCCATATTTGCTTGCATCCACTGAAGGAGAACAAAAGCACATGTTTTTGGAGCATGAACCACTTCTTCCCAAGAAGAAGATACCTCCAGACATATGACCAAGCATCACACCTGCTTGAGTTTGGAGCATTTATTTTTTTTGTGTGCCCTACAGTCTTCTTTGAGGGGGGGTATTTTTCCCATGAGGTTTTTCCCCATTTCCTTGTTTCATGGACTGTTCTTTATTATTCATTATATTGGGTGACCTTTGGTCTCAATTACCGGGGCCCAGGATGGATTAAGGGGGGGTGTTGGGATATTCCTATACTCCATCCTAGTCCTAACAACATTACCATTATTTTGCATTTCAGTCATGCATGCATTTTTGCATGCAGTCATGAAATTGCATGCAACCCAGTCATCAACATGGTGTCCTCCAGCACCTAGTCCCCATTTTGCTAGCCCCGGGAGCTTCTTTCTGATCATTTCTATCCCTCCTAGTGCATAATGCGCCCTTTTTTCACCTACCACATGTGAAAGGCGCCTTCTCTCACCTACCACCAGTGACACTTCATTTAGTTCCTTGATTTATGGATCTGTTCCTTGATTTAAGGATGGATGGCCTAGTTAACTCACTGAAACACTCTGATGGACCTCCAGAGAGCCTAGATTGACTATTTTGACTCCAGTTAGTTCCTCATGCGCCCTCCATCAGTGCTCCATGCATCAGTTACACCTACTACACCCAATTAGACTCAATGTGACACATGGTTGATGGTTACTTGTGCTTTGATGACACTCTACTGATCTGATGATCACTCCATGCAGGCTAATTCGAATTGCCACCTTGGCATTCGAATCCTTTCCATTGTATTATTTATTGTTCATATTATTATTAATGAATTAGTGAGTGTGATGTTATTCTGCTTCTATCTAAGTTCTACTGTATCATAATTGTGTTTCTCTTTTACACTGCATTGTCCACTCTTCTTCTATTTTCTTGCTTAATCTTAATCTTTCTTGTGAGGTATACATCAGCTCTTAGATCTGTTGTGAGGCTTTTCACAATGACAAGGATGACAAGGCCTTGTTGCAGGCATTTTGAACAAGTGTTGCTAGCATAAGTAAGAGGCTCCTACGAGAATTTTACTAAGCCTCTGCGGACATATTAAGCAGCCCTTGCGGGCATCTCTAAAGCCTCCCTTGCGGGAATTTCTAAGACATCCCTGCAGGCATTTCTATGAGGAGTTGCGGGCATCACTACACCACCTTGTGGGCATTTCATAGGAGGATAAGTTGGCAAACAAAAGACCCTTGCGGGCATAACTGAATGGCATATCTATGGACCCTTGCCGGCATATTTACATAGACTGTGCTGCGGGCATATTTATGAGCCCTTGTGGGCATTTTTCAAAATCCCATTGCGGGCATTTTAAGGGAGCTATAAGGAGCTTCTTGCGGGCATAAATATGGACCCTTGAGGGCATTTTAGAGGCCCTTTGTAGGCATCCTGGAGGACATTCTGTGGGCATTTCTGAGAGACCTCTTGCGGGCATAATCAAGGGCATGTGGAAGGCATGTAAAGAGGGTTGTACGGGCATGCTATGAAGAAGCCCTTCGGGCATAATTAAAGGAACTTGTGTGGGCATAATGGAAGGAAGTTAAAGGACATGATGATTTAATTATTTGATATTAAAAATAAATGACATGGAAAAGATAAAAGAAATCCATGGTGATGTGGAAAAATATTATATATTTTAAGAGGATAATATGGAAATGATCTAATTGGCATGTCGGTCCCCACAATTTTAAGGAGAAGAACAAGTATAAATAACGAACAAATTCTTGTTTTTTCAAGTGTGGAATTCGGTGATGGTAAGACAGTAAGTTCGGGGGTACAGAAGGAGGAGGACCGAGGAGCAAGAAGGTGGGCAGAGGAGGAGGCTAAAGAACATAAAAGAGGAAGTGAGAACTTGTGGAGAAGTTTGGGGAGTCACAACAGATCAGAAAACTTTAATCTTTTTCTTTTGCAAATCTTGGTGGAAATTGGATTGATTAATGAAATGTGAAAAACCCTTGTTTGGGAGGAAGGGTGGAGCAAGGGAACAATCTATGTATATGCTCAGGTTGCATCCTAAATCTATTATCTTAGTTGGAGCTAAAGATAAATTTTGTTGAGGTTGAAGCCTCCAAATAACCAGTTGTAGCTGGTACATGTAATCTGTGTTGTAGCACAGATCTTCAATGTATTTTTTATAAATTTATATAAGCTTGAAAAATTCATTATTGGTGTCATTATTGTTTCAGTGGTTATGTTTTGAATTGAATTTATTAGATCAATTTTTGAAGTGGAAATCAGATTAGTGACTACAACACTAATTCACCCCCCACTCTTAGTGTTGTGTGTGTTTCTCAATTGGTATCAGAGCGGGCCCTTATTTAAGGTTTGAACACCTGAAGGGAATATCAAAACATACTTGGAAATGGGTGGACACAAGTTCAGGGATGTCCCCAAATTCGATGGAAATAACTATGTCTACTGGAGTAAGAGGATGAATGCATATCTAATGTCCATGGGGTTTGACATTTGGATTAGCGTGATTGATGGATACAAACCACCAGAAACTCGGCCTTCCACTTCTGAAGAAATTGAAGAATTTCAAAATAATGCTACAGCTATGAATGCATACTAGAAGGACTCAGTGAAACCGATTTCTTCAAAGTTATGAACTACTCAATAGCAAAAGAGATATGGGACAAATTGGCCACCATCTATCAAGGGGATTCTAAAGTTCAACAAGCCAAATTGCAAACATAGAGGACTCAGTTTGAGGGTCTAAAAATGGTTGAAGAAGAAAATATTGCAGCATATCTTCAAAGGGTTGAAGAGATAATACCATGAAAGGCTTGGGTGAAACAATAACTCAGTCTACTGTAGTACATAAGGTTCTAAGGACACTCCCATTAAGGTTCAATCCAAAAGTTTCAGCCATGGAAGACAGGGAAAAGTTAGATGATTTGACGCTTGAAGAGCTACATGGCATTCTGGTTGCCTACGAAATGAGAATTCAAGATCCAAGTCAAAAGGAGGCAGCCTTCAACGTGACCAAGGAGAACAATCACAACAATGAGTGTAGCTCCTCAGATAACTGGATCTCAGATGAAGAGGTAGCTAACTTTGTCAACAGACTTCCAAGAGGAACAGGAAGATATAAGGGTAAGCTTCCATTAAAATGTTTCAACTGTGATAAAATTGGACATTTTGCAGCCAAGTGTCCCTTAATGGATAGGCATAAGCAAACAAATCCTAGGAGAAATTTTGGAGACAGAATATTTGCTAACAAATAGACACTATTCACCAAGGTAGAAGATGAAGAAGTTTCAGATGATGAAGAAGAAGAATAAGAAGAAATTATTCTTGAAAGAAAAAACAAGATTATGTTTCTAGCACAAGAAAACAATGAAGATCTCTCAAAACATGATGAGGGTATTGCGGATTTCGAGGCAGAACTCGTTGCAGCTTTGGAAGAAATTGAGAATCTAAAGAATGTGAATGAGAAGCAAGAACAAGATCATCATATTGCAAAAAATCAGTTGGCAAAAAGACTAAGTTTGGTATTGCAAATAAAGAAGAGGAAATCAACTCTCTCAAAGAAAAACTTAAGAAACCAAACTTATTGTTCCAACAGAAAGATGTTGGTAAAAAAAGTGGGATTGAATACACATCAACGGTGAAGGATAATGTAGCAGAATGCTCACTGAATCAGGAAGTCCTGGAAATAAGTAAGGTTGGCACTCAACTTAAGGCTAATCTTTAGAAGATTCAAGAGCCCCTGACTGAGACACATAGATAGTTAGCTCTGAGGGAAAAAGAATGTGAAAAGTTACAAAAAGAAGTAATCTGCCTAACTAAACCAGGTGACTATCAAATCAACATGAGCCAAGAAGATAAGCCAAAGGTAGCTACAACCGATCTCTCCTTTCAGGCTTCAAGAAGACCAGCCTTCTCCAGGTATCAAAATTCCTTTTTTGGTCATTGTTATAATTGTTATAAATTCAGACACAAGGCTGTTGATGGTAGAGCACCAAAGAGGAGTTTTACAAACTCTCCCAGAAGAAATTATTTTGAGAAGACTTACTCACAAAACAACAACTCCTTCTTCGTACTATCTAAAGAGTTAGAATGCACCAAGTGCAAATATTTTGGTCACACATCTGACAATTGTAGACTTAAAGGATGCTACAACACCCTGGTTTCTGCCTGCTACAACAGACAAGGATGCTACTACACCCTATTTACCAGCTACTATTGGAGGGAGGCTACGACCCCCAAGTTTATCAACTACAACTAAAAGGATGCTTCGACACCCTATTTACTAGCTACCACTGGAAGGAGGCTACAACCCCCTTGCAGGCCTGTAGCCTGCCCTAGCACCACCCTGACTCCCTATTCTTTGTTTTTCAAAACTTCAATAACTTCTTACATTATTTTTTGTTCTCTGTCCTCTGCTGCAAATCATCAATTATGACCACAAAGAAAATACTGCCATTTTCTTACATTCTCTGCCTTCTGTACTGCATCAAATATTCACGTTTAAACACTCAACAGACATCCTTTGTTCTTACATTTTGAATGCTGATTTATATATTATCTATCTCATTTTTAATCATTTCATCTCTTCAAAATGGACTTGTGCCTCTTCAAAAAGACTATATTTATGTTTATTAAATAAATAGAAAACCCAGTTTTTTTTAATTAAAGATCAACTCTGTTTTTAATTAAAACACAAACCCTTTTTAAAGATCAACTTTGTTTTGTTAATTAAATAAAAAACCCTATTTTATTTAATAAGCTTCTGCCTCATTTAGTTTATTCTTGTAGATTATCATCATGCATTTTCAACATCACATTCTTTCCATAATTGTTTCCTTTCAATTCTGGCAATTGCATTTTTATCAAACACACCTCTTTATAAAAAGTACTTCTTGGTTTATGTAACTTGCTTTGATAAATAGCTAGTAATTAGTTTCCTCTTATTTCATAACAGCTTAACTTATTTTTATTAAATTGAATTAGCTGGGCAATTTAAAATAAACATTGATTTCAACATATACTTAATTTGGGCATAATTCATATTTTTGTGTAAAACAAAATTTTTCTTCAACTTGGGAACTCAATTTTTCACATGTGTGACTACCAAGGAGGAATCTGACACCATGGTTAGATGGCCAGTTCATCATGGAATATACCCATGCCATATGGAGAATTTATCAGCACAAGGTCAATTTATGGTAGACATTTCCAAATGGCCCTTCAAACTTCATGTGTTTAACACTAACAGATTTTATTTATTTTTAACAGGCAAACATTAATTTTCTCAATTTGACAGGTTTGTATTTCGCACGTGTAACCTCCAAAAAAAAAAATTAATAAAATAAAAATAAATAAATAAATAAAATAAATAAATAAAAATAAATAAATAAATAATTAATAAATAAATAAAAATAAAAATAAAAATAAAAATAAAAAAAATAATAAAATAATAATAAAATAATAAAAAAAAAAAAAAATAATAATAATAATAATAAAAATAAAAAAAATAAAAAAAATAAAAATTGAGACCATGACTGTATGGAAAAATCATCAAGGAACAAACCCATGCCATCTAATAAAATTATCAACTCAAGGAAAATTTATGGTGGGCATTTCCACATGCCTCTCAACCTTCATTTAGACAACAAGACAAACTTTTTCTCATTTTGGCAAACTTGTCTTTCGCACGTGTGAACTCCATTGGAATATCTGAGCTCATGTTTAGATAACCAATTCACCAAAGAACAATCCTATGCCATCTGATTAATTTTATCAGCACAATGACACCTCCTTGAGGGCATTTCCAAATGGCCTCTCAGCCATGTGAGTTTGACACTTGGACAAATTTTTGTTCTTAATATGCAAAACACTTTTTCCTTCACTTTGACAGATTGATTTCTTTCATATATGATCACCATAAGGAAAACTAAAAGCATGGATGGATAGCCACTTCAACAATGAACTAGACCTGTCAAAAGATAAATTTATTGACACACATACATCATCTGGTGGGCATTTGAAAATAGCCTTCCAAACTGTTGATAAGAAAAACTAAAAGCATGGATGGATAGCCACTTCAACAATGAACTAGACCTGTCAAAAGATAAATTTATTGACACACATACATCATCTGGTGGGCATTTGAAAATAGCCTTCCAAACTGTTGATTTGACACTTCGGCAAAAGTATCAAACCCTAGGTTAATATGAAGTGATTTTTCTTTTCATCAAATTTGAAATGTGAGACACCCAATAGATAGAGGCCAACAAGGTGATTCCATTCAGACCAATTTCATCCTTTGAAAACTTCATTATCTCTCCTCAGCGGTCATTTTTTTGGAGCAGTGCAAATCTATCTAGGAAGCACTTTTGGCAGATCAATATCTTCACATACAGAAACTCTTTGGACAGACCAATGATATGGTTGGATGCACCATACAACATTCTATAGATCCATACTCTCAAAATATTTTAAGAAAAAAACCACAGGAAATGGAGGACATTTTACTGAGGTCACTCAGGCAGTTTTACTAGTAATTCTATACAATTTTTGCATTTTCCTGGATTTGGAGTAATCTGTCTGAAACATTATTTTGGCAAACCCATAACTTCCTCCTCAGACACTCTCGAGACAATATGAGACCATGGTCAGGTAGAAAACTCAACAAGCTACAGCATGACCATATGGTGCGGGCATTTACTTTAACTTATGAATTATGGTGGGCATTTTCCCGAGGCCACTTGGGCAGTTTTACTACCCTGGTGTATAAACAACCTGAAACCCTGTTTTGGAAGGCTTTTAACTTTATCATAAAAAACCCTCTTTGAGAAATGAGACCAGGTTAATATAGCCTTTTCAACAAGCTATAACACGATAGTTTCAGATAATTTTTATCATTCACCTATGAGGTACAACGGGCATTTTCCCAAGGCCACTTGGACCAATTTTCCAACACTTAGCCATTTTCAAGATTTTCTCCAAAATTTATCCTGAACCCCTATTTTGGCATACTTATAACTTTCTTCTCGGAACTCGGAAATGTTTAAGGAAAAATGAGACCATGAATAGATAACCACTTCAACAAGCTATAGCCTGATATGATGGTGCAAGCATTTTCTTCAAACGACGAATTATGGCGGGAATTCTCTTAGAGCAGTTTTGACTAATTTTTCCATACTTTGTCAATTTCCAAAGTTTCACAAACTTGCCATACTTTTCCAGAATGATGTCATATTGCAACACTAACTTCATGATAGCACCAGAACACCATCATGTGTCTTTCCAGCCTCATCACACATGCCACATCATCATACTTTCCATGCCATTACTTCCTTTGTCATTCCTTTGTATTTCACTGAGTTTACCCTTCCATCATGTCTTTGGTTATTCCTTTGTCATTACTAAACTCCTTTGAAATCAATGACAATCACATTCAACATTCTCCCCCTTTGGCATTGATGGCAACATCTAAACATTCTCCCCCTTTGACAACAATGACAAAGGATAACTTATTATGCTCTTTTGTTGTAACAAACTTGATAGAGAATTTCCTATATTCCTTCTTTTTTATAATTTCCCTTCTTTTGCTTCTCTTCCTTTTGTTATCTTGGACTTGGTACTGATCACTTGTGTTATGATAATCTAGTTATCATTTTGTGGCTAGTCTTTGAATGAGAACCTGGATGATGAGTACATAGGCTCCCCCTTTCAATGTTCCTCCCCTTTGTCAACATTTTCTATATTTTGTGATAGAGTTTACACTCTACTCTTTGTCAACCATACACTAGTCTTATCATTTAACCATGAACATCTATTATCTTCTCTAACTGTTTGATGGACAATCCACTCGAGCGGACGCGAGCTGGATCTCCCTAGTTCAAGTGAATCTAGAACAAATAGAATAGAATACAAAACTCATTTCCTAGATCTAGTTACAGATCGAGTACTTAGATATCGTACCTTTCAGATCGCGGATCTTTTTCCTTGTTGTTGCTCCAAGTCTCGTGGTCGTCAGATCTCCAGCTATAAGACCTGTCAAGACAATATAGAAACGATACAAGCAGTACAAGATATATAAACAATAACTGATCTAAACTAACAGTTGAGGAAGAAAGTTCTAAACATCATCAATGAGACAACATGCATGGAAAGAGATTATATTAACTGTATTAAAAGGTGGGAATACATAGAAAGGATGAAGCTACAACCAAATCCTCAACGTCGCATCCTCCATCCAACATGTCCAAGCCAAGCCTCCAAGGTGGTACAAGCTTCCCAATCACCAATATGGATTCTACCAGCATAAGGATACCATATACCTTCCCCCTTCCAATGGAGAGAGTGGGTGTTTATATAGGGCTAAAGAGATAGGTTAGGTTGAGGATTATGGGGAGATGGTTAAGGGATCTTCCCATTAGGTTAGGAACCAAAATGCCACCTCACCTAGATCCTAGGGATAGGTCTCCACCTCAACAAACTTCTAGAAATACCTCGAGCCTCCCCAAAATAGCCTTTAACCAACCTCGTCGCACCCTGGTAGAGGACACAGAGCAACAGAGGGGGTCGTTGCACCCTGTAGAAGGACAAAGTGCAATAGTGTCTCACCCTAGCTGACCAAAAAATGCGACAGAGGGGGTCTGTCGCACCCTGTAAGAAGACGAAGTGTGACAACCTACTGAAAGAGGTCAACTAGGCATGGAAATCTCTCAGTTGGATGTGTTTTAGCCCAGAATGAGGTTAGGGGTCAGAGCAAAGAGTTTACACAATGGTCAAGATGATGACATTATCACAATGGTCATGATGATGACACTTGGTCATAAGGACGATACTTGCAACGGTCATGGTGACGACACTAGGTCATGATGACAACACTTGCAACACTTGTGACACTTGCACAAGGGTGACGACATTTTGGTGTAACAGAATGCCCCCAAAGCATGAAGCTGAAGGAATGAGATAGGTGAAATGCTTTGTATTAAGAAAAATGGCAAGGACTTGTTGGTTGGAAGGAGTTGCTGCAGAAATGACCTGAGATCCACAAGTCTCATACAACACAAAACATGGTTGCCAACCAATACACTGCAGATCCATGATAGTAAAGACCGACTGAACACAATCATGGCTACTAGACACAATCTTAGATCCATGATGAGATGATAACACAGCCACAACCAATACAAAAGTGGATCCGTGTAACTCTGAACTGACAACACAGCCACGACCAATACAAAGTGGATCTGTGCATCTCAAACAATCTCCATCGCAACCTGAGTAGCAAATAACTTCCCTAGGGTCTTCAAGCTGAACCCGCAATGATACAAATCTATCCATGTGATTACAATGTTTTGGAGTCGAACATGGTAGAAACCACGTGATTACCAGTCATTAATGTATACCGTTAACAAGTGCGAGGGGGGTCACCATTAATGTTAATGATCCCCAAGGTATCATAGTACATACCATCAAGTGTGAATCAATGAGCTGAAGTCAAACGCCTAATGGAATCTTTCAATCAAGAGTCAATGAGGTAAACTCATGTTGAAAGTGAGGTAACCTGCCATTGAGGCATGTAGGCCCAAGGTACTTGGTTGGTTTCTAAGTTCAATCCTCAGATGATGATTTGAAGTCGACGAGGATGAACCCGTCGAAGGAGAGCCATGAAGAATCCCCCATCATCGACATGAAACTCGATAATAAATTTTTGGTGTAGATCGGATGGTAGAGTAATGTGCAAGACTGACTCAAGGTATACCAACATGATCGAAGGTATATTGACTGTAGATGATGAGTGACCAATGTCTCTTGAACATGGGGATGGCATGACTTGGCAGTATTGACATGACGAGAATGACACCAACTCCCAATGCAACTTGATGATGGAATCATTCTTTGGACGACCCAAAGGAGTGACAAGACTCACGGAATTGATAGGACTTGAAGACAAATGGATTAACCAAGTACTGAATGCAAATGCAAATGAGTGCCATGTTCAAGAGTGACTACGTACTGCCGTAATTAAGATGTAACACAAAATCTTCCCTTTTTCCCCATCATGATTGATGAGTGCCTCATGTGTTTTTGATGAGCTTGATGAGGGTAACCAGATGCTCGGTATAGCTCATCTCATAGATGAGTCCAATCCCAAATGTTTTACGAACCTAGGAAAGGAGGGGTTCATCCCAAAATGGGCCCTTCGATGGTTGAATTTTAACGAGTCCAATGAAGGAAAACTCGATGTCATTTCATGTTTAGAGAGTCTAAAAAGAACTAAAGGAGACTCCAAAAGGTCATTTTTCGTAAAGTTAGTCTCTTCGCCTAGAAAAGGGTAAAACAACGCGAGAGAGAACTCTTTTAGCCATGGATGGTTGGAGTATTCCTTTTTCGTAAACAGTGCTTCCTGGTCCGAAAAAGGGGTAAACTATCACCAGAAAGACGATCATTCAAATTCTTTTACAAGCGTGAAAGCATCAAGTTCGCTTGGCAATATTTTCATATTTAGGGAGTTTGAAAAGAGCTTAAAAGGACTCCATGAGCAACTTTGTCATGGTTGATGACTGAGTACGACAAAGGAAAAAGTAAACTCGGCACAGTTCCTTTTCCGTAAATAGTCTAGCGAGGCAGGATAAAGTGATAAACCTATACTCGTTAGACACGCCTTTTTAACTCAAATTTTTAACGAGCACGAGAATGGTATCAAAAGCACTCAGAATATTTTTCATATTTGAACCAGAGCACGAAAAAGTAAAAAGTAAGCTCAAACCACTTTTCATGTTTCAACCAGAGCACGAAAAAAGTGAAAAGTAAGCTCAAATGCCATCTTACTATTTTTAACGAGCTCAAAGATAGGTTGGAAGAATGCTCATGATGTATGCTTCATTTTTTAACGAGCTTGTAATAGAAAATGAACTATGCTCGGGATAATTTTCATGGTTTAATGAGCTCGAAACCTAAAAGGGAAAGTATGCTTGAAAATGTTCCCAAAGGTGAACTTTTTCCCAACATGGCATTCAGAGATTGGTGTGTGCACTTAGCTCCAACATGGTGTGGAGAGGTGATCGAGTTGACTTCAACGTAACTTCCAGAGGTTGAAGACATGCCCCCAAGCTTCATTTCATTCGCCTAAGGCATAGGCGGATGAAAAGAAGGTTCAGGTACTAAGTCTACGAGAAGACTTGACTCAAAGGGAAAAGAGTTGTTTCATTTTTTAATTAGATTGACACAGGAATAGAACTCTGCTCAGTGAAGCTGGTCTCATTTTTATGCAAGCTTGAAACCAAAGGTGAACTATGCTTGGGGGGTCTATTCCATTTTTTAACGAGTTTGGAATCAAAGACTAATCTGTGCTCAAACTACTGGTTTCAATTTTTAACGAGCTTGAAGCCAAAGGTAAACTCTTCTCAAACTACTTGTTTCATTTTTTAATGAGCTTGAAGCCAAAGGTAAACTCTGCTCACGGTTAAGGCCCATTGACGGGTTCCTTCCCAACATGATGCCCAGAGGTTGGTAAATTCCCCCAGCATGATTGTTGGCGGCGTAACATGGTAGTGTTCCCTCAACATGATTGCTGATGGTACGACATGTGGCATGCCCCCCAAGCTTCATTTCGTCTGAAAAATGTTGCTTGATAACCCAACTACCAAACTGGCTACTAATATGAAAATGTTCACCAAGGGGGGGAAACGAGAATCATATGAAATGAAGGTTCAAGTTCTAACTCTAGCAAGAGACTCGAACTGATGGGAGGGAGATCTATTTCATTTTTACACAAGCTTGAAATGGACAATAACTATGCTTGAGGGGGCCCATCTTATTTTTTAACGAGCTTGAAATGGAATAAAACTATGCTCAAGTGGATTGGTTTCATTTTTATGCCATATTGAAACCAAAAGGGAAACTATGCTAAGGGGGTCTATCTCATTTTTTAACGAGATTGAAATAGAATAAAACTATGCTTGTACCCCCCATCCTCAGGGGGAAGAAACCACTAAAACATGCGGAACATTTAGGGAAGTTTGATGACTAGGAGACATATGATGAGTGGGTGTCACAAAGGAAAGTTGATTAACGGTCACAATCCTTCCATCGTAGGGAAAATACATCACTCGAAAGAGTGTGGACATGACGTCTTTCATAGCATAGACATAATCACGTCCAAGGAGTAGATTGAAATCTAAAGGACCTTGCACAACCATGACATCAACATAAACAATTTTACCTCTCAACGTGACAGGTAACTGTGGGAGAATCCCTAAAGGTCTGGTAGGCCTTCTATTAAAAGCCAAAATCTGGTCAGTTACTGGCACAAGCTGAGGGGAACCTATAGCTTACCAAGCAGTTGAGGATAAAATACTAACAGAAGCTCCCTCATCAACTATCGTACGAAATATTTCTTTATCGAAAACTCCTACAGATATTTGAAAAGGAATACTCGAAGGAAGACGAGATTCTGTTAGACCATTCCAATCAAAGGAAATGACCTCAGTACTTGGGGGGGGTCCTGTAGGAATGGACAAGGTTTCCCCTTACCTAGGACATTTTGAACTGACTAGGAAAACATCTGCGGTTTTCGATTCACTCTCACTTAGAAGATAAGAATGAGACAAATATTGTGTCATGTTGATTGCTTCAATCTGGACTTTCTCCAATGAAAGAGCGGGATCGAGTGGAGATGACATCGACTCGATCACTTCACTCTTGGAAGGAAGAGTGGGATCGATTACAAATGAAACTGAATCGATCACTTGGTCAACCAGAGGGGGGTCAAGGGAAAACTTACTATAGCTTGTTGGAAGCACCTGTTGAGAACTAGTAATATCTTCCAACCACCGTGAAGGCTTCATCCATGCTTGGACAAAGGTAAGTACGATGCGTGCCCTTGCATAGACAACAAGGGTCTGCAGCTCTACCCTTCCGACCCTTCACCAATGGGTCACTGGTCGAGGGAGTGTCATCAACATGATGGTCAAAGGTTGACGATACAAGCGGTTTGGGGTTTTTAGACCACACTTCTGACACACAGGAAAGACCGGGACAATCCTTGAGAACGTGATCACCCTTGCAAAGTTTGCAAGGGTACTTTGGCTTACGAGGTGTTCTCATAGAATGAGTGCCATCAAAGGCAGATGGTTGATGCTCGGTCTCTTTCTTATCCTTTTTCTTCTTAATCTTCCTTTTCTTCTTCTTCTTATCACCCGCCTTCTTACTAACATCAGAGTTTTCAGTAGGAGAAGAGGAAGAGATGGAAGCCGATTCAACTTTTGACGGAGAAGGAGAAAGGTAACCATGAGATTGATGCTCATGTGGTGAAGGAACTAGGTTCGACACAATTGGTGCACTTGGTGTAACCGGATTGGAGAATAACCATACTGGTAATCCTATCATCAATCCAGGAAGACTCAACGTAGCCATAAAGGGAGGACCAACAGTTCCACAAGGGGGAATAACAAATGGAATACCCTGGAAAGGGGCACCTTGGTTGGTAGTTCCGGAAGAATCTTCCATATCTAAACTTCCTAAGAGTCTCCCACACAAATCAAACACTACTCAATTCTAAAAGCAACAAGCAAACTGTGTGAATAGGAGTGGATTCAAATTCTGGAACCTCACAGAATTATCAAGGCTTCGCAAATCGCTATATACCGCAGGGTCCAATAGTGAAACGCGACAAGGAGGATTGGGACCGTACCCTTGCCTGAATACCCGACTACCTGGATGGCACGTGCGTAGTAATCTCCCCGAGTGTTGTTCTCGGTGTATTAGGATGCCAAGATGGCCAAATGGTTAACTCAGTGGGTTTCAGGAATCCTAATGGTGTCTCCCGATATACGCAAGGTACGTGGGAGCTCAAATCCGTAGTGGTGTTGTCTAATGCACAACCGTACGGCACGAGACCTTCTGATATACTACCGAGTACGTGAAAATCCTCTCGATATATGCCAAGTACTTAAGGGACTTGGTGGGTACATGAAAGAGCTTCGATATACCGATAAGTACGTGGAAGACTACAATACCCCCGTAATATAGTGCTGGAAAATGACAACAGCTTCCACGTTTTATGACGCTGGAACACATCACTAACTTACACACAGTTACTAAATGATTTTAACCTAAGCTAGCGTTAATTTTATCTTGCACGGTTAGGTGGATGCATGGGGTGAGTACATAAATTTAAACATAATGCAATCCTCAACTACATGATAATGCACATTTTCCTTTCCTTTTCAATGAAAACTACTTAAGGTATGGAGAGATTTTTCTTACTTTCAAACCAAAAATACTTAAGTAGTAGAGAAAATAAGAATTCCTTCCTAGAGTGCAATAACTCTAACTTTCTGCAATAATCAACTAAAAAGCGCAAAGAAAATGAAAGATGCAACTAATCTTAACAATGTATAAGACAAAATAATGAAGCACTTTCAATTTTCAAATGCATGTATCAAAAATGGAATTTGATAACTAAATGATTTTCATATCCATATACAGAAAGTGAGAGAATATCTACAACACTCTAATCATTCAGAAATTCCCAAAGAAAAGTGACAAGCATCCAAACAACTCAAAGGCACTCAAGAAAGGCTCAAAATCTACCAAATGCAATAATTATAAACTCATTTCCTATCTTTTTACACTTGAAAAAGACACATCTAATCTATGGAAAGAAAAATTCCAAAAATGTTTCCAATAAAATGCAAGACAAAGAAAAGTACTTAACAATCTTATCTAACTCAAATGCACACAAATTTGAAACAAACTTTTCTTCTTCTTATGAATGTAAGACCAAAAATTTCAAATGATCGAAATTAAAGCAAGAAGAATACCTATTGTTTCCAATTTCGTGAATATAGCAAAAGAGTGGCAAAATCAAGCTTCTCTTTGAACTAAAGTGGAGACAAAGAATCAATCTTTCCAAACAATCATTAGATAGGATGTAAAGGAAATAAGGTGCACAACCCAAGAAAGAGAGGCTCAAAAAGACATGGATATCCCACACTTTTCAAATCTTTTAAAACAAACCAATCACACCAAACCAAAAATTATCTCAAAACCTTGAAATGGGTCAAAACAACCATAGGATGCACGATTCATGGGCCCCCCCCGGCCATGAGGGGGATTTTTTTTCAAAAATAGAACCCATTTCGCTTAAAAATGCAAGCAAAACACTAGTTTTGACTCAAAGGGGCAAACATGAATCCAAATCTCAAAAGACCCAAAAAACCAACACAAGCAAACAATGTTAAATGACAAGCGCAAGAAAGGAGTTTGGGATCAGATCTAGTGCAAAGATCATATCAGGTGAGGAGAGGAGGGATAACAAGGTCAAGTGGATGAAGGTGGGGTAACCAAAGTATCCACCACTACCAAACTAAAACTTGTTAAAATGGGACCCAATACGAATCCACACAGCCAAACACTTTAAACACACTTATCAAAAAATGGGGTCTCTGACTGGATCTTGCAGTACATAGGGGGTTTGTACATCAAACCACAACTCAAATCAGAAATGGAGAAGGGATGCTTGAATGCCAGTTTTGACAAATCGATGCAGTCTAGGCTTGTACACAGTGCGACGTCATAGTTCACCAATGCGAGAAGAGCGACGATGTCGCAGTATACCAATGGAAGGGCTGCGACGAGGGGCCAACAGATAAAGAACAGATAAAAAATGACACAGTTTCACTCTGAGTACATTGACCAGGTGCGACAGGCAAGATCCAAGTTTAAAAATTAGCCAAATCTCCAAGTAATGATCAATGAAATGGTTTGAAAATGAGAAGTACAAACTCAAAGGAAGGTAATCAGACTCTTCAAAGTGAAGATATGATGGTGAAACCAGTTTAGGAGGCAAATGGCAAATGAAAAAGGCTTGCAACAAGAAATCAACTGAAAATAACATTCAAATTGACAACTACAGAACAATGTTCTTCCCCAGTATGGTCGCCAGATTTATTTGACGGACAATCCACTCGAGCGGACGCGAGCCAGATCTCCCTAGTTCAAGTGAATCTAGAAAAAATAGAACAGAATACAAAACTCATTTCCTAGATCTAGTTACATATCGAGTACTTAGATATCGTACCTTTCAGATCACAGATCTTTTTCCTTGTTGTTGCTCCAAGTCTCGTGGTCGTCAGATCTCTAGCTGCAAGACCTGTCAAGACAATATAGAAACGATACAAGCGATACAAGATATCTAACAATAACTGATCTAAACTAACATTTGAGGAAGAAAGTTCTAAACATCATCAATGAGACAACATTCATGGAAAGAGATTATATTAACTGTATTAAAAGGTGTGAATACATAGAAAGGATGAAGCTACAACCAAAGCCTCAACGTCGCATCCTCCATCCAACATGTCCAAGCCAAGCATCCAAGGTGGTACAAGCTTCCCAATCAACAATATGGATTCTACCATCATAAGGATACCATAGACCTTCCCCCTTCCCATGGAGAGAGTGGGTGTTTATATAGGGCTAAAGAGATAGGGTAGGTTGAGGATTAGGGGGAGATGGTTAAGGGATCTTCCCATTAGGTTAAGAACCGAAATGCCACCTCACCTAGAGCCTACGGATAGGCCTCCACCTCAACAAACTTCTAGAAAGACCTCGAGACTCCCCAAAATAGCCTTTAACCAACCTTATCGCACCCCGGTAGAGGACATAGAGCAACAGAGGGGGTCATCGCACCCTGTAGAAGGACAAAGTGCGACAGTGTCTCACCCTAGCTGACCAAAAACTGCGATAGAGGGGGTCTGTCGCACCCTATAGGAAGACAAAGTGCGACAACCTACTAAAAGAGGTCAACTAGGCAGGGAAATCTCTCAGTTGGATTTGTTTTAGCCCAAAATGAGGTTAGGGGTCAGATCAAAGAGTGTACACAATGGTCAAGATGACGACATTATCACAACGGTCATGATGACGACACTTGGTCATAATGACAATACTTGCAACGGTCATGGTGACGACACTAGGTCATGATGACAACACTTGCACAAGGGTGACGACATTTTGGTGTAACACTAACTCTTCTTCTGATTTTCTTACACTTCAACCATTAAGTGTGTTTGTCACATAGATGTTTCCTGGACCAATTGTTTTTTCTTTAATTTTGTCACCTCTACTCTACTTCTTGTCTTTGATGAAGATATCCTTTTATTCTTAGCAAGTGATATTAATTACATTCAAATACGAATTCTAATTTTCTGATATTTACTCCCCCTAAGTATATAATCCCCTCTAATGCTAATTTCAGGGTTGCTCTTTTAGGTCAAAAGAGACTTTAGAAGATAATTTCATAATCCTTCTCTCCATCGGTGTATTCTTCATCTTCATCTTGATTTCCATCATAATGGATGTCATTCTTATCTACAACACTATTATGATGAACATCATCTTTGGAAACTTCATTGATGCTTGGAATTTGTGTGTCCTCTGACTCTTTGTAGTCTTCATTTCTTCTCCACATCTTTCCATGAGGTACCCTGCTTACTGACCTTCTTTGTTTCTTGGATTTTGTACTTTGATCTTTTCCCTTGGTTCTGCAATTAACAGCCTTCTGACCAAACTTGTGACAGCAATGACAATATCCATAGAACCTTTCTTTATATTTGATGAATCCTTCATATTCCTACTTCACAACTTCCATCTTCTTCCATCCCTTCCTTTGTTCTTGGAATTTTATTGAAGCATTCTTCCTCAGCTTACATTCTCTAACCATATGTCCAAAATTATTACATGAGTTGAGTAGCAATGACCAAAGACAATATGTTGGACTCTGTTTTTCGTTGGTCTTTTAGGTATCACATCAGTTCTTTCTTTATTATGAGATGAGGGAGCATACTTCTGACTATCCTTCTTAATCGGGCTTTTGAGTGCAGCAGCATAGCTTCTTTCATTTCTACCTTGGAGTGTAGGAGACAAATGTTTTGGATTCTTTTCTTTGTGATAACCTAATCTAGTTTTATCACTCGATGGTCTTTGGTTACTTAGGATTCCATCTAAAACCTTTGAGTTGTTCTCACATTTTGATTTAATAGATTCTTCATCAAGCTTCTTTCTAAGCAAAATAACTTATTGTCTTAAGCTCTCGACCTCTTTCATGTGGTCTTCTAGCTTCTTTACTTCTTTCTTGAAGTTAGAAACTTCATGTTTTAAGCTCTCAACCTCTTTCATGCTATCCATTGTTTGGTGTTTTGACTTGTGCAGCTCCTTTTGGAGGGTCTTGACTTCCTCTTCTTTTGATTTATGCTCTTCTAGGTATTTTGACAAATTTTATTTCAAAGAATTGTTCTCCAATCTGCTCTCTCTCAATTCTTCAAGGGTACTTATGAATTATGCTTTTAGGTCCACCTTTCCTTCCATATCTAAATTATCTTCTGAAGTTACTGTCTCCATGAATGGAATTTCTTCATCTTCACTATCTTTCATGGAATAGAAGAATTTATTCCTGTCATTAAATTTTTTCTTGCATATGGTTTTGTTATTTTGATCTTCCATATGGCTGCAAGTTCCTTCATCATCATTATTTTCCATGGAATAGAAGAATTTATTCTTGTCACTAAACTTTTTCTTGCATATGGTTTTGTTCTTTTGATCTTCCTTATGGCTGCAAGTTCCTTCATCATCACTATCATTCTTGAAAATAGCAAGGTTTGATTTTACTGAATAAAGTTCCTCTAATTATACCCAGAGTTCCTTAGCCGAGATGCATTTTCCTACCTTCTTTTTGATGGGTTGAGATAATCCATCAAGTATGGCCTCCATTTCCCTTGATTTATTTTTCTTGGACTCTTTCTAAGATGTAGTCCTTATTCTCTTTGGTGGGATATAATCAGATATTACTGAATCCCATACACCATATCCTAATGATTGTAAGTATGCACTCATTCTTTTGCTCCAATGTGCATATTCTTCTTTATTAAAAACTGGAGCTATGTTGGGTGCAATCCCTTCTTGTTGATCCATAGTGGTTTTTAATAGGATATTCCTTCCAGTGGTTTAGACTTTAGTGAAGGATCCCGCTCTGATACCAATTGTTGGAATATTGATCAATACTGATAGGGGGTGAATCAGTATTGTTATCTTTTTAACAATTTAAACCACTTTTTAATATTAACTAAAACATGGAATCAACAAGATACACATAACACAGATCTTTATCGTGGAAACCCAATTGGGAAAACCACAAACTCTTTCTATATTGCAAAATTATATTTACAATAGTTTTTGCCAGCTACAACTTGCTGGAGACTTTAATCACCAAGTTTCTCAGATAAAGTTGAAGGATGCTACAACACCCAGGTTTTTTCCTGCTACTACACCTTATTTACTAGCTACTACTGGAAGGAGGCTACGACCCTCAGGTTTATCATCTACAACTGAAAGGATGCTTCAACATCCTATTTACCAGCTACCACTAGAAGGAGGCTACAACCCCCTTGCAAGCTTGTATCCTGCCCTAGCACTGCAAATCATCAATTCTGACCACGGAGAAAATACTGCCCTTTTCTTACATTCTCTGTCTTCTGTACTGCATCAAATATTCACGTTTAAACACTCCGTAGACATCCCCTGTTCTTCCTTTTATTTATTTGGTCTCTGTACAACTTCAGATCTTCTTTTCATTCATTCTGTTACTTAATTTTATTTGTCTCTGACTGTTCTTTCTTCTTCTTTGATTTGGGCTATGAAGACATCTTCCTTCCATTTTGAATGTTGATTTATATATTATCTATCTCATTTTTAATCATTGCATCTCTTCAAAATGGACTTGTGCCCTTTCCCACTCGTGCCTCTTCAAAAAGATTAACTTTCTGTATATTAAATAAATAACAAACCCTATTTTTTTTAATTAAAGATAAACTATGTTTTTAATTAAGTAACAAACCCTTTTTAAAGATCAACTCTGTCTTGTTAATTAAATAACAAACCCTATTTTATTTAATAAGCTTCTGCCTCATTTAGTTTATTCATGTAGCTTATCATCATGCATTTTCAGCATCACATCCTTTCCATAATTGTTTCCTTCCAATTATGGAAATTGTCTTTTTATCAAACGCACCTCTTTATAAAAAATACTTCTTGGTTTATCTAACTTGCTTTGATAAATAGCTGGTAATTAGTTTCCTCTTATTTCATAACAAATTAACTTATTTTTATTAAATTGACTTAGCTGGGCAATTTAAAATAAACACTTATTTTAACATATACTTAATTTGGGCATATTCAGATTTCTGTGTAAAACAGAAATTTTCTTCAACTTGGGAACTCAATTTTTCACATGTGTGACTACCAAGGAGGAATCTGACACCATGGTTAGATGTCTAGTTCATCATGGAACATACCCATGCAATCTAGAGAATTTATCAGCACAAGGTCAATTTATGGCAGACATTTCCAAATGGCCCTTCAAACTTTCTGTGTTTAACACTAACAGATTTTATTTATTTTTAACACGCAAACATTATTTTTCTCAATTTGGAAGGTTTGTATTTCGCACGTGTAACCTCCAGAGAAAAATTTGAGACCATGACTATATGGAAAAATCATCAAGGAACAGACCCATGCCATCTCATAAAATTATAAGCTCAAGGACAATTTATGGTGGGCATTTCTACATGCCTCTGAACCTTCATTTAGACAGCAAGACAAACTTTTTCTCATTTTGGCAGGCTTGTCTTTCACACGTGTGAACTCCATAGGAATATCTAAGCTCATGGTTAAATAACCAATTCACCAGAGAACAGGCCTATTCCATCTGATTAATTTTATCAGCACAAGGGCACCTCCTTGAGGGCGTTTACAAATGGCCTCTTAGCCATGTGAGTTTGACACTTAGACAAATTTTTGTTCTTAATATGCAAAACACTTTTTCCTTCACTTTGGTAGATTGATTTCTTTCATATATGATCACCATAAGGAAAAATAAAAGCATGGCTTGATAGCCACTTCAACAATGAACAAGACAATGTCAAAAGATAAATTTATTGACACACATACATCATCTGGAAGACATTTGAAAATAGCCTTCCAAACTGTTGATTTGACACAAACAAAATTATCAAACCCTAGGTTAATATGAAGTGATTTTTCTTTTCATCAAATTTGAAATGTGAGACACCCAATGGATAGAGGCCAACAAGGTGATTCCATCTAGACCAATTTCATCCTTTGAAAACTTCTTTCTCTCTCCTCGGCGAGCATTCTCGAGCAGTGCAAATGAAGCTACGAAGCACTTTTGGTAGATCAATATCTTCACCTACAGAAACTCCTTGGAAAAACCAATGATATGGTTGGATGCACCATACAACATTCTATAGATCCATACTATCAAAATAGTTTAAGGCATCAACCATAGGAAATGGCAGGAATTTTACTGAGGTCACTCAGGCAGTTTTACCATTAATTCTATACTTAGACATTTTTTGCATTTTCTTGGATTTGGAGCAATCTGTCTGAAACACTATTTCGGCAGACCCATAACTTCCTCCTCAGACACTCTCAAGACAATATGGGACCATGGTTAGGTAGAAAACTCAACAAGCTATAGCATTACCATATGGTGCGGGAATTTACTTTAACTTATGAATTATGGTGGGCATTTTCCTGAGGCCACTTAGGGAGTTTTACTACCCTGGTGCAAAAACAACCTGAAACCCTGTTTTGGCAAGCCTTTAACTTTGTCATCAAAAACCATCTTTGAGAAATGATACCATGGTAAGATATCCTCTTCAACAAGCTATATCATTGTAGTTTCAGATAATTTTTATCATTCACCTATGAGGTACGGAAGGCATTTCCCCAAGGCCACTTGGACCAATTTTCCAACACTTGGCCATTTTCAAGATTTTCTCCAAAATTTATCATGAACCCCTATTTTGGCAGACTTATAACTTTCTCCTCATAAATGATTAAGGAAAACTAAGAGCATGACTAGATAGCGACTTCAACAAGCTATAGCCTGATATGATGGCGCATGCATTTTATTCAAACCATGAATTATGGATGGCATTCTCTTAGAGAAATTTTGACTAATTTTTCCATACTTTGTCAATTTCCAAAGTTTCACAAACTTGCCATACTTTTCGATAATGATGTCAGATTGCAACACTGACTTCATGATAGCACTAGAACACCATCATGTGTCTTTCTAGTCTCATCACACATGCCACATCATCATACTTGCCATGTCATCACTTCCTTTGTCATTCCTTTGTCTTTCACTGAGTTTACCCTTCCATCATGTCTTTGGTTATTCCTTTGTCATTACTAAACTCCTTTGACATCAATGAAAATCACATTCAATATTCTCCCCCTTTGGCATTGATTTCAACATCTAAACATTCTCGCCCTTTGACAACAATGACAAAGGATAACTTATTATGCTCTTTTGTTGTAACCATCTTGATAGAGAATTTCCTATCTTCCTTCTTTTTGACAACTGCCCTTCTTTTGCTTCTCTTCCTTTTGTTATCTTGGACTTGGTACTGACCACTTGTGTTATGATAATCTAGTTATCATTTTGTGGCTAGTATTTGAATGAGAACCTGGATGATGAGTTCATAGACTCCCCCTTTCAATGTTCCTCCCCTTTGTCAACATTTTCTATATTTTCTGACAGGTTTTACACTCTGCTCTTTGTCAAACATACACCAGTCTTATTATTTAACTATGAACATCTCTTATCTTCTCTAACTCTTCTTCTGATTTTGTTACACTTCAACCATTAAGTGTGTTTTTCACATAGATGTTTCCTGGACCAAATGTTTTTTCTTTAATTTTGTCACCTCTACTCTACTTCTTGTCATTGATGAAGATAACCTTTTATTCTTAGCAAGCGATATTAACTAACTTCAAATACCAATTGTATTTTTCTGATATTTAATCTTCCTGAGTATATGATCCCCTCTAATGTTAATTTCAGGGTTTCTCTTTTAGGTCACGAGAGACTTTAGAAGCGAATTTCATAATCCTTCTCTCCATCGGTGTATTCTTCATCTTCATCTTGATTTCCATCATAATGGATTTCATTCTTATCTACAACACTATTATGTTGAACATCATCTTTGGAAACTTCATTGATGCTTGGAATCTGTGTGTCCTCTGACTCTTTGTATTCTTCCTTTCTTCTCCACATCTTTCCATGAGGTACCCTGCTTACTGACCTTTTTTGTTTCTTGGATTTTGTACTTTGATCTTTTCCCTTGGTTCTGCAATTAACATCCTTGTGACCAAACTTGTGACAGTAGTGAAAGTATCCATAGAACCTTCCTTTATATTTGAGGAATCCTTGATCTTCATGCTTCACAACTTCCATCTTCTTCCATCCCTTCCTTTGTTCTTGGACTTTTATTGAAGCATTCTTCCTCAACTTACATGCTCTATCCATGTGTCCAAAATTATTACATGAGTAGCAATGACCAAAGAAGATATGATGGACTCTGTTTGTCATTGGTCTTTTAGGTATAACATCAATTCTGTCTTTATTGTGAGATGAGGGAGCAGAATTCTGACTATCCTTCTTAATTGGGCTTTTGAGTGCAACAGCATAGCTTCTTTCATTTCTATCTTGGAGTGTAGGAGACAAATATTCTGGATTCTTTTCTTTGTGATAACCTAATCCAGTTTTATCACTCGATGGTCTTTGGCTACTTAGGATTTCATCTAAAACCTTTGAGTTGTTCTCAAATTTTGATTTTATAGATTCTTCATCAAGCTTCATTCTAAGCAAAATAACTTATTGTCTTAAGCTCTCGGCCTCTTTCATGTGGTCTTCTAGCTTCTTTACTTCTTTCTCGAAGTTAGCAACTTCATGTTTTAAGCTCTCAACCTCTTCCATGCTAGCCATTGTTTGTTGTTTTGACTTGTGCAGCTCCTTTTGGAGGGTCTTGACTTCCTCTTCTTTTGATTTCTGCTCTTCTAGGTATTTTGACAAATTTTCTTTCAAAGAATTGTTCTCCAATCTGCTCTCTCTCAATTCTTCAAGGGTACTTATGAATTATGCTTTTATGTCCACCTTTCCTTTCATATCTAAATTATCTTCTGAAGTTACTGTCTCCATGAATTGATTTTTTTCATCTTCACTAATCTCTTCACCTTCACTATCTTCCATGGAATAGAGGAATTTATTCATGTCATTAAATTTTTCTTTCATATGGTTTTGTTCTTTTGATCTTCCTTATGGCTGGAAGTTCCTTCATCATCACTATCTTCCATGGAATAGAAGAATTTATTCATGTCATTACATTTTTTCTTGCAGATGGTTTTGTTCTTTTGATCTTCCTTATGGTTGCAAGTTCCTTCACCATCCCTATCATCTTTTAAAATAGCAAGGTTTTCTTTTACTGAATAAAGCTTCTCTAATTTGACCCATAGTTCCTTACTTGAGATGCATTTTCCTACCTTCTTTTTTATGGGGTGAAAGAGTTCTAATAGTGTTTATTTGTCCCATAGGGAGATCATGCCTTAAGTCCACTTTATGAATGTTTAGAGTGCTGCAAATAATATTTCTTTTCAACCATTTACGCTTAAAAGCATTATTGTTATCAAGTTGTAGTCTTGGCATATCATTGAAAAATTAAAAGTGCTTCATTTTTACCGTTTTCAAGTGCATTTGAGAATTGTTGTAGAAATTGGTTCATGCATTGGAATTCATCATAGATCTTTTTGGAAAATTTGAAAAAGAGTTCATCATTTCTATTTTTCTCGAACTATGAGCCATTCATTTTCTTGAAAAATCCAAAGCATAGTCAGTTTTTTTGCAAAAGTGATTCCATGCTTGAAAAAGTTATATGTACTTTTGATTTTCATGCTTTTAGGTTGCCATAGTGAAATTTGAAAGCTAGTGTGCTCTAGATATAAATTCTCTCTTTTTCGTCATCTTTGGTTTCACGCTAAATTGAAAAAGACAAAAAGAAAGTGCTTAAATTTGGTTTTGATGCTTGTTGATTTTCATGTTTTGCTCGGAAAAATGAAAAGAGTACTTTCATTGTCAAATTTGGTAGATTTGGGATGTTGTTGAAATTTGTTGTTTTGGTGAAACCACTTGGAAAAATATTTCTCCTTCCCGTACATAGATTTCATCGAAAGAAAAGTGCATTTCTTCATGTAGTTAGGGCTTGCATTATGCTTACGTTTATGTACTCACCTCATGCATTCACCTAACCGTCCAGATAAAATTAATGGTAGAACTAGGGTAAAATCTTTAGTAACTTGTGTGTTAAGTTAGAGACGTGTTCTAGCATCTTAAAACATGGCAACTGTCGTTATTTACCTGCACTACATCTCGGTCGTATTGTAAGTCTTCCACGTACCAACCGGTATATCGAAGCTCTTTCACGTACCAACCAATATATCGAATGCTCTTTCACGTACCTTAGGATATATCGAAAGGCACTTCACGTACTTAGTGTATATCGAAAGGTGTTTCATGTACTCAGTAGTATATCGGAAGATCTCATGCTGTACGGTTGTGCATTAGACAACACCAACACAGATTTGAGCTCCCATGTACCTTGCGTATATCGGGAGACACTCTTAGGATTCCTGAAACCAACTGAGTTAACCATTTGGCAGTCTTGGCAGAGCAATACACTGAGAACAGCATTCGGGGAGATTACTACGCACGTGTCGTCCAAGTAGTCAGGTATCCAGGCAAGGGTATGGTCCCAATCCTCCTTGTCGTGTTTTACTGTTGGACCCTGCGGTATATAGCGAGTTGCGAAGCCTTGACAATAATGTGAGGTTCCAAACTTTTGAATCCACACCTATCACATAAGTTTGCTTGCGGCCTTAGTTTGTGTAGATTTTTCTGGACTGCTTTCCTTTTTTTTAGATTACACCTAGGAGAAACTTTGTTTTAGTCACTTAGGCTGACTTTCCTTGGAGAAGGTCCCGTAGGATTTTGAACTTACCACCCGAATATCCCCTTAATCAGGAGGTAATTTCGAAGGTAATAATGGACCCACACGTCACGGTCGTGTCACTTGAAGTAGAAAACCCTACTTTGAATGTTGGGGCACACATGTTCCCTCCAGATTCACCCACGTCCAACCCCTCAAGGGGTGAAGAGGCAAAAAATTCCACTTCACAAGACGTACCTCTCCCTCACATGTTACCAAGAGAGCCTGGATCTGTGGAATGGTTAAATCCCCCCCAGGACGATCCTGTATCAGCTTCGTTTGGTCCAACTGCACCCTTTTGGGAAACATCTCTAGGTCAATAAGTGGCCCATTTTGCCACTACATCCCCACCCAGTTGGCCCACTCCTGATGATCTTTTCGTACCCTTTCTTGATCGCTTGAATCAATTACGTGCCATGGGAGAGGAATTTCGAAGACAAAGTCTTTTACGAAGGGTTGAAGACCTAACATTACCCGCATATCGACAGATCCCAATTCGCACTTTATCTTATGACTCACCGGAACCATCCATCCACAACATGACCACTTATGAACCTGGTCAACCCTCACTTCCTGCAAGTACACCCCTTAGACAAGAGACCAATTCTATACCTCAAATGACTCAACATGTTGAAGGACAACAGTCCAACACTCCTCTTACTACTACGAGAACATTACCCACTCCTTCCCCACCCCAAAAATCGCATGGAGGATACTCTTTACCCCCTAATTTCCTTATGAGTAATGTTAATCCCACAGTAGATAATCAACAACCTACGTTGGTTCAACCATTGATTAGTGGTCAGCATGTTGCTGCTGGGGGGGAACCCCGGTCTCCTAACCATAATACTGGAGAAGGAATTCCTCTCAAACCTTCTATTGGAACTTCCCTACCCGTCGGAGCATCCACCACGAGATTATCCCATGTTGGGGGACCATCCCATTCCACTCAACCACCATGGATTCCAGCGTATCCAGGTTATCTTAACCTTGTGTCGGGACAATTCCATCCCGGAAACGCACTCTACGGGATACCTTATCCCAGAAATCCATACACTCTATGGGGGCATCAAACTGTTTTACAACATGGACCCCCACCTACCATCCCTCAAGTACCACCACCCCCGTTCGTCCCCCCACACCTCCTTGCGGAGGCGGCGGGGCCCCACACAATTCCGAAGGAGGAGGACCTCTGCCTTATGACGGAGGACCACCTTATTCTGGAAACCATGGCCCAACCCCTCCTGGCGGCGGAGGTGGAGGCCCTCCCCCTTCCGATGGAGGCGGAGGACCACCCCCTCCCGGCTATGGTGGAGGACCACCCAATCCTGTTGGTGGTGGTGGAGGACCACCCTATTTTGGTGGAGGTGGCGGAGGAGGCCCCCACCCTTCTGGCAGAGGCGGTGGAGCACCACCTCCTCCCGACGGAGGCGGTGGAGGCCCACCTTATCTCGATGGCAGAGGCAGAACCCCACCATTTAGTGGAGTCCCACCCCCTCCTAGTGGAGGCAGTGGAGCTCCACCTTATCCTGGTGGCGGAAGCGGGCCCCCACCATTTAGAGGAGGCCCACCCCCTCCTGTTGGTGGCGGCAAACCCCCACCTTATGGTAACGGACCACCTTATTATGGCGGCGGACCTACATATGGTCCAGGAGGCACACCCCCTTACGGCCAGTTTCCTCCAAGAACAGCCTAGAACCAGTCGATGCAAGGTCCCACTGGTCCATACATGCCATATCAGTACTATCAGTACCCCCAACCAAATCAACAGCTGCCTTTTCTAGCTACGTTGGACCTACCCGACCTATCTCGTCTTACTAATGACCCTATCTTCCATGGATATAATTGGCCACCAATTCCATTGAAACTTCCATCCGATATCCCCAAATTTGATGGAAAACCTGGTGAGGATCCAAAAAATCATGTGATGACATACCATTTATGGTGTTCATCCAACTCCTTGATGGACGACTCGATCCGTCTTAGGTTATTCCACCGGACTCTCACCAGCCCAGTTGCCAAGTGTTATATTGAATTACCACCCAACTCTTTTCCAGATTTTCGCTCTCTTGCTATGTCATTTTTGACCCATTTCCAGTTGCCCATTCGCTACGATACTGGTATGGACTTACTGACCTTGCTCCATCAAAACACCACCACTCATATCTCAGATCATATCCATGAGTGGCAGAGGATACGACATCTCATTAAGGCTCATATCTTGGACCAACTCTTAGCTGACTGGTTCACAAAGTCTATTTTACCTGTCGTAGCTCGAGATGTGGCCATGGGAGGGGCCGTCACCAAGGAACAAGCTATTTCCCATTCCCATTACTTAGACCTGGTCTATGCTCAATCGGGCACATTGTATGAAATTGTTCCTGATGCACCCTGCCCTACCTACGAACCAGCAAAACCACCTAAGGGACCTCAGGCCGATGGAATCATTGGTTCCCTTAAATCCTAGCCTTCTACTCAAACTGGTGGATCGTCGAACCCCCAGGGTTCTTCCCCATCCCCATCACAGGATGGTAGCAACACCACCAAGTCACCCACTCCTGCCTTCACCAAAGAGGCGAATTCTGTTCAGTCAGCTTCGTCTCAGAAGTCCAGTGGTAAGAAGAAAAACAAAGGCAAACCTAAGAAATCTTCCAATCAGCAGGAGCCAAGCCCACCCCTGAAGACACCAAACAGAAGAGGAAGTTGAAGTATCCTTGTTTACTGTGCGGTGGTGAGTCGGTGACCATTTCTCCAAGGAATGTCCTCACCGAGACGAAGTGCAAAAGTTTCTCAAGGGAAACTCTACTACCACAGTTCTCAACGATCCCTTCCCTACTCAGAACCAACAACTGATCACTCAAACCTCTCCTTCCCACGGAGAGGCGTCCTCCACCGCGCATGTTCTCATGATGCATAGTGAGACGGTTAACTTGAACACACGTTCACGCTCAAACGACTCAGTCCCTCATAAGGAACCCGTTGGAAGTAAAACTGAAAAAGCTTCCACTTCTATTCCCGACGTCACCGTACCACACGCTTCTCTCACCATTGAGAAGCCTTCTTTAGAGTCAGTGTTGCGTCCGCCTAAGAGCACAATTTGAAAAGCCGTTTTCAATCCCAGTGCTCGGGCAACTCAAAACTACAATATTGTGGAGAACTTGGCACAAGCTCCTTATGCTATGTCGATGCTAGAGGTCTTGCAGAACTGTCCTAACCAGCGCAAGACTCTTCTTGCTGCCATTGGCGCGGTTGATCCGGATTCCTCTAACACAGTCATGTTCTGACTTGAGTACTTTAAACCGAGGCTTTCCCACCAATTGTAATTTCAAGTTGCTACAAACGTTGCTGGGAAGACAATCCATCGTACCGTTTTGGACAAAGGTGCCTCTACCTCGGTCATGTCAATATCGTGTTGGAGAGCCATTGGTTCTCCCGAGTTAAACCATTCTCCCACTACCTTGAAAGCATTCGACGGTCATGGCTTCCAACCTCATGGGCTATTACAAGCCTTGGCAGTAGAGTTGGGGGTAAGACCGCAACCATTAACGTGGAAGTGGTTGCCACCCCTTTATATTATAATCTTTTACTTGGTCGTAATTGGTTTTATGCCATGACTGCGGTCGCATCATCTATCTTCCGCATTGTGCAATTCCCCCACCAAGGTCGAATTGTAACTGTCGACCAACTGGACTTCTGTACACCGGACACCGCTACTCATCCCAGTGATAATGTCCCATTACTCGGGAAATATTCACAACCATGTGAGAGCGTGGGGGTCGGACTCATAAAATATTCATCTCTTATGGTTGTTTTTCCAACCTCGGATCCCCCTAACCATGTTGCCATGATGAACATGATATCATCTTTTCCCAACTCCACCGACCCATGGCTCGTACCCTACGAAGCCACTATGTACCTGATTGGAGATATCATGCCTCTTTCACCCATTGAACTCACTTATGAGGCTATCCAGTTAGCACCCGAGGACCACTTGGTTGTGGCCTCTACATCATGTTCTCTACAGTGGATTTCATCCTTACCTAATCCTCTGCTCCGGACTTTTCATTCTGATGATTCCATTGTAGAGATTATGAGCGGGGATGACCCTCCGTGGGAAGACCTCCATCATCGATCGTCTTTCCTTCCCCCATTGGATACTGTGGAGAATAGCATCACCACCATTTTCACACCGGATGTCTACCCTTGCCCCTAGTCCCTGATACTCACGTGTCATACGGACACCGAGGGAAACTTGGCAAACATTGAAGCCACCATCCCGGTTGACATCTCAATCACTCCCGGTGTAGTGGAACACATTTGTTTAGGCCAAAAGTGTTCCCCTAAAGAAATTACTACTTTCACAGCCTTATTCAAGCAATTTCGAGATGTGTTTTCTTGGACCTATGAGGAAATGTCGGGGATAGACCCTACTATTGTTTCACATGAAATTCAAACCTATCATGAGGCTAAACCAGTCCGGCAAAAGCTACGACCGGTACACCCTCAAAAAACTGCGGCGATTAAGGCAGAAATTGAAAATCTCTTGAAGGTCGGTTTCATATACCCTATTCCATTAATAGAATGGGTCTCAAATGTCGTCTCTGTAGCAAAGAAGCAGGGCACCCTACGTGTTTGTGTTGATTATCGGGATTTGAACAAAGCTTGTCATAAGGACAACTAGCCCACTCCCTTCATCGACCAGATCATAGACAATTGTGCCAAAAGTGTCATCTTCTCGTTCATGGATGGCTTTTCCGGTTACGACCATATTGAGATCCACCCGGCTGACCAACATAAAACAGCTTTCATCTGCCCTTGGGGCACGTTTGCTTATCGCAAGCTCCCTTTTGGTCTCAAAAATGTTGGTGCCACATTCCAGCGGGCCATGTCGTACGCTTTTCATGATGTGAAGGAATTTTTGGAACCCTATCTTAACGATCTCCCCACCCATTCGTAGCAACGCAACTTCAACATTGATCATCTGACAACGGTATTCCTCAGATGCAGACGATATAACATCCGCCTGGACCCTCATAAGTGTATTTTTTGCGTCGAGTCTGGATGCCTCCTTGGTTTTATTGTCTCGAAGGATGGGATCCGCATTGATGCCTTGAAGGTGGAAACCATTATTTCTCTCCCACCTCCTATTGACGTTATGAAACTACAAATTTTGCAAGGGAAGGCAACTTACCTATGGCGTTTTGTCTATAATTTCGCGCAAAAGATGCAGGGTTATATGAGACTACTCAAGAAGGACGTCCCGTTCATTTGGGATGATCAAGCACAACAATCCTTCGATAGTCTGAAACATGCCATTACGCATGCCCCTGTGCTCCAACCGCCCAATTACTACAAGGATTATATCCTTTATCTTGTTGCTTCTGCCACCACGATTGCCATGGTCTTGGTATAGGAGGACAACAACGCCCAGGAGCATGTGATCTACTACCTAAGTAAGGGTCTTATTGAATCTGAAACTCATTATTCACATGTTGAGAAGCTCGCTCTCGCAGCAGTCATAGCCGTCCAAAAGTTCCGTCACTACATACTGCTCTGCACCACCACCATTATCGCCGACTCGAACCCCATGTACCACATTTTGACATGTCAAGTACTTGGGGCAAGTATTCACGCTGGATTGTGATACTTCAGGAGTTTGACCTTCTCTTCGAGAAAGCCAAGTATAAGAAGTCTTTGGTGTTCACCGAGCTCATTTGCGATCTTCCCCGTGTTGATTTAGGATCTGAGCCCAATGATTCTCTTCCGGACGAATCATTGTTCCTCATCAGCACGTCGGACCCGTGGTATGGGGATATTACCTTATATCTCCAGACCCAACATTTCAACCCCCAACTGTCTCGTGATGACCGTCGTCGTATACGCCACCACGCCAAGTATTACTTGATCGTTAGTGATACCCTGTATCGTCGTGGTATAGATTTTGTTCTTCGACGTTGTCTAACACATGAGGAGGTTGAACATGTCTTAAATGACTGTAACTCTAGGGCTTGTGGCGGTCATCTCTCTGGGATGGCTACAACCCTGAAGATACTACGCGCGATATATTACTGGCCATCAATCTTTAAAGATTGTATTGAGGTCGTTAAATTATGTACCCCATGCCAGCATTTTCAAACGAAAAAATGCTCCCAGCCAGCCTTGTTACACCTAGTTATTGCCATTGGCCCCTTTTCAAAAAGGGATATAGATTTCATGCACTGTAATCCTACCTCGACCAGGGGGCATGGTTACGTCATAGTAGTTGTGGATTACTTTAGTAAATGGGCCGAGGCTATGCCTACATACACTGACAACGGTAAAACTATTTCACTCTTCATGTTTAATAATGTTATCTCACGGTTCGGAGTTCCACAAGCCATAGTCACTGACCATGGATCTCACTTTCAGAACCACATGGTTGATTAATTGAGCGCCATATTGGGTTTTCATCATGAAAACTAAACCCCTTACTACCCATAGTCCAATGGACAAGTAGAGGCCATCAACAAGGTCTTGAAAACCATGATTCAATGCATGGTGGGTACGCACAAGTCTAACTGGCACAACATGCTCTTTTATGCACTATGGGCATACCAGACCTCTGTTAATACTGCCACCAGGTTTAAATCATTCCAGTTAGTTTTCGGATTGGAGGCAGTCCTACCAATAGAGTGCGAGATTCCATCTCTCAAACTCGCAGTCGAACTTCTTCTGAACACCACTACCAAGGAAGAACGCTTCCTCTACCTAGAAAGACTTGACGAGACCCGCCGTGATGTTGCTCTTGCCAACGAGGCACATAAGAGGCGCATCAAATCACAATACGATAGGTCCGTTAAACCTCGTACCTTCAACGAGGGTGATTTGGTCCTCACATATGACCAAAGGAACGATAAGCTGGGGGCAGGTAAGTTCGAGTCCATGTGGCATGGACCATACATAGTGAAACGTGTTATGGAAAAAGGAGCCTATGAACTAGATTACTACGATGGGATATCTTTAGGTGATCCCCGCAATAGGCTCTACTTGAAGAGGTACTATGCCTGAGTCTTTCACGCATAGAGATCTTGTCTATACTATACATGGCGTGTGTGTTTTGTGTGGTGTGACGCTTTTGTTTTAGTGTGTCTAGGTCTTGTTTCGTATCTTATACCATGTTCTGTCTGCATGTGCAGATGGCAACTTGCTATGGATTCGTGGATGGCGCCAGCCGGCATACCCGTAACCTTACTTCGGAAGCCTGGGTACTCTATTCTCCCACCGGCGAGCTTATCAGCTAAGGAGGAAGTTTTCTAGGACACGTGACCAATAACGTCGCAGAGTATCAGGAGGTGATTGGAACCCTAACCGATGCTCTTTCCTTGGATATGAACCACGTTGTCAACCATTTGGATTCACAACTGGTGGTTTCTCATCTTAACCGGATTTATGCTATCCGCAACCCTACTCTACTCCGTCTCTTCAAACGATTCCGTCTTCTGGAAAGTTCCTTTGAATCTATTCAGTACCTGCACATTCCACAAGACATGAATACAGTTGTTGACTCAATGGCCAACTTCATTCTAGATTGGTACATCGCACACACATAACATATGTATAAAATATAAAAGCATACATAACATGTAAATCATCCATTGTATAAGCAAACATGTAAACAAGATCACATTAATCATCCATAGAACACATAATGTATAAAGTCGCCGAAAATGTCTGTATATATATAAATCGATACAAAAATGATGGTGCTGATACAAAAATATGAAGCATGCTAGCTTTTAATGAGTCTCTACAAAATCTAAAGCTCATAAGCTTTCAGTACACACATAAGTAGAACATGAGCATAAACATAATCCCTAGGCTGCTCATGATAGCGAACTACAGCCCTTGCCACTTTACAAAGTAGCGTGCCAAAATGGGTAGACACCCCAACGGTGTACTTCTAGTAACCCCGAGGAAGATCACGGGCACCCGACTCTGGGATATCCAGTGTCAACCTCTAGAGGTTCTCGTATACCTCCTCCACCTCCTTGATGGCATCACGCATCACGGGACCTACAACCAAAACCTCTCCTCTCTTCGCAATGAGTGAGACTCCAACTGGTCACGATGGACCCACATCTGCACAAAATGTTGAGTCATCAGCACTACTCCAAAAAAAATCATAAAATATATAAAATGAAAAACACAAAAGTTGTTGTTCTTACCGATGTCACTCCATTGTGCTCCCTCGAGAAGCACTGAGTCGGGATCACTTCTGAAATCTGTCCCACTGTACGAAAAATCCTCTATCATGAGGAGTTGTCCCTCCAACCAGGTGAAGAACCCTGTACCGTAGCCTATGATGGGACCCCCGCCACCATGACGGGACATCACCTATGCCCATCGGATCATGTGTGGATCCCTGGCATCTCGGTTATCCAATTCCACCTATGGAAGCAGATGCGGTACCCGCTCCAATAGGAAAGATATCACCACAGACCCATATACGAACCAATGGACTTGGTCAATTGACTTTGGAAGTTGGTAAGGATCCCCTCACACTAGTTGAATACCCAAGGACTCATGCACTCGTCTGCGTACATCAACTATGACTTGCTCGCGAGGTGAGTAGACTGACTCCCCGCCACCCTCACTATGGTGAAGAGCATGGTATGTAAAGCACGGTCTCGAATCTCCTTGATGGGGATCTTCCCACCAATAGCCGCAGTGCCTCCAGTGCAGTACTGATCAATCATATAATCCACTATCTGATCACCTCCTCGTGATCCAGTAAGAGATACAGGATCCCCCCGCCGAGATAATCCTATCAGGAAATAGATGTCCTCAACATCTATACTCAGCGTATGCACTTCGATCACAAAGTGATGCTGCACCGGATACCAACACTGGATCATGTGTGTTAGCAATGAAACTTGGACCCTCATGCCCGACACTCGGAAGTATTTAAGTAACCCACAGTTCCTCAATGCAGCAATGCATTGAGGGTCATTTTCGGCCTGAGCATCATCCACCTCGTGCTCTCGTTCTCACCACTCAAGAACCATGTTTGTCACCGTGAACCTGTCAAAAGGGACAAATAAACACTATTAGAACTCTGTCTAAACATCAAAACTTTTTCTTTTGGGTTGGGCATTGAGTTGAAGTTGGGCGTTTACGTCGGCGCACGACGTCTTTGCAAACAGGGCTACATCGGTGCAAAAGGCCCTTATGGGTTTTGCGACAGCGCATGGTCATCGCAGTTCCCATAAGGAGGGCTTGCGCTGACCCGTGGGCGCAATTCCCCCCACCAAAACAACTCAAAACCCTAGAATTTAAGCAAAAAACAAAACT
The DNA here is from genome assembly GCA_027924585.1 of Larix kaempferi. Lineage (NCBI taxonomy): Eukaryota > Viridiplantae > Streptophyta > Pinopsida > Pinales > Pinaceae > Larix > Larix kaempferi. The sequence continues at coordinate 12,316,281 of BSBM01000018.1, read as the reverse complement.
AATCCACTGAAAAGTTGCATAGCTGAGTTTAGGCCTACATGTCTCTGACGGATCACGAAGTATGGTCGCCAAATTTGTTACCGGACAATCTACTGAAAGCGGATGTGAAGAACCTGCAATAATTAATTAATGCAAATACACAAGATATCATAAATAATAGAACTCAGAATCACTTTTATATTGATCACAGGCCACTTCGAGGGGGCAACCTCCTTTGAGCAAGCTCAATACAATTAACTTCACCGTGCCTTCAATGACCTCAACACACACTTATATACTAAGTCTATGCCCAATACTATGAGTCAAAACCATGGGACATATAATACTACGGGACGACTTACAAAGAATATGCGTCCAATACTATGGGCTAATATAAACTACGGATCAACAAATACTACGGGACGACTTACAAAGCATATGCGTCCAACAACAATATACTAACATAGTAAAGAGAAGGGTTGACATAGGTTCCTAACAGCGGACTTAAGGCATGATCTCCCTAGTTCAATGTGAATCTAGAACAAATAGGACAGAATACAAATATACCTTCCTATATCAAATTAGATATTAAGAGACATGAACCTCTTACCTTTCGGATCTGTAGATCTCTTTCTCTCTTGTCGCTCCAAGCTCCACGGTCGTCAGATCCAAAGCTGCAAGACCTGTCAGAACATGCAAGAAACAAACAAGCAGTAATAGCACATCTACACAATAATTGATCTAAGTAAACGGTTAAGGAAGTAAACTATAAATATCAATGAACAACAAGACATTTATGGAAATATTTTTGTATTACTGTATAAAAAGTGGGAATACAAAGAAGAGATAAGATTACAACCAAGCCCTAACGTCGCAATCCTCCTCCAACAAGCCAAGCCAATGCCTCTAAGGAGAAATGGGTGCCTCCAATGGATGAATGATGATCTCCCAAGCTCTATTTCACCAGCATATGGATGTTATAGCCTTACTCCCTTTGGAATGGGAAGGAGCTTCATATATATAGGACTAGGAGGATAGGATAGGTTGAGAAATAGTGGGAGAGGACTAAGGGATCCTCCCAAAGGGTTAGGGAACCGAATGCCACATATCCTATAGGTTAGGGATAGAGATCCAAGTCACACACCTTCGAGAAATTGCTCGAAGATGCCCTTTATCCACATTAACTAACATCGGCGCAAGTTGCAATGGGACAACCAGCGACATATAGGGTCGGCGCATGCTTAACAAGCGTGACATGAGCCATCGACGCAAGTGGTCAGGCAACCACCTGCGATGAACCTAGTTGGGCACAAGTTGCTAGGGAGAAACCTACGATGACCCAACTAGACCCTATGAAAAGTGGGTCAGTAACTTCTCAGGTTTGGCCTCTTAGTCATAGAAACTTCAGGGATGTTTACACTGAATCTTATGGTGGCAAGATTTAGGTGTAACACCATCCTCATGTTGCAGATGATGATAATTCAGCACTGTACTGAAGATGATGATGATGTTTCATCTTCGTGCTGCAGATGATGATGTTCCAGCTCTGTGTTGCAGATGATGATGATGTTACAGCAAGCTATTTCAGTTGCTGATATTGATGTTGTTGAAAAACTTCCAATGAAATATAGATGTACCAGGCAATGTTCCAGATGATGTTGTTGATGATTCCTCCTCCTCCCTCCTTCCGATGATGTTGTGTAGAGCCACACCTGTTGTTGTTGTCAGTAGAATACCCTTCTTGTTAAGGGGGACTGTTGAAATAATGTAACTTCGAAGAATATTCTACTTGTATTATTCCTCCTTCGGGAGATGTCATTAATGTAAAGGGCCATGTAAAAGTCATGAGGTAAAACCTCCATTGTAAGTCGGGTCAATAGTACCAAAAGAATGTAATATAAATATTATTTTGAGTTTTCATAGAGAGGTCGGCCCAGTCAAATTAGAGAGGCCGACCTAGTTAGGTTAAAAGGTCAAGTGAAAAGTAAAGTAAAATAAAGAGTATCACTCTCTCATTTGCACCATTCACTCACTCTTGCATTGCGCATTAGAGGAAGAGGGAGACTATCGAAGGAGGAGAAGGATTGTTCTTGGCTCTTGTTTTTGGGTTTTGTCTCTCTTTCTTATGAGAATTATTTCTTTGGGCATTGTAATTTGGTAATCTATATCTATATTGAGGAATTTTTGTTGGTTTTTCTTCCCCTTAAGGGTTTCCCAGGATAAATTGTTGTGTACCTTGTGATTGTGTATCTTTCAGTGATTCTCTTTATGTTGTTATTGTGAAAATGTATTAAATGCTAATGAAGTAGGAATCTAAGTTATTGCAGCATATAAATTTAACAGTTATTACCTGAAGCATAATGTTCTTATTATAAAGGAAGCAATGTGTTATTATTTGAAGCATAGTGTTCTTATTATAAAGGAAGCACGACCAAGATTTGTGGTGCAATATTATACAGTGCTTCCTTGGTGCAATTTTCACTTTTTTCAACAACCATGATAATCATTTATGTTAAAGAATTAAAGTAAAGGAAACTGGAAACAGTGGGAAAATCCAGTCAATTTAGCTCCACTCTCTCGATGAGCTTGTCTTGATGGAAGATTCCACCAAGACTGTTTACTTTTCTTATGACCTATTGGAATTTACAATCGAGTTAAATATGGTCTTCTTAGTGAAAAGGAATTATGTACATTTAATGTAACACACGGACTTCATGTATATATAAATAGCACAACCACTTAACTTGTGGCTATAGGTCACAAGTTAAGTGCCATGAACAAGTTATATGTTACTTGTTCTACATGCTTAGTTGTAATCACATGTTGTGTATGTCTTAGCTACCTATTACTTTCTTTAGTTAAATGGATTGTCTATCACTACCTATTATCCATGCATGAGCTACAAGTTATCCATTCATCAACTACCATGCATGAGCTATGAGGAGTTATCCATTCATCAGCTACCAGTTATTTTTTATATTTCTTTTTTTTATATAATTGTCTATTTCAAATTTTGAACAATGCCCATAAAATCAATCTCGAAAGTACACTTGTCTCATCCTCCTTTAATCTAGGAAAAGCATAGATGGTAGTCCACCCCAAATTATAAAATATAAACACCTATTGGTATAAAAATTTAGGGAAGAAGCTTGCGGAATTGGATTTCAAATTGCTACTCTTAATTCCACTAGAGTAACGACCCCTTCAAATATGATAGTCACTTTTTATTAAACCAAATTCTCATGCACCTAAAGATTTAGGTCATTCAGTTGTTAAATCACATCATCTTCTTGAATGAATAAAAATTAATCCATAGTGACACTACTCTCATTTTAATTTTACCATTTTCCATTTAACTCTTTTAAGCAAATTCTCATGCACATAATGATTGTAAAAATTTAGTCAGCTATTTTAAATGATATTGTTTTTTAAATAAAATTTAATATATATTGTTTTAATTAAATGTTTACATAATTCAAATTTGCATTAAAAATAGTGAGGTGGTATATGATGTACTTATGTATATCTAAAATTAACATCTATCTATTTTTAACAAACTTTTAAAATAATAAAGTTTTGAAGTATAAATTTGTATATTTAATTTTTAATATATACTATTTGATAACGATGATGATCTTTAAGTGTTAGACCAAATTTGTTTTATTCAACCTTAATAGAAAAGACAAGACGGAAATTATTTGATTTGTTTTAAATATTATTCTTATGTTCAAATTAAAGCTTAAAGAGGAGCATCCCTAGCTCGCCATAGTTTTGAGGAGTTAGAAGGTTGGAGAGATCGGTATTGGAGCAAATATTATGGAGCTGAGATCTAATGTGGGTGTAAGAAGGCCATTCTAAGATAAAGTGATTTTCATCTTCAACATTCATAGATTCGCAAAGATGGCAAATCCTTTCGGCCCACCCCGTTTTAGGGGTTGACGATCCCCCAATTTTCACTATAAAACTCATGAGAGTTCGTTTAATCTTGACAATATTATTATTTAGAATTAAATATTTTTAATGTTAAAACTTTATGAGTAAATTCAATCTTGCTTGACTACTAGATATCGAAACCTCACTACAAACTGACTTAGAGTAAAGGTTGAAAGAGTGTCCATATTTTATTGTTTTCAAATTAACAATATTCTTATTAAATTTGAAATTTATAACTTAATTGTAATTAATATTCTCATTAAACCACGTTGTAATGAATAATTAATTTTTATTACCTCATGTTATTATTATATTATAACATGTATATTTATATATTTTTAATATATATTCATTTTTATTTTTATTTCTAAATGTATAGTTAAGATGAACTTAGAGAAATGTCTTAGTAATTATGATAAGACATTGTAATAATTTAAAATTAAATTCTATGACTTCTTGGAAAAGAGTTTATGAAGAATTTAAGAAGAATAATTACAATAAAGCATTAATGTTTATGTCAAGTCTTGTTTATGGCAAGTCTTACTCGTGACGATATTTTTTTCCATAGAAAAAGTCATAATCTATTCATGCATACGATGTATCGATTACATCCTTCAGGTGCCTTGCATTGTTCCGTGAGAATTTTTACATCATAGCTGATAGCCATGCTATCTCAAAAAAGTAAAACTTTCAAGCTTGATCAAAAATTTTGCAAAATTGTCTTTCTCGGAATTTTTACACATAAACTTTTCAGAAATTTATCATATTGCCCTATACAGAAAATTCATCATATCTGCCATCAATATACAAAAAAACAAAACAAATCAAAACGACCTTGTAAAAGTAGTCTTCAGGCCATAAAATCCAGAGTAAATCTTGTTACTTCACGCTGACCTCCCATTCTTTTGATCTTCTCACAAACTCCAAAATGGAGGAGAAGACCTTCCTTTGATAATGCGTCGGCTATCTCAATCTGCTCCAATAAACATGACTATACTTAAGACCGAAAAATTTTGAGCTATTGTTTATAGATGATATCCTATGCCCATCAAATTCAAATTAGTAATTTTATGCTCCTTTTGCATTGCTTTGATCCAAATTTCCGAGTCCCAAACGATATGAAGAGATTGAACCGACTCTTCTCTCGCTATCTGCATCAGAGTTCTCATTTCCATACCTTCAGCTTTATTGTTAGTACCTGAACCACCATTTGCTTTGAACTCTACAATTCCCCTATCCATTAAGTGAAGTACCCCCCCTAAACCACAGACCCTATTGGATTCCTCACAAGCCCCATCAAACTATCCTGTACAATCTACTTCTATAACCACAGCCTTTAAAATCCTAGGATTGATCATTCTTTCATTTTCAATGAAAAACCTATAGGTTGCTTTGACATTTGAAATAACATAGAAACCCGTAGTTTGTTATTCTAAAAAATTGTTGCATTCCTTACGTTCCAGATACTCCAAAGGACTAAAAAGGGGATACATCGTAAAGGTTTGAGAGAAGGTTTCACAAACCAGCTTTTAAGATTATCTTCTAGAGACTCTGCTTCCCAAAGGTTTTCCTGCTATAGACAATCTTCCAATCCTTTCCAGACTTGAATTGAAAAAGTACATTCCAAAAACAGGTGAACAAGTGTTTCTTCTACTACCCTGCAAAGGCTACACCAGCTAGCCCCTACCATGTTTCTATTTTTCAAATTGTCCCAGGTGAGGACCTTCCCTCTCAAAATAAGCCACATAAAAGCCTTGTGCTTCTAGGGAACCCAAACTTGCCATATGGATTTCCACCACCAACAATTAAGAGAGCGAATAGAGTTCCAGAAAAGCTTATAATATAGGATTTTTTAACATCATACTTCCCTCCCTCCGAATTTCCGGTCCAAACCATCTGATCAGGAGAATCCTTTAACAAAATGAAACCTTTGAGAAAACCTGAGATCCAAGAGTTCCAATTATTTTCCCACCTAGCAGGTAGTGCTAATTCAGCTGTCGACTTCTAGTGATGTGAAAACCCAACCAAATATGTTCTAGCAACATCCTGTAAGGTCGTAAACCCCCTTTCATTTAGGTAGTGAATAAAATCTGTCGGAATATTTCTCTGATTAGATACCCCCACAATTTTATCCTTCCCCATTAAGGCATTATGATCATCTCCCACCTCCCAAGCCAGCAAGTCCCCGATGATAGGAAATGCTCCTACCAACGCTTTCCAGAACAACGACTCTGCTTTGTAGTCCTTTACAGGAGTCCTCACTCAATCCAAGATGGTACAATTCTTCAAATATTTTGCTTTTAGGATAGACTACCATTTAACTTCCTTGGAAATAAACTACCACGTTGATTTTGTTGAAAACGATTTTCCAAATCTATGAAGTTCCTTCAAGCCCCAGCCCCCCTCTTCCTTAGGTTTCGCAATAGCCGTCCAAGCTGCCCAATGAATCCCTGCTTCTGATTTTATTTTCCAAGGAAATCTGAAAAACAATCTGCAAAGCTTCTGAAGGACTCCTTTGAGGAAAGAGGCTAAAATCATCCAATAAACAGGGATAGCGTTAAGCATTGATTGAATCAGCACAAATTTTCCACCATGGGATAAGAACCTATTACACCAAAATTTTATTCTTCTCTCCACCTGGTTAGTAAGCTAGACCCAATCTTCCTTAACATAGCGGTTAGGTTTTAAAAAGAACCCTAGATACTTAAATCCCTCCTCCAAGGGGAATTGATCCATCAGCATGCTTAGTTGAAACGAATGCAAATGCAAAATTTCCAATTTGTTATGATAACACGTCGATTTACTCAAGTTTAATAGCATACCTGTAGCCCGACTAAAATGATCCAAAATCTCCATTACAGCTTTCGTTTCCTGTTGTGAATCCCCTAGGAACAACAAGGCAACATCTACAAAGAAGATGTGTGTTATTGAGATATCTGCAATGTTGAGACCCTTTATTCTGTTCCTAACCTTTTCTTCTGTCAATGGTCGACTTAGTCCTTCCATTACTAGGAGAAACAAATAAGGTGATAAAGGGTATCCTTGGCGAAGCCCTCTCTGAGGATTGAAGAATGGCGAAGCTACTCCATTAATCAAAATTGTGAAAACCACCGACGAGATACATGACCAAAACCAATTTACCACCATTAGAGAGAATCCAGTCTACAAGAGAACTAATCTTAGATACATCCAAATGGTTCTGTCATAAGACTTTTCTAAATCTATCTTAAGAACCTTGGAAAGTATCTGCTTGGTTTTGATAGAGTGTATGCATTCTTGAGCCATACCCACCGCCTCATGAATACTTTGATCCTTCAAAAACCCGAATTATTCAGCTGAAATGTGGGTAGCCAAAAGAGTTTTTATCATTTCTGCAATAATCTTCGAAATGAGTTTATACAGTGCATTGCAAAGTGAGATTGGGCGGAAATCCCCAAAGGAGGATGGATTATCCACCTTTGGAATCAACACTATAAAAATAGAGTTAAAGAATACTGGAATTCTACCTGAGATCCGAGTTTGTTCCACTACTCTCAAAATATAATCTCCCAGCATATCAAAAAACCCCAAGAAAAAATCTGAGGCCCACTTGTCCGATCCCGGACTTCTAACTTTCTTGGCTTTACCCAGAGCTTGTTCTAATTCCTCCATCGTAACCGGCGCTTCCAACTTAACATTTTCTTCTTCCTTAATCGAATTAGGGAATTTAGTACTCAAATGAACTATTTCCTGAATATTATTCATTCTTGGTTCAATGTATAGTTCCTCAAAAAACTTAACACCTTCTGCTTCCAGCCCATCAAAACCCTGGATACTCTCCCATTCCTTATTCTTCATCTCCCAGATAGTATTAGTTCTTTTTTTGTGGTTTGCAAGCTTATGAAAGTAAGACGTCTTTTCATCTCCAAGGGCTAGCCATACGGATCTTCTCTTCATTATGGCTTCCACCTCCTTTTCCATTAGAATCGCATTCTTCTGTGCTTCAAGGTCTGCTAACCTCTCCATACTTTGTTGATGAAGGTTAGTCAATCCTTCATTTTACTTTCAATATTCTTAAGTCTTGTATCTCAACTCGCCATCAGCTTGAAAGACCAATCTATCGAGAGCTTATTTACTTCATGTAATGCATCTGAGAATTGCCTACATGCTGCAATATTAATACTTGCATCATACCCTTCCATCCAATTCTGATTAATTTCGTGTACTCAACATTTAACAACTAGTGAGGATTGAACTTATAAGGAGTTGTTGGTTTCCGTTCTCCTCTTTCAACCTGACAGAGAATGGGGAGGTGATCAAACCCCCCTCCAGTAATTATCCAAGATCTCACACTATCCACTTTCCTTAACAGATCTCCTTGAAAAAGAAAGCGATCTAGCCTCTTAGCTATCACCACTTCACCTACTCTTTTATTGAACCAAGTGGGTTTGAGCTCCACTGGTTCTATCTCAATCAGATCCATAGCCTCCATTTGGTACTAGAAGAAATCCTGTAAAGGATCCTGACGAGCTCTGTTCCCCCAAATCTCAACTCTGCTAAGAGTGAAATTCAGGTCCCCTGCCAAAAAAAAGGGAGGTCCTGTAAAAAAAAAATTCTCAAAAGCCCATTCCAGTAATCAACTTTCCTCTCATATGGGCCATAAACATTGAGAATCAAGATCCTTGTAGTTAAAAGCAGTTCCAATACCAGAATTGAAAGAGAAACTATTCAAAATTTCCAAGTTTCCATTCCAACCCATTAGGCTACCTCTCGAAAGTCCCCTCCCATCCGTCCAGACAAAGTCCCAACCATTAAGCAACTTCTTCAAAGTAACAGCTACGTACTCCCCACCGCACATTGTTTCCTAGAGTAAAAGAACATCAGGTTTGTGTAACTCTACCAACCTCACAAGCACCAGTTGTTTTAGGTTGTTGGCCAACCCTCTGCAATTCAGAGACATCAATTTCATTGGAGAACTGAGGAAAAGGGCTTGTCTCTACGCACCCTTGGTGTCAGCTTTCCCGAAAAACCCAATTTAAAACTCTCTCTCTCGAGCTCAAATTTCTTGGGATTTCTACGAACAGGAGTAAAAAACCCTAGACCTAAAGCCTCTTCAGTATCCTCAACAGGGACCGAGCCTTTAGATCTAAGGACATAGGGATTTGAGGCCTCCCATCCACCCTTAAGAAGTGTTGAACCAGTAGAGTTGAGGACCAACAACTGGGAGTGGCTTCTAATAAGGGATTTATAAGCTCTCAATGATTTCCTGGGGGTAGGGTTGTCCACCCGACCCATCCCAGACATAACATGCCCTATATATTTCAATGGCATATCTTTCAAGCTGAAATTCAAGGGTTTAAGGGAATCCATAGATAATAAGGACTTACCAATTAGAGCATCCTTAGTCGTAGACTTGAGTCCAGCTGCTTCCTTAGCTTGCTTCCTTTTCATTATCTTTCCCTCTGCAAGGGTCCCATTTTCCTTCGCTCCAAAGTCCTCAATCCCCACACCTACCTCTCTGGACGAGACTTGCTCCATAAACCCTGAGCTTCCTATGCATGGTTCCCCTACAATCTTCTGGTTCACTTTTGTCCTTGGAGAATGGACTTCATCTGCTATACTGATTGTCTCAGCCAACTTACAAGGATGAGTGTGTTCCCATTCTCCGATTCCAAGAAACCCTAAAGCTTCCCCTCTTTCTGAAGGCATTTCTTTAGCCGACGACTTAGTAAAATCCTTTGAATCCAGATCTTCCTGAGAGAGCATGTTCTCTTTCTGAATCTCAGGTACCTTCAGAAGGTCCGGCTCCTTAAAATATCCTTTAGACTCCTTTACTGCCCAAATCTGTTTCTTAAAAGAGAGAACACAGTCCTTTAATAAATGACTGTAGACATGGCACCGCCCACACCTAAACGAGATGTTAACATAGTCAAGCCTCTGCTTCAAAATGTTATCTCCAATAACTAAATCAATGAAGTCAGGGAGGCCTAACTTCATATCGACTGAGATGAGAACCTTTGCTACCGTTCTCAGGGCTTGGAATTTATACTAAGGGTCAACAAACACAATATTACCAACTTGATTCCCTAGGGCCGTTAAAAATTGGTCTGTCCAAAGTTCCAAAGGAAGACCCTGGATTTTAACCCAGACCGAGGTTAGCTTAGAAAACTCCCTGCGTGGATCAAAGCAAGGATTCCAGCATTTTAGGGTTAACAGTTTCTTTCCCCACATCCAGAATCCGTTGAGTAGATTGACTGCATCTTCCTCATTGTGCAGCTTAAAACTAAGCCACCCCTGAGTCATAATATAGAACTCTGGACAGTAGTTCGGGATCGAAACCCAGTGAGAATGTAACCATTCCCGTAGTCCCTCCTCCATGACTAGAATTCCATAAAAACGTCCAACTAGGGTTTTACCAGAATATGTCAAAATGACTTCTACTTTTAGATCTGCTCCCACCGTCATCTTGACCTCACTCTGTAGAAGGATAAACTTTTGTTTTCTCCTTCGCTCAGCTGCTTCCGATTGACCCTAAACCTTGTCATCGATTGCAGGCAACACATCATTATGAATTGTCTCATCTACTAGCTTGTAATCCTCTTGATTGTAGAAACCCGAGAAGACTTCATCTCGATTGATCCCAACCCTTGAAGGACTCCCACGGTGCAGATCCCCAATCTCGGTCTCATCCTCAATAAAGGCGGCCATTAATGATCTCCTCCACTAAAAAACCCTAAGTCCCAAAACCCTCCATAGTTTCTGAACTAAAAATCTAAGTGTCTAGTGACAATATAGTGAGAGGAAACATCTTACCTAAAAAAACATTAATATTTATAAATAAAGATCATTAGCATTCTTTCCTAAATTGGGCCAAAGCCATGATGTCTTCAACCCCATCCACCCAAACATGTTAGGGGCATCTTATCCATCAAATATGGTTACATGGTAAATAAAATCAATAATTTGTTAATTACATGAAGTCATATTGTTTGTTAAATTTTGAAGGCATATGTTGGCTTTTGTTAATTGGAATCTAAATTAAAGTTTCGTCATAGCTTTCAATATATCAAAAAACAAAAAAGTAGGTACTAACCTTTACCTTTTTACTTGCACGCTGACTCGATTGTGTCATAAGTGACTTAGGCATAGTCGTGTCATAAGTGACTTAAGCATAGTCTTAGCCCATCTAAAATCTCGTGTGAAGATTGCTAATTATTTTGAAAATTGATTACTGAGTAAATTTAAACAAAAATTAATAAGATATATTGTAAGAAATAATTTGCTCACTTTTTGGGGTGGGTAAGCAATTAAACCTTGTGTATTGCTAAATATTTTAGTTACCCATGTTTTATGAAGTTAATGAAGTGGACAATCTAAATTACAACAATGATAATCCAATTAATTCATAGTTCACATTTTGCAAATTTAAAAAAAAAAAATTAATAATCCAATTAATTCATGGTTCACATATTAATTTTGCAAATTTTAAAAAAAAAATCTAATTGCAAATTTTAAAAAAAATCTAATTTGCAATGGGGCAGTACATTGCCACCATGTTTCAAATTTGAAGCCTTCAGTGCCCTTCAAAGGCCCTTTTAAGCGTCATAGAAGGCCATATTAAATTTACTTTTATGGAGAGCACGTCAATTATGAAATTAAATAAAATTATATAAATTTGCCACTGAAGGGCAAGTCCAAATTTTGCATGTTCGGACTTTATCAATGGACTGTGGCCCAGGGGAGTGGGTTGTGGCAGTGCCTGCGGGTATGTTTGATGCTTACTTTGTCTCACATAAGATGCAACTGATTAAAATATTTTAAAATGCAATTTCGGTTCTGATGCCACAGGAAGTTTCCACGTATGTTGAATGGTTTCTTTGCTTGATGTTTCTTTGCTTGATGTTCTTTTAACACAGCGTGCACCTATTAATAAGATTTATATTAAACTTAGATTGACTAAGTATGTAAACTTTATTATTTAATTTCTCTCTATATTAATGACGAAGAATTACATTTAAAAATATTTGATTCGATTGACTTTGAAATGGATTGATGTTGATTTTAATTTTTTATGACTTTAAGTCGAAATTTATTTTTTTGAATTTTCATTGCGTTTAACGCAAATATTTTAATTATTAATAATAAACATTGAATCCCTATGCTAAACACCACGAAGGTGGCTCATAAATGCCGCGACACTCTGCCGGATGTGCATAGACACAACAATTGTTACGCCTAGGAAAGTCTACACGTTGGATAATGTGCATGCTTTTACGTAAAATAAATTTGAATAACATGCATGGCTAAGATGTCTAGCTACAAAAGATGAGATACATTTCGTATTTTATAATTGGAGACTTTCTTACCACTTAAGAAATGGGCATCGAATGCTTAAATGAAGTTTTAGAAAGGCATTTTAAAATACGAAATGTATTTCATAATCTCCACTAGAAGTTTAAGGTAGACGATAAAGGTGTGAACTAGTAAGAAGTTCGTTATGGTTGATGATTAGATATATGTATTTGAATGTAAAATATCACAATTAAACAGTGTGAATAGTGAATTGGAGGGCTCTATGTGACATGGTGGTGTGGCACCGTGGTAGCCAGACCGCTAGTAGGTGACTCGTGATTCGGTGAGTTTTAAGTGAGCATAATCTATTAATCAACATTAATGTTATCATTATCAAGGAACATCAACTCCTGTGACCTGTTGAATCTTGATCCTCAATTCCAATCCTCATCCAACCCTCATCCAACGTTGCACCGCCTACACAATTAAATCAATGGCTAAGGGGGGTTTGTGATTAGTGAACTTTGTGCCACATTGCCATGGCCATGTGACCACGGATTACGGCCAGCTACCACATTAATGAAATGGTAAATGTTTAATGTGGATTATGGAAAATTTCATATTGGATTATGCGAATTTATGCCATTTTGGAATTATTCGCAGAGACTAGACTCGCAGGTTGCAGCTCGTTGCTCAATGGAGCTTGTCACGTAGATTCCAGACTCTTTTGAGTTCTTCGGTTCACCTTAGATTCTAGAATTCCTTGAATCCTAGACTGGACACCGATTGTTAGAAGTAACAACTCGCTTTCAGTAGGGGTAGGGGGTATACATGATGATGGAAATTTGATGGCCTGGATTCTTGATGTTAGATTTTTTCTTCCTGTTGATGGTACCCTAGTGATGGTGATGTTAGCATATACATGTTCATGGTGTATTTGAATTTTGGTATAGGAGCTATGGGATATGGTTGATCTTGATATGCTCTCTTGTGGTTCCTTATTGATGAAAATGGTGCATTTCATCTCTATGCCACTTCATCATTAGTGAAGCGCCCTCACAGCCTTGTTTTGTCAAAGCTTGAGTTTCCTTTTATGATGGAGCACTTGGCTTGGTTGCATGATTTGGTCGTGTTTGGGAACTCCTCTATGACAACATCCTAATACTCCGGATTAAAGACATATTCATAAATCCTTGTAGATCACTCATGCTTATGGATGGATTTCTCTTAGCAAAGTAGATTATGTAAATAGCAAGTGGTCATTGTTTGGTGTATTGTTTTCTTGTCTAAATCTGCCATAAATTAAGAATGACACAATATGGGAAATAATGAACAGTGTCAATGGAAAAACAAAGGTTCTAGCGGTGTATCCTATAGGTATGGGTTATATAATGTTCACAACAGCCAATATCTGTGGATAGCTCATGAAGAATTTTGAGCAGTCTCGACTTTCAAATCTTCCAAGAAAAGGGACACATTTGTACTCTTTATGAATGCCCTAAGCATGGTCCTTGCTGGAGATCTCAATAAGGACTATACTTCACACAGAGTACCATAAGAGTAAGATAATCCAAGCCTATTGATAACAAATTTGCATGCAGAACACTATAAATTACTGTAGGACTGAATGCACAACACTTCTAAAGATGGTCTGAGAGCTAATGGTGGAGGTTCCTTTCTAGCCCTACTTTGCAAGCCAAGAGAGGAAGATCACACCTTTTTGTATGTAAGAATGATTGAATGATATCCATGATTCTTGGTATAGGGTCTGAATCTTCGATATTGACACTCTTACTGAATTCCCCAACTGTTAATTGCAAATAATCTTTTCAGCATTGCAGAGAAACGAACCACTGCAGCAGGTGACCCTGTTGAGTATTTGTTTAATTCAATGTAGTTCCTCTTACTCAAAGTAAGATGATGGCATTACCAAGGAGACTTGTTAGAGTCCTGTCATTTCCAAGTGAAGGAAGCAAAGTATCTGTGCAACTGGCCATATCACAATTTGTTCAGGGGAAAAGGGAGGGGAAAAGGGAACTTTAGTTCATCAAATATTTCTAAATGTGTCTAGTTTGCAAATGCCAAGGACAATTGTGGAATTGTTTAAAGACTTGTCTTTTTTGAGAGCTAGTTTGCAAACGATAATGAAAATTTGATGTACTATTACATTTTCAAATGAAAAGAAGGATTTATTTTTACATGGAAGTTTTGAAGGGTTGAATTTCTAATAGCCCTTCAAAGTGAAATGTGACCCTGCCCTTCAAATTTGATCCCTGATTGCCACCTAGTGGCTCTTTTTAATATTACAGTTGGTTTATATTTAAAATATTTGGTAGTATGTACGTATTTACAAACCCTTGAAAAGACTGTCATCCAAGGGTAACCTGGGCAACTCTGACTAGCTTTTTCTTAAGCTGGTCAGCCATAGTGTAATATTCAATTACAGTGTTTTGCATGCCTTGTCCAGAAATTTCTAGGTTACAGTGTATCATCATATACCAGAAGCTGTTCAGTGATATGAATTTCAACTGGCATTTTTGTACTTGTACCAATGGGCACAAAAAACATATGCCAGCAAATTTAAGAGGCTGAGTGATGCTAATAACCAAAAGTAGTAATCCAGGTGGCCTTCATTCAAATTATCAGGTATCCATCCTGTTTTTCCTCCTCCGGTAGTTGCAAACATAACAACTGTAACAATAAAGCTACTCAAATAGTTCCCTAATCCTATAGTAAGAAGAGAAAGTGCACTGCATAGACTGCGCATAGCATCAGGTGACTGGTCATAGAAAAATTCCAACTGCCCTATGAAAGTAAAGACTTCCGATGCACCAACTATGAAGTACTGGGGAATCTGCCATAAAATGCTCATGGGAATTGGTGTCTCTTTGTCATGGACCAAGTCATGAATCTTGATGATGTTCAACCGTTTGATTTCAACCAAAGCAGCTGCTACCATAGCCAGTATCGATATGAAGAGACCAATACCCATTCGTTGCAGCTCAGTAAAACCCCTATCTTTCTTGGTGTAATTCCGAACAATTGGCACAACTAGACGATCATATACTGGAACCCATAACATGACGCTCAGAACATCAAATAGGGATAGCGACGCCGGAGGAATATGGAACTGTGATCCAATACTAGCGTCCAAAGTCATGCCCTGTTCAAGAAACATCGTGGAAACTTGGGCATAAACAGCAGAAAAAACAATACCAGTAGCCCAGATGGGAAACATACGAACAAGAATCTTCAGTTCCTCCACTTGGGTTACAGTACATAGCTTCCAGGGATTAGAAAAGCCACCCTTCCTAATATCATCATCTGTTATTATAGCTGCTTTGTCAAGACACCTGCAAAAAAACTTAGAATCCAATGAGAAAATAGCAGAAACTGCAATAGCTTGGCTTGTGCTGCATGCCAATTCATATTTCTGCACTGCACAATATTTTAGAATCTCAGGTGTTTACTGAGAACCATATAAAATCAGCGCTAAAATCAGTATAATGTATAATGTATACAAGAGATATACCTGAATTCATCAGTATGTTTTAGCTTTCGGCTTCCTTGAATTGCAGAACTATTGTCTTGTACTTCGAATAAAAGTGAATGGTCAAGGGGCACTTTCTTTTGCAATTTGCCCAATGATGCAACTACGACCTGGCACATCCGTATCAAAGGACTACCTCCAGGTTTTTGGAATCTATAAAGCGGTGTACCAAAAAAGAAACTCCCTATGGCTAATCCCATAAATACTGTAGGAATTCCAAAACCCCATCCCCAACCAACATTATCCTGAACCCAGACAAGAATGCTACATGAAACAAGAGCCCCGACATAGATTGAAAAGTAAAACCAATTGAAAAATGAGCCTTTTTTCTTCTTTTCTTTTGGATCAGTATCATCAAATTGGTCAGCTCCAAAAGAAGACACGCAAGGTTTGATGCCTCCAGTTCCTAATGAAATTAGAGAAAGTCCAAGGTAAAATACACCATATTGAATTATGTTCGCTGTTGGGCAGTCGGTTCCTGTGCAGGAAGGAGGCTTCAAGGAAGGAATAGATGCTGAAAGAGTCCAAGTTGCCATTCCCTGCAAAACTCAGTGCTTGCTTGTCAGCAGCAATGCCTCAACAATGCAGCAATCCATATAAACTGTGATTAAACCAGCACAAAAATATAAAAAAAGTGATTAAACCAGCACAAACAAGGTAGTTTTGCTAAAAAAGAATCAGCATTTGCAATTCGGAGTTGAAAAATGGACTCCTGATATCGGCAAAGTTTAAGCATACAATGAAGTAAATTATTGAGAACGCTGCAATGGTCCAATATCGTCCCCAATATGCATCGGCCAAAACTGCCCCCAAAAGAGGTGTGACATAGCAGGTGCCTGACCAAATAGTAACATTCTTTGCAGCAGTGGCATTCCCCTGATGCAGAATTTTTGTCAAGTAAGTCACTAGATTTGTATTGATTCCATAGTATGCTAGTCGCTCGCAACACTCATTTCCTGCAATGCAAAAGTGAAAATTAAATGGGTTGACAACATGATTTTCAAACGTAACCATGAGATAGGCCGCCGATTACAAAGTTCATTTGAGTACTCTGTATTTAAGCGCTCTCATGCGGGAAGAGTGGGCACAGGGGTGACCATCGACGAAATCCAGTTTGACAAACTTGGTGCCGCCCCGAAAAATAAAATGAAAAAATTGACCTTACATATTATTGCCATTTATAATGCCAACTTTAAACATTTCACAAGGATTTTGGAGACAACCTAAAATGAATGAGCAAGCCCTCCAGTTTCCTGTACTCTCTTTTACACAAGGCCTTCCCCAGAAATCAGCTGATCCATCCCCTGTGTACTGTTCTTGACTGGCCTGAAACATCAAAGTATGTTAGACCAAAAATCAACAGATCCATACCCCATGTATTTCCGTTCCCTTCTTAACTGACATCAAACTAAGGTAGACCATGTGAGTTAGCCAAGGACAAAATTTGAGAGCTTACGGTAGAACACCATAATAACAACTATTGGCTGACCATATAAAAATGTTAAAAAAGAGATGTGTGAAAATTCATGGGTGAAAAATGGTATTGTACTATCTTAAGAAAAAATATTTTTTCTTTCATTCAAGTGTTTTTTTCACTAATTTGGCAGTCCCTCGTGAATTTTATCAACTTGATAGAGATCCAAATATCTGCCTCAGTTTGCTGTTGTCTCTGGAAAATTACTACTAGTACTTAGAATAATGCCAATAAATGGGTGCACCCACGCATCCCTCAACGCCCGCCCGTCTGAGTAAAAACGGAGAAGAAACTTCAAACGACCATCGTTTACCTTCGTCTCTAAAAAACGGTTCCGTACACTAAAACGGAAACGACCGTAAAATTTGTTCCGTCCCAGTTTTTTGATTTGAACTTCTTTGCAAAACGAGAAACCCGTCCCATTTTTTAGAATTTTTTTTTGTAAAACGAGAACCCGTCGCCTCACTTCTAGTAACAGAGCTACTGAACTACAAGTCCCTTTTTTTAGAACTTCTCTAGAAAACGAGAAACCCCGTACCATTTTTTAGAAATGTTTTTGGAAAACGAGAACCCCTGTCACATTTCTGGTAACAGAGTACTAAACTACATGCTTCTTTTATGATGAATACTTTTAACAGTTTAATATGAAGTGTGAATTACTACTTTCAACAACAACAACTTCGTTTTGTAATGTAATGACATTTACAAAAACACTAATCAGAATGAAGATAAATCCGCATTCCTTAACATAAAATAACAGCCAATTACAAAAATTATGTAGACACAACTATCCCCTGAATCCATTTCAGTTTGCATATCGCACAAAATAAAATTATATATATGATTAGACATTCTGTCCCTTAATCTTGGGGTCTAATTTGGCATGGTTTCAAGATTGGTATACTCGCATTGTATGTACAAATTCTATCCTTGCAAAACATAATTTTAAAT
Source organism: Larix kaempferi (assembly GCA_027924585.1). Lineage (NCBI taxonomy): Eukaryota > Viridiplantae > Streptophyta > Pinopsida > Pinales > Pinaceae > Larix > Larix kaempferi. The sequence continues at coordinate 12,298,123 of BSBM01000018.1, read as the reverse complement.
GAGCAATAAAACCAAGTGAAACAGAACAAGCCTAAAGGTATCAGCGTGTTCCTAAATCCCAACTAGCTTCAGATCTCACAACCATATTTTAGTACAAACAGAAGCCGAAAATCTCTATTGTATTATTATTAAAAATTCCTCGAGTGTTACATAAGCACTTAGTTTTTTTTGGAGTCGTTCAAGAACCAGATCAAAGTTTTAATTTTTTGGACTCCTTCAAGAACCAGATCAAAGAAAATGTATTTGTAGAAAATACCCAACAAAATCATTCCACGTTTTAATTTTTTGGATTCCTTCAAGAACCAGATCAAAGAATATGTATTTGTAGAAAATACCCAACAAAATCATTCCACCAAATTCATAGAGCAAACTGAAATCATAACCAAAAACAAATTAGAAAAGAAACTTACCACACCCTATACCAGGAGAATAGTTAAGATTGTTTATCTTTTCCCCTGTAGGGATGCAGCATAACAAATAAAGAAAAAAACATAAAAGGGTCGGATAATGTACTGGCCTTCCCTGACTGTATGAGGGTAGTATTTCCTTCTTCTAACAGAGCGGCTTCCAATGATCCTTCACCTTGGACACCCATCTCAAATCTGTGTTTCTGGGTGTGTTTGTGTCATCTGTTAACGGAAATATAATGGCCTTCCTTGCTATAAACAGTACTGGGAGGATGAACGAAACCCCTGGGTCGTGTCAGTCATGGAGGGCAAGTCAATGAACATCCTTATTTGTCACCATCCAGCAGCCACATATAAATTATAAAAAGACACCATACCTGTCGTGAAAGGCACAACTTCGATGGTCAATCTTCACCAACTATCAGTGGAAAAGCAGCCAATTGTTAAATTAACCAGTGCGACTTAGGGTGTGTGTGGGGTTAGTGGGAAGGCAAAAACCAAGCATCACAGAAATCTGCCCTTTGCTGCAATGACAGTTATGAAGAAACACTGTCGCATTTAACCTGTCTATACATTACTTCATGGTTCTGGGGAGAAATTCTCTAAAATGACAGTTACGACAGTTACGGTGAAATACCGTCACTTCTAACCCGTCCTCCATGGTTCTGGGCAGAATTTCCCTATACATTACTTCATGGGTTTGGACAGAATTTCTCTACACATTACTTCATGGTACTGGGGAGAACTTCTCTAAAATGACAGATGAAATACTGACACTTCTAGCCTGTCCATGGTTCGGGGCAGAATTTCTCGATGTGATTTGCCGGTCACCTCACGTTTTGGAACTCAGAAGGATCCATAGAACTTAATCTCATCGTAGATCATGATGGCGTGCAACGTTTAGCATTCTTTCTTTCCTTTTAACAGAGGGAACCTTCAAAACTACCTAGTAAGTATGGTTGGTTATTGCACTTGAAAATAAATCTCTTGAACCGGAGACAATCCTAATTTTGGATTACGCCACAATAATTTACTGTAATACAACGTTTAACATTGTTGAAAAGCATAGTAGTCATCAAAGTATCAAGACCAGTCGTTGGCATATCTTTAAATAATATCAAGACCAGTAGTTGGCATATCTTCAAGTAATGACAAAAAATTTCAATGGCAATTTTTGGCATTTGGATGTGACATGGAGATAATGGTATGTTTTTATACTTCATTTTTCCTTTATAGTTTATGAAGCTCAACTTTACTGAGTGATTACAATGTTTAACTGCAGGAACCCCGTGTGAAAGTGTAAAAACTTCTCGACGTTTTGGGCCGGGTAGTTCAGCCCATCTTCAGGAGATACTCTTCAGTTTCCCAACTTAATCTTCCAATCCGTTTCTTTATTTATAATGTATCTTAGCCTAATATTTGAAATATGTCGGCCCTTAGAAACATTATTAAGATGTCGTTGTCTTATTTTTTAATTGGTTAATGATAGGAGCCCACGTCCTGCTGAGTTTCCATCCGTCATCTCGATTGATATTGAGAGGGTGCTTCTCAATTTCAATTGCTTCTCAATTTCAATTGCTTCTCTTACTCGTCTTCTTGTGTAATGGTCAATGTTGGCGATGACTTTGGCGTCGTCCATGAGAATGTGGTGTTTGGAGGTTATGGAGTGTTCTGCTAATGCGGAATTCTTTATCCGTCCATGAATGATGTCCGCACTATGTTCTTTCAATCTTGTTAGTACCGAGCGACCAGTTTCTCCAATGTACACTTTACCGCAGCCACATGGGATCAAGTACACACCTTTATTCTTCTTAGGGTCCGCTTGATCTTTTGCATGGTCCAAGATTCCACGTAACGTGTTCAAAGGAGAGAAGGCGACCCTTATTCGTTTCTTCCTCAGTATGTTGGCTATTTTGTCAGTTGTTCCCTGGATGTAAGGAAGCTTTATTGATTTTATAATCTCGTTTTGATTCTTTGCCTGCCTTGCTTCCTGGGACTTCTTCATGGTTTTGCTGATTAGATTTTCACTGTAGCCATTATTTTTGAAGACCTTGAGAAGGTGTTCTAGTTCAGTATCCAAGTGTGCCGAATCAGAAATTCTCCTGGCTCTGATTACAATGTTGTTAATTGTTATAATACAATATTGCTCTTATGATGATGGTAAAAATTTATTGGCCAATAAAAAGTTATGGGTTCAAATAAAAAAGAAATAAATGGACTATGTACATCTCTTTCTTTATTAAATGTGTATTTATTCACATTTAGGATTGTAATATGGGTTGTTATTTTATATTAGTGTTTGTAACTTGGAGTGATTGGTAATATAGTAAATGTATGTACAAAATTTATTCTTATAAAACATAATTTGTGAACAAGTAATAAAACCAAGTGAAATGATTACAGAACAAACCTACAAGTATTTGAGTGTTTCTATATACAACCTAATTGATATCACACAACCCTATTGAATTTTTATACAACATAATTGAGATCTCACAACCCTATTGATTTTTTCCTCGAGTATAACAATACAAACAAAAGTCAACCAAAAGAACTAAAGGCATAGAACAAGGAGAGATCCGCGGGAGAATTTTTGGACTGCAGCAAGGGTTTTGTTTTTCAGCGAGGGTTTGAAGTACAATGGAGATCCCTGGAGGGGGCAGATCCCCCTCCTCTGCGCGCTGGTAGGAAATCCCAGCCTCTCGCACCTCAGTTTATACCAATGAAGCCCCCCGAGGGAGTGACCTGGACAAAGAGGGCACTAGCCATACCAATTTGGGATCGAGGAAAACCCCAAGGCGGATGCCTTCCTAGAGCAAAAGAAATCCCATCTTTGCAGATCAGATTGAAGAAAATGAGGGAATGTGTAGAGAAATGGAAAGAAATATCTCTAATAGGGAAGTTCATTGGCATCTAGCCCAAGGAAAAAGACCTAACCAGATGGATCAAGACCACTTGGAACCCTAAAGGTCATTACGATTTGCATCTTGGAGCCAAGGGTTTTTTTACAATTGTGTTTTTCAATCAAGAGGACAAAGATCGAGTTATGGAAGGAGGGTCGTACTTCTTCTTCTCTGTCGAGCTATACCTATGCCCATGGAAGGAGAGATTTAACCCTGATAAAGAGGATCTGAACATAGCCCCAGTATGGATCAGGCTTTACTCCCTCCCCTGTGAGTACTGGGAACCAGAGATCCTGCAAGAAATTGGCAATACATTGGGTAAATTTGTAAAGGCCTATGAGCAAACTCTGTAGAGACGATACACTTCTTTTGCCCGTATCTGTGTTTACATGGATCTGGCACAAGATCTCCCGGAAGCAATTAATCTGACATGGGACGACGAAGACTGGACTTAGCCATTAGACTATGAGCACCTCCCTTTTCGCTATCGTAGATGTCATGGGTATGGTCATCTCAACAGAGACTATCCACAAAACAATAAAAGTCCCACTCCCCCGCCAGCAGCTCAGGAGAAGGAAAGAAAGTCGAACGATGAGTGTTTTACACAGGTGAGTCGAAAAATATAGGGGAGGCGACAAAGCAACCAGTATCAGCACAAACAATTCAAGGCCAAAAATGCCATACACCCGAACCACTTTGAAACCCTAAAATTTGTTGGGGAATCCTTGGGATATCTAGGGAACCAAAAGAAAGGAAAAGAACCAATCCAAGAAGTCGATAACCCCGAAGAATGCCCAGAGGCTATGGAGGACAACTCCCTCGACAAAGCAGAAGATATGGATCTGGGTGAGCTGGACCTGGACGCTATTGAAATGGAGTGCGATAAAAAGGGAAAAGGGTATGTCTCACGAAGACAGATAGAACTACTGCAGGAAGCCATTCTCAAATCCAAGGCTAGACCATTCCTGGGAATAGAAAAGGAGCCTAAAAAACAGAGCAAAAGAAAACAACCAAAAGAAGCTGAGAAGCGAGGATGAAAAATGAACAGACAACAGATTGTGAAGATAGGAACCAAGCTCATTGAGTCAGGGCAGTACCCTACCATTAAGGATGCCTTCTCAGAAGTTAACAAAAGTTAGTCAATGAAGATCATCACATGGAACATTCGCAGTGTGAACCACCTGCAGGAAATAAAAAACCTGAAGAACAAAATCATGATGGAGAAACCACATATAGTATTTGTCCAAGAAACAAAATGTGGTTTGGATGAAATGTGGGAAATAGGAAACAAGGTGTGGAAAGCGAGTAAAACTATAGTTATTGACGCTCGAGGAGCGGCAGGAAGTGTTGCGATGCTTTGGAGATCTGATGAAGTTACTCTTAAGAATTTCTAGGCAACCAGGTTCATCCTCTCTGTAGATTTTTAAATCCTTGAGACAAGGAAAAAAGGGGTGCTATCAAATGTTTATGGCCCAAGCATCAACCTCCAAAAAATTGCTTTCATGGAATCCCTCTCCCAGATGGAAAACTGGGTTGGGGATAAACACTGGATCATTGGAGGGGATTTTAATATGATCACATCCTTAGAAGAAAAGAAAGGGGGTAGACGAATTCTTGGACCAACCAATGAAGCTTTCAAATACTTCATCGAATCCAGTAAGCTGGATGACCTGGAAACTGAGAATGGGTGGTTCATGTGGAATAACAAACGAGGGGGATACCATCATGTGGCCAGTCAGCTGGATAGATTCTTAATATCCGAAGATATCACTACGGAGGGAGATGATTTGACCACCTCTATTCTACCTTCATCAGGTTCTGATCATTGGCCAATCAGCCTCTTTTGGGATAGGACAGGGTTAAGTGGAAGGAAACCATTATGTTTTGAACAATTCTGGATGGAACACAATGACTTCAAATCATTGGTCCAGCAATGGTGGGAATATCTCATCCCCCCTAGAGGGACAAGAAAGTACCAATTCCAACCAAAGTTGAAATCTTTAAAAGCCAAGATTCGTACATGGAATAGAGAGGAATTTGGGAACATATTCCAAGACAAAAAGAATCTAAGTGAGAAAATGGAAGCCCTCCAACATGAAGCCATGAATACTGGTTATAGTGAAGACTTGAAGAAGCAAGAACAAATCCTTTTGGAACAACTACAAGCTAGGGAATGACAGGAGGAGATTTACTGGAGACAAAAATCCAGGAATCAATGGCTTCAAGATGGGGAAAGAAACACCACATTTTTCCATCGCTCCATTATCCAGAACAGACAAAATTCAAGGATAAATAAAGTCAAGACGGAAGCTGGTCATTATGTGGAAACTAGAGAAGAAATGGAAACAGAACTAACTCAATATTTTGGGAACATCATGAGGGAAGACCAAGCCAACCGCTCTGAGCAAATTGCCAAGATTACTCAGCTCATCCCCCACACTGTCACTGATGAACAAAACGATCTCCTGAAGAAACCAGTGAGTCTTGCAGAATTTGAAGAAGCCCTCCAACAAATGGCAGAAGGGAAGGCCCCAAGACCTGATGGTTTCACGACAAATTTTTTCTACCACTTCTGGGACATGATCAAGCAATATGTTTGGCACGTTGTAGAAGAATCCAGGAAAAACAAATGGGTGTTACGTGCTTTCAATGCCACCTTTCTTACCCTTATTCCTAAGGTTGAGGGTGCAAACACACTAGGTAAATTTCGTCCCATCGCTCAGTGTAATGTTATATATATAATTATTGCCAAAGTTATAGCCAACAGACTGAAACCCATTCTCCCCCACCTGATTGCCCCAGAGCAATCTAGATTTGTGGGAGGAAGACATATATTGGATGGGGTGATTCTTATTCATGAAGTCATCCACTCCCTCAAAATCACCAAAATCCTAGGGATGCTACTAAAACTTGATATATCAAAAGCATACGATAAGCTAAGTTGGAAATATATGAGGGAGATGCTTACAGCTTATGGCTTTGATAGGGAATGGATTGACTGGGTTATGAGTATGACCTCAACCACTTTCTTATCCATTTTGCTTAACGGTACTCCAACCAAAACCTTCAGTCCATCCAAAGGCATTCTCCAAGGTGATCCCCTCCCCCCCTTCCTTTTTATCTTGATGGCAGAAGGACTCAGCAGGCTAATCAAACTATGGTGAACAATGGAGAAATGAGAGGCCTCATCATACATCCACACACAGCCAATCAAACACACCATAAACTTTTGGATGATACGATGCTCATGGGACACGCCTCGATCCAGGAGGCCAAGGCCATTAAGAAATGCCTCAAAACCTTCTCTAAGGCCTCCGGTTTAGAGATTAACAGAGAAAATCGCAAGTCTTTTTTTTCAACACTCCTAACATCTCCCAAAGGAACATTCTCTGAATTTTAGGCTTTCAAGGGAGCTCCCTTCCTTCCAAATATCTCGGCGCTCCTCTGGCTTTCGCTGTCATCAAACGAGTTTTGTGGACGGATGTTTTGGATAGAATGAGGAAAAAAATGAGCAACTGGGATCTCAGACCCCTCAATCTGCCAAGCAAACTCACTCTCATCAAATTTGTCCTTCAAGCAATGCCTATTTATCTTTTCTCAGTTCTTGCAGCTCCAAAATTTGTGATCAAAGAAATCGGAGCCATCCAAAGGCAAACTTTTTCCCAACTTACCAAAGCCCATTTCTTGGTAAGTTGGGAAAAAGTTTGCCAACCCAAACTCAATGGTGGTCTGGGACTGAGGGATCCAGTAATAAACAATGAAGTCTTGGGAGCTAAAATCTTGTGGAGATGGGTCACCCACAACTCAGAACCATGGGCTCAGCGGTGGCATGCTAAATACGCCCCTGACAGACCTAAGCAGGAACTCATTAGGTTCAACGAGGAGAAACAGGGCTCTCAAAGTCTGGAAAACTGACTCCCAAAACAGGTGCATCATCCAAGACCATAGTTTTTGGGAAGTTCGTGATGGGACCACGACTGATCTCTAGGAATATTCTTGGCAACAATGCCCAAAACTTACATCCTACCCCCAAACCCAAGAATGCCAGGATCACTGTAGAGCCCTTAATCTTACTAAGGTGGCCCAATTCTGAAAGCCTAAAGTGGAGGGTGTAACTTTCAGATAATGGAAACAACTGGATTGGTGGCAACAAAGGTGCACCCTTGAAGGTAGTCGTCACATGGAGGAAACCCTTCAAGAAAGAATCATAAAACTCCAAAGAGGCCATGATAAAATTCGATGGGGTTACTCTACCAAAGGAAATTTCAACATCAAGGAAGCTTATGACCTATGGACAAGCAGAGAAGCAAGACCAACAGATGGTATATGGAAGAGATCTGGATATCAAATCCATGGCCAAAAGTGGCTTGTTTTGTTTGGCTTGTTATTTACCGTCGAATCCTCACCGGAGAGAGCCTTCGAAAAAGAGAATAGTTGGCCCCTCTCAATGCCCTCTATGCTCAAGTGCTGAAGAACCTATGAATCATCTTCTGGATTCCTGTCAATTCTCATCCACCCTTTGGGACTGGGGAGTGGAATTGTTCAGAAGAACTAATAGGAAATAGGGGAATCCAGACCAGACTATTAAAGCTTGGGATCCCAAAGCTTTTAACAACAACATTGTGAATTCTGCTTGGATCATGTTTCCTAGATTCCTGATATGGGAAAAATAGAAGGAACGAAACCATAGAATCTTCTGAGAAACTAAATCCCCTACCCAAGTAATTTGGAACAAAATTGTGAATCACATTCAAGAGACGGTCAAGATAACCCCTTGGTCGGATAAGGATTGGGAAGCCAATAATCAAGAACTAAAAATCCTGGAACAACTTGGTCTAAAACAATCAGATTTGGGCTGGGCCCAAAAGATTCAGAAATCCCCAACGCCCACTAGCCCCAACTTTTAGTCTCCCCCCCAGCTGGTTCCATCAAACTCAACTTCGACGGAGCTTTCAAAGGAAATCCTGGTATAGCAAGCTTCGAGGGTGTCTTCCGGAATAGAGATGGCCAAATCTTGCATATTTTTCACGACCATCTAGGCTAGGACACAAACAACACGACTGAAATTGAAGGTCTACTTCAGGGTCTAAAGACAGCAAAAAAAAAAAAAAAAATGATGGGAACCACTCATAGCTTAAGGGGATTCGAAAATGGTCATCCACATGGCCAAAAAAATCCAGCTAGGAAGACACCCATTTCAAGTCACAGATAGTTGGCGGTCAACTTACAGGGTGGAAGAATTGGGAACTCTCCTTCGCAACCCACACGCTTGGTCCTTTAGCCACATCAGGGGAGAGGGAAACAAGGTGGTCGATTGCTTGGAAAATGTTGGATTCGAATCCTCGCACAGATTATGAGAAGAACCCTTGTCACTCTTTATGGATTTGACATGGGATACGCCATGTGCACAATTGGCTAATAAAGATGAACAGGAAATGAGGCAACGATGTAACGACACCTCAGCTGGGATTGATCCCCGGGAATTCCCCCATGCGGAAGGTCTCATCGACACTTCTCAACATAATGACCTTCCACGTGACACAAGTGTGAATTGCAATAATGGAAACCAGGACCGTTTGAAGTAGTTAACCAATGAAGTGGGATTTAATGAATTAGGGATGTTGGATTGTCCTCAACCATCGAACATTCATTACAGAGAATGATTGGAAAAAGTGGTAACCAAGGCAGATCAAGTGCTTCAGTACTTCAATCTGATCCAGAGTATGACGAAGTGATGATGGCAATTAAGGAAAGTCGTCATAGGTGTGCTATAAAAATGGACGCTCAGCAGCTGTGTCGATTCATGCCCAAACCTGTGTTCCCTTCTATCATGCTGGTGATTTTCCCCTTGTGCTTGCAGGTTATTACCCTGCCCTTCTGTTGTTTCCTCTTATGCCCTTCCGCGCTAGCTCTTCCCTCCCAGGTGCATATCATGTGCTTTCATCCCCTCTATTGATTCCTTTTCATGAGCATGGCCCCTAAGCCGTGAAACCCCAGGAACCAAAAAACAAGGAATCGTTTCAAATGCACTCACAAGTTGAAGAAAGCCACCCGGGAGCAGTCCAAATCCTCTCAAGCGGCCCATTTCTTCTGGAAGCGTATTCCCCACTAGATTCAAGAGGAAATTGAGGTCTTGGAGAAGGAACTATGGGAGCAGGTAACGAGCCAGAATTTAAAGAACATTCGTGATGAGGCATAGGAGTGGGTGCAAGACCCCGACACCATAGCAGGGCGACTGGAATCCTATGACCGCATAGTTTCTACTTACTGGGTGACCAAGAGCCTGCTTGACCATGTTCTGATGGAGAGTGAGAATAAATCCATTGGTGATGTTGAACCCGTCCAAGCTTGGAGAGAACATCATAATGATTGCAGGCTTATGCATAAGAAGGTGGATCTCATCACTCTAAAATTGGGGATTCCCCTATACCCACCACTCAACCAGCCATGGGTCGATCCTGGAAGCAGCTCAGGCGGTCCTATGAGCCGAGGGGTTGGTTGTAGGGATCCCAACGAGGCAGTTTCCAATCCAGTCGTGCATACTGCTAATCACCCTGCTCTATAGCAAGGCGAACATAATGCCTAACTGGTGCATTCTATTTCTAGCCTAGTAGTTGTTTTTCATTGTCTATCGGTTCATATGCCACTAGTTGTTTTTAGTTCTATTAGATGTTTTTCAGTTGTAATTGGGTTAGGAGGGTAAAATTTCCAGGCATCTCTTTTTGCAACCTGTTTTTTGTATGGGGCACAATATAAGTAACAGAGTAGAATATAGCAGTGGATATTCTGACCTTTTTGAGGCAATTGTAAGGGGAAGTAGTGTATACAGAACTCTCAGGCAAGATAGTATGCCTATTATTAGGCCATTTTGAAGCAAAAAAAAAACAATACAAACAGAAGTCAAAAATTTCTTAAATGTTGCAAGGCCCTTAGTTTTAATATGTGGGCCTCATGGAGAACTAGAACAAAGAAGAAGTTTGTAAAAAACAACTAATAAAATCATTCCATCAAATTCACAATCATGACCAAAAATCACAATATTATACCAAGAGAATATCTAACATTGTTTATTTTTTTCCCTGTGAGGATGCACTCATAGCCCCCACAAAACTTAGAAGGGATACCCGATAAAATCATTCCATCAAATTCACAATCATGACCAAAAACCACAATATTATACCAAGGGATATCTAACATTATTATTTTTTCCTCTATGAGGATGCACTCGTAGCCCCCTAAAAAGCATAGAAGGGATAGATAATGCACTGGCCTTCCCTGATTGTATGAGGGAAGTATTTCCCTCTTTTAATAGAGCAGCTTTCAATGACCTTAGCCTTGGACACCCATTTGAAAGATTTGTTTTTGGGTGTGTTTGTATCATCTATTCATAAAAATACAATGAACTCTCTCAATATAAACAATGTTGGGAGTATGGATGAAAAAAGAAAATTGGGACCGACCTACACATGTGGGACACTAAATAGGGAGGAAAACTTGGCTATGAATAAGCACCTATAGTGAAAGTTTAATTGCAATATATGCTAGGTTTACATTGGTATAGGTCATTTCATATCAAAGCACTGCTAGGTGCATAATGCTTACTCAAAAGTCCACTATGTATGACTGGACTAAGACATAATAATATCCTTGGTCATGTCAATCATGGAGGGCAATGCAATGAACATCCTTATTCATCACCATTCACCAATCCATATAAAAAGGAAAAAGAGATTGTTCTTATCATGAAGAGCACAACCTCAATGGTCACCAACTATGAGTGGAAAGGAAACCCATTTTGAGTTTATCTAGCATGATCATTATGATACTTAGGGTGGGTGGGGTCATTAAGAAGGAAAAAAAAAAAAAAAAATTGTTGTTAAAACAAAACCATAAAAAGCATTTTTGTTTGAGAGGGATACACCACCTCCAGATTCTATGATGCCACCAACTCAGGCTGGGAGGATTTGAATCAATAGATACCAGCAGATTGTACACATTTGAAGCTATTAGAACTCCCTTGGAGCTATGGCCATCCCAAACCAAACAGTCATTCAGATTATTTATCCCAATCCCAGCAAAAGCCAAATGAGAAGCATATAGCTCCCAATCTTTATGGCATTTGAGTGGAAGGTTTAGGTCACTTGCCGACAACCATCTCTTGTGGGGGACTTCCCTATCTCCTTTATAGAACTGTGAAAGGACCACCAAATGCCTATCATGAAGCTCCCTGATAGTCTCTTCCTTTAACCTGTATCCCCCTTCATCCCCTATGAATGGATCCACACCAACAAGAAGGTCAAAACCATTCCCAATTTTCCACTTAAGTCATGGACTAATAAAGCACAGGGTGTTGCTAATACTCCTCCACATTGCAGAGGCCCTAGAGAAGTTTGATATCTGGCCCTTGAGCCATTGAGTTGTGTTGTACGTTTTCAGATATTTGACTCGAATGACCTTACTCCATAAACCCTCATCCGCCAAAGCCCTCCAAAGAGATTTCGAAAGCATCGCCGAATTGAACCAGTCCAGGTTTCGGAGTCCCCATCCCCCTTGATCTTTAGGCCAGCACAAGTTTTTCCAAGAACTCAGGTGCCACTTCCTAACCGAAGGTTTTCCCGACCAAATAAACTGGGACAACCTACTCTGCACACCTTTGATGATCGTGACAGGAATTTTTTGTAACCCAAACCAATATACCAGGATTCCTTGAAGCACAGATTGGACAAGAGTGAGTCTCCCCCCAATAGTCAACCAACGAGCGGCCCGGCCATTGATCCTCCTGTCAATTTTCTGTAATAGCCAACCCCAGTCCTCCAGACCATAACAATTCGGTTTCAAGTAATATCCAAGATATTTGATCCCTGAATCCAAGGGGGAGAAGTGGTAAGGGAAGGACACCTTAATGTCGTTGATAGTCTGCTCATCCACCAAGTTATACAGAAAAGAAGATTTCTCCATGCTAATAGACATACCAGAGGCTAAACAAAAAGCAACAAAAATATCCTTGTAAACTTCCCACTCCCTCACTGAAGCTTTCCCAAAAATCATTATGTCATCGACAAATAGCAAGTGGGTTATGTTCATGGCCCGAGAGACTCTAACCCCATTTAGATGACCACCTTCTTTAGCTTCGTGGATCAATCTGATGAGGCCATCAATAGCAAGAATAAAGAGCAAAGGAGAAAGCGGGCATCCCTATCGAATACCCCTGCTGCAAGAGAACATGTCAGTCGGCTCACCATTAATTAGAACCCCAAACGAGGTGGTATAAATGCACTCCATGATCCATCGGACTAGGTTAAAAGGATCATACCAGGGCCTCATTATCTTCTGAACGTTGTTGCAGGTTTCTCTGTTTTTATTTTCTTTCTGCTCTTTAGGATACAACAAACAGGTTCTGTAGCTCATCTTCTATTATGTTAGCAGTCTTTCAGGTCGTTTTTTCTGCTAAAACAATCTGTTGTCTTTTTTTTTCGTTTTTATGTAAAATGGGCACTGGCTTTGCTGGCACTGTTGGCCTCGAGGATAAGCTTGCTTATGTCGATCATTATTGTTTGGCTCTTGGCGTGGATCTAGCACAACGTTATTTGGTTTTTCTTTTGAAGACTCGCCTGATGCATCCTAGTTTTATCTCTATTAATACCAAGGAACATTTTTTTTTTTTCTAGAAAAAAAAAAGAAGGGAAAATTAAGCATTACAGAAATATACCCTTTGCAATGACAAGTACGATGAAATAACGTTCCTTCTAAATTGCTCATACTTCACTTTATGGTTTTAGGAAAATTTATAAATAGCTAAATGAAACACTATCACTTCTAAACTACCCATACTTCATGGTTCTCGACAAAAAAATTGTTTATGATTAATCAGAGTTGTGTCATTCACTTCACACTATGGAACTTGGAAGGATGTATAAAATTTAATCTCACCATAGGGATATGATGGTGTGCACTATGTAGTAATATAGTAGTAATATAGGGTAGGGATATGATGGTGTTAATGTGTAGTAATACAAGGTAATACATGGTAGGGATATGATGGTGTGTACTAATACAATGCTTAGCATTTATGAATAAAGGGATAGAGTCACAATTTTCACTTTGGGGGTTGAATTAAAGTTACTCAAAACCAATGTTTTTTGGAAATTAATTTTATATAAAATTATGTTGTGTATAAATATCATTTTTTTTTTCATTATTGTGTCGAGAAGGCACATTTCTACAGTTCTAGTGGGGGAGAAGTGTTTGTTTGTCCCATAAAAAATAAAAATAAAAATGCAGCAATGTGTTGTAGTATAGTGGGGGGAAGCATTCGTTTATCCCATAAAAAGAAAAGAAAAAAGAATGTGTACATTAATGTGTTGTAGCATAGTGGTGAGAGAGATGTATGTTATAATTTAGTGGTGAAAGGTTTACAGATTTGATTCCTCTCAATATTTTGTAGAACCAAAGTTAGATGAATTTATACTCGTTTATAAAAATTTATAAATAAAAATGATGTTATAATGTATTAAATTTATATATATAATTATTAAATACATTACACTTAAAATTTGACAATATAAAAAAGGCAAAATGAATCCTAAAAATAACATTATAATGTATTCAAATTTATATGTGAAATTATTAAATACATTACATTTAAAATTTGACTAAAATGGTAAAATAGATCTTTAAGAAGATTATAGTTGTTAATGTGAATTTTAAATTCAAAAAGTCAAGATTATGAAGACAATTGTTACTCATTTTATGTCAAAATTGATGCATATGGTGTTTGATTGATTGTTAACATATTATAAGTTCATTTTTTTTTATATACTTTGTATTGCAAAACTATTCTTCATGTTATGTAAAATTTGATGCATAGGGTGCTTCATGGATTTGTGTGGGGTTTAGTTCCCATCAAGTTAGGGGTTCAAATCTCATGGGAAGGGGTTGAGGGTGGCAGCCACTTGTGGGGGATAATTTCAATTCTCTAAAGAGCGTCCAGTTTTGACTAAGCCTCTTACAAACCTGGTGGAAGCATCCCATTTGTGGACAAATCATTATGTTATCCAACATTGAGGTTGACCCTGGCCTACGCTCAACCTAACTTGAAAAAGAAAAAATGATGTCTAATTGAATGTTCCTATCTTATTAGTTGATTATCAAAAAAATAAATTATTATATATGAGAACATAACAAAAATTCATTGGCCTACACAAGAAGTGATTTCACTTGTCTAAATTCATCTCAACTTTGGATGTGCAAAGCCAAGAGATTAACCCCTCTCAATGCTTGGTGCTTATCAAAACATTTGATTGAACTCAAGTTTTTTTGTTTGAGATGGTTTTATTGTGTTTTTAGTCAACATGCCATGTGCTAAGAGCTTTCAAAGAATGTAAGTATTGTTTTACCTAAAAATTACCTTTTATTTCTAAAAGCAAAACACATCAAAATCAATATTTTCAATCACTACTTTTCAAAATTAATGTAAGCCAAATATGCAAGAGAGCATGCAAGCTAAGCACAAGAACTATTAATAAGGTAATTTTGAGCAATTACACATATATAGTGTTATAAGAGAGAATGCAAGCTAAGCACAATAAACTATTAATGAGGTAATTTTCAGCAATTACACATATATAATGTTATTTTCAAGACTGGATCGTTCTTCTTAACCCTCTCTCACCGGCTCTTCCATTTCCATACTCACAGTTGTCGGTTTCCTATGGATCTTCTCGATGAGGTGGATTATTCTCCTGATCCCTTAGAGGATCTTTGTGTTTTTCCTATAGTTTTCTCGCCGACAATGACAACTTCACATTCAAGGATGGGGGATTTGGCGGAGGGTAGTTCTACGTTTCTGACACCTGGGTCTCACGATGTTCAACTTTCACCATCTCCGGGAGGAAGAATTTCTCCATCTGTTACCGTCGCGGAACCCCTAACGGCTAGGGCTTCACCGTCTGAGCCCGGTAGTTTTCCTTTTACCCACCCTTATGATGACGTTCCTCACTTTCTGGACTCCTCTGGGGTTGGATTCATTGATTTCCTCCTCTCTTCATCTTCACATGAAGATTTCATAGAATCTCTAGGCATTAAAAGCTCTTTCTCGTCCTACGGCTTTGATCTTTTAGAAGCTGGGTGGCCTTCTTCGAACTTTTTACCTTCAGGGTTTTCTCAGCCACCGGAACTCAATGCGGAGGATTTTCTCCAGGATGCGGATGGCTTTATAGCATCCATTCCGAACCCTAATACTGCGGCTGCTATGACTTCACCTCCAGGAGATAGGGTTTCACCGAGAAAGGACGGTGTTTCCACCAGCAGCAAGGAAAACAGGAACGGCTCTAGCCCAAAGAAGCGCAAGAACAAATGCGCAAATAAGAAGGACGAACTCTTAAGACTTGTTTGTGGGGTTGATGTCTCCATTACTCATTCAGCTACTACGGCAAAAACGGTCGTGGTTAGAAAAGTTTGTGGAAAATACCCTAGTCAAGCTGCCCTGATGGAGTGGGGCTCCATTTGCTGGAAGGATTTACTGAATTATGCCCCAAAGATTAGGGTTTTGGCAAAAGGCTGGTTCATGATTAAATTTGAATCAAAAGAGGATGCGGAATGCATTTTGAAACAAAATTGGAGTCTGGGAGATACCCCGGTCCTTTTGAAAAAATGGACTCCTCTTGTCAAGTCCCCTCCCATCGATCCAACGCAAGGAAGGGAACATGACTACAGATCTTGGGCTTTTTACACAATACTCAACCCCATTCATCATGAACAAAGTCATGGCATTACAAATAAAATGCATATGTGTGCAAATACAAATCAAAGCAAACATGCACAGCGGAATAAAACATCATCCACACACATTTCATATGCATTCATCATATCAATAACAGTCATCAAATTAAAACATTGCAGAAGTAAATACTCATAGAGAATACTTATCTTGATTATGAAGTTGTCCCAAGCAACTAGCTATGTCGCTGCAACGTTCCACCCAGCGATAGGCAAGTTGTGTTCATCAATCTCTCAACACAACTGCCACCCCCGAGCTAGGCACGATTTCTACAAGGAAAGGGAACACTCAAGCTCGTGTACAACACTATGCTCATCAGATCTAAGCTAAGCCAGCCTATAGCTAGGTTTATCAAGCCAGATCTGAACCCTCTACTTTTGGATGCTTGCACTCAAGCTCAAGCCAAAGCAATGGGTACCCATAACCCATACCCCAACATACTCTTTCTACACACAACAAAAACAATGGTTGGCCATGGATAAACGAGTTACAAAGGGATTTACAAAACAGGGTTCCCATTGACTCTCCCAATTCGTGGCTCACCCAAAAGGAATTGTTGAAAGGGGAATTTAACCACAGGGATCAAAACTGATTTCTCCCACAGGTCATGAGCATTCCAAATGGCCAAAATGGCCTCAATGAAACCCCAAAACAGGCTCCCTTCCTCCTAACAGCTCTACAACACCAAAACGCCCTCTTCCCACCTAGAAAACAAGGAAAAACCATAAAAAGGTGTAGGAAAAACACCCAACAAGCTCATAACTCGTGAGAGAGCAAATCTGGTTGGTGAATAATGGTTTGGGGATCAAATTCATGGTTCTTTTCTTGCCAAGGAAGCAAAACACGTTTTTCCAAAATGGTGGCTTGCCCGTACTCGAATTTGGACAGCCATACCTCCCCATTCCCCAAGGCATTATCTACCCCAACCAACTCTTGGAAGAATTAAATGATTGGGTACAAAATTCAACATGGGTAGTTGAAAGTTCATGGGTTCTCTCATTGACACTTGGCTTGAATTTATTGGCTCCAAGGGTTTGAGTATTTCCCTCTCAATTGCTTGTGAAGATCATGCCCCCATACTCTTGTTGCATTGCATTGCATAGCTAGTTGTGGGTATTTTATTAAAATGCATATTTACATGATATTTGCAATTCCAATGTCCCTGGCTAGCACGCAAACCATATCCATCACTAAATCGATGGCGGGGCCTTGGCCTTGAGCTCCTCACCACGATTTTATAACAATATTACATCATTTATATTTTAATGCAACGGGGTCAAAATCGGGATATTACACCTCTCTTCGATGAGGACAAGGAAAATTTTGATATTATCCCTGTTTGAGTAAGATTGCCAAGCTTGCCCTGGGAATTTTGGAATTTGGATTCTTTTCGAGATATTGGCAATGCTTTGGGGGATTTTATAGATGCAGATATGTCTTTCCTCCAAACAAATAGAATGATTCTTGCTCGTATTTTGGTCTCACTCAACATCAGGTCAGGCCTTCGTGGGGAGTTGGAATTCATTTGGGGAACGACCAAATGCAAACAAGTTCTTGATTATGAAGGTATTCCTTTTCGTTGCAGGCACTGCCATCACTATGGTCATCTGGAAGAAGAAAAAATTCTCTTCCTTTTACAAAAGGACAAGATTGGGCTCGTAAGCGCGTTTTCGGGGAGGAAACATAAATCCTTGGAAACACTGGTCAAAATGATGGCAGAGTTGGTGAGGACCTCAACACAAAGGAGACCTTAGAGGGGTTTTTACAAGCACAAGACCCTGAGCGACCTGGTGGAATTGAGGCTCCTAGAATGGATTCAAAATGTCATCCATCCCAGTCGGTGCTTGAGGTTGCGCAGTCTTTGGAGGCTGGAACTTCCTCATTAGACACAGGCATGTCTCCTCTCCCTGTTTCACACATTAATTCCATTACTTTGTCCTTAAAATTTTTAAAAACTTCGGACGCTCCTCAACCTCTACTAAATGCTATTCCACATTCCCCACCCCCTCTCTTTGATACCTTTGACTCTGCACCTGCTCCCATTACAAATCTCTCTTCCTCACACACCCCTTTTCCCTTGTCCGTCTCCTCACTTCCCTCAGACACCCCCCCTATCCGTTTTCATCTTAGAAATAGAGAAGTTCTAGATCTTTCTGGTCTTCCTCTGACTTCTGCTGGTTTGGGCAGGAATCCTATTGGGGGTACTACCTCAAAAATCCTTGGTCGACCCTCTCTCCTCTCCTCTGCCCAACACAAAGCACGTAAAAAACAATTGGATGGGAAGCAAAACACCATTTTTGGGGCACTTAGAGCAGTGAATACCCCCATAGGGGTTACAAAATGAAGTTTCTCTCTTATAACTGCGGTTTGGCAAGTTCTGTCAAAAAACTTGCACTAAAAAGGTTGGTCCTCTCCAACCAACTTGAAGTCATTTTTCTACAAGAAACCTTTGGAAATGGAGAAGAGGTGGTCAAACAGTTGAAATCTCTTCTGTCTTTTATGGACTTCACTGCAATTGATGCTTGTGGGCACTCTGGGGGTCTTGCTTTGGGATGGGATCCTAGGGTAATTAAACCTAAAAACACCTGGGGTTTCGCCTCAAGTCTTGGTATGGATTTCTTCAATTTAGATTTGGACACCTCCTTCTCTATATTAAATCTTTATGGTCCATATGAAGCCAAGGAAAAATTTTGGAATCCCCTTCTCCAAAAATCTCTTCTAAAACAAAACAGATTGTTAATTGGGGGAGACCTCAATTTTACTTTGGGGGCACATAAAATCTGGGGTCCGAGGGCTAGGGTGGATCCCTTGGTGGCCTTTTTTTATCACATTCTCAGGGAAGGAAAGCTGGTGGACATTGCCCATGTTAAACTGCTTCCGACTTGGACTAATAAAAGAATTAGGGACCCCAGAATTGCAAAAAGAATGGATCATTTTTTTTATCTATGAACATCTTTTGGAAGGGAATCTTATGTTTCGTCAATGGGTTGGATTAGGGGGGGTATCTGATCATTATCCCATCTTTTTGGAAATCTCTGGAACTGTAAAAAAACCTGCCAGTCCTTTCAAATTTTGCACGGCTTAGCTAGGAATTGAGGATTTCAATTCTTTAGTCCGCAATACCCGACGTTATTACAATTCTAATGATGGGGGATATGGAGCAGCTCAATTTTCCCAAAACCTTTCAGTTGTAAAGAAAAGAGTAATGGAATCGTCTACACTCAAACGTACCAGATATGAATAGGAGCTTAAAGATGTGAAACAACACATTCAAACTATTCTTGAAACCGAGGGTGTTGGCTTCCTTTCTTTGGAAACAAAAGATCAGCTCAGCCAACTCGAATCGAAGCGTTGGGCAATCTTAAAGGATCAGGAAGAGACTTGGAGGCTAAAAAGTAGGGCTATTTGGCTGGAAAGTGGTGATGAAAATACTAAATTTTTCCAGGCTTATGCAAAAAACAGGAAATTGCAAAATATTATTTGGGGGCTCAGGGACCAAAATGACAACTATATCTCTTCTTTTGAAGGTCTGGCTGCCATTAGTAGTGCACACTTCAAAAACCTTTTCAACGCTGATGACAGGGTGTCGATTTCCGAAGCCATTCAACTCTCACAATTCTATCCTAGTTTCATCAATCAAGAGGACAACCATGACCTTATGGAGGAAATTTCAGAGGATGAACTCAAAGAGACTCTACAAAGCTTCCAAAAAAGAACAAGTCTAGGCCCTGATGGCTGGACAGTTGAGTTTCTATTGGCCTTTTTTGACCTCATTAGGCCAAATCTTCTATGTCTGGTGGAAAAATACTGTCAACAGGGTTTTATGCACTCTCCCCTAAATGCCACTTTCATTGCTCTGATTCCCAAATCAAATCACCCCAGCTCCCTTGATGATTTCAGGCCTATCTCCCTTTCATCATATCCTTTACAAAGTTGTGGCTAAGATTATTGCCAAAAGATTAAAAAAGGTTATTTCCAAGGTTATCTCTAAGGAACAGTTTGGTTTCCTTGAAGGAAGACAAATCCATGAGGCCATCGGGGTTGCACAGGAGGGTCTTCACAGTTTAAAAGTTGGGAAGATGTGTGGTGTTGTGTTAAAAATTGATCTCTCAAAGGCCTTTGATAGGGTGAGCTGGTTGTTTCTAAGACTCCTCATGACACACCTCGGTTTTTATTATTCTTTCATCAAATGGATTATGAGTTGCATTACCACCGTCTCCTTTTCTATCCTTATCAATGGATCAGCCTCCCTTTTCTTCCCTTCTGAAAGAGGCCTTCGTCAAGGTTGCCCTTTGTCCCCTCTTCTTTTCTTGCTGGTCGCAGAGGGACTTAGTCATGCACTTATCGATGCAAAGAATAGAGGAACTTTTCAAGTAATTGCCATTTCAGACCGTATCCAACTTACACACTTGCTCTTTGTGGATGACATCCTTGTTTTCTACAATGGTCTGCTTTCGGATGCTGCAAAATTAAAAGAAATCTTACTTCTATTTGAGAAAGCTACTGGTATGGTAATAAACTCTCAAAAATCCTCTCTCACCTGCTCAAATTTGGATGGATTGGCTCGTCAAAGGTATATTTTCCTCTTTCCCTTTGAAGTCAAAGTTTTGGACAAAGGATTAAAATACCTTGGTTTTTCGCTGAAACCAAATAGCTAAACAAAGGCAGATTGGCAGTGGCTTATAGCAAAGCTGGAAAAAAGGATCAACGGTTGGAGTCACAGATGGCTCTCTGGAGCCAGTCGTTTAGTTCTGATCAAATCTATATTAGAGGCAATTCCAAGATATTGGATAGCACTCACCTGGATCCCAAAATGTATTTTGACAAAGGCCAAAAAATTGTGCTCCAGATTCCTTTGGACGGGGAAAAAGGAAACTTCGGTACTTCCTTGGGTCAAGTGGGACACTATAACAAAGCCAAAAAAGTTGGGAGGTTGGGCCCTAAAAAATCTTCAGCTCTTTTCCAAAGCACTGGCTGCAAAATCTGGCTGGAGGCTCCTCTCTACAAGCAGCCTGTGGACAGAAGTCATTACTCACAAATACATTGCTCCGGACTCTACTTGATTGGGTTCGAAAACAAGATAAGAAGAATCCCTCTATTTCAACTATCTGGCGAGCCACTCTAAATTATTTCCCTCTCATTGAAGAAGGTCTTGCTTGGAAGATTGGTCGTGGTTCAAAAGTTTGTATTGGCTCTGATCCTTGGGCCGAGTGTCAAAACAAACATATCCTTCCTCCTCTGGTCATACAATCTCTTCATAATCAAGGAATCTTCTACCTCAATCAGATTGCAGACCCTGCAGCTTCCACTCTTTGGAGTCAAGGCTGGAAAGACGCTGAGACTCGCAATCTTCCAAATGCCTGTTGGGAGGCCTGGAATTTTTTTTTGAATGCCCTCCGCTCTTCCCATATCAAGCTCCTTGATCGAGAGGATGAACTAATTTGGAGTAAAGCATCAAGTGGCTACTACACTCCAAAACTTGGGTACTAGTAACTCCTCACCCCACATCCTGTTGTTCCGGACTGGTGATGGAAAAGCATCTGGAAGGCAAAATGTCCACATAAGACCAAAGTTTTCATGTGGTGCATTCTTGCAAATAAAGTCCCAACTTGGGATAGTATGCACAAAAGATCTATTGAAGGGCCGGGCTGGTGCCCTCTTTGCAGGAACAACTCTAAATCTATTTCCCATCTTTTCTTATTCTGTCAATTTTCAAAACAAACCTGGTTGGATGCAAAAAGAAGACTGAATATGGAGCTCTTTTGGGAAGGTGCAGATGTTTTAGAGGCTTGGAAAAATTTGGTCTTCTCTTCAGAATACAAAAAACATTAGAGCCCTTCCTCTCATTATCATTTGGGGCCTTTGGTTAGCCCGCAACCATTTGATCTTTATGGACTCCACATCGCTCTCGGAACTTATCTCCTCCTGCAGCCTTGACATCCTTTCCCACTTTACCCAACAAAAGGATGCCCCTGTTATCCGTCTGATCCAAACCGAAACTATAAACAAAACTCTCCCTTGGGCATTTTTTGACGGGGTCTCGCAGAATGAGATTTGTGGTGGGGTGTTGTTCTTCATCTCTGAGAGTTTGTGATATGTTTATCACAAGATCACTATGGGTCTGGGTTCAAGCACAAACAACTATGCAGAACTATTAGCCCTGAAACTGCTCCTCTGTTTTGCAATCGAAAAAGGATGTTCACATCTTCAAATCTTTGGAGACTCCCTGACTGTTTATCAATTGGATTAACAAATCTCAGAATTGTCAGATTCTTCTGATAAATACTTTAATAGAAGATGCTCATCTTTTATTAGAAAACTTTACTTCTTATACATGTCGTCATGTATACAGGGAAATGTATACACGGTCAATGGAAAATTGCAGAACATCAAGAAGACTTTTTTTAATATTTCCATCGTCCTTTCATTGATGGACTGGTTCCTCCTACACAAACTCTCCGCGGACCTGAACTATAATTTTGACAGTTTTGCCTTGAACAGCTCTTTCTAGAGGATATCATTCATATTTTCATGCAGTCACATTTTCGGATGTTTTTTGGAAAAAAATTCCAGTTTTTCAAGAATATGTTTTTAGATATCAGCTGATACATAAAGATTTCTATAGAATATGTCAGCCTACCTGGGGCCATGGTTTTGAATTGCACGACACAGGTGCATTATGCAGATGTAATTTTGTTAAAACTTCTTTAATAGAATTATGCTTTTTTCCAAGAAGATAAAAATAATGTTATTTTCAAAATAAATAAATAAAATAGAATTAAAAAACATATCTTCAAAAGGTCCCTCAAATATAGAGAAGGCAAGTACACAGTACGAGAAAGAGCCTACAAGTGAGGTAATGTCCAGGAAATTAATTAAACATAATGGTATTCTTTTCAGAAAAAGCATTAATAATTTACAATTTAAGCACATTTCCTTTTCAGGATGCTCCGCAAATATTTGCCTCAACCCCGGATCTATTCAGTATTATAATTGATTAAAGAAATTTAAAGTGCAAATCTCAATTTTTCTGCATTTTCAAATACTAGTTCAAAATTTTTAGGTGTATGCTCTTTTAATTTCTCTTTGTGCTCATAAATAGAGGGTTAATATGCATCTATGTTCATAACAGATTTGCACATAAACATAAATTGGCCTAAAACTAAACCTCTGTAGCAAAAGTCTCCACATCTAGTCACTAAAGCTGCAATCTGAAAATGCACAAGTCTAAATCTCCCTCAACACTACCAAGGCTTTAGAAAAAGAGATAGGTGCCATGTTGGGATCCGTACATCTTAAAATAAAATATAGTATGTCCAAATTAAAATGTACAAAATGCACACGTCTAAATCTCCTCAACACTACCAAGCCTTTATAGAAAGGCTAGGTGCAATGTTGGGATCCATACATCTTCAAATAAAATATAGTATGTACAAATTTACAAACCCTTGAAAGGAATGCCATCCAAGGGTAACCTGGCCAATCCTAGCAACTTTTTTTCAAGCTGGTCAGCCATACTCCATTATTCAAATAAAATGTTTTGGATGCCTTCTCCAGAGATTTCTAGGTTATAGCTAGTTTATCATTGTAGCAAAGGCTGTTCAATGTTATGAATTTAACTGGCTTTTTTGTACTTGTACCGATGGGCACAAGAAACATATACCAGTAAATTAAAGATGCTGAGTGAGGCTAATACCCAAAAGTAGTAATCCAGGTGGCCTTCATTCAAATTATCAGGTATCCATCCAATTTGTCCTCCTTTCGTAGATGCAAACATAACAACTGTAACAATAAGGCTACTCAAATAGTTCCCTAATGCTGTAGTAAGAAGAGAAAGTGCACTGCATAAACTGCGCATTGCATCAGGTGACTGGTCATAGAAAAATTCCAGCTGTCCTACGAAGGTAAAGACTTCTGATGCACCAACCAAGAAGTACTGGGGAATCTGCCAAAATATGCTCATTGGAATTGGTGTCCCTATGTCATGGACCAAGTCATAAGTCTTGACAATACTCAACCGTCTGATTTCAACTAAAGCAGCTGCTACCATAGCCAGTATCGATATAAAGAGACCAATACCCATTCGTTGCAGTTCTGTAAAGCCCCTCTCTTTCTTAGTGTATTTGCTAGCAATTGGCACAATTATACGATCATATACTGGAACCCAAATCATGACGCTCAGAACATCAAATACGGATAATGATGCCGGAGGAATATGGAAATGTGACCCAATACTAGTGTCCAGTGTCATGCCCTGTTCAACAAACATTGTGGAAATTTGGGAATAAACAGCAGCAAACACGATACCAGTCGCCCAGATAGGAAACATACGAAGAAGAATCTTCAGCTCCTCCACCTGGGTTACAGTACATAGTCTCCAGGGATTAGAAAAGGCATCCTTCCTAACATCATCGTCTGTTACTATAGCAGCTTTGTCAAGACACCTGCAAAAAAATTAAAACCCAATGAGAAAATAGCAGAAACTGCAATAGCTTGGCTTGTGTTACAACATTCTAAATTCCGATTTCTTCAGTGCACAAAAGTTTAGAACATAGACAGCTCATTTGAAGGATTCTCAGTTCAGTCTTTAAAGTAGAACCATATACAATCAGTCCTAAAATCAGTACAATGTAATATATATATACAAGAGATATACTTGAATTCACCGGTATGTTCCAGTTTTCGGCTTCCTTGAATTGCAGAATTCCTGTCTTGTACTTCGTATAAATGGGAATGGTCAAGGGGCGCTTTCCTTCGTAATTTGCGCAATGAGGCAACAACGACCTGGCACATCCGTGTCACGGGACTGCCTCCAGGTTTTTGGAGTCTATAAAGTGGCGTACCAGAAAAGAAGCTCCCTATGGCTAATCCCATAAACACTGTAGGAATCGCAAAACCCCAACCCCAACCAACATTATCCTGGACCCAGACGAGAACGCTACTTGAAACAAGAGCCCCAACATTGATTGAAAAGTAAAACCAATTGAAAAACGAGCCTTTTTTCTTTTTTTCTTTAGGATCAGTGTCATCAAATTGATCAGCTCCAAAAGAAGACACGCAAGGTTTAATGCCTCCAGTTCCTAATGCAATGAGATAAAGACCAAGGAAAAATACACCATATTGAGCTATGGTTGCCGTTGGGCAGTCATTTCCTATGCAGGAAGGAGGCTTCAACGAAGAAACAGATGCTGAAAGTGTCAAAGTCGCCATTCCCTGCAAAATTCAGTGCATGCTTGTCAACAGCATTGCCTCAACAATGCAGCAATTAATATAATTGTGATTAAACTATTACCAAAAAAGGTAGCTTTCGAAAGGAATCAACATTTGAATTACGAAGTAAAAAAATGGCACTCAAGATACTGGCAATGTTAAGCATACAATGAAATAAATTGTTGAGAAGGCTGCAATGGTCCAATATCGTCCCCAATATGCATCAGCCAAAACTGCCCCAAAAAGAGGTGTGAGATAGCAAGTGCCTGCCCAAGTAGTGACACTCTTTGCAGCAGTGGCGTTTCCCTGATGCAGCCTTTTTGTCAAGTAAGTCACTAGATTTGTATTGATTCCATAGTATGCTAGTCGCTCACAGCACTCATTTCCTGCAAGCAAAAGTGAAAATAGTTTGACAACATGATTTTCGAAACAAATTAGTAAGCTTCAGTATCTGAACCTATCAGTTAAGCATTTATAATGTCATTTTCAAACATTTCACATGGATTTTGAAGAAGAACCTAAAATGAATGGGCAGGCCCTCCAGTTTCCAGTATTCTCTTTAACAGAAGGCCTGCCCCAAAAATCAACAGATCCATCCCCCGTGTACTCTTCTTCATTGGCCTGAAAAGTCCAAACATCAAACTACGTTAGACCAAAAATCGACTGAGCCATGCCCCATGTACTTCCATTCTTAACTAGCCTGAAAAGCGTCCAAACATCAACCATATAACTTAACAAAATTTGAGACCTTCAATCATTGTCAAGGAATTAGAAAAAATTACCATCCTAGTAATAAACAAACCCAATGTCTGCAGGGATGACTTATGCACTGGAACACCATATAGAAACCATTCTAACAACTAATGGCTTACCATACAAAATCATTTAAAAGGGAAGAAAAGGGAGGAACGGTGAGAATTAGTTGGTTTAAACTGGCAATGCACTATATTGTATATTTCTAACTGTAACTCATACTCTCTTTTAGCTTTCAGCTTTATTTTAGCTTTTAGCTTTCTCCTTCCTTGGACGCGATTTATTTGGAAAAAACCAAGTGATAAAAGCTTTGCATGTCAATTGTGAATGTACATTCCTATGTAACTTTATAAATACTTCATGAATTCAGAATGTATAGCATGTGTGCAGTTATGGCAATCTTCTCTCATACTTGTTCACTCTTGTGTTTCTTTCATTTATCTTTTTTCCATTCCAGGAGTTGTGTTCATATCGGAGAGATTCTTCCGTCAGTCAATGTTTGTTGACCGAAATGCAAAAACCTATAAATATTTCAATAACTTTCAAGAGGCAGATTAGCCTAAACTTTCTTTCCTGAATTTCCATATATTATCATCATTTGTATTCCATCCTTCCTATGCCAAAACATCATGACAGTTTATTTGATTTTTTATCGGAATTTTTGTTGGAATGTGGCAATAGTAGATGTTCCAGCAACACAATTTTCCTTGTGCTAAAGCCACTGAATGTGTTTGGACTGTTCAATGCTAAATAATTCTTATTTTTCTATAGACTTAGAAGTATTATGAGGAAATATTGACCGAGTGTTCTCAATTTCTGAACATTTTAAAATTTTCCGTCTAACATATTTTTGTTTACTTTTTCCCACTGTATTGCTTCTGTATTTGGGGATCATCATACTAATAGTTTTGTAAGCGCAATGCAACCTTACATAAACCAATATGTTCTATAATTGGCATTCCTAATTCCAGTGATGTTTGAAGTCTAACCTTCTGTTGAAAATGGGACAGACTAGGAAAAGAACCCAGGACCTGCCCCCAGCCGGTTCTCTATGACTGAACTACAAGGCCCTTTAATGATGGGCACCTTTAGCAGTTTGATATCGAAGAGTAGATTTCTACTTCCAACAGCTTGAATTTCATATTGCAATAGATTTAACTGAAGCCCTTCGGAATGCGCGTAGGATAAACGACAAGCAAAACGCCCCGCTTTTCCGGTGATTTTGGAATAAAAATGGGTAAAAATTATTGTTGGAAATTGTTATTATCGAATTTTTGTAATTTCAGCAATCCCAATTCCCTATACTAAACTAATTGCCCATTTTAAAGCTACCCAGATCGTAGAAATTGCGATCTGAACACTCCAAATTGTGATTTTGGCAAGAATTCCTTTACCGAATTCTGGCCAATAGGAAGCGTTTTAGTTAGCCGTTATACAGCTCCTTCGGAATGAAGCTGAATCTGTGTTACCTCTCAAACTTCAAATTCAGGTTTCGCCATCACATAAAGAAAACACAAATTTCCACTTACACAAATTATGTACATAATATCCAATGACATAATTATATCCTTGGCCTATTTCTGCTTGCATACTGGGAAAATAAAACTAAATTCCATGTTACTCTGTTTCTGATTGTACCCACTGTGTCTATTAATCCTGGCTCTAATTTGGCCCAATTTTAGGGTTTGCAATACCCACATTCTTATAGAAATATAATTTTTTGACGACTTAAAAACGAATGCCCAAATTTCTAATTACAAGCATGATAGCTAAATTAGAAAAGTTCACGTTATTCTGCTTGTGATATTACACTCTGTCCATTAATCCTGGCTCTACTTTGGCCCAGTTTCAGGGTTGGCAATACCCACATTTTTATATAAATATAATTCTTAGATGACTAATAAACTGAAACCCAAATTTCTAATTACAAGCATGATAGCTAAATTGGAAATTTCTCATTAAAGAAAACCCCAAAAGTGAACCGGTGACAGAACAAGCCAAAAAGGTGCCAGAATGTTCCTAAATCCAACATAGCTTGAGATCTCACAGCCATGATGAATTTCTTCTCCCAAGGATGCCTCACAATACAAACAGAAGCACAAATTCTCTATTTTATCATTATTAAGCTTTTTTAAAGTCTAACATATGCCCTCGTTTTTAATATCTAGACTCCATAAAGAACCAGATCAAAGAAAATGGATTTGTAAACAAATACCCAACAAAATCATTCCATCAAATTCCAAAAGCACGCTGAAATCATGAACAAAAAATATCAAAAACAAAAACCAAGTTAAAAAAGAAACTAATAATGCCTTATACCAGGAGCAAAGCTAAGAGTTTCCTCCTTTTCCCATTGGCCTGGATGCAAACATATAAACCAACGCAAATATCAAAATCAAACATATAAAGGAGGATAATTTACTGACCTTCCCTGACTTTATGAGGGCAGTATTTCCCTCTTCTAATAGAGCAGTTTCCAATGATCCTTCCCCTTCAACGCCCATCTCAGATCTCTGTGTTTCTGGGTCTGTCTGTTATCTGTTTAGAGAAAATACAATGAAATCCCTGGCTATAAAAAGTGAGGGGGAGGATGGATGAAGGTTACTTATCGGGTACGGGAAGGAAGATGCTTATTGGTCACCATCTACCAGTCCAAATAAATATAAATAGAAAAAGAGATGATAATCAGTGATGATGTTGATCAGACCTACCAGTCCCATTAAACACGGAATGCAGGCCGCCCACTCTATCCAATCAGGGTGAAGTCGAGGTGTCTCACCCTTAGAAGGAACCCGCAGAATCTCCATAAAGGGTTATTATTAGTGGTACGAAATCTCATTAAGGTTAGATCACTGTAATGACAGCTTCTATATTCAAGGATATCACAATTTACGCCATTTATGGGTCATGATGGGTGGAAAGGAAATTATCGTTAATACAGATTTATTTTCTCCGGAGATTTGTTAGGAATGGAAAGGATAAAAGAAATATAAATTAAATATTAAAAATTAAATTTATATTAATTTTTTAAAAGATAATGATTAATAATAATTAAAAATAATAATTTTTTTTTGTTTTTCTATAATAATAGGAAGTTGTCTAAAAATACAACACTTTTTTTGGCCGGAATCCCGTAATTCAAAGAACCTTAATTTAAAGAAGGTAGACAGAGTTTCGATTGTTTTGGAATTTTGATTGATTTTTCGAGTATTTGGATCAGTTAAAATGGGGTAAAATCCCATGGACAAAGTTTCATAGAGAAACTCTGCACTACACCCTTGAAACTCTGCCCCCACCTGAAATTTTCACCAAATACCAAGAAAAACTCTACCTAAAAAACAATAAAAAAAATACAAAATATTATTGTTTTAAATAAAATTTAATAATAATAATAATCTAATTTTTCATACTACCTTCTTTCCTCAAACCACTCCAATCTCAAATTGTATCTCATTTATTACAATCACAAAAATATATTAATAATTTTAGTTTACAATATAATATTAACTTATTAATTAAAATTGTATACTAAATAATAATAATAAAATTAAAATGATTTTTGAGAATGTATTAAGTGGTTATGAAATGATTGCTAAAATTAGAAAAGGAAGTTTTGATTTAGTCACGAGGATAAGGCGTTTGTATGCATTTTGTTCACTTGGAAATAAAATAATATTGCCATTTTCTGATCTATTAAATCAATTCGACATAATCAAATCTCTTAGAGGAAGTCAGAAATTGGTAGCAAACTTTGCTTTCAAGGTGGAATAATGGCTGGCATTTTTTTATGAATTTTTAATAAAAAATATATGACAAAGTGTAAAGTTAAAGGTTTTGTTTCAACATTAAAACATGAGGATTTTTTTCTCACAATTATAAACTAGCATTTGCTCCTTGAGGGATAAAAGTGGGTGCAAGTTGACAGGTTCTCACAATTGAATGACCAATTCATATAACCATTGATCACTTTATTAGTTGATCATTTATCGACATATCCTCCTCATTTATCAACTGTGATCACAACAAAATAAATCTTAGAGCAACATAAATATTCTTTTGTCAATGAAGATACTTTTATTCTTCTAAGTTCTTGATCTCTCAATCTTGTTTCGCATGTGTGCAGGCAAACTAGTCAATTTTCCTGAGCATCTTCAACAACGCATAGGAGCGGGAATAAGTATTTCACACATCATCAACATTTCCAAGTATGGCGTGCTTCATGTAGGGATTTTTCTATCTCCTCGTAGCATCTAGAGGGAGTCGACCACCCCAACCATTGCTTTAAGCAATTTGCAGTTAGCACCCATCCACCGGTCGGCTCTACTTGGACTACGAATTACTGAAGATTGATCGCAAGGTGATACAATAAACAGTCGGGCTTCCTAGGTAATTTGCCCCTTGAGGGGCAAAAATGAACGTCGGTAGGAAAAGAAGAAAGTTAGAAGGAACAAAAACATAGGCACAAGCAACGAAGGATATTGGTAGGAAAAGAGCAAAGTTTGTAACAATCTCAGATTACAAATACATAAACACTGAACCCATAACAAAAAATAATGTTAAGTTCATCAACACAATGAGCCAACTACAATTGTTTTTCTCACAATCTTTGTAGTAGTAATCTCAACACTAATATGGTCTTTGTCGACAGCTTATGGTTTGCTGCGTGTGGTCGATACCGATTGATATTGGTCGTGGCCAACTAACTTGACTCGACTCGACTCGACTGACAATGGCCGGTAAGAGACCGACTTGACTTACAACTTTATGAATATATATGGTTCAATAAACTTGAACAACCCTTTATACAAAACTTCGACTAATTTTCAAAGACCTGACTTCTTTTACAGCAAAATGACCACTTTAAAGACTCGACCAGTTAACTCCATTTTGACAACCTCGACCAACGTATGTAATATGTCGACCAAAAAAGAAAACATGACTAAGTATTATAAGGGACCGACCAAGATATGCCATATCGACCACTTTTGTACATACCCGACCCTTCATATCAACTTCAACCAAAAAGCATTACAACTTGTATATGTCGAACTTCAACTAAAAACATCAACCGACCATTTTTTTTAAATTTTCGACCATATGAAGAATCGACCATAATATAACTTTACATGACGGTCGACCACTTTTTAGAAATAACGTTGGCTCGACCAAGAGGGGGTCCACCACAATTCACCATCGACTCAACAAATTTATGATATTAACCACGTCAAATATTCTGAAACGCCATGCATTTAGCACTCTATAACTCGCATCGGTTTGTTAAATATACCATATTGTCGACTAGACTTTGCATCATGAGAAGACAGATGATCATCGGTGTGCAACAATATTCAATAATCCAATGCATCTATCATCGACGGTTACATTATTTGATGACGCACATTTGGAGTCGAGCTTGAGTATCTCGGTGCTCTTTAGCTTCACACACCCGTATGCCCACAACTCCTCCAAAGATGTTGGTATTTCACCCGTATGCTTTGATTATGTTATCAATTGCTAATGACCAAATATTTGTTTGCAGAATGGATGGTATAGTATAGTAGGTGAGTGTTTATTTTCTAAGGAAACTCCAAATTTGGAGATTTGCTGTGCGTTTCATTTTGGGCGGTTTAGGTTGCTGCTCAGCAGCAAACATTTGAATCGAGGGCCATCAACTAAGTTTAGGTTCCCCTAGATTCATATCTAGTCCCAAAAGCAGATGCAGCAGAGCCAGTAGCCACGGTTCCATATTGAGAGCTGGATTATTCTATTTGTCAGAGTGGTCGAGATTAATATTTTGTTAGAGATCAAAGTCAAGAGACTGACCTGCTCTCCAACTATGGAAGCCGACCAGCATTAGAATTGACTAAGAGTGCTTCATTTGAGATAAAAATACCAACTAGCAAAAGAAGTCGACGATTAAATGCATAGAACTTTATTGAAACTGTTGACCACGGACAAGGGAGACAACTAGTCGGTTGTCAACTTGGATACAGTAATCATGTGTATTTAAGAGTTTTACGAAGATAGACAATAATGACCGACAGTCTTGGTCAAACATAGATCCGACTACCATGCAGCCCTTTGAAATTTGAATACACAAAACTTTGTCCAAAGTTTGGCTTCCAGGGTTTCTGTTGGTTTGGAGACTCGGAAGGCGAAATTCATTGCTCTGAATAGACGAGTACTGGTCCTTCCACCTTCACGTCGCGCGGTATTGGTCCTGCATTTGTCATTGTTGGTAGCTCTTCTAACCCGGACATCCCAACAACATTTGTCGCATTCTCCAAGTCACGTATGCTCTTCAGCTTCACACACTCGTCTGCCCACAACTCCTCCAAAGATGTCAATGGCTCCATAGGTCATTGTACATAGTTAGAATATGTCAATCTATTGTTATATTTTTTTATATTAATGTAAATAATATAATAATAAAATGCTATTGTTAATACTAAATTTACTCAAATTTCAAGCGGGATCTATTATAAATCCACGTCGGCTAGATTCACTATTATAAATCTTGAGAGAAAGCACAATCTCAGTAAGCATTGATAAAGTTAATTGATAAGAGTTTTTTCCATATTATCTAGATTTGATCCTCATTAACCCTAAGTCTAAAAACCCATAGAGTTTTATTGCTTGGTTGTATATCATATGTGGAAAGGGGTGTTACTTTTTAGATGCCCCATGCCATAGCTTTGACTTAATGTGTATATTTTGGATGTATCACTTACTGATGTTATTGGGTACAACAACTATGAGATATAATATTTTTGCTAATGAAACCTATACCACTCGACTTAAATTTACCAATGCTCAAGTGCATCAAGAGTGATATGTATCTTTGTGTGTTTGCGATATATGATACATATATTAGGGTGACATTGTAAATGTATTCAACTATCGTATTATTAATAGAGGTCTCAATTTTAAGTAAGATTTTAAGCTTCCCTCTCAAATATCATATCAATGCTCTAAATCTCTCTCAATTGTTGATAATGTCTTAGGTACTTTTCTTAGTAATGTATCATGACTGATATAGATATAAGGTTGATATTGCAAATATATTCGACTATGGAATCATTAATAGAGGTTTCGAGTTTAAGTAATATTATGAAGCTTCCCTCTCATATATCAATACTCTAAATCCCTCCCAATGATTAGGAATGCCTTGGATAAATTTATTAGTAATATCTTGGGTAAATTTATTATCCTAGATCCAAAGACAAAAAATATTTTACACACAACGGTTGCTAAAATTTACAGTTTTTCAATTTCGGTAAATAACTTCATGATAAATTGCGTTGGAAAGCAAGCATTATCGCTAAACATAATTATCGAATTACGAACATAGCACATTCAATTTCAAAATTTGTCTCCAACATGGGCAAGTTACAACTTTTCCTTTGAAGGTAAAGAATCATCAAGTAACAAGTAGGAGAATAGTGAGTCGTCCCTAAGAAAAGACTCAATATTGAATCACGATTGAGTGGAAATAACAAAGTTTACATAAGCCACTGAATCTGCGATGTATGTGAAGTCCTTCACACATCTCGTGACAACACCTTTAGGAAGGGGAGGATGAGCCATGAATCTTAACATTACCTTTGAAATTTACCTTTACATTCACTTTTTCCAAGTTTGACTGCTTTTCAGTCCCAACTTTGTTTACATTCTTCTCATACTTAGCAGCTACAACTTTTTGTATCAACATTGTTACTTAAGTGGTACTTGTAACCAGCATTGAACAGTCTTGAATATTATATTATTTTTATTTTGTTGTAACATTACGTTGACCAACGGATTTATTTTAACCTATCTTGCCACTTTCTAATATGTTGCCTTCCTCTTAGTTAGTAATTAACAGCCTAAAATTAACATTGTTTTATCAAGTACTATTTCTAACCTACATAAGCAATCTTATATATGCTCTTATTTTATACTTCATTTCTTTATAAACAATGTTCAGAAGCACCTATATTTATTTCTTGCAACAACTTATCATCATTTATCCATGCTCCCCTTATCTTTTACAATCTACCTTTGTTCACTCTTCCAATGGTTAAATATATAGTATGTTTCTCTTTCGCCAAAGGCACCATCAAGATCATAACCACCGCACATTTTTTTTTGTAGGCATGTCGACAAATCTTGACATTGATCAAATCAATGCACGCAAAAGAGTTCTATATGCTCAAAAAAAAAACAAGCGTCAACACCTTCTATATAGAGATGCTCGTCAACTTGTTAATATCCCTTCCCCGTTGCACGTTGTCCAACATTCCCTAACACCCTCTCCACCATCCACATCTGCAGCACCCCATTCAACAAACTCTAGCCTCGATGGTGCACATCAACGATTTCGTACACTATTTGACAAACTATCTCTCATGAATGTATGCTCTATATGCATGGAATCTTATCCTGGAATTAAAACAAACCACTTTTGTGGTGCATATGCATGTTTTCGTTGTATCGCGGAAAAAAATGTCCACCGCTTTGCCTTGGCAAACAGCATGGATCCTGGCATACAACCATTTGTACTTGCAAGGATTACTCAAGTTGAAGAAATGCTCATTTCTCGTGTTAACCCAATCTTACAAGTCACTCATGCCCGTGGCGGACAATATACAAATTCTTGCCACACTATTAGCTTCACGTAAAACATTTCTAGCATTGCCACTTCCCTCCCTTGTTTACTTTCAGACATTGACATCTTTATTGTTCGCAAATGCATCCTACAAACAAGCCTTATGAATTCTTTATTAGTTGAGCACGTGTTCTTGCTGCTCTTGAATACAAACTATCAAATGACCCATACTACAAAGATGTTCAAGTTAACCCAATTGCATTATCTTTTTTGCCTCTTCAACCAACAGACATTTCATCCCTCCTTCATCATGTCACACCCGATGAAACCCCATTTTCTGACCATACCTCATCTTCTATTGTTCAACCACCCAGCTTCCTTGAACCCCATGAAGTACAATCCTCCTCCTTTATATCTACACAAACAAATTGTGGAATTGAGGTTGATGAAATCAAATGCTTCTTACCCAACTTTCAGAAGTGTTTACTTCTTCAATCCGAGAGACAATCTTACCTTCTCTAGACATAGCGTATATTTCCTGTAGGTGGCTAAAAAGTCTAAAAATCTCAAAAACTTGTAATCTTTCCGTTGGAATCATGAAAAAGGACTATTATACACAGAAAGGTTCCTAACTACTCAAGCAAAGCCAAAATACTAGACATACACAGGTCCTATATAGAATAATTCAAGGAATTCTTCCCCAGTGGACTCGTTGGTTATGTTTTGAGTAAAAACCCCCGAATAGCTAGTGTTGGCTATCATAGAGCAAGGGAGAGATAACTATTTAAATTCCCCTACGATTCTTGACTTGGATTCATGTCATTAACCATATAAGAGAGATGAAATCACAATCATTTGAGTGAGAGTGAGGAGAAGGAACCTGAATCCTGTAGGTTGACATTTGGATTCCTCCCATGAACAAGATCCAAAGTACTCTAATTTATGGATCTTGAAACTTGCACACTTAGAGAGACAAATACCCTTCTCAAATCTTATGACATCATGAAAGAATGAATCAAATCATGAACCAACAATAACACAGGTAAATCCTAATCGTTTATCAAGAAAATTCAACCTCCTACACCAATACAAATAAACAATAGTAATGATTGAACACCATATTGGGGGTGGGGAGATAATAGATCTCTATTTATCAATGAAAGAACTACAAGTATATGCTTACTTTATCTTGTCATTGGCACCTCCAAAAACACTGTCTTAGTCCCTCTGCATCCAAGCCACTAATTCCTCCGATCCTCCAATGCTTTTAAGCTCCCTCTTCGATAAAGTATGGAAGCCAATCAAATCAATGGACTTCACCGGTCAAGGGGGAAATGAATTCTTAGAAAGAAGGGTTTTTTAGGGGAATGGACATAAAAACTCTAGGAATCAAGACCAATTCTTCCAACATAATCTTAGTATGGATGCTTTACCCCTTATCTCTTCCATAGATGTCTTATTTATACATTTTGGGCATGGTTGAGACATTTGGGAGGGTGGTTTCGAGGATTTGCATGCGAAAAAACTACTTTTCCAACAATACAGTTTCATGATATTCGAGATGTTTTTATATTTGTATACATTTTCTAGGGCATGTGCTCCTTACAGGAAGGGAAGGAGCACACACATGCACCTTTCATGAAGGAAGGGTGCATGTGCCATAAAAACCATCTTTTCTTAGTGAAAAATGAGTTTGAAAGAGTTAGTAGCTTGTCCTGAAGTGGAATCAACATTTATGGATGGCTCCAACATCTTATTCAAGGCCTGCCACAACGATTAGGGACCCTTCATATGACATTAGGGACATGTAGATACTAGTTAGGGACAATTGTATATTGTTAGGAAGGATCTGATGCCATTAGGGTCATCGAGATGCCATTAGGTTCGTTAGGGTGCCATTAGGATCACGAAAGTGCCCATTTGTGCTATAACACAACCCAAACCTTAATTTAGAAGTCAGAGGTGCTAGCCTATCTTTTTTTGTATTATTTCTTCGTAGAATGAACAAGTCTTAACAATCCATGTTCTTCCTTGAAGTCGAGTTGATATTGTGACCTTTGAACAAGAAGTTATACAGAATACACACGAGAATTATTACAATGCAGTTTCAAGTTCCGTTTGAGGTAAGTAATTAAAGCATATTAAAACCTTTATAAATGCCCCATGCAATTAGTATGTCATTTACATGTACTATCATCCATTTACGCAGAACATTAAGTTTTGAGGGGTTGTTTACTTGGTTTAAGTATTGCGCTATCTTATTGTTAATTTAGGTTCAATTCCTTTGGAAAAGATTGATAGGTATAGTGACAAAGTGTTGTGGAGATGAAAGTTTGACATTTGATCCATAGAGTGAGGTATATTAATTTACATTAACAAATTTACTACAAACATCATCAATGAATATGGGGAAGCGCATATAATTTTTTGCAATAGATTTTTTCCTTAAAAATAATATATAAAAAACACTAATTTATAATAGAAATCATTAAAGAAAAACACATTTAATTATATAAATAATAATAATATCACATTTTTACTTAATAAAATATAAATAATACTTTATTATAATATATATATATATATATATATATATATTTTATACTGGTAAAGTTTAGAAGATACAAGTTAATTAAGAAAAAACAAAAGAATGGTATTTATAAAAACAAGTGAAATTAGTAGCAAAGTTGCTTATACTTGCCTCTTGGAAATGTTTCAATGTAGAAAACATGCATAAAATAAAATGATATTTGGATAGTATTCACAATTCAATAAATTGATACAGAATTAGAGCTTGAAGTTGATGTTCTCCTACCTTATATCGACTCTATCATTGGAGTTGCCGAATTTAAGGAATGCTATCATCTCTTTTTCTAGTTTGGGAAGCTTGGGGTGGAAGATATAAAAATGAGGTTCAAGAGGATATAGTATTAAGTGGTCCTACAACAATGAATGCATACGATAGTTTGATTGAGAAATCATGTAAAAGATAAATCAAATTATTAAGATTTCTAGTATATTTTAAAATCGTTGATTGAGTGAATTGAGTGTGGGTGGGTGGGAGGAATGTTGTTATACTCCCCACCTAGGTTCAAATTTCACTATGCGACATGTTATGTAACCTATATGTAACCGAGGTCTGTATTTTCCAAGTGAAAAAAAACTCTTACAATTAACCTAGATACTAAATTTTAAAAAATCATTGACTAAGATTGTAAATTTAAAAATAAATCTAGACATAGTGCCATCTATAAGGGATTTCTAGTGTCAATAAACAATGCCATGTGATTAATAGAACACTACAATTGATTACTAAATTGAACATCGTTGTTATTTTGTTTCATTAATTTAATATACTTTATATATACATTTAATTATTATATTATTTTAAATTGGATAATGATTATTTAAAAAAAATTGATATTATTTTGATTCATTCATTACTTTATCAAATTATGGTTGATTTACATGTCAAAGACAAGTCCTTAACCTTGGTTAATGACTTTCATAATCAATATTAAATATTAATAATTCTCATAATCAATATTAAATATTTTTTTATAAAAATAGGATATAAAAAGTATCATTAATTAGTTATATGGTGATCTTGATTGGTTATATGGTGATCTTGATTGGTTATGTATAGATATCATTTACCCATTGAGTGGTGTTTTTTATATGTCCAACTTAGCTCTAAAACCTACTATTACTAGGGTTATCATATGATTACCTTGAAAATGTCCATCATTATTAATTTTACAAAGGAAATATTTCACATCATTATCAATTTGACAAAGTAAATATAGTTAAATTTTTTTTTTAATTATTTTTATCATTCTCATTTGTTTACTTTAATTTATAATATAAGTCAACTTTGATTTGCAATTTAATTTCACAAAATTATAATGATTACATACGCCTTGGGGTTATGGCTAAAGCTTCCGTCCGAAAAATAATTATTAAATCTTGTTTATCTATAACCTTTATATTATCCCCTCTTTATTGAATAATTATAAGGGTTTCCACGTAATTATTGAATTTTGTTTTGTAAAGAGTTAACGATCAGATTGAACAACATATTCACTTCATTATAAACCTACCCCTAAGATACATGGTCAAATATGAAATATGGTCAAATATGAAAGCCCGTAGTTTGAACGCATCCGACGGTTATTAAATGGACACCTACGAATTGATAACTATTATGGCTGGGTAAATAAATATGAATGAGAGTGAAGTTAATTCAACACATTTATGAGCTTGCTCTCTTCGAGGTGTGAGCATGTACTTCGATCAAAAAGCATTACAACTTGAATATGTCAAACTTCGACTAAAAACATCAATCGACCATTTTTTTAAAATTTTTGACCATATGAAGAATCGACCATAATATAACTTTACATGACGGTCAACCACATTTTAGAAATAACGTTGGCTCAACCAAGAGGGGGTCCACGACAATTCACCATCGACTCAACAAATTTATGATCATATTAATCACGTCAAATATTCTGAAACGCCATGCATTTAGCACTCTATAACTCGCATCGGTTTGTTAAATATACCATCTTGTCGACCAGACTTTGCAACATGAGAAGACAGACGATCATCGATGTGCAACAATATTCAATAATCAAATGCATCTATCATCGACGGTTACATTATTTGATGACGCACATTTGGAGTCGGGCTTGACTATCTCGGTCGGGGTTTGAATCGACTGTCTCTATTGGAGTCTCACCCATCCACCAGTCGGAGTCTGGCATTGTTAGATAGTCGGTTATGGCTAACAATGAATCCCCGACCAACACCCATCGTCCATACTCGAACGGACCCGTCGGATGCTCTAGTCGCCAAGTCGACTGTCTACAAGATTTGCGTGCACATTCAAGTGCTCTTTCCAACCAACCATACTCGTCTCTCTTACCAGTCGATCACGCTCATTTTTCTTGATGGAAATAGTCTCTCTTGAAATGAGGTCTTTTGACAACAACGATTGTACATTTGTCGACAGGTATGCTGGAATTTGATGGTCGGCTTCGATAGTCGTGATAGGTGAAGAACGACTCTCTTCTATCTTCAGTGATGACTATCTTCTAATGGTCTCCTCCGGCAGTGAATCCTCTTGTACTTTGAATGGTTGTAATGGATTGAAAAGTTTAAAGAATCGACACAAAATTTTAAGTATCGACCAAGCTAAAATTTCGATAGCATTGACCAAAAAAACTATGTTGACAAAAAAAACAATAGTTTTGATAGTAATGAGTATTGACCACATACTTTTACAAATGCAATAAAATAAAAAAGATACTTGGTCGACCAAAAATATTACCAGCCACACCTATTTTGCTTGTCTTCAAATCACTCTAACAGTCGGTGGTCTATATAATGGGATTCGATAGGCAAACGAATGAAGCCACTTGTCAACAGTCGACATCACCAAGGTTTGAGAAACAACACCGTCGACTCGCAATCCATGTCGGCTATATTCTTCCAAGGGTAGCAGTTTCCATTAGTTGGCATTCGACAGGTTTATTACATTGCTATATTGGCATACATCGACCAAAGTTAATGGACAAAGAGTCGACATACTACATAAATGAAGCCACCCAAAAACAATAAGTTTTGATAGTAATGAGTATTGACCACATACTTTTAAAAATGCAATAAAATAAAAAAGATACTAGGTCAACCAAAAATATTACCAGCCACACCTATTTTGCTTGTCTTCAAATCACTGTAATAGTCGGTGGTCTATATAATGGGATTCGACAGGCAGACGAATGAAGCCACTTGTCAACAGCCAACATCTTCAAGGTTTGAGAAACAACACCATCGACTTGCAATCCACGTCAGCTATATTCTTCTAAGGGTAGCAGTTTCCATTCTTCCACGGGCAACAATATTCAGCAACGTCTATAATTTCCAAGCATTATTTTCTTCTTGCAGGTTGGTTCTTCAAAATAGAGCAAGTCGGCTCTTGCCTTCAACCAGCCAAGCATGTGTCGATGGTCGACACGACCAACCTTACCATCATGCCAACGGTCGACGGGTATAGATAAACAAAAATATTTTTCTTGGAACAAAATTATAACTTTATACCTTGTAAAACAAGTCGTCGAGAAGTCTGCTAGTAGTGAGAATATCTTGGCCAGAGTCGGCGATCAATGCTCCAAGGTTTCTGATTTCAACAATGTTGAATTGGCAGTCTAATGGATGGTCACAAAGGGGGGAAGGCACTTCTTCATGGCGGCCAACTCCCTCATCACGCATTTCTCGGCGACCAACTTCTTCTCAGAAAGGTGGCTCTCGCAAGGCCTCTTGCACAGTACCGTACATAATTTTCTCTTTTTGACGGCCACATCTCTAGCTCTTCTTCACCTCGCGGATATCTGATTCGACAAGTTTCAACTCGACCAACCCTGATAGGTTCCGATTCGACAAGTCTCGACAGGTTTCGAGTTCGACACACATACAACACTTCGACGGATTCAGCAACCTTCGACAGTTTCATGACATCGACCTTCTGCGTCAAATGTTGTTGGGATGTCCGAGTTAGAAGAGCTGCCAGCAGTGACAAATGCAGGACTAGTACCGCGCGACGTGAAGGTGGAAAACATAATTCTTTACTCGTCTATTCAGAACAACGAATTTCGCCTTCCGAGTCTCCAAACCAACATAAAACCCGGAAGCCAGACTTTGGACAAAGTTTTGTGTATTCAAATTTCAGAGGAATTGTGGTGCGTTGACTCCGTGTTTGATGCCGAAATTCCAATGGCCTGTCGGGGCTTCTGTTTAGTATAACTTATTTGGCATGCCGAAAATTTACGAATCACGTCGTGGTAATGAAGCATTTTCAGACTATTTGCAAGTAACGTTGGTTCAGGAAATTTATGTTTCCGTTAATAAATTCTCTTGTCAACACTAAAAAACGAGAATCAGGAACTCGTAGAGTCGTAAAGCTTAAAACATTGACCATTGGGATTTATTTTCATTTACTGCAGAGAGAATTTCTGTTTTGAGTAGAACGGACCACTGCCAGCGCCTACAACACCAGAGAAACAACAACACATTACCACCGAAAGCACCATCCATGTGGCAGGATTCCATTCGCTCTATGAGCGAGGGATCTAGCCGACGTGAATGATTACGCTTCTTGTTGGTGAACACCTACGATGTAATTAGATTAAATTTACATTTTTATTATAACTTTTAAATATTTTATCTATTTTTATTTTCTTAAAATTAATTTAGATTTTTTTTAAAGTTAATATATATTTTCTATAATAATATAAAAGTATAATAGTAGATAAAGTAAATAAAATTACAAAGTTAAATAATATAAAAATATAATAGTAGATAAAGTAAATAAAATTACAAAGTTAAATGTATTTGGTTATGTTTTCAAACCAAATTAATAAAAAGATTGATGTTGTTTATAATGTTTTAACATCAAGGGTGAACTTAATTTAAGCCTCCAATTAAAACAAGAAGAAACTATAGCATGGAAATTGGTGTAATGGCAAATAATCAAGTAGAGATCTATGCATTATACCTTAGACTCCTCGCCTTAAGATATCAAAAAGTCAAAATGATTAAGTATAGAGTCCTCACATTAAGATATCAAAAAGTCAAAATGATTAAATTTGTGAGAGACTACTATTATAATAAATCGAGTCAGAAGAGACAAAGACATGAGTGGATCAATGTTCATAATGATGCAAGGAGTTCAAGGATTAACGGTTCATTTTGAAATGATAGAAATTCTCCATGTCCAATGATCATGTAATTCATTGATGAACAAAATAACAAATAAAGTTGTTAAGGTAAGCAGAGTCCTAGTGAAGCAGCGCTTCCGAAGCAAGTACTTTGATGTTTTTGTTTTAGATGATGATCAAGATTAGGAAGTTCTTATGGTCTCATGGGTTTTTTGTGTTTAATTGTTATCTTAGTTATGATTAGCAGTA
This sequence comes from Larix kaempferi, assembly GCA_027924585.1. Lineage (NCBI taxonomy): Eukaryota > Viridiplantae > Streptophyta > Pinopsida > Pinales > Pinaceae > Larix > Larix kaempferi. The sequence continues at coordinate 12,255,518 of BSBM01000018.1, read as the reverse complement.
TATCAACCTGTTGGGTAGCTTTCATAGGTTGTCTCAAACTTCTTTTGTAAACTTAGGTTTTATAAGTGGTCTGGTTTCCCTTTGGAAAGGTCCATTATATCTATGATGTAACTGGTCTTCTAATCAATACAAATTTTTAGTCTTACAAAAAAAAGTAAAGGAGTCCTAGTTAAAAATGGGAGTGGTTGTTGCTTATGTTGATCCCATAGTTTCATAACTAATTATATCATGCATGACAATGTTTAAGATAACAAAGATAACTCTAATGGAGGATAACTACAAGTTAATTAGTATCAAAATATGCCAATACTTCAAATTCCAACTCATTGATAACACACCAATTATGCAATATAAAGCCTCAGTTTCAAATGAAAAATGGTCACTTTCTATTAAGGTGTGCCATTCATAACCTAATGGTTGTATAGACTAACCTAGAAGGAAACCTATACCATCAAATATATAGGTAAAGAGACCTTATGATATCTAGCAAATAAAGAAAGGATTGGAAATATATATTTTATTATGGAAGAAAGGAATCGGTAAGAATGGAAAATAATATTAGCATCCCAAGGTAACCTATTTGGGAGAATATCTTAAAAGATTTGGGCATGCCATTTGTGAACATTTAGCACTAAATAAATAATTTATAGCCATCCATTGTGCAGGGAATAAGAAACAACATCGATATACAATCCACACATGAAGTCATGGAATCCTAATTAATGGATAATATCCACACTATTGAGGATCGTTATATTGGATTGTTATGTAACAAGTCCATAGATGAATTATCTCCAAGATAATATGTTATTGAGGGACAAATACTCATAGTACAATCATGATACCCACATGGTGCAGTATGGTTAGGTGGGGCAAAGAGAAACACCCATCGATATTTAGATGCTACTAGTAAGACATACAATCTTAGTGGCTCGTTGGTGGAATCAAACAATAACATTTAAAAAAAATAAAGTCTATATAAAATTTGTTTAAAATAACTAAATAATGGTTGTTGGAATGTAAGAAAAGAGGTCGATCGATGTGAATAGCATGATATGGGCATAGTCACTAAAGGCGGGATGGGAGGGGGAGATAATAAAAGATAAAATTGGAAGGAATTTAAAGCAATTGAGGCACAACGAGAACATAGTGAACATAATCGAAAGAGTGATAGTGATTTCATGAATGAATCTTTATTAGAATAATGAACTTCCATACTTGTCATTTTTAATTAATTTTATGATGTAAGAACTCATATATTAGTAGTGCATATTATTTAATAGTTAAAATTGTTTTTCATGTTTTAGTCTAAGATGTGGGTTTTGTGAATAAAGTTTCCCTAATAAATAAGTTATAATGTTATGGAACCTTATTTTATGGTGCCCTAAATATTTATGAAGAAGTATAAGTGTACAATAAATGATTGTAATTACTTGTTTAAATATTTTGTTGTATCTCTTCAATTTTGATATATTTAGCAATATATGTCATAATGATATGCAAACACATTCATAAATAAATGTTTTATATTAATATTGGATTTAGATTTATCTAGTAGAAAGAAAATTCAAAATATTGAAATTCAAATATACATTGTAGCAATTCAATATTAATACTTGTAAAATCTCACAATTTCACTTTTGATTTTGAAATTGACACTTTTAGAATCCAATTTTGCACTTTATAAACACTAATATTCACACTTTCAAAATCAAAATTTATAGTTTCTAAGTTTAAATTCTTACTTATTAGACCAAATTTAATGAAATTGGTCTTTTGATATTGATTTTATAAGCTTTAGATTAAAGAATATAAAAATATCTATCACATTGTGTTTTTTCTCTTTCTTTTTTTGTGCATGTGTGTTATAATCAACACTAAATATTAATGTTGGTTTTTATAAGATTTAGATTATAAAAGATATATTACCATATAAATTGTATGCATGTGAAATTTGAGGTTAACCATGGAGGAAGTTCAAGAAAATCCAAAAACATTTTATAGTTTATGGTCTTAAAATTAAAAGCAAGATGCCATATCCTACCCTCATAGAAGTGGGTCTTTCCTCATTGCAAAAATGGCTATGACTAAGCACTAACTAGATACCTAATGTAAAAACACAAGACAACCAACATGAAAGACAAGAATTCCTAAGATTTCTTTAAACTCAAATTAAAGCCACTTGCATCTTATGAGTGGCCAACATAAAAATGCCAAGCCTTGAATAAATCATTGGAGAATAGAGGATGTTGTCACTTCGCAAAATATTGATACTATTAAAAATATGATCACATCTAAATTTAAGGAGAAATTGTGGTGTGATAAAGAAATAGAGAAAAAGAGACAATTAAAATATTACAAAGAGGCAATTAACCTTAATCTAGAAGATCAAAAGTATCTTTTTGTTACAGATAGCGCAAAGAAGAAAATGTGACATTGTTAAAATAAGAACAAACTCTCGTGAGCTTCAAAATGAAACACAACATTGGACAATTCCTAAAACATCAAGAGATGAAATGATTTGTCATTTTATGATACTAAGAAGGTCAAAGACGAGAATCACTTTTTCTTAGATTGTTCTACATATGCTTACATTAAATCTCAATTTCAAAATATATGTAACAATATCGACCTTCCTAACTAATTAACTCATGAAAACTATGTAAATTTAGGAAAACTTCTCTCCAAACTCTTATAGAATAGAAATAAAATTATAAAATAAATCAATTAATTCCTTAATATTTTTCTTAAAATAAGATAAAACAAAATATCATAAAACCTAATATAAATTTATTTTAATATAGAACTTCTTTGTTTTCTTTTAATTCTTCTAAATAATAAAGGCCATGAGCTAGGAGTCTGCTACTAGTTAAGCTTATCATTTGCCATTGTTTATTTCTTTTATTTTGAGCACTTCTCTTTGTCGATAATGTGTCTCTCCTCGCCACATTAAAGCAAAGCTCTTGCCATCTCGACACATTAACGAAAGGGACAATCGTGCTTAGTGGAGGACCTTGCATTTGAAATTGAAATTTACTCGCGGTTTTTAAGATGACATAGTAAGGTTTAGAATTTCGTATCTTCAGTCATATTAGAGATTCATATCTCTCTAAGGATATTGTATTGTTGTCTATGATTCAACACTTTGAATATCAAGCAAATGGAGTTTTATTCGTGTTAGAAAAAAAAGGTTTGGAATTTTGTATTTATATCATTAATTGATACTTTAAAGTTATAATTATGTATTTTTTAAATAATTATTGACAAAATGTTATATATATGAATATTTTATTTTATCATTGTAATTTAAATTTATTACAAAATAATATTTTTATTAATTCAAAAGTATATTTTTGATATAAAAAAATTAATTAAACTCAATGACGAAAAAAAAATAAAAAAAAATAAATTCATTGAAAGTATAGTTATGACTAGGTATTTAATTTATAAAAACAAGATAAACAACATGGGAGACAAGAGGCTTCCTAAAATTGCATCATACTCTAATCAAAACCTTTTGTGACTTTAAGCAAGGTTGGCATAAAGATGCCAAGTCTTGGTTAAATCATTTGAGAGTCAAGGAAAAGTTCACTATACATAATAGTGCTAATATTAAAAGTATTAACACATCTATATTTAAGAAGAAGTTGTGGTGTGATAAAGAGTTAGAGGATATGAGCAAATTAAGATATTATAAGGAGGTGATAAACCCTAATCTAGAAAATCTAATGTGTCTCTTTGTTTAACTAGAGTAGAGAAGCAAAACAACATTGTTAAAATAAGAACAAACTCTCACGAACTCCATAGTGAAATAAAGCATTAGACAAATCCTAAAACGTCACAGGATGAAAGAATTTGTCATCATTGTGACACTAACAAGGTTGAAGATGAAAATCATTTTCTCATAGAATGTCACACATTTTTTTCCTCATAAAAAAATCACAGCTCATTTATATTTTAAATCAACCACATCGTTTAGAGACCATAAAGGCCTTACATATATGAAAACACTGTAATATCTTACTATCTTGATGGTCTCTATGGCCATATACAAAAAACAAAGATGTTGTTTAAGGTAAAAAGAAACTAATTGTTCAGTATGTAGCTCAAAAATGAAAAACAATTTTTTACATGACATCAAACAAATAATAACTATGAATCGGTGCTAGATATGTCATCTCTCAACCTTGGGAGTGTTCTTGAACCTGTACAAAAAAAGTAAGAAAAAGGAATCATCCAGGATGAGGTATTGGATTATGCTCCATGAGGGTATCATTAACCAATTCCCATCGATGCCATATACCATCTCCCAACTACAATACATCCTTAGACAGTTGATCTTCCAGGGCAATTCTCTCTCTATAAACATGTTGGAAATTGATCTCCTCAAACAAATCCACAATGCAAATCAGATCCTCATAGATGGGCCTCAACGAGGTGGTTTTTTGGGGCTTCTTCAATCTCATCCAATCCACCACTAATTTAGAGTCCCTATTGAGGGAAAAATGACACAAGGGTGAGTAATCCTCCCTCTTTGGTGGTTAAGGCTTTGAGATTGTCAACAAGGCCCATTATTGTAGTACAGAAAGAAAATGTGAGTGACCCCAAATTGGTCCTACAAGCCCTTGTTAGTAAAAACAAAAACAAAATGAAATAAAAATTGAAAATAACTTGAAAACGAGTGAGGAAATGAAAACCACAACAATAAGAAAATACTCGAACCAAATTGGTTTACCCAATGGTCAAGTTGTTACATGTAGTGTCACGTATGAGGTGTGGGGTTCAAGGGAATCCAACAATCTCCCTTAGGGAGGTCCTTTTTGTCCACACTAAATGCTAAATAACTTGAGAGAACAATGAGAGAAACATTTGCCCCTTGGAGGAAGCTAGAAAGGGAGCTTGAAGAATGCTAGTAGATATGGAAGAGGTGGAAGAAGTTCAAACACAATTCCAACAACATAATGTAATGTCCCCATCCCTCAATCCAGCTAGCAGGAGGGGACATTAACTAAATCGGGGCCCCAAAATTTCATCCCATAGCCATAATTATGAATTCATACAACTAAATGCATGTGTAGACATGTAAATGAAAACATACAGTGGAAATACAATTGATCCACACACACATAACATGCAATTCCAAGCATAATTGTCACAGACATATAAATAAAAATCATTGCACATCAGATATAAAAGAATATTTATCTTTAAACAAAGAAGATCCAAGCAATTGGTTGTGTAAGAGCGATTTTCCACCCAGCCATAGGCACTCTGTCCAACATATACTATTTCTGGTGAGAGGCCACCCCCAAGCTGGGCCACGAGTCCACCATGGCGAAGGAAACACCTACAGGCTTCTATCTCTCATCCCATAACCCATTCTACTTACTGTGCTTAGCCAAAAAGCTCAACTAGAGCTCTACAGGGATCTCATTAAGCCATCACAGCCATGGCACTCTTTCCAAATGTCCCACATAACATAAGGAAGGAATTTCCCTTCACTGATTCACAATTCCATCAAGAAATCCAACCCTTACAGTGCTTACCAGTGTGTGCAGTAAAATTCCAACCTGTTGTATGATAATGGAGAGTCTCCTGCAACATCAATCCATGGCTTCTCAAGCATCCAAAAGTGGCATAACTCAATGGGTAAAGGTTCATAGCTTGTCCAACCTCCATGCTCACCTACAACCATCTATTTTCCCTTCCAAAAATGCAGCTCTGTCTGCAAATTCGAATTTACGGGTGTAAAAATAATTTGCTAATGGTCATGAACAACAATGGAAAATTCTATGTAGTGTAGAAGCATACATGAGAGAATGAGAATGATCAAAAGAGTGTTGACTTCAAGGATATGAGGTAAGGGTGAAAAGACAACTAACATAGCTTTTGACCATAGAAGAAATATGACTACTGATAGCTGACATAACTATCACAACTTCCATGCTTCAATAACTACATGAAATGAATTTTCCACCAAACTCACACATGCATTCAATGATTGGATTTAATAGTCAAAAGAAGGTAATTGGATTATTTAAGGCACATGGCAGATTTTGAATGAGTTCTAAGGTTGACACATAGAAACATAGGATTGGGTTTTCCTAGAGGCCCCCCTTCCTCTTTCCCTCTGGTGGAATCATAGCCCCTCTAATGCTCTTTACACATCCATCTTGAACAATTTTATTAATTTTCAACATAATATTTACATACATTTCGAATTGGCATGGCAAGCCAATCATGTGGTTCAAATAAAAATATATACACCATACATGCCTAGCCATTCACTAGTTGGGCCTTGGCCTTGAGCTCCACACTAGGAATCCATACTAGCATATTTACATCATTTACATAATTTTGATTAAATATATTCCAAGTCAAAATTGGGGGTATTACAATCCCCTCCCCCTTAGAATAACACCGTCCTCGGTGTTTGCTCAAAATTAGAACAAAAATAGATATGCCTCTCTCATGGCATCCTCCAACTCCCATGTAGCCTCATCGGGACCGAAGTGCTTCGATTGCACCTTTACCTGTCTGATGGCTCGGTTCCAGAGCAATGTTGCCTTCATGTCTAGGATGCATAGTGGCTCGGTTTGGAACTCTCCCTCAGGTTCCACCTGAATCACATCCCAATCAATCACATGGTTAGAATCGTGTGCATATTTCTTAAGCAAAGAAACATGAAAAACACAATGAGCTCTAATGTTAGTAGGCAATGCAATTCTATATGCAACTGGCCCTATTCTTTCAAGCACTTCAAATGACCCACAATATCTTGGAGACAGCTTGGCACAACTTCCAAGCTTCAAGGAACTCTTCATTGGCTTCACTCTAAGGTAAACATGATCCCCAACACTAAATTCTCTATGCATTCTATTCTTATATGCATAGCTTTTCTACCTATCTTGGACTACCTTTAAATTCTGCCTAATTTTTGCAACCTCTTGTTCCATTTCTTGAAGCAATTATGGCCCAATTACAATTATGTTCATTGGATTCTCCCATGTCACTAGTCTCATGCACTTTCTACCATATAGAACTTCAAATGGACTCATGCCCAATGAAGCTTGCTGCCCATTGTTATATGAAAACTCTACCAAGTGTAGATAATCTTCCCACTTGGATGGTTTGTCCCTCACATACATGCGAAGCATGTCTTCAAGAATATGATTTACTCTTTTAGTTTGTCCATCTATTAGTGGATAGTAGGCAGTGCTAAAATTCACTTGCGTTCCCAAGGCTGCAAAAATACTTTTCCAAAAATTCGAAGTGAACTTAGTATCCCTGTCTAAAATTATTGCTTAGGAAATCCATGCAATTTGAAAATTTCCTTCATGAAAATCTTTGCAATGGCATCTACTTTATAGGTGGATTTAACTGGAATAAAATGTGCTAATTTTGACAATTTATCCACCACAACCATGATATATAATCATGTTTGTTAGGATAATTAATACTCCATCCTTGTCCTACCTAGCATTATTTCTTTTTTCCTAGTAGTTAATGATGTCATTTCCCCCCTAGTGGTGTGCAGATGTCATCTAGGATCCATCAGCCACCTAATGCGCCCTGCATGCATCATTTAAGGACCACTTAAGCCAATTCCCTCTATTTTAGGAGCCAACTCAGTGTTCCAGTTTAGTCCACCTGAGTTAGTTGACTCTTATGGGGGGTTTATACTCCGATTGCCACTGATTGTGGCCTCATGTGCCCTTCTCTGAGTGATTTGCATGACAAACTCACTAATGCACCCTCCTTGGTCAGTTAACTGATTGTGTCTTCAGTTAACCGAGTTTAGGTTCAATTGAGTTGAGTTTGGGTCTTTTGGATCACTCCAGTGGTGACAATTCCTATGCTAGACAGACTGAGACTCGAATTCTCCCAAGTGATTCGAATTCTCTCCATTGTAACATCATTGTTGACTATATTGATTATTGGATCATGTGACATTATTCTGTTCCTATCTGAGTTCCCATGCATGTTCAATTGTCTGCTCTTTTTTACTGCAATTTTCACTGTAACTCAATTTCTCTTCTCATTCTTTCTTTGTGAGGTATACTCAGCTCCATGATCTACTGTGATTTAGAATTTCACATGGTATCAGAGCTCAGTGAGCGTCGGTTGAGAAACTACTTTCAATAGTGTGCCAGAAGCCTTTGGATTTCCACAGCATATCCTGGTGCCATTGCATTAAATTCATTGGAGAAATCCTTTGAGGTCTATCCAGGTGTGAAGGATACAGATAAAAGTGCATATTGTCCTAAAGCAATGCTCAGTAGTAGTATATCTCCAAAAATTAAGAGTTTTTTGCAAGTTATTGAAAGTTTTTCAGTGCAATAGTAGCAGCAGTACCACATTGTATTCGCTCCAGCAGTTCTAATGGAGAATTCGAATGCTCCTCTCTCTTCCAGGATCCTGACACCCTTCAATATCTTGATTGGAGGGATGATATGCAAATGGTCTTGCGCAAAAAGTCATTGCACAGGGTAACAATGGGAAAGGAGTTCAAACCTCAAGCAACTGTTGAGAAGGCCAAGTATCTGAATAGATTAGATGAAGCATTTGGTTTCATGTGTATTCATATTTCCATAGATTTACTCTTCCACCTCGATGGATTGAAGACTTCAAAAGAGGTTTGGTTGAAGTTGGAGACCCTCTTCGACAAACAAGATGAACTAAGGGGCCATATTCTGGAGAACGAGTTGATTGCTCTTCAACCCAATGGTGCCAAAACCATCCAACAATTATTTTCCAAATTCAAATCTTTGGTCATGAAATGCAAGCAGTGTGTCATTGAGAAGAATGATGAGCAGTTGGTGCTATCCATTCTGAGCAATCTAGGTCCTGAGTTCTCCATCTTTGTTTTTACATTCCATTCAGGGAGATTGTCAATCCATGGTTGTAAAATGCCATCTTTAGATGTTTTCACTGAATCTCTCATCCAGGAACAAGAAAAATTGATTCAGATGGGCGCCTTGAAGGCCTCCAAAAATCAAGCTCTTATGGATGGAGAGTCAAAAAGTGCAAATGCAAAAGGGAAGCAAAAGGGAAAAGAGAAGAAGCAATTTGAACCCAAGCATAATTCCAATTCTAGTCCATCGGAAGGAGCCTCTAGCTCCAAGAAGGACAAACAAAAGAAATTTGAGAAATCCAAGTGTACATACTGCAAGAAGGGTAACCACCCTGAGAGTTCTTTTATGAAGAAGACCATAGATCAAATGGAAAAACTCCTTGAACAACATAACATTTCCCTCCTTGAAGGTGCAAGGAAGACTGATCCAAGTGGCAATTCAGAAGATCATGAGAGATGCCATTCATTGAAGGCTGGATTCTCACAATCCCAAGCTTTTCTTATTGACTTTGGAGCCTCCAACCACATGGTTGCCTCCAGAGAGCCATTTTCTTCATTAGATCTCACCGATGGACCCAACATACACATGGGAGATGACTCTCAAATCTTTCTTGGAGGGAAGGGTACTATACAACTTGAGCATGTAAAGTTCAACAATGTGTTGTGTGTGCCTTCTCTAGGAGCTAATTTGTTATCTTTTTATCAAATGACACACACAAGTTCACCAAAGAAAGTAGTATTTGGACCTGACATAGTTGAGGTTACAAAGATCTCATCTGGGAATTTGATAGCCAAAGGAATTGCAAACCATGCCTCCAAGGCATATGAGTTCTCCTGCTTCTTTCCATACTCACATCAAAGTGCTCTCTTGACTCATGCAAATGAGACAAGCAGCCTCTGGCATGAAAGATTCAGACACCTAAACTTCAACTACCTACAACAGTTGCACAAGGAAGAGATGGTTGAAGGTTTTCTGAACATAATGTTCTCTCAAGGAATTTATAGAGGTTGCTTGGTAGGGAAGCACCTAGAGCAAAAGTATGATGTTGGGAAGGCAAAGAGAGCTTCCTCCATATTGGATCTGATTCATAATGATGTTTCAGGATTGATGCCCATTGCTTTAATGAATGGATCTAGATACCTTCTGACCTTAATTGATGACTACTCTAGGTTTTGTTGGATCTACTTTCTCAAACAGAAATTTGAGGTATTCGAAAGCTTCAAAGTTTTCAAAGCCTTAGTTGAGAACATTGCTGGAAGGAAGATCAAGGCACTCAGATCAGATAATGGAGGGGAGTACATCAAGAAGGAGTTGTGCTTCCGAAGGTATTCAAATGCAACATTATGTCCCATACACACCACAACAAAATAGTGTAGCAGAGAGGAAGAATAGACCATTGAAAGAGATGGCTACCTGCTTGCTTGAAGCAAGAGATCTCCAATCAAATCTTTGGGAAGAAGCAGTGAACTGTGCCACATACATTCAGAATAGGGTACCCCACAAATCTATTGATGGGGTCACTCCATTCGAAGCATTGAAGGGACACAAACCTGATGTCTCTCATTTGAGGGTTTTAGGATCCAAGGCATGGGCCAAAATCCCCTCCGACAAGAGGAAAGCACTTCAACCTCAAAGTAGTGAATGCATTCTTCTTGGATGTGCAGAAGATGCAAAAGCTTACAAACTGATGGAGATTGCAACCAAGAGATGCTTCATTAAAAGAAGTGTTCAATTCAATGAGGATGCATTTCATGATCTACAACCAGTTGAAGAAGAAGGTATAACTGATCTACCTTTTCCATTTGCTCCTAATGATGTTTCTACAGGTGATCCACATTCAGATTCTGAAGAAGAAGATCAATATGATTCAAATCTAGATATTGAGTATGAAGATATAGGAGATTTAGGTCTAGCACCTACTCCTAATCCAAAGCCTAAATGGGCTCAAAAGCTTATTGAGGCAGCTGAGGACATTGCTAGAGATCCATCTGACTACAAAAGAAAAAGATCTCAATACCAAGGTGCAAACATTGCACTTTTCCATACAGATTCACTTCTCCCTGAGAGGTGCTTCATGATGGTGGGGTCCGATCCAAAGTCTTACAGAAAGGCTTGCCATGATCCAAGATGGCAAGCAGCCATGGATGAAGAACATGAGTCACTGTAGAATAATGAGACATGGGATCTTGTCTCTCTTCCCCCAGGGAGGAAACTAGTTCAGTGCAAATGGATCTACAAAACAAAGCTTGCATCTGATGGATCTACAACCAAGTACAAGGCTTGGTTGGTTGCAAATGGGTACTCACAAGTTCAAGGTTTGGAATACAATGAGACATTCGCTCTTGTAGCACGAATGGATTCAGTAAGGGTTGTTTTGGCCATTGCAGCTTTGAATGATGCGAGGTACATCACATGGATGTAAAGAGTGCCTTCTTGGATGGTGACTTAGAACAAGTTATACAACTTGACGAGAACTCGATTTTGTTCTCGTTTTTTGGGGGGTCAATCTTAGTTGTTGTTTTTACCTCCGTTTCATAAAGTGTGTATACTGGTAGCACCATTTTTAATTTTGAGCCATTTTGGGGGGATTTTGAAACTTCTTGATCATAAGAAAACTATAACTTTTATTTACAAGTGTATTTTCAAAGTTTACAAAAAAAATACATTTAGTAGCTAGTTATAGTTCAAAATTACATACATTTTCAATTTTTTTTAACATTTAGAAGCTAGTTAGAATGAAAAATATATATATTTTTTGGAATTTTTTTCTTTATACTTTTCTCTTAAACAAGTTATTTCTTTGGGCAAATTTGTTAAAAATTGAGAAAATAAAGACATTTCAAACAATTTTTAATGTATTTTCAGAGATTTTATGTATAAAAATGATATTGTTTAACATTATTTCCATAAAGTGATGATTCATATCAGCTCAACAAAAAGTACACCATATATTTGTAAATAACATAATATTTATTCTCAAAATAAAATCTTAATTTCGAAACATTACAAAAACACCTTATCAAAAAATTTTCAAATTTGACATTTTCCTCGATGACATGAAACTAATAAAAAGAAATATGCATCCAAAATCTTCATCGAAATTACATTTTCTACAACTTGGCTCTCTTCCTGAACCTCAATATGCTCTTAGTAAACTTTAAAAACCATATCAAATTATTTAAACACCATAATAAACTATTAAACAAACAACTATAAAAATATATAATTTAAATTTAAAACATAATATCATAAAAAAAATCATTATATTTTTTTAAAATGTAAATTGTTAATAATAATAATAGTAATAATAATAATAATAACACACTATACCAGATATATATAATATAACATATCAAAAATAACATAAAACATATAAAATAACAAATAATACAACATATACTAGGGTTGGCAGGTGCAGGTGGAGTCAATTTCGACTCGGAAGGAAACAAAATGAAAGAATACGCTTGGGGTATCGGAAGAAGGACCAACAATGATGCGGAGTGGCTAGCACTAATAAAAGGATTAGATTTAGCCAGGAGCGATGATCTTGAAGAATTAGTGGTGCTTGGGGACTCAATGTTAGTCATAAGAGAAGCAAGAAATTTAATTAAGAATCGAAAGAGTCCCGCTACGAAGATTCATCGTCTTTTCAAGTGTATAGTTACTGATTACAAAGTCATCAATTTTCTTCATTTGTTGCGATCCAACAATTCAATGGCAGATGGTATGGCAAATACTAGGGTTGGTCTCGACTATGGAATAATTGTCTACAATCAGAATGAGCATGGGAAGTCTTGGGTTCTTTAACCTCGCCCATCATGACGACCAAAATTCATTTGATTTCTAGCTACGGGATGGACCCATTTCCCTTGAATTGGCTTGACCTCACGCCACCAAAGCTTTGCCATCTCCACTTGAATTATGTTGAAGCCGACTTTGGAAACCATGGTTTGATCAACGCCTCGAAAAGGGAGACTCTCACACGTCGGTGTCACACGACCAGCCTACAACGAGTTAATGAATGGAGAAATCGAGAAACAAATGGCATAAACGGTGACAATCGCCCCCCGAACCTCCATATTGTTCTCTTGTTCATTATGAAGTTGAGAAGTAGCAACAGTGCGCGCCGGCGAGATAGGATGAATTCCACCGTGATGGATCCCTCCTTGGATCATTGCTTGGGTTGTAGGCATTTATGTTCTGAGAAAGTCGAGAGTATGAAGTTTGCAGATGGTCCTGCCCCAGGAGGCCAGGGGAATCTCGGCCTTGAGCACTCTGTGAAGAAAGTTGGTGGCTGTCTCAAGCAGGAAGATAACAACTCGGAGGAGCTTAAGAATGCCATGCGGGAAATGGAGTCTCAAATTCGCATGTTTCCAGGTGAAAACTACGAACTTAAGAGAGCAATGACTCACATGTATTCTCTCGTGTAGGTGACTAATTCTGAGTTGAGAAATTGAACCACGAAAATTGACGAGAAGGTGGAAAGTTTAGTTGAGGTTATGCAAAAAGGGTGCCCCTGTTCTGCAATACTGGACGCCAAAATCACCTCTGTCCATTGCTGTGCCAGAATTGTCGAAGCTAAAATCGACAATATGAGGGCTGATATCAGGAAGCTCAGACAGAATTTGCTCACTTATGCTGGAGGACCAGTTGATGGGAACGTTGGGATGCAGACCTAAAGAGTTCTAGTTCAAATTTTGGGTACTTTTAGATATGACAGAGATATGCATTAGAAGCATTTTGACTTGGAAACCTGTGGCTGAATCGCAAGAACACTCCAGGTTCTTAGTTTTTCAATGTTGTAATGCTTAATAGGACAATTTGATAGAAGTTTATTCCCAGCAGATAAGATTTTTATAATGTATGGTGTAGGCCTACAAAAGATAACTTGGAGCAATGGTTGCTCTTTTCCTCTTGGAACAACTTCCTTTTGGAACTGTGTAACCTGCGTTTTTTATCACTTTTATATATAAAAGCTTCATCCATTTCTGTGAAAAAAAAACAAATAATACAACATATAATAAATAACCTATATCAAAACATTAAAAAATAAATATAAAATAAAACAATTATAAAAAACAAAACCAAACTACATAATAAATAACATATAACAAAATATTAAAAAATAAATATAAAACAAAACCATAATAAATAACAAACATTAAAAAATAAATATATAAAACCATAATAAAACACAAAACCAAAATAACATATGACTTTATATGTTTTCGTTGGGGGTTTATTGTGGAAATGGGGCTTGGCATGGGGGGCGATTCTCGGAAGCGCGCCACCCCCTTAAGTGGCCAGGGGTTTTATTGTGGAAATGGGGCTTGGCATGGGGGGCGATTCTCGGAAGCGCGCCACCCCCGAAGTGGCCACTTCGGGGGTGGTGCGCTTCCGGGAATCACCACTTCGGGGGTGGCGCGCTTCCGAGAATCGCCCCCTATGCCAAGCCCCATTTCCACAATAAAATCATATGTTATTATATTTAAATATACATATTTTGGTTTTGTTTTTTTTTTATATTTATTTGTTAATTTGTTTTATTTGATTTTTATCTTATTATTTGTATTTTTATAACGTTTTGTTGTGTTATATTTTTATTATTTGTATTTTTACATTTTGTTATGGTATTAATGTATAATGTAAAATTTTAAATTTCTTTATAATGTTTTTTTTTTAATTTAATTGTATCTTTATATTTTATTTAAAAAAAAATGTTTTTATTTAATTGTTTTCAATGTGTTTTATTTTTTTTTATTTTTTATTTTTTTTTGTTATTTCACTGTTTTTAATTTGTTTTGTGTTTCTTTTTGTATTTTTAATTTTAGGAGTTTTAGTTGAATGATGTTGGTTGTTAGGGTCACAATTTGGAATAAAGTGTAATTTTGACCCTCTCCCCCAAAAAATGTGATTCTGGAAGAACCATTTTTTGATTGAGGGGTTGATTTAGGGTTTTGATTGCAACTGCATCGGTCGGGATTTCAAAAAAAATGTAATTTTAGCTCTGAAAAAAAAAGGTTGCTACTGGTAGCACCACTTTTCAAATCGAGGGTTGTATTCGTTGTTTTTAACACAAAAATGTGAGTTTTTATCACTAGAGTTCTCGTTTTGAGTATAAAGTTCCCGTCAAGTTGTATAACTTGTTTTAGAAGAAGAAATCTACATGAAACAACTTAAGGGGTACACTAATGATCTTTCCTTGGTATGCAGACTGATGAGATCACTGTATGGGCTCAAGCAAGCCCCAAGGGCATGGTATGCAAAGATTGATTCATTCTTACTGTCACAAAAGTTTGAAAGATGCAAATCTGATTACAATGTTTACATGCAACAGAAGGGAGGATGTCTATTGTTGATTTTTTGGTATGTGGATAACTTGCTCATCATCGGTGCATCTGCTACTGGGTTGAAGCACATCAAGTCTTCCTTGAACAAAGCATTCCCTATGACAGATCTAGGATTGTTAAAACAATTCATTGGTCTTGAAGTAACTCAAAATGCTTCAGGGATCATAATTTCGTAGTCAAGGTATGCATCTTATTTACTGACAAAGTTTCATATGGCTAATTGCAAAGCCACATCTTTTCTCTTCCTATCTAGCATTAGATTGGAAGAAAGTGGTTCCACTCCCTTGGTTGATAGCTCTCTTTACAGACAGTTGATTGGTAGCTTGTTATATTTGACACATTCGAGGCCAGATCTATCATATGTTGTTGGTGTTGTGGCTAGGAACATTCAGGAGCCAAATGAGTTGCATTGGAAAGCAGATAAGAGGATCTTGCACTATGTGCAAGGTATGAGAGAGTTTGGTATTCATTATTATGCTAGTGCTGAACTAGATCTGGTTGGTTTTATTGACTCAGACTGGGGTGGAGACAATACTGATAAGAAATCTACTTCAGGGTGCGTATTCATGTTGGGATTGGGACCAATTTGTTGGTCAAGCAAGAAGCAAGCAACACTCACACTTTCTTCAATAGAGGCAGAGTACATAGGGGCTATGAATGCAGCTATCCATGCAATTTGGTTGCATGGGATCTTGGCAGAGTATGGCATTCGCACTTCTCCTTCAGTATACCTATTTTGTGAGAATCAAAGTGCCATTAGGATCTCTAGTGACTCAGTTCAGAATCAAAGAACCAAACAAATTGAGGTTCACATGCACTACATCAGGGAGTTAGTGCACAATAGGACCATCTCACTGCATTATTGTCCTATAGAGGATATGATTGCAGACATATTCACTAAGTTTTTCACTTATAAGAGATTTGTTTATCTCGGATCTTTACTTGGTGTAAAAGTTGTTTGAGTTCCATGTTGTCCTATTTTGAGGGGGGGTTTTCCCATGAGGTTTTTGTGAAAATCCTCACAGCAGATCTAAGAGATGATGTGTACCTCACAAGAGTAATTATGATTAAGCAGGAAAATATAAGAAGAGTGAACAATACAGTATAATGAGCAACAAAATAATATGGTACAATAGAATTCAGATAGAAGCAATAATACTTCACACACACTAATTAATTAATCATAGTATGGACAAATAAATAGTACAATGGTAGAGAGGATTCGAATGCCTAAGGTGGCAATTCGAATTAGCCTCTCAGAGTGATCATAAGATCAATAGAGTGTCATCAAAGCACAACTAGGTGTCCTCATGATCATCGGAGTGCAACTGGAAGTCTTCATCATCATCAGTGGAGTCATCAATGCTCAAGTAACTGTCAACCATCAGTCAAACTAACTCTGGTAGGTGTAACTAAGTGTAACTCAATGTAACTAAGTGTAACTGAGTGTAACTGACTGTAACCGAGTGTAACTGAGTGACAACTGGACTGGTAGGTGAAGAAGGGCGAGTTGCTCCCTAAAATCAAGGAAGAAGGGCACATTAAGCAACTGGAGGGCTAAAACTGAATAGTGAGAAGCTCCTGGGGGCTGGCTAATTGAGGGCTAGGTGTTGGACTGATGACTGGGATGCATGCAAACCCTAAAGGTGCATGCATGACTGAAAATGTAAATGATCAAAATACTGGTGGGACTAGGATGGAGTATAGGAATATCCTAACAGCCTCCCTTAATCCATCCTGGGCCCTGGTAACTAGGACCAAAGGTCACCCAATATAATGAATAATAAAAATCAATAAACCAAGGAAGTGGGAAAATTCCATGGGAAACATACCCCCTCCTCAAAAAATAGACTGTAAGGCACACATAAAAATAAATGCTCCAAACTCAAGCATGTGTGATGCTTGGCCATATGTCTGGAGGTATCTTCTTCTTGGGAAGAAGTGGATCATGCTCAAAAAGCATGTGCTTGTACTTGCTCTTCAGATCGAATGTGATGAGAACAAATCCAACAGTATGAGAATGATCCTTGAACCTGTGATTCGAATCAACTGAGGTAGGATCAAATCTGTGAAAGTGCATATAGTCTTTTGTCTTCTCCTTCGAACCACCATGGGTGAGATTATGACAAAAATAACTATTACATGTTTGCTTCAAATCAAAATCAGATTTAAGACTTAAAAAACAGTTTCTTGAGATCTCCTTTGAACCAGCAGGGGTGAGATCAAAACTATCATATGCATGAGAAATTATCCCAAGCAGTAATTGCTTAAAATCCAAATTAGATCCAAGACTTGAATCATGGTTTCTTGAGATCTCCTTTAAACCATGAGAGGTGAGATCAAAACCATTAGATGCATGAGAAATTATTTCAAGCGAATGGCAATGGCCATATTCTTCAATGACCTTCTGAAAGCATGGAATTATGATCATATAGTAGTATAAAGGAGAAGTTAGCTGGAGAGGAGCGGATGCATTACCTTCAAAAGCTGTTTTGACCTCCAAAATAATCATGTGATCATGATGCAAACCAACAGACTCTGGTGCAAGAGAGGATTTAGGACCTTCTGCAATATCTAGAGTGTGAGCTAGCATAGAAAGAGAAGAAAGTTTGAGCATGAGTGTAGAATCTGCAAGTTCTTTGTCAACAACTTCAATATGAGATGATACTGGTGCATGACCTGAGAGACCATCAAGAGGAGCAAATGCATCACTTTGTTTTCTTTCGAATGGGTTGGGACCAAGTCCTTCATTCTCTCTGCCAAATTTTCCATCCAGGTGAGCCCATATCTCTTTTGGAGTCCATAACTCCTTTGGATTTTCAACACCATTACGGTATTTGAATTGGAATCTCTGGCGTGCAAACAAAGAAAACATTATTGCTTGAAAGTGCATGTCACTTTTATTTAACCAGTCAATCTTCTCTTCAGGGGATTCGAACTCTCTTTCAAAATAACAATAAAAAAGATCATGGATCTTCAAGTCTGCTATCATTCTTGGTTTCCATTCATCATAGTTGAGTGGATCAAGAGGAGTAATTCTTAATGAATACATAGAAGCTATAGAGGACCTGCAAAAACAATATAGAATAACTACAACTGCTACTGCTGCAACTGTTGCACTCGAAATCTTGGTAATAACCTGCAAAAAACTCTCAAGAATGGAGATAAACAACTCTCAACATGCTTTGATACCATGTGAAAATCCTCACAGTAGATCTAAGAGATGATGTGTACCTCACAAGAGTAATTATGATTAAGCAGGAAAATAGAAGAAGAGTGAACAATACAGTATAATGAGCAACAAAATAATATGGTACAGTAGAACTCAAATAGAAGCAATAATACTTCACACACACTAATTAATTAATCACAGTATGGACAAATAAATAGTACAATGGTAGAGAGGATTCGAATGCCTAAGGTGGCAATTCGAATTAGCCTCTCAGAGTGATCATAAGATCAATAGAGTGTCATTGGAGCACAACTAGATGTCCTCATGATCATCGGAGCGCAACTGGAAGTCTTCATCATCATCACTGGAGTCATCAATGCTCAAGTAACTATCAACCATCAGTCAAACTAACTCTGATAGGTGTAACTGAGTGTAACTCAATGTAACTAAGTGTAACTGAGTGTAACTGACTGTAACTAAGTGTAACTGACTGTAACTGAGTGACAACTGGACTGGTAGGTGAAGAAGGGTGAGTTGCTCCCTAAAATCAAGGAAGAAGGGTGCATTAAGCAACTGGAGGGCTAAAACTGAATAGTGAGAAGCTCCTGGGGGCTGGCTAACTAAGGGCTAGGTGCTGGACTGATGACTGGGATGCATGCAAACCCTAGAATGCATGCAAACCCTAAAGGTGCATGCATGACTGAAAATGTAAATGACCAAAATACTGGTGGGACTAGGATGGAGTATAGGAATATCCTAACAGTTTTTCCCATTACCTTGGTTCATGGACAACTATTTTATTTTCATCATTTATATGATTGTATGGGTGACCTTTGGTCTTAGTAACTAGGGCCTAGGATGCACAAGTTTGGATTAAGGGGGGGTGTTAGGATAATTAATACTCCATCCTTGTCCTACCTAGCATTATTTCCTTTTTCCCAGTAGTTGATGATGTCATTTGCCCCCTAGTGGTGTGCATATGTCATCTAGGATCCATCATCCACCTAATGCGCCATGCATGCATCATTTTAGGACCACTTAAGTTAGTTCCCTATATTTTAGGAGCCAACTTAGTGTTTTAGTTCAGTTCACCTGAGTTAACTGATTCTTGTGGGGGATTTATGCTCCGATTGCCATTGATTGTGGCCTCATGTGCCATTTTCTGAGTGATTTGCATGACAAACTCGCTAATGCGCCCTCCTTGGTAAGTTAACTGATTGTGTCTTAAGTTAACTGAGTTTAGGTTCAGTTGAGTTGAGTTTGGGTCTTCCGGAGCACTCCAGTGATGACTATTCCTATGCTAGACAGACTGAGACTTGAATTCTCCCAAGTGATTCAAATTCTCTCCATTGTAACATCATTTTTTACTATAATGATTATTGGATCACGTGACATTATTCTATTCCTATCTGAGTTCTCATGCATATTCAATTGTCTGCTATTTTCACTATAACTCAATTTATCTGCTCATTCTTTCTCTGTGGGGTATACTCAACTCCATGATTTGCTGTGATTTAGAATTTCACAATGTTGTCTCATAGTCATTGGAAATCCTGTAATAAAATCCATGGAAATTACTTCCCATTTCCATTCTGGAATTGACAAAGAATGCAACAAACATGTTGGGTGTTGATGTTCAACTTTCACTTGTTGGCACTTTGTGCATTTAGATATATACTCAGCAACATCCGTTTTCATCTTTGACCAAAAATATTGCTTCCTAATTGTAGCAATTGTTTTATGATATCCTAGGTGATCAGAATATGGCATTTTATGGATTTCATCCATAATAATTCTCCTCAAGTATGCCACATTTGGAATAAAAATTCTGTTTTTGTAAATAAGAAGCCCATCACGGGGCCAAATGATGCCCTTCATACCTCTTTTCAAAATTCCGCTACTGTAATTTGTCTTTTATTTGTACATACAATTCATCTTCAGCAAGAGAATTGACAATCTGATTAGCAAGTTGTGATGGCTGCCACATGCACCTTTCTACTGAGTGCATCAACCACTTTATTCTCTTTTCATTTTATGTGTTTGATCTCAAAATCAAACTCACATAAAATTCCATCCATCTAGCTTGCCTTGCATTTAATGTTGACTGCTCAAACAAATATTTCAGACCACAATGGTCTGTTCGCAATTCAAATTTTCTGCCCATTAAATAATGTCTCCACATTTTTAAAGCATGAACTATGGTTGCAAGTTCCAGATCATGTGTGACATAATTCTTTTCATGCTCTTTTAATTTTCTAGACTTAACACACCACATGATTTTCTTGCATGAAAACTCCTCCAAGTCCTTGTTTACATGCATCTGTACACACCACAAATTCTTTTTCTAGGTCTGCAATTTTCAGAATTGGAGCACTTGTGAGAAGCTTCTTCAACAGCTAGGAGCCGTCCTCACATTTCTGGGTCCATTCAAATTTCATTCCCATTCAAATTTCATTCCCTTCTTTTGCAAGGAAGTGATTGGGTGTGCAAACTTGGAGAATCCTTCGGTGAATCTTCTATAGTAACCAGCAAGACCCACAAAAGATTTCACATCTATCACATTCTTTGGAGTTGGTCAATTCATAATGGCTTCAATCTTTTCCGGATCCACTGATATTTCTTCTTCTAAAAAAATGTGACCCAAATAATGAATTCTATATTTGTGAAATTCACATCTGTTCAAATTTGCATACAATTTATGTTCCCTTAACAATTGCAAAGTCATTCTCAAATGTTCCTCATGTTCATCTTCATTCTTAGAATAAATAAGAATGCCATGTATAAAAACAAGAACAAACTTGTCCAAATAATTGTGGAAAATGCTATTCATGAGACACATGAAGGTAGTTGGTGCATTAGAGAGACCAAATGGCACCATTACAAATTCATAGTGTTCATACCTTGTTCTAAAGGTTGTCTTGTGAATGTCTTCTTCCTTGATCCTTACTTGATAGTAACCAGACCTCAAGTCTATCTTTGAAAATACCTTTGCCTCTCTTATTTGATAAAAAAGATCATCAATTCGAGGTAATGGGTACTTGTTCTTCATTGTCACTTTATTCAATTGCATGTAATCAATACATAACCTAAGTGTACCATCTTTCCTTTTCACAAATAATATAGGTGCTCCCCATGGAGACACACTTGGCCTTATGTATTTCTTTTCCAATAATTCTTGCAATTGCATTTTTTGCTCTAACAATTCTGGTGTGCTCATTATGTAAGGTGTCTTAGACATTGGTGCAGCACCTGGCACAAGGTCAATTGTGAAGTCAATGTCCTTCTTAGGAGGATTTTCTGGCACTTCATTGGGAAACACATCCTTGAATTCTTGTAGCACATGATAGTTTCATTTTCTGTTTTGTCCAATATATGGGTTGCATACAATTGACAACATTTCCTATAAAAATTCCTTAGTTGCATGGCTGAAATATGCCTAACTGAATTTTTCTTTGGAATTCATTTCACAACCCTTGGGTTTCTTTCATCATCAATGCACTCAAAACTCTTGTTGTAGCAATCTAGTTTAACTCTATGTGCTTTGAACCAGTCCATTCCAATGAGAATGTCATTTGAATCAAATGCTAAAATATTCAAATCTACACAAGTGGATAGTCCACCCATTTCTAATGAACATATCTCCACCGTTTCATTAACTTTTCTCTTGGTTCCTGTGGCTAGTTGAACTTGTTGTTGAAAATGTAACTTCGAAAGATATTCATTTGTATTTTATTATTATATTATTATTGTACTTTTATTGTACCTCCGTCGGAGATGTTTTTCCTCCATTTGGGGATGTCATTATTATGTTTGGTCATGCAATATTATTGAGGTAAAACCTCCATTGTAAGTTGGGGCAATAGCTCTCCAAAAGATAAATGTAAATTGTATTATTGAGTCTCCCTAGGACAGGTCGGCCTAGTCAAGTTAGTGAGGTCAGCCCCATTAGGAAAAAGGTCACCCACACATAAACTATAAATAGAGATGCTTGCTCTCTCATTTGGACACAACACTCACTCAAGCAAGTTCGCATAAGGAGAGAGAGAAGACAAGTTCGCTGGAGGAGAAAGAGAGAGGAATGCAGAATACATTTTATATTTTGGGTTTTCCTTTTTGCTTGATATTGTACTAATGATGAATCTATCTTTGAGGAAGTTGCGGGGTTTTCTCCTTTACCGTTTCCTCCAGTAAAATTCTTGTGTCTTTTGTGTTTTGTTGTGCTTGTCTATCTTCCAGTATAAAGATCTAACTAAATTGAATTAAAGTGCAAACGCTAACATGGTATTAGAGCCAATTTGAAAAGAAGACATTGTGCGACAGTGAGAAACTAGGGCTTCCTAGTTCAAGGTCTATCTCCACATATCATTAAGAAAAGAAGGCTAGGCTAACTCGCCCTAGGAGGGCGCATATTTTGGAGGAATCATAATTCAATTTGAAGAATTTTCATTTTTGACCCAGTCACTAGTGCCGGGAGAAAACTAGGGCATCAAATTTTTTGGGTTTTCCTCCATCAATCTGGACAAAGGAGTACATTGGACAACTCACCTTGAGGAGGCGCATCGTTTGGTCCAATCAGAAGTTCAAAATTCCAAGTTTGGAAATTAGGGTTTCTCTAACAAACCCTAGGCCATATAGCTCCAGAACCAAGTCGGGCATCTCAAATTGGTAAGATCTAAATCTTTGTTATTTCCATTTGAGGTTCTCATTTCAAAATGACAAATCACACCAAGCTTGAGGATAAGCTTGAAGGAGCTAACAAATTTCGAGCAAGGAAATATAGAATCTCTCTTATCCTAAAAGAAAATGATTTGGACAAGTATGTCAATGTGGAGGTTCCATAACCAGAGGGAGAAGAGGAAAAAGCAATCCATAAGAACTTGGTTAAGGCTAAGAGGATTATTGCAGACTCCATTAAAGATCATGTCATCCCTCATGTATCATCCCTAAAGACTCCCAAGGAGATGTTCGATGCCTTGATGAAGATATTCGAAGGGAAGAACCTCAATCAGAAGATGACACTAAGGAACCAGCTCAAGAATTTGAAGATCCAACACTCAAAGACCATGCAATCCTACTTCACAAGGATCTCCCAAATCAAGGAGAAACTTGAAGCGATTGAAGATAAAGTAGAAGAAGGAGAGATTGTTATGACCACCTTGAATGGTCTCCCAAGATCATGGGACTCATTCATTCAAGGAATATGTGCCAGGAAGAAGTTGATCCCCTTCAACAGACTATGGGAAGAATGTACCCAAGAAGAAGCTCGACTAGTAGCAAGAGAAGAGAAGATGGGAGCTGATGATGACCAAGCCCTAACTGCTCATACTAAGAAGAATCATAACAAGAGGGAGGGCCATCATCACAAAAGATCTAGAAGGCCCAATAGGAATCATGGACCTAGGAGGGATCTCTCCAGTATCAGATGTTTCACATGTGATGAGAAGGGACATTACTCAATAAATTGTCCCAGAAACCAAGGATCCTCCAACAAAATCAACAAGAAGAGGCATCATGCTCACATCGCAGAAGATGATGAACCCACAAGAAAAAGAATAAAATAAGATTCTTCAAGTGATGAAGAATATGTATTGTAATAAATGAAGAAGAAGGGACACACCGAGTCTAATCCAGTACAAAGATCAAGTGATCTATGATGTAGAATACTTTCTCAACATTTCCGATTATAAGCAAGAAAGGCACAGGTCCTCGAAATCAGACAATGAAGTAGAACACACCGTCAGAGACTCTAGTAGTTCATGCAAGGAAGCAAAGATCAAGAGGGAGTCCACCCAACAACCAAACAAAGATAAGTATTTGAATTGTCATTTCTTTTAGACTTAAATATTGTTCAGTTGTTTACATATTTATGTCTCTAGATTGTGTATGTTAGAACAATGAACATAATACTACTAATGTGCATGTGATGGGTAAGTGGCCTATGGTACTGTACAACATTCCATTGCTAATTATTTAGAATGAAACCTCTTTGCTGACATATTGGGAGTAGTGCACGCTCTTAATAATGTTCTGGTAGAGATGGAAAGAACCTAGAAAGTTACGGTATGAATACGGGATATGGATGAATGTTGTGTTGAAGCATTGGCTAAGATAGTTGCATGACTGTGTGACCTATGTCCTTATGCATAAGAATTTGTTTTGAAAATTATGAAATGTTTCTAACCACACAACCAAATTGACTTGTAGGAAAGATCATGTACCATCACCTATAAGAGAGACTTGTTTTGAAGAACAAGCGATGATGATTCAGCTATAACATTCAAGAAGTCAAGATGAAGACACTGAAGTTCCCTGAACCAGAGACTTACTCATGGAAGAAGCAATTCAAGAGGATCATGAAGACCGCGACGTAGCAGAACCACATGAACTTGTAGATCCACCTCGTGAGAAGAACTCCCACAAAAGAAGACCAACATGGGCAAGTGAAGCAATCCAAGATGCAGAGAAGTATGGCGCTCCAGATGGGATGCATAGAGAAAGCAAGAGACCAAGACCATCATTGATAAAGAACCTTCCAACTACGAAGATGCAGCATAGAAGAATGAATAGAAGGATGCCATGATCGAGGAGTGCCAGTCGATTATGAAGAATGATGTCTAGGAAATAGTTCCAAGACCATAAGGGAAGTCTGTTGTGACTTTGAAGTGGATCTACAAGATCAAGCATGCTTCAGATGGTAGCATTGAAAAAAACAAGGCAAGATTTGTAGCACGTGGCCTCTCCTAGAAAGAAGGCATAGACTACGAGGAAACATTTGCACCTGTAGCAAGATACACTTCCATCAGATCTATACTCGCATTGGCTGCAGTAATGAAATGGAAGGTACACTAGATGGATGCCAAGACAACATTATTGAATGGTGTAGTTGAAGAGGAAGTGTACGTGGAGCAGCCACTGGGATTCGAGACAAATGACAGACAGACTCATGTGGGCAAGTTGAAGAAAGCCTTGTACAGATTAAAGTAGGCACTCAGGACATGGTACAACATGATGGACATCTTTCTGATGAGCTTAGGATTTACCAAGAGTAAAGCAGATTACAACCTTTACTTCAAGGTTGGGGGCGGAAGACCAGTGATACTACTGCTATATGTAGATGACCTGTTTGTGATAGGTGAGGATGAGCTCATTGCAGATACAAAGAGAAGGCTTGCCGCAGAGTTCAAGATGAAGGACCTGGGAATGATGCACTACTTCTTAGGCATGTAGGTGTGGTAAAGTGCAGATGGGATTTTCCTTGGTCAAGGAAAGTATGCAGTGGAGATTCTAAAGAGGTTCGAAATGATGGACTGCAAGGCAATGGCCACACCAATGGCATCGAACTTGAAGCTACTGTGTGGCGCTTCTTCAGAAACAATTGATGCCATGATGTATCGGCAGATGATTGGTTCGTTGATGTACTTGACAAACACGAGACCAGACATATGTTTTGCTGTGAACACCCTAAGCTAGTACCTGACGGATCCGAGACATGTTCACCTGATGGCTACAAAACATATATTGAGGTACCTGAGGGGTACAATTGAGTATGGGCTCAAGTATAAGGTGAATCACAGGATTAACCTGCATGGTTATGTTGATTCGGATTGGGCAGGTAGTGTCACAGACAAGAAGAGCACTTCGGGATGCTGCTTCAGTTTGGGATCCGGTATGATCTCCTGGTTTAGCATGAAGCAGCCATGCGTGGAACTGAGTACAACTGAAGCATTCATGCGTGGCACTGAGTACAACCCAAGCAGAGTATGTTGCAGCTTGTTCGACTAGCTGTGAGGTAGTATGGCTTCGGAAGTTGCTGTTAAAGTTATTTGATCTCGAGCTTGAGGTGACTTGTATCTTTTGTGAAAACCAGAGTCGCGTGAAGTTGCTGAAGAACCCGGTGTTCCATGACAAGTTGAAGCATATTGAGATCAAGTATCACTATATCCGAGATATGGTGTAGAGAGGAGCAGTGAAGCTCCAGTATGTGGCGACAAGCGAGCATATAGCCAATGTGTTGACCAAGCCATTAGCGAGAGTGAAGTTCGAGTACTTTAGAGAGAAGCTTGGTGTTATCTAGATCGATGTTCCTCTAAAGAGAGAGTGATGAGACTAGAAGACGTAGGTGCACTAGGGTTGGTTCTCACATGGTGGAAGATGTAGGTGGTCCTTGGGACGTAATGCACCTGGGGTGCTCCTGGGTTGTATCAACATGTTGGAGACGCTGATAGGTCCATCGGTCACAAAGACACTTGGGGTGCACCTAGGTTGGTTCTCACATGGTGGAAGACGCAGGTGGTCCTTGGGACGTAATGCACTTGGGGTGCTCCTGGGTTATGTCCACATGTTGGAGACATGGGCTAACCATGAGAGACGTAATGCACTTGGGGTGCTCCTGGGTTGTAACCACAAGCTGGGAGACATAGGTGGTCTGTTGGACATGAGGTGTGCACCTGGGATGCTCTATATGTGTGATAATGAGATGATATGGATGCGATGAGATGATAATAGGAGACGCAAGTGATTGGTGTGGAAATGTAATGTGTGGTCCTGGGTTGTACCTACTTGATGGTTTGCTCTTAGAGATGATGAAGACCTAGATGAGAGCTAGGCCTACATCCAACATGAAAAAGGGTTGGCTCTGTAGAAATTCTCATGACGGATAGATTCGAGAGATGCCACTAGTCAATGATAAACAAGATAAGGATTACTGCAGCAGCAACGATGATGATCTAGTGTTGATGATGATGTTCCAACATTGAAGATGATCAAGCGATGATGAGGTTGTTCAAAATTAGTGTCCAGAGTGATGTTAACTATGGCGAGAGAATACCTTCCTAGTTAAGAGGGAGTGTTGTTGAAAATGTAACTTCAGAAGATATTCATTTGTATTTTATTATGATATTATTATTGTACTTGTATTGTACCTTGTACCTCCGTCGGAGATGTTTTTCCTCCGTTCGGGGATGTCATTATTATGTTTGTTCATGCAAGAATATTGAGGTAAAACCTCCATTTTAAGTCGGAGCAATAGCTCCCCAACAGATAAATGTGAATTGTATTATTGAGTCTCCCTAGGACAGGTCAGCCCAGTCAAGTTAATGAGGTCGGCCCCATTAGGAAAAAGGTCACCCACACATAAAGTATAGATAGAGAGGCTTGCTCTCTCATTTGGACACAACACTCACTCAAGCAAGTTCACATAAGGAGAGAGAGAAGACAAGTTCGATGGAGGAGAAAGAGAGAGAGCTACATAAGACATCTTATATTTTGGATTTTCCATTTTGCTTGATATTGTACTAGTGACGAATCTATCTTTGAGGAAGTTGCCGGGTTTTCTCCTTTATGGTTTCCCCAAGGAAAATTCTTGTGTCTTTTGTGTTTTGTTGTGCTTGTCTATCTTTCAGTATAAAGATCTAACTAAATTGAATTAAAGTGCAAACTCTAATAGAACCAACCATGACTTACTATGCTTAGTTCTCTTAAAAGCACAAATCTCAACCATTTTAGGACTGATATAACTATGAGTAGATCCAGGGTCAATCAAAATAGAAATAGATTGCTTAGCAATCTTACCTTCAACCTCAGCCACAGTTGATTGATGATCTTCTTGGAGGTCCTCTAGTGCTACCTAAATCCTAAGGACATTCCTTGCCACTTGACCCACTATTTCAGCCTCTTGAATGTTGTGAACTTGCTTTGCACTCCCATTCCGATGTGGACAATTTCTAAGCAAATGGTCCTCTCCACATTCCCAACATTGAAGTGGCTCTCTTGGATCTCTTGGCTTGTCTCCCATCATCTTAGCTGGCTTTGTCACAACTTGTGGTGGCTGCCTTGGCTGATTTCTTAAATGAGGAGGCTTGGACCCCTTCTTTCTTTGCTCAAACTTCTCATTCTTCTTGTCCTTCCATGCCTTATGGAAATCTGGCTTTTTTTTGCTTGACCATAACAATACTTGGCCTTCCTTATGGTCTCATCAAACTCAATTCTATCCTTGTAGGATTGAGGAAGCCCACTTAGAAAATGATGAATTTTAACCTTATCATCTCTGATATACTTGACATACCTTAACAACTCCAAAAATTTATTTGCATATTCCTCCATAGTCATTTGGCCCAACTTCAACTCATGGAATTCTTTAATTTTTCCATCATAGTACCTATCAGAGAGGTACTTTTGCTTGAAGTATTTCTTGAATTGTTTCCAAACAATTTTCCTTTCATTGATCTTCTTCACTTGCCTAAAGTGATCTCACCATATAGATGCTCTCCCATTCAGATTGAAGATAACCACTCTTGCTTTCATATTACCAGAGTAGTCTTGGACTTGGAAATACTTCCTCATCCCAAGAATCCAAGACTCAACTTCTTGACCAGGGTTTATCTCACCATCAAAGGTAGGAGGTTTGGCCTTCCTAAATTCTTCATGTGAGTTGTTCTTTGAATACCTCTTCCTCTTCTTCTTATGGGATGAAGAGTTTGGTCCTTCAGTGGAATCCTTAGAGTAAGATGACTAACTAGAAGATATTTCTGGGGCATATGACCGACCTCTTGAAACTCTTCTTGAACTATGGGACCTCTTGTGAGAATGCCTCCTTGAGCTACTCCCACTCTTTTCCTGATTTTGAGTGATGTCAAGAGTTAATATTTCTCTGAATGTATGTCAGACTTTGGAGCATAACTGCATTTAGTTGATTCTGCTCTTCTTGAGCTCTAAGCAGTTTATCATTGTCTTCTCTACAATTTTCATTGTCTTCTCTACAACTCTGCAGCTCCACCCTCAGGCTCCTCATGGTTTTTGCAATATCCGAGGGAATCACTTGGTTTATCCTACCATTGAAATCTGTCTCTTCATTCTCAATTTGAATATTCTCTCCCATTGCATCTGCCTCAACTTCATAAAGATCATGTGCATCATCCATGATGATGACCTTCTTGGCCCAGCCAAGATCAGAGGTTTATCAATTACACTATACTCACTGCTGACCCTTGAACAGTCACTGATATGATTTCAAGTCTGCAAAATTGTTGATATAAACATAATCATTAGATTTATTACAGAATAAACTTCAATTTTCATATATTCTAGAAAATATCCATATTGACAGTTTTTGTCAAATTATGGAGACATACACTTTTCTTATTAAATTATGGAAACATCTGAGTCACCAATTCAAAGTTTGAATTTGTATAAGTGTTCACCTTTGGATAATCTTTCCAATGACTACAAGTATGCCCAAATCTGATTCATGAGCACAAAGTTGCAGTCCTTGAAAATTGTCAATTTGGCCCAAATTCTACACTTTTCTTGTAGGTGCATTTAACCCAAAAGACCAACTTTAGACACCTGCATAAGATCACCTATGGAGATATAGAACAACTTCTTTATCGGATGAGATAATACATATGACGAGGAATACTCAACAATTTTCAGTTTCCCCATCGGATGCTCTAGTCACCTGCTGTAAACTTCTAGAATTTATGACTTCTGTGTTTTTCAACTTTCTTTCAGACTTAGAAAGTTCTGCAGTCCTGTAATACATCCTCACAATCCAAAATGTGACCAAATTCCTCCTGCTCTAATGGTCGTTGATAAACCCCAAATGCAACCTTGTTGATTAAAAAAAAGAAAATGGGGGTCAAGGGGACTTGCCACCTTGCGACCTCCCCAATTTTGTGCAATCCGACGCATAAGAAAAATATAATTTTCGATGACCTGGAAAGGTCTTGATGTGGCCTGACACGTCCTTGTTGAGGTGTCAAACAGGCCTACCTGTCACCCTATGACACGGCCATGTCACCTTCTCCCCACCACTAGGTCACCACATTGCCATACCATCCCACCATGAGTGGGAATGCATTAGTGGTTTTCCCTTTTACAACAAGTGGTAACGCACCCTTGTGAAGCAGTTTTGGAAAACTGCTCTTGTGGAGGCGTGGTCAATTAGGAAGTGGCACACGCCCCAAGTGGTTTTGGGTACAACGCGTCCATAGTCCCAAATTAACCATCGGTCACTTTATCGACACATGATGAGTCTGGGCTGCTGATCTTCGATATGATTTGACGGGAAGATCTCCGCTCGCTTATTGCTAATCACCCCGCACTTTCCCAGGGCACGATGATCCCCGACCATCGATCTTCCCCTTCATCCAACGATTAGATCCTCATCCACCCACTATTAATTGTCGCACATGTTTCTAAGGCGTTGTGAGCAATGACTGTTGATCTTCCTTTCTATCGGACGGTCGGCTCTTCACCCGACACCACACTCCATGCTAGGAAACCTTTTGTGCGTGAGTCTGATGTGGTTGACCCACATCATTCCCTCTGTCTACGTGGCTCCTCCACGTCACTCGTCCAGGTGGCATGGGTGGGGGTCCACATAGAATTACCAAAAATATTAAACTTTCGAATTATATGGGATTTTCAATTTGGAGGAAAAGGATTGTTACGAAATTGACTTTGGCCTCTTATCCATCTCTTGACAGAGCCCAACATTAACAAGATAATTTTGTCTACAGCCTCATATTTTTTCCAGTAACAATGCATTCACGACACATACAGCTCTGGTGTTATAACCAGAAGCTCTAATACCACTCTGTAACGTCCCCATCCCCCAATCTGGCCAGCAGGAGGGGATATTAACTGAATCGAGGCCTCAAAATTTCACCCCATAGCCATAATTACAAATTCATACAACTAAATGCATGTGTAGGCATGTAAATGAAAACATACAACGGAAATAAAATTGATCCACGCACACATAACATGCAATTCCAAGCATAATTGTCACAGGCATATAAATAAAAATCATTGCACATCATATATATAAGAATATTTATCTTTAAACAAAGAATATCCAAGCAACTGGCTGTGTAAGAGCGATTTTCCACCCATCCATAGGCACTCTGTCAGCATATACTCTTTCTGTTGAGAGGCCACCCCCAAGTTGGGCTATGAGGCCATCAAGGCAAATGAAACACCTGTAGGCTTCTATCTCTCAACCCATAACCCATTCTACTCACTGTCCTTGGCCAAAAAGCTCAACCAGAGCTCTACAGGGATCTCATTAAGCCATCACAGCCATGGCACTCCTTCCAACTGCCCCACACAACACAAGGAAGGCATTTCCCTTCACTAATTCACAATTCCCTCAGGAAATCCAACCCTTACAGTGCTTACCAGTGTGTGCAGTAAGAGTCCAACCTGCTATCTACTAATGGATAGTCTCCTGCAACATCAATCCATGGCTTCTCAAACATCCAAAAGTGGCAGAACTCAATGGGTAAAGGTTCCTAGCTTGCCCAACCTCCATGCTCACCTACAACCATCTATTTTCCCTTCCAAAAATGCAGCTTTGTTTGCAAATTCGAATTTATGGGTGTAAACATAGTCTGTTGATGGTCATGAACAACAATGGAAAATTCCACATAGTGTCACATCATGCACGAGAGAATGAGAATGATTAAAAGAGTGTTGACTTCAAGGATATGAGGTAAGGGTGAAAAGATAACTGACATAACTTCTGACCATAAAAGAAATAAGACTGTTAATAGCTGACATAACTGTCATAACCCCCATGCTTCAATAACTACATGAAATGACTTTCGCCACCAACCTCACACATGCATTCAATGATTGGATTTAATAGTCAAAAGAAGGTAATTGGCTTATTTAAGGCACATGGCAGATTTTGAATGAGTTCTGAGGTAGACACATGACAACATAGGATTTGGTTTTCCCATAGGCCCCCTTCCTCTTCCCCTCTGGTGGAATCATAGCCCCTCTAGTGCTCTTTACACAGCCATCTTGGACCATTTTATTATTTTCAACATAATATTTGCATACATTTCGAATTGGCATGACAAGCCATTCATGTGGTCCAAATAAAAATATATACAATATACATGCCTAACCATTCACTAGTTGGGGCTTGGCCTTGAGCTCCACACTAGGAATCCATACTAGCATATTTACATCATTTACATCATTTTGATTAAATACATTTCAAGTCAAAACTGGGGGTATTACACATAACCTTGCTCTAATTTATCCTTACTAGATCCAGGCCCATGGCCTTCTTTTATAGGCCAAGAAGTGGCCAAGAAACAACTAGATCCACTTGTGGACTCATTAACTCCATGATTTGGCTCCAAAGTACACAAAGGAGGGCCATTCAATAAACCCAAGTACATGAAGAGACTAAATTCGAATTCTTGGAGGTGACAGAGCCTTGATGAGCCTTCAATGTGCCGCGGGTGATTGTGGTCCAACCATTTTTTACACTCGCACACATTTCGAAGGAAAATCCACGCTAATATAGTATAGGCACAGAACTAATAATATGTGTTGTAGCGCGGTTTATCACGGGAGTAATTGTACTACCTTTTTTTCTATTGTTTTGGCATTTTTGGACTCATGTTGCTTTTTGGATCTGATGAGGATGTCTTCGGTGGGATGCATGCTATATGTTGATGATGCCTTACTGCAAGATTAGTCAAAATGTCGCATGTGTGCGAAGTTTAGGTGTTAATAGTCTCCGAAAACCTATAATCTCGAGACCCCTTTTGACGAGGAAAGAATCAAAATTAATTTTAAGGCCATTAACTTTGCTTTGTTATTGGTACTAAATCCAATGCCAGCTGAAAACTTTATCCACTAATCACCACATATTTATAAAATGCCACCAGCCCCTCCCTTTGTAGGTGTGGCTTGGGATGCACCATCAAAATAGGACCAATAGCCAGTCCTATCAATTAATTCCTCTACAACTCTTCTCACTTTTTGTGGGCCATCTACCTGTGGACTGAGGGTAGCTAATCCTTTAGAAGCATACACATAGGGAGGAATAAAGATCTCTTCAAATATAGCTTTATTCCTTGCAATCTAGTCTCCCAGATAAAAATAATTGGCAGCGCAAGATAGTTTTTAAATGCCTCATTGTTTATCCATTCTTGTAGAGCCCCTGCCAACTTTGGGCCAGACCAAGAGAAATAGATTCCCTTAACCATAGAAGCATACTCCCACATCTTGACCAGATAAGGACAGTTGATGAACAAATGACTAATGCTCTCATTATTAGCTTTGCACAGGGGGCATCTCCTTGGGCCCACCCAATATATTCTAACCATGGCCTCCCACAGAGGAACTTTGTCTGAAAGTGCCATCCACGGGAACAGTTTTGATTTTAAAGGGCACTTGAAATGCTATAACTATGAGGACCAACAAGGAGGATCAGGTAAGTCTTCTTCTTCCCTAATGACTTTGGAGCCTGAGCTAGGAGTATAGCCACCACCCACTGCATGTCTGGACCATATTAATACATCTTCCCTATCCACCAATCTGGCATGGCATTCATGTAGAGGATTAACATAGCCATCCCACAAAACTTTGTCTTCATCCTCAAATCCTGAGTCCACAACTTTTAACTAGGCTTGTCTAAAAGGAGAGGTGTTTGCAACATCCCCAACTTGTCCCAGCATGACTAAACCTTGATCCCTCAGGGCTTCCACCATAACCATATGTAATCTATGAGCTCCAGAGCAACTCGTCCAAGGGTTTTATCCAAGCCTGGCTCTACTGTGGTCTCCTACATTCCAGACGATCCAATCCCCAATAGCATCAAAAGCCAAAATTAATGCCTTCCACATAATTGAGACATTCCTAATGGGATTAATTATGGTACTGAACCATTCCTTAGTTGAAAGAGGGAAGATATATTTATGATACACTACTTTCACCCATAAACCATCCCCCCTAAGGATCCACCACACCCCCTATGCTGTCAGAGGCTTTGCAAAACACATGGGATGCTTCAATCCCCAACAATCCACATCATTTGGTAAAGATATCTTACTCCAAGCAATTCAATGATAATTCAAATCCTCATAACTTACTTTCCATAGGAAATTAAAGCATAGTCTCCTAATCTGCTCCAGAATACCAACTGGAACAAATGACATCAAGACCCGGTATACAAGGATTGCTTCCAGCACAGACTCCATCATAATCGAGCGACCACCTCAACAAAGCCACTTATTACACCGGAGTTGTATTTTTTTCTCAATTTTGCCAACAATCCATGCCTAGACTCTCTTCAAGTAATCATTGGGCTTTAATAAAAATCCCAAGTACTTTAAATAATTCTGAATGTCCACCAGAATGAAATCAAATTGGGAATAAATCCAATCATTTGAATCTTGATCTAGGTTCATAAAGGAAACAAAGGATTTCCATATGTTAATAATCATACCAACTGCTTCAACAAAAAGATCAAGGATGGCTTTAAAATTAAGAATCTCCTTCCTAGAGCCATCAAAGAAAATAAGAATGTCATCTACAAAGAGTACATGGGTGACACAAATAGTCCCACCAATCTGAATCCCTCTAAAATCACTGCTTTGCTTAGCATGTAAAAAAAGTCTAATCAAACCCTCCACCACAGAATAAACAAAAGAGGGGCAAGGGGACATCCTTGTCTTAGCCCCTAATAGGGCTAAAAAAGAGGAAGTTGATCCATTAATCAAAACATCAAAGGAAACTTATTGCACACATGATAAGATCCAATTTACAAATTGAAGGGGAAAACCAACCTGGAGCAACACCAACCTTAAGTACAACCAATTTACATTATCGTAGGCTTTTGAGAAATCTACCTTAACTATAACAGCGGGCGGATGTTGTACTGATGGCATCATGAATTTGCCTTCCCTCCAAAAGACAAATTGTTCTTGAGGCACTAAGCTTGAAAGAATACCCTTGATCCTATGAGCAATAACCTTAGTAATCAATTTGTAGATATAGTTACATAAGGAAATGGATCTATAGTCCTCAAACGAAGCAGCTCTATCAGACTTAGGAATAAAAGATATGAAAGTGGAATTAAAGAAACCAAAACCCAGGCCCATTTCTCCTCGACTCTTCAATAACCAAAAGGAGGTATTGTTCAAAAAGATCCATGAAACTAGAGAAGAACTCCACAAGCCAAACATTGAGACTAGGGATTTTGTCCTATTGCAAAGAGTGGACTGCTTCCTTCAACTCTCTAAGAGTCACCTCTTCCATTGAAGTATCAAAATGTTCCTCATTTACATATGCAAGGAAAAGTGCAGTCAAAATCAAAATTTTGACTACAGAAGCCCTCTCATCTTCCTTGAAGAGACGATCAAAATGGCTCACCCCTGCTACAGATAGATCTCTAAACCCTGACACCTATCTACCATCCTCCACCTCAAGTTTCCAAAGGGAATTTGTATGGGTCCTGTGCTTCACAAAATTATGAAAGTATTTTGTATTATCATCCCTTTTCTGAAGCCAAATTGCCCTACTTTTAAGCCTCCACATGGCTTCGTTCTCATGCAAGATCTTCCTTCTCTTAACTTCAAGGTCCACTATATGCTTTTTCTAATCATATGATATTAAACCTACAAGATTGTTTGAATGAAAGGAGTTCAACTGAGATTCTATTCTACTAAGATTTTATGCCCGGGTATTCCTTCTTGCCGCAACCCATGAGCACAAATGAGACTTGATCCTCTTTAGGATATTGAGAAATTGTAGCCCCGTTGAGACAAGACTAGTAGCATCATAAGGAACCCACAAACTTTTAACCAGTTGGATGTAATCTTAAACCTCCAACCATTGTGAATTGAATGTAAAAGGGCTAGGAGGTTTTAATCGAGTTTCCACCACCTCCAAGAAAATCTGAAAGTGATTTGACTCCCCATCCTCACCAACCCATTGTCGAATACAAGCTGCAGATCGTAGTATACAATCATTGATTAAGAATCTGTCAAGATGCTTTGCTATGTTTTCTGGTCCAATTCTCATATTCCTCTGGGTGGGTCTAAGTTTCACGGGCGAAATGTCGAAGAGAGAGTTCTCTTCCTAACGCCTAACAAAATAATAAGATAGGGAATCCTTATATGACACATACTTTCACGTCCGAGGAAAAAAAAATGACACATACTTTCACGTCCGAGGAAAAAAAAATGACACATACTTTCACATTAAAGCACAAATTCAATATATTTGTTACAATATTTACCTTCCTAACCTTTTAATTCATCACAACTAGGAAGATCTAGGAATGTTTCTATGAAATCTTTTTGAATACAAAAATGAAGTTTTAAATAAATTGAGTGAATCCTTACATTTTTTAAGGTCTGATTCACCAAAATTGATCTCACGGGACATAAATAAGCACCACCGTCATCATTAACTAAATTTCAAAAATACATAATATTTATCTTTTTTAATATTTTATCACGATGTTAACAATATAAAAGAGACATCAAATTTATCAAATTCCATCCATGACACTATCTGTTAATATCTAAATCACAAATATTTCATCGAATCATGGGTTGACACCACCAAACTTCCTTTAGCACTGGAAACACAAATTAAACGATTACATCAACTAGGGTGGAGGGAGCAATAAGCCCATAGACTCAAATCTTATCTTTGTTTTAATAATTGCAGCTAGGGTTATACATGGCTTATTTATTTCATGTTCTCTTGTTTCTTAAATATTCTTTCAATGAATATTCACATCCAATTGAATTTTTATTTAAATTTAGACAAATTCAATTTTTATGACAAGGTCAATTATATCTAGACTTATTTATTTTTTCAAAATTTTGATGAGTTGAGTCTTCATAAAATGGTCTAAAATATTTATGAACAAAGCTTCACGGTCAAAGTTCCAACTACCAACAATTAAGTGAAACTATAAATTTCATATTTGAGGATATATTTTTAATGTAAAAACGATTAAGTTTATCTAGTTTATCTACTTTTTAACTTAGTAACTTAAACCCATTATGAATGGTAATTATAATTGTTTAATTTTTTATATTTAAAAAATAATGTTTATTATGTCACAATGTCAAAATAAAGTTACATATATACATAAATATAATAATAAAGCCACCACTTGGGAAGTTAGTACTCATTTTAATTTAATTTAGATATTAATATTTATAAAAATCAAAATTGGATTATGACATTGTCCAGAATATGATATATAATGATGAGAAGGAGAAGGTCAAAGCACATTAAAAAATAAATAAAAAGAACTTGAAATAATGAAAAAGGAAAAATAATTAGACATTAGCAACATTAACATATGGGTAATAATGAGAAAGCTCATGAAAAAGGAAAAATAATTAGACATTAGCAACATTAACATATGGGTAATAATGAGAAAGCTCAAGAAAAAGGAGGTTCCATTGTCAATCCCTATTGCTTAGAAACACATTTCCAACATTTAAGGCTATAAAGAAAAATTTGAAGAGCATGAGGCCATGAGAGTCATTGTGTCTACGACATTTCATAGGTTTTCCATGGGGTCTCTTCCTACTAGTATTGGAGCAGTAGAAATAAGAGGCAATGAACATAGTGCATATTAGTTTAAGAATTAGTCTCTTGAAAACCATCAATGAAGAATCAACATCGCCTAGAGGAAGATGGCTAAGCTTCTCTAGTACACATAAGCCATAAGTGTCTAGAGAGAACAAAGTGAACCTATGAAGAGACAAATGGGATGCCTTTGATCTCGTAGGAGGGATCGATCATTTGAATACAAAAATGGTCCTCATTTGTTAGCTCTAAGGAGTAGACATGGAAAATGCAATGCTCTCAAGGAATATGCTGATATATCTCAATGCAAAGTTGATGGGAGCAAACTCTAAAGCTCAATGAGAGAGATCCTCATGCTATAAGGTAATTATTGTTTTGTACCTTGAGGGTTGGTTGAGCCCATCACTATGTTAGAGATCTAAGTTTGGAAGAAATCAACTCTCCAGGATTAGGTCATGTGGATCAAAAGTAGGCTCTATAAATCTCAATACAGTT
This sequence comes from Larix kaempferi, assembly GCA_027924585.1. NCBI lineage: Eukaryota > Viridiplantae > Streptophyta > Pinopsida > Pinales > Pinaceae > Larix > Larix kaempferi. Next base: position 12,217,287 of record BSBM01000018.1, on the reverse strand, counting down.
ACTCATGTTAAGTTTCACCCTTGGAGAGATCAACAACATCCATTGGAAACCTATACAAGGTAGTTACTCAATATCAAGCTCAATGAGATGAAGTAATGAAGATGCTCTGGCATACCAACATGAATCAATCCCACATTCTTCTTGTTCCATATAGGACTTGAGAGCAAGATGTGGATATGTAAGAAGATTGTTTTGTGACCCTAGGTATCATTGTCACCACATGAAAAATCATTGAATCAATAAGAGGGGCTACACCAAATATTGGAAAATTGATAGTATGAGGGATTGGTGTTGAGCTTGAAGATTGTATCCTTTTTGCAATGTCTAATACATTTACCTCTATCATATGTATATCCTTACATCTACAGGCCTTATTTATCATATTTTCTTCCTTTTCCAATCTCTAGCATGTCAAGGTTAACAAGGTATTGAAAACCCCTCCTTAATGCGACTTTCCAATAGTTTTTAACTATTACTTAGTTGAGGGATTTATTATGTCTTATCAATATTCTCATTGACAAAGATTTCATGTTGGTTGAGCAAGATTGTAGGTAACAACCACTGGAATATCCAAAGCTACTGGAAATCCATACCCAGAAATCTCGTAGTTGCCTTAATGAATCTTATATGTGCGCCTGTAGGAGGCCAAATCAAAGATATGGGTTTTGGTTGAGCATATATGAATATGGTTTTACGTTCCTGAGAATCAGATTCTCTCTCGCTTAATGGGCAGAGATCGTTGGTCAAAGCAAACAATCAAAGACCTCAACAAACGCAACAGCCTCAACGAATTTCAGCTAGACGAAGGAAACGAAGCCATTCTCATGCCTTCTGTCATGAGAATATTCCATAGTTACTATTTTGAGAAGATTATCTTCGATCAACATTTTTGTAATAGATCCATTTTGTTGAAGACCATTAGTTGTAAATCATGAAAAGAGGGGAATTGCTTTCACGATATGTAGTCTCTATTATTTATAAAGGACCGATATGAGGTTGTCGGGCAGTAGTGGAGGTTAGGGGTAGATATAAGAGAAGAAGATGCGCTTTGAAATGCTCTGCTGATAAGAATATATTGTAAACTTTGTTTTTATACTGTTGGTATCTTTAATAAAAGAATGATAGTTTTCATATATCTGATGTAGCAGTATTAGCTATGGCACATTCTAAGCCAGTAGGCACCCTACTTGGTCATGTGCAGTGTTTAGTTATGTCCTTATGCATTTTAGTGTGTTACTATTTTGCTTTGAGTTCAGTTAGGTAGATGAATTTTTATGTCTACAACTCCAGTTATATCGTTAAGTTTATAATCTCAGCGCTTCTATTTTTGTAACCTATTAATGCAATTATTGGAGCTCCATGTACTGTGTGGAATTGATAGTTAGATATTATTTTTCATTATGGAAATTCACTGAAGGATTTTAGGATTACAAGAAGCTTTGGTATTCATTTCTAGTAGCTTATGTTCAGTAGAGGAGATTAAGCTATATTAGTCGTAGTTTATGAGAATCTTTGGTGTTCATTTTCAAGCAGCTTATATTCAGGTTGGAAGATTAAGTTAGAGTAGTTGCTTCACTCCTACACATATTGTGCTTGTGCCTCAAAGTCTACAACACCCTGGTTGATGATTTGATGACACAGAATTGTGCATATAATTCTCTCGACATTTTTGGCGCCGTTGCCATGGAGGTGCTAAAGGGATTAGAGCATTGGTAGTTTGCTCTCTAGTTTTGTTTCTACAATATTAATCTTGTTTCACCAACATTTAAGACTTGGGGAAGGAGGAGCGGTAAGATGGGAGGTTCTCCAATCCCTTGCCGTGTTGGTTAGGTGAGTCTTCTTATAGTTTAATGCATGGAAAGGGAAAATTCTCGTGCCAACATACAACATGGTGACAGCAGGGTCTCGGTAGTGTGAGGATCTGAATACATCCTCAGTTTTAGAATTTGCTTTATGTGGATACATACTCAGTTTTGAAGTTGTATGCAAGGTTTCATTTTTAGAATGCAAGATTTTATTTCTTCCAAATTGCGTGGCTTACAAGTTTCTGCTTTTTAAGAATTCCATACACTACTCCATATGTGGGACAGTGAGCCATCCAGAGAAATCAAAAGAGTTCGAGAACTGTTGAGTAAAGGAGGATGTTATTACAAGTTTTTTCTCATATTATGGTGGATATTGAAGACAGGTCCATAGCCTGGTCCTCTGGGCATCCTTGTCAATTTGCAGAAGAAATCAAAGAACTAGGGACTCCATCAAATGAAGAGCAGATATTAGGACCTGAAATTGAAGAGTTTCTTGCATGTTTGTCTCCTTTGTAAATTCAAGAATGTGAAGGCCAGATCTTTGAAGACTTACAGGGCATGATAGAGACAAATATGTAAGCTGACAGTATTGATAAACAAGAAAATCAAGGAGTGAAGGATTACATTGAAGAATGGTTCCAATCCATTACCAGGCCAAAGGATGACTCTCTTCTTCAACTCTTCTTGGTACCAAATCAAAAGGATGAGTTGATTCCTCATATCCATACAATATTGAGGTATATCTTTTATGCTTGGATATGAGTTCATTTTTTGTTTTGTTGCGTATATGGTTGCACTGGAAGTTTTCCTACACTTGACAAAGGCTTGTTCTTTTCAAGTTGGTAGGTTAGTAAATAAATAAGATTTTAATAAATGTTGTAAATAGTTAGCACAAGCACAAGCATAGTGCAACAGTATTTTGATGTTTTCCAAATAAGACAATGGATGTTAATAATTAGTAAGGAAGCTTGTTGAAGACCTTTGTTCCCATTCAGATCTATATTTTCTAATAAATCTGTGACATGCTGCAACAACCATTGTTCAGATTAGGCTTTGACAGGTTATGCTAACTTATTCAAAAGTGGGTTAGTTTTCTTCTCAAGTATGATAAACAAAGAATTCTCCAGTACATCATTCAATGATCCAACTTTAGCATACATTACTGTTATCCAAACTTTTAGAAAACATCTTACTGATGGTTGGAAGCTTTAAGAATTGAACCATATAATTCAGTCTCTTTGTTGAACTTGAATTCTGCAATCACCAAGATTCTTGCCCTCCGACAAATATGAGCATGGATATATCAGCTCCTACAATGGTAAAATCTTTTCAATGTTTCCTAAAATATACAGGGGTAACCAGGATGCCTGTAAGTGATACTTGTAGTTCTAAGGATTCAAGGAGATAACAAAGCAATACATCTCAGGTGTTACTAGATTAGTTAACTAGAAGGCTCATGGAAAAGAGGCTCATCAAGGATTATAATTGGAGATCATGGGATTCTGTATTGAATTACTTTTGCACCTTTGCTAATATAAACCTCTTGCACTTTGTTACCCCCCATCTGCATGGGTGGTCACTTGAAGATTTCATGGTTTGCTCTGAGGTTTTGTTTAGCATTGCTGGTCGTTTTCTATCTCCTGGCAGCATCAACTTTCTGTTCGGGACAGGCTTTTGGCAACTGGAGGGCCGAAGAATTTCAAATCTTGCCAGGAAGATGTTGATTCAGTTCATCAACCATCTTTGCATGCATTAGATGTGGATGGCACTGCCATACATTGCTCCTACGCTGTCGTGAATTAGGAAGTTGAGTTGTCCAACGAACAAAATGAGACATTGACAGAGAATGTTGGACCTGAAGTGAAAACATTTGACAGAGATATTCCAGTTATTTTTAGCAGTATCAAAGAAATTTGTATCGTCCCAGTGCAGAATGGCGGGACTTTGGGTATGGAAAAGCAGGAATCGTTACCATGTGCAATTGCTTTACAAAGTAGAGGCAATACCTTTAGCCAAAGATCAAACAGGGTTTGAAAGGCATTCGGCTGGCAATAGGTCTAAAAGAAAGTACGCTGGAGGTTTTTTGGGCAATTCTGAAACTTACTCCTTTCTATCATTGGGAAGGATCTTGGCTTGATTGGTGTCCCATCTATTTTGAAGGATATACTAGCATTCAAGCAACTGTTATGGCAAGAGATTCAATAGCATGAACTTCTGTCCATCCTATGGCTTTGGTAGAATTACTGGGACATGGATGATACTCTTGACGGTGAGATTCATAAAAAGCATTCACAACTTTTTTGCCACAGCCGATATCAAGTTGTGCAGATACTTATACACAGATGGGGAGTCGAAGGAGACCATTTTTTGACCTAAATCAACCTCTAAGTGAAAAAAGAAGATGCTGATGTGTATCATGCATATTGGTCACTGCCCCAGGTTCACTCTCCAGTTCAGCTACAGCCCCATGTTCAGGCTCAATCTCAGCAGCAACACCATGTTCAGGCATATAAAATGATGACAAGGTTCTCCTCGAAGAAAATGCCAAAGGCACGAAAAGAATTCTGGGGACATCCCGGTCATCATAGTAGCTCGGGAATTGTAGCATCTGAAAATCAAAAGCATCAAAGATGAGGACAGATCGATAAAAATCATGATTTTGATGGAGGCCATAACCCGAGACTTACGGTTTGGTATCTTCAAGAACATTCCGTAAAACTAATGTCACTCTGCCATAAGTTTGCCACACAAGTAAGCATATTCAGTAACTAGTGGTGAAGTTCAAACCTGAGACCTGCGGTTTGTGTGTTACAACTTATAGTGACTATCATTCCGTGAAGTGAAAGTCATGTCCCAGAAGTTTGCTTAGATTCGCAGCACAAGTAATCATTTTCAGGAAATCTTGATGTATTTCGAAAGCAAGACTCGTGGTTTGACATCTTGAAGAGCATCCCTTGAAGTAGATGTCAGCTGACAGAAGATTGTTTCGATTTATAGTATTTTAAATTGCCCCAACCGTAAGTCTGAATCTGAAGCCAGCCACGTGAACAGGCAAATGGGTGTCCGCGATTCGTGGAGTTTGACCTACTTTTTCATTGGCGACCGTTTCATCGATTTGCCCCATCCCGTGTTGGCAATAACTTGATAAGGGGAAGTCATAATCACCATTTGCGTTTCACATGAGCTCGGACCTGTCTGTATTGGCAGCCAGTTGATTGAGGCAGACTTAGAGTCAATGCTCGGTGTTCAAATTAATTAGCACAGCAGAAATTAAAAGCCAATCGGGGGTCATTTCAAACATTTGACAGCTGCTCGGGGCTGGCTTCATGTTCTCATTTTTGGAGCAGTTCAAGGGTTGGTGGTATCATTATCTTCATCCACGTATCAAGTTGATTAGTTGATGCCGTTTACTGGACGAGGTGTTTGAGCCACTTATCGTTTTTTCCTTCATTCACTGCCAATTTCACGGTGACCAACTTCAGATGACTCAACTCTTATTATGGGCAGCTGACCTGTTCCATTGAATCCACCATTTCATTCATTGAGGACGTGTTGGCAGTTAGGGGCCTTCTCAGATGAGATTCGTTGCTGCGTGGATTTTTATTTAGCAGTGGGCTTATGCAAATTTTTCCCACGTATCAATTATGACAGTTATCTGCTAGAAGTTCAGTTGCCAGAGAGGGCGACTCTTGTGGTGGATGTGTGGGGTCTCATATGCAACGAATAGCCTAAATAGCAGTTCCATTTAATAAACTGGAGTGGTCATGTTTTCGATGGGGAGAAAAAAGTGGATCTAGGATTCACCTTTCCACTTTTTTCTCCATTATTTTTTTTTTTTCTGTTTCTTTTTTGAAAAAGGGTATGAGAGGCTTTTTGGTCTTTTGAAGGGGCCAGCCTTCTCCATGGTAAGATGGAAAAAAGTTGGGAGTTTTTCTTTCCCTTGAGCCTAATAGAAAAAATATCATGTTGGGTTTTTCGGACATATTGGGCATCTCTTTCATGGTTGTGTGTTTCATTATACGCTGTGGAGAAAATCTAGCATAGAAGGCTATATTCTAGTCCATTGGGCAAGCATTTGCAGTTGTCAAGTTGTTTGTTGATGTTATGTTTTCAAAAGATCTTAGGAGTAATAGACTGTAGTCGGTTATACTTATATTCTTCTTGTCTCTGATTATGGAACATACTAGATTAATCTCACTTGTGTGAAACGCAAGGCCCCCTTTGAGTTCTCTTTTGACTCCATTCTCCCTTCTGGTACTGACACTGGTCTTCCCTCGAGGACTGATCCTTCCTTCCTTCCCATCACTCAATCAAAATACATTTTTTGTTACCATTGTTTCTCTAAGACAGCCTCTTCAGTTCACCTTGCCCTTCGTTGCACCTACCCTAGTGATCCTACCTTAGGGAAACCCCCCTTGAGTTGGAGAAGAGCCAACCTGAAGCGAGGAAGAGAGGAGTGTGGTGACATTGGATTCTCTCTTAAGAGTTGTCATCGAGTTGGTGTGCTTACTTTTTGGGCTTCAGCACACGCATGTCATTTTTGGGTGACAACACCTATCAAACAGTTGCTCAAGAGAGACTATGCTTCGAAGAGCTGCGTTAACTTGCTGATCACATTCTGGATGCGGCCCTCTTCTTTACAACTAACTTTAAAATCAACAAACTCATGCAAGTTGTTTAAGAAATTAATGACTTGTTTATCATCTTTGAAGACTTGCGAATGATCTACATTATCAGGAGTTGAAGGCCTAAATATGATTTCCATTTTAATTTCTTCCTTAGCCAAATTTTTTGAAGGTTGTAAGGTAGAAGCAGCAACAGCGAGTTCAGCAGCTTCAAAATTTAACTCTCTTGGAATAGCAGTAAGATTCAATGCTTCAAAGGATTCCATACTGTCCCAAACCGCATTCCTATATCTTTTTAATCTTTCAGATTTGCATGCAAACTGACTTTTGACTTGTGACACAATCAAATCTGAATCCCCTTTAATATTCAACAATTTTATACCTGTTGCCCACCGAATGTGCACACCAGCAGCAGAAATCTTTTGAAAGTTGTTTCCCAAGTGGGAAAAGTGTGTTAAAATAATGTAACTGCGGAAGATATTCTATTTATATTATTGTATTCCTCCTCTGGGAGATGATGGTCATGTAATTAATAATGTAAAGGTCATTGAAAGAATCAATGTAAACCCTAAGACATGTGTCGGCGTAGAAAAACCCATAAAAGATTATTATATTATGTAATTGACCAACCAAGTAGAGAAGTCGGTCCTGTTGGGGAAATTGTCACCCCAACGGAAGAATATAAATAGAAGTGCTCTCTCTTATTTGTAATCACTCATTCACTCAAGCAAGTTCGCATTAGTGAAGAGAGAGAAGTGCGCACAAGTGGAGGAGTAGCTGTTTTGTCTTGGGGAACTTTTGTACTTTGTGATTTCTATATTGAGGAAGGCTTTGCCAAGGTTTTCTCCCTTTGCGGTTTCCCCAAAAGAATCTGTGTTCATTGTGTTTATGCTGTGCTTGTTTATCTTTCAGTGATTGATTATCTATATACTATATGTTGTTCAAGTAAAATCTAACATGGTATCAGAGTAGGCCTGAAAGATTACATTGCGCAGCCCCCGTAACTGCAGAAGCTAGGGTTTCTTATTCCGGGAGCTACCTCCACAATTTTGTCGGAAAAGAGGGTGGATCTACCTCGCCTCCCTAGGGCGCATTTTTCTGTCTAAGTAGGTCTAACCAGCAAATGCCAAGTCCACCGTTCTAGGAACGGTAGTCACACCGGACAAGGTGCTTATCACTTCAGACGAGGCAAGTAGCCAAGTCAGGGGGGAGACCCCACTCAACCAGTGATGGTTGAGACTCAACAATCATACACCCAACCCAAAAGGTAAACAAGATGAGATGCAAGATGAATGCCTAAGTGTGAGATTTATCCCAGCCTAGTGAAATCGAGATTCTGGATTTGAAAATAGAATTAATGAAATGATCTCAGATCTGATAATGAGTGTTTAATGATGAATACTTGAAGATTAGAAGGCTGGAAACTAAATCAGAAAATGGAAGTTGACTAGAAGAATGACTAAAAATTCTACCTATGGGGAATGAAGCTCATTATGATTGTTCAAGCATGGCAGTAGTAAATTAAGTGATTAAAACACACCTTCTAGCAATTATAAGCTGATTATTAGCTGATTTAAGACAAAAGAAATGCAAACCAACAAGACCCACAACCCAGAAAAATACCCAACAGCGTGATTGGCCAGTTTGCCCAAGGAGGGCGAATTCAAAAAATGACTAGTGCCTAGTTCTATGGGTAAATGGAGTCGGAAAACAATGAAACTTTGGATATAAGCTTTTAACAACGTTTCATAAGCGGGTTTACAAGAAAAACAAGGATTTAACGGTGGATTTTTGAGATTTTAATTCCTAGGGTTTTCAATGTAAGTTACTCTCTTCAACCTTTCAAAAATTGAAATGCAAAAGAAAGAAATGAAACACCTACTTGGAACTAGCTGATATCTTTGATTTGATGAGGTTATACATCTCGAAGATCAAACAGAAGCGATTGTAGAAGTCCCCAAGTGAATTCGATTTGCTCAATCCCACCAACTCGCCCTCCTTGCCTACCAAAACAAATGGACATGAATCAAATCTGTATGACAAGTAAGTGAAATCTACAGCAATACAAATAATAATGAGAAGAAATGCTTGGCTCGAAAAGCATAAAACACTTCCCTTTGAAGATCGATCCCGGAGAGTGGAGCAACAATGGCAGCCAAGTGGTGCGCCCTCCTCCAAGAGTTTGTGCTTGCTGCAAACAATGGTAAGAAACAATACGTTGAAAACATCCACAATCTATCCTAGTGCATCAAGATGGCAAGGCAATCAACTCTCCAAACAAACCAACACAAGAACACAAGTAGAGCTGCAAGTCTTATTCTCTTCTATTCCAAATCCAAAAATGCCAAGAGAGAGGTACAAAATGGGTGAGTGTCTTCTATTCCCTCCAAAACCAAGGGATGAGATTGAGTCTCTCAATGCCCAAATCGATGGATGGGATCATCTCTAGAGGGGGGGCAAGTTACCCTAAAATATTCCCAAGTGGAGAGGGGCCCTTCGTGGGGCCCATACAATAAGCAAATAAAATGTTAGGGGGTGTCTATATGGTGTTTTAGCCCCCTAACTCATACATCAAAGGTCCCACATCAACAATTTTACAAAATATAGATTTTCACTAAGTGGAAAAATGCCCCCTATGGGCAAATTCGCCCCCCATGGTGAGCTGGACAAATAGAGGGACCCACAACACATAATAGAATGTCAAAACATAGTGAAAATACCTTAGAACTCACCCTTGTATTAGCCAACCTTTGCATTTGCCATTTTTCCATAGTTACCTTTGCCATATTTGATTTTTCATTTAATTAATTGTTGGTTTTTATTGCTGAAGATGTAATTTGGGTTTTTGACCCACTTATAATGCCCGGATTGATGAGCCGTCTGCTGCAATGTGATCGTAGACCCCAAATATGGTAGATATGGTCACTTGAACGACCCCAATCCATCCATTAGGCATTATTTGCCCAAAATCCATAATTTTTAATTAAAACAGGTCACTGATGACCCATAATAGTTAAAAATCTCATCGCTGCCTCAACTTTTCAAATTCTAACACTTGGAGGTTCATATGGAACCCCAAGAGATAATATATGACCAAAATCGAAATCTTGATCGCAATATTTTTTCGGGCCCATTTTTGGCCTAGTCAACCTGGTTTGACCAAGTCAAATCTGGTCAAAATGGCAATGGCTGAAAACCTGTAACCAACATGAAGCATCAAGGCTTCCTTATTTACGTTAGTACATTACTTAAAACAATATAATGATGAGATGGTGATCAAAACATAAAAATCTCAATAAATACAAGCCCCGGGTGAGGTGGGCCCACCACTTCCAACAAAGACTCAATGCCATGTACAACTTACAGACTTGACCACTTAGCTAACTGTGGGTGAGGTGGATAAACATGGTGAAGGATAAAGGAAGACAAGGACTAAGACCATGTGACCTCTCGGGTAAACAGGGAAAGCGGGACCCGTTGACATAAGCATACCATGACAATACACAGGGAAGGGTGGTGCCTCACAAATGGGTATAGTGCAGGGAAACCGCCACTGATCATCTAACATATACCTCACATCCGTGCCTTAAGAAGACTCCGTGAGGATCTTTTCTAGAGTCGCCAAACTGGGTGTCCGGCAAACCGTAACTTGAGACTCTAGGGGACAATTCGCATAGTTGTCCCTTGCTCCATCTCACCTCCTTGCCCCGCAGGACTAGGTGAGGAAATAACCAATACAATGCTGATATATATGGCTAACCTGTGTCCATGTGTGTTCAAAAACACAATGCATGAACTTTTACATTGACTTTCATACTTAGCCTTTTTGGCTAGATTTTACATTTACATAGCCTTTTTTGGCTTCTTTTACATTTCTTCATTTCATTACATTTCAAGGCCCTTTTGGGCTACATACATATCTCAATAGATATAATCAAGGTGCTCATATTGCAGAGTAATGGGGGTGAGTGCATGCTTCGATGACCAATGGGGAACACCCGGTGAGTCTACACAATCCTATACTGCTTTACAACATTGGGGGCAGCCGACAGGAGCAAATCCCAGGTTTGAGAGTGCATCTCACACACTAAAGAGCCGAGGCACAAAAGACAGAGAATCATGGCATACTCAGAGGTCAATGGGGAAAGGGATCCTCAAGGTCACAAATCAAGGTCCAAGTTGGGAGGAATCAACATGAAAGAGTCGGATGGATGGAACGGAGTGACAGGTGGATCCAAAGTTAGTTGCCTAGGAGGACGAAGTGACCAAGTCTGTACCAGTAACGGGGATGGGAACTAGTGTGCATATACATGAGCCTCCTAAATGAGGTGGACTGACATCACCAAGGGCTATACACATCATAATGAACAACGAGATCACCATAATCAAACATCACATGTCAAGTCCGTGTACTAACATAAATAAACAAGTCTAAACAACAACATGTGCAATGAACCATAAAGTGCTATACCTACCATGCCATATACCTACTGCTGAAGTTGTCTCTGAACTGGATCTCTAATGAATCTGAGCAATAAGTGGCAAACCAGCAATACTATGTAGTGCTCTCATCACAATATAGCTAAGTAACTATCTCAAAAAGGATCATGCAAAGTTTGGCAAGGAAGGGTGACCCTGTAGGCAATGCTGTATGACCTGTGTGGACCAATACCAAAACCACCTGTCCCCACTGATATCTCTGCTCGGGACAATCTAAACAAAATCCATGCCTCCTCTGAAGGCATCTGATCTCTGATCTGGAAAAAAAAATGTAGTATGGTCCCTGACCACACAATCTGCAGCATGGTAGCTCCAGCTAACATGGATGTGATAACATCTGGCTCCAGATGGGACAAGTGCTCTAAGGGAGAGAATGCTTGAGAACCACAAAATCTCTGGTCCGTAGCACCCCTCTCATCATCATCAAAGCGTACGCACGTACATGTTGTCTGCATCATCATCATATATGTACCTATCCCTATAAAATGTAGACGCTATACCAATCTCTGCAGACCGCTCATAAGGACATACAATATATATATATATAATCCAGCAGAAATAAACAAAATGACAATGCTAAAAGGAAAATATATCAATAATGAAATGTACTCTACAGCATTTAAAATTTATTAAGCCGACACATGAGGTGTAAGAAAGGCGAAAAACAACCGAAAGGAAAATATGGTACAAAAGCACACTAGGAAAAGGAACATGGTGTCAAAAGGAGAGAAAAGAAAAGCGAAATAAAACAAAAAGGGGCAACCGGTCGTCAAACAAAGGTGGGGCAGTCAAAGGCAAAGGACAACCAGTTGCTGCTCTCGAGAGCTTACTAGCCGCAAAAAGGGGAAAGTGCAAGGCTCGGGTCACTCATTGTCCATAGGTGGGAAGTAATGTTTCAAAAACCTCCCATTTACAAGTAGTTCCAACTCCTCACCTTCCAAGGTCTCTAAACGTACATACCCCTTTCCTGCTACTCTGGCAACCCTGTACGAGCCCATCCATAGCCTATCCAACTTGCCATGTTTTCCAGGTTTCTCTTTATGTTTATCCCATAGCAAAACCACATCACCAACCTTGAAGTGTTCATTTCGGGTACTTTGATCAAAGGTCCCCTTTATCCTTTCTTGCTCTATGACAGTCCTATTGAAGGCCTCTCTTCTCTTCTCATCAAGTTCGACTAATTTATCAATCCTTGCTTGGATTGCTTCCCGATCAGATCCGCATTGGTGCAGCAACTCATAAACAGGGATCTACAGGTTGATGGAGAGTCTGCAATCTTGTCCGTACACTAATTCAAACGAGGATTTACCTGTTATCCTCTTCACCGTAGTTCTATCAGCCCAAACAACATATTTCAGCTTGTTGTCCCAACTTCGCTTGTCCCCCACCATCCTTTTGAGGAGCCTGATAAGGTTCTTGTTACTTGATTCAGCTAACCCGTTCCCCTGGGGATAGTAGTTTGAAGAGTGGGATAGCACTATGCCGTGATTAAGGAAGAAGATTGACATTTCCATTTTGCTAAATGCCTTGGCGTTATCCATAGTGAGTTTGAGAGGACATCCGTACCTTGAGACAATATTTTCTTCTAGGAATTTTACCACGACCGCGGTCGTGGCCTTCTTCATGGGGATAGCCTTCACCAAACGGGTGAAATAGTCAGTGCAGGTGAGGATATACTTGTAACCATTACTCGAATTTACATCAAATGGTCCCACAAAGTCCATTCCCCATTGCTGAAAAGGGGCTTCTATTATCACAGGGTTTAGAGGTAAGGCAGGCAGTCTTGGTTTCTTGGTGAAGAATTGGCAGTCCTGGCATGTCTTTATGTACTTGTGGACATCTCCGAACAGCGTGGGCCAGTAGTAACCTGCCCTCATGATCTTGGCTGCGGTCGCTCTAGGGGCATAATGGCCACCACATAGCCCGGAATGCATTTCTCTGATAATCACGTGTGAATCGTCAAGCGCAACACACTTCAGGATACTCCCATCCGAGTTTCTCCACCCCAAGCCGTCTCGCGTAAGGAAAAACCTTGAGGCCTTCAACCTGAGGGCCCTCCTTTGGTGATCAACTAGGTGATCGGGGCACGTTAGGTACTTCAAGTAGAAAACTACATCCCTATACCATTCGTGCTCTTCCAGCCCATTAATGTTTATATCAACCTCCCCACTTTCGCCTACTTGATTTATCTGGACATCACTCTCCTTTTTAGTCAACAGTTGGGCTAATCCTTGTCCTTTCACGATTTTTATTGGCTTAATTTCCAAGTTGTACTCCTGGATTTTGGAGATCCAGTTTCCCCTCGCACTGATTCCGTCCGTTTGAGATAAAACATCTTTCATGGCTTGGTAGGGCACATAGGCTTTAATCTTGGAAAAACCCACATAAGTTCGAAAATGTTTTAGAGCCTTGACCAAAGCGTATGCCTGCTTTGTAAGTTTTAAACCTTAACAGTGAAGTATAAACTTATATTGATTCTTAAGCATTAACAGAAAATACACAATGGCACACACATAACACAGAGATTTTCACCTGGAAACCCTTAACCGAGAAAAAACCAGCAAAACTTAGAGCCGCACTGCTCCTTTTCATTATATGTTTATTCAACCATTTACAATACAATATATGGTATTCCGCAGCATCTAAAACCCTAATTCGTTTACCCGAAATTAGGTTACAACCCTAATCCCTTTTACCGGGATTAGATAGAGTACAATGGGTCGAAATCGCGAAAAAGCAAAAACAACCCAAAAAAATTTAACTACTGGGGAGGGGATCGTGTTGTACACGCAGCCACCATGTGAAGAGATATAACATTCCCAACATGCTTCTCAGTGGTAGTGTACTTGAGTTCCGCGTCTCTGAGATTTTTGCTCATGAAAGCGATGGGTTGCTCGTGATTTTTTTTGTTCTTTTGCAACAGAACTCCCGCAATGGTGTTTTCAGAGGCATAGGAGTAAATCAGGAAATCCTTGTTGTAATCCGGGCAGATTAGGACAGGGGAAGAGGATATGGCCTTCTTTAATTTAATGAATGTTTCCTCACACTCCTTGTCCCATATGAATTTGGCATCCTTCTTTAAAAGATCATTTAAGGGATTTCCTAGCTCAGCGAGGTTGGGGATGAATCTTCGTACAAAGTTGATCTTTCCAAAGAACGATCTAAGCAAGGTGACATTGTGAGGGGGCGGGATATCTTCGATAGCACGGATTCTCTCTGGGTCAATCCTAATTCCCTCCTTGGACACAATGTGTCCTAATAACTTTCCTTCATCAATCCTGAAGTTTGACTTTCTTGGGTTAAGGGATATCCCAAACTTTCTGCATCTATCAAAGACCTTCCTCAAATGGTCCACATGATCGGTCCTCTCCTTGGAAAACATAGTCAGGTCATCTTGGTAGATGACGATGATCTTCCCTTTCAGGTCACTAAAAGCCTGGTCCATAGCCCTTTGGAAAGTGGACCCGGCATTTAGCAATCCAAAAGGCATGCGGATGTACTCATAGGTTCCCCATGGGGTAGTGAACGTAGTTTTCCCCCTATCTTCTTTCTTAATCTGGACCTGGTTGTACCCCGAAAAACCATCTAACATGGACATCCCTGCTCCGGTGACACTTTGCAACAGGTTTTCCATGTTGGGCAAAGGGTAGTTGTCCTTGAGGCAAGCCCGATTCAGATTCCTGAAATCAATGCAGATCCTGATTTCACCATTTTTCTTCCTCACTATTACCGGGTTAGACACCCAGGTGGTATGCCTTACAGGTTTAATGATTCCAGCTGCCAGCATTTTCTCAATCTCCTTCTTGATCAAAGGGGCTAGTTTCGGGTGGACATTTCTTAACTTTTGCCTGTATGGTTTGGCACCCTCTGCTAGTGGGATAGTATGCTCAATGACCGATTTATCGTAAGTTTTTAAATCTTCATATGTCCAAGCGAAAACGTCTTTGTATTTGAGAATCATCTCTACGATTCTCCGGCGTTCCTCCTTGGATGCATTCTTCCCAATCCTTATCATTTTGGGGGAAACCGAAGAGCCTATATTCACTTCAATTACTTCATCAACAGGCTCAGCTCTGCCCCCCCTGTATTCGTAATGTCTGTTGAAATTCTTCTCGAGTGGCAGGGACAAATCCAATAGGTTGGCACTACATAGTGATTGTTCCGATGACTAGTCCTCCAAGCTGACCATTGGATCAAGGGCCTTTTCTACTCCTTGCAAAAAACGCACTATCTGGACATCATCCTAGAAAACATGCCAATAGTCCTGGTTATCGGGCACAGAAGGCCTAAACAAGACCTCGACCTTGCACTTTCGCTCACTCAAAGCATCCGGGACCTCAAAGGTACTGGCATCCACAGCTAGTGCGTCTGCGAACGAATTATCTTCTCTAGGGACAACCTTAATTGAGAAAGCGTCAAATAACTCAATGGTGTCCCACACAGCATTTTTGTAGGTGTGCAATCTATCATTCTGGGCAGCAAATTGGTTTCTAACATGAGAAACTATGAGATCAGAATCGCCTACAACGCTTAAGCTCTTAATCTTGCGATCCCTGGTGATTTTGAGTCCTAGGAGAAGGGCCTCATATTCCGCCACATTGTTAATGCAATCAAACTCTAAGCGGAATGAGTATATGGTTTCTTCACCAGAGGGTGAAGTTATGACCACACCGACACCCGCACCATGCCCAGAGCGAGCTCCATCGAAATGCATCTTCCAGACCTCAATAGGTCGGAAAGGGTGCCGCCTAATATCTTCCCAGTAATTTGCTAGCCCCATAAAGTTTCCTACCTCATCCGTTGGGCAGATGGCTTCTTCATAAAGGTAATCAGGGGTCTCCACGTGTTCTTTCATGGGGGGCTCGTTAAGTAAGGTGATGTCTTTGACCTACCCCCTTGGGATGGTGGCGTATGTGAGATCCATTTGGATGTTACCACCCAACTTAGCAGCCCACTCTCTAGATAGAAGCATGCCCCAGACATCCGGGACGTCGAGAACGAGAACATCCATGGACATCCCGATGTCGGGGCACGCAGCCAATTTCACATGGAGGTTTTCAATAACTCCCACCGCTTCTACCAGACATGAGTCCATCCCACACACATTCCTAAAAGGCCTGGAAGGGGTCAGCTCGAGTTGTTATATGACTCGCAGCGGCATGATGTTGACCTCAACCCCCGAATCAAGCATGAAATTGTGGAGTATAAGTTGATTTACCTTGAGGGAAACGTAAAAGGGGGGGCACCCCTCAGAGTTAACAGACACACTATGGATGTTTATTGGGGGGTCAGGTGCTACCTCAATTTGTTTTTCAGGAGGGGCCCCCTTTGGTTGTACCCCCCAGAAGGTACGGGCTCTATCATGCATCTCAAGAATCTTCAAAATTTCATTTAGGGGTGCGAGCATGCTAAGCTTGGACAGAAAGTTTCCCATGTCGAATTGAAAGGCATGTTGTCTCAATTTGTTAGTCGGAGCGGATTTTATGCCGAGGAATTCCATGATTTGAGCTTTGATGACCGGGATTTTGACTAACTCCTTGAAGGAGATGTGAATCACAGAGTTGGACAGCTTGCCTGAAATGTTCACCTTAATGGGATCAAGACTATGGGACTCCTTACTAGAGGTCCCCTCGGGACACTTAACCTCCCTCTTCCACCTATTAGCTTGCGAAGGAGTGGCTTCTACTTCAGGTTTTGGGATAGACTTGGTCGCACCTTTGGGTACACTTGTTTCTTTTGTTTGAGGGTCCTCCTTCCCTCTAGTCATAATCCTGGGGTTCGGTTTCGAAATCATTTGCCCCTTTGGGCTAGATTTATCCTTTCCTTGGGATCTCTCGGGGCTAAGACTAGGCTGAGGATTGTTCCTTTTTAGGCTTTCAGGGTTAATCTTTATATGACCAGGGTCCGTCGGGCCACTTCTTTTCTTAGCCAATTGGCCCCGGGTAAGGACCTGGGCGGACGTGGTGGAACAGTTATAAGCTCCCTCGTAAATGTGTCGGATACATCGGTCGCGTTCCCTATTGTCTTCATCTTGTTGTTTCAGCAGGAGCATGACATTTGTGACCAGCTCAACTAATTGAGATAGCATTTTCATGGTCATCCCACACGCCATTGTGTCCTTTTCCAGAGCGGGCATACTCACGGGCGTAGGGGAGAGTTTACTAAGGTTTCGTCTGACGTAAGTGATAGGTGTACTATGTGACATGTCAGAACGATCTAAGTTGCGAAGGTTGTATGAATGGGTTCGACCTCCAGTGGAGCCGCCGGGTGGAGCCCCCAGGGGAACTCGAAACCTTGTTCACCGAAGGTGGAATGTCGTGAGGGGAAGTGGTGAGTGAAACAAAAATGTGTTGGCTGCAATAATTATGTAAATGAAAAATCAGCAAATCAGAGTTTAAGCGTAGATGAGAAAATGAAAAGAAAAGGAAAAAAGACTTAAACTCAAGAAAACACGGGTAGGCCTCTACCTCCCCAGCAACGGCACCAAAGATGTTATCACACTAACTCTAGCTGCTAGTGAAAGGTGTCTCGTCCGAGATGGTAGAGGGTGAGCAACTAAGTAGGTCTAACCAGCAAACGCCAAGTCCACCGTTCTAGGAACGGTAGTCACACCGGACAAAGCGCTTGTCACTTTAGATAAGGAAAGTAGCCAAGTCAGGGGGGAGACCCCACTCAACCAGTGATGGTTGAGACTCAATAATCAGACACCCAACCTAAAAGGTAAGCAAGATGAGATGCAAGATGAATGCCTAAGTGTGAGATTTCTCTCAGCCTAGTGAAATCGAGATTCTGGATTTGAAATAGACTTAATGAAATGATCTTAGATTTGATAATGAGTGTTTAATGATGAATACTTGAAGATTAGAAGGCTGGAAACTAAATCAGAAAATGGGAATTGACTAGAAGAGTGACTGAAAATTCTGCCTATGGGGACTGAAGCTCACTATATGACTGTACAAGCATGGCAGCAGTAAATTAAGTGATTAAAACACACCTTCTAGCAATTATAAGACCACTCTCAAACCCTATTCCCTCCAAAACCAAGGGCTGAGATGGAGTCTCTCAATGCCCAAATCAATGGATGGGATCATCTCTAGAGGGGGGGCGAGTTACCCTCAAAAACGCCCAAGTGGAGAGAAGGGCCCTTCGTGGGGCCCATACAACAAGCAAATAAAATGTTAGGGGGTGTCTATATGGTGTTTAGCCCCCTAACTCATACATCAAAGGTCCCACATCAACAATTTTACAAAATATAGATTTTCACTAAGTGGAAAAACGCCCCCTATGGACAAATAGAGGGACCCACAACACATAATAGAATGTCAAAACATAGTGAAAATACCTTAGAACTCAC
This sequence comes from Larix kaempferi, assembly GCA_027924585.1. Classification (NCBI taxonomy): domain Eukaryota; kingdom Viridiplantae; phylum Streptophyta; class Pinopsida; order Pinales; family Pinaceae; genus Larix; species Larix kaempferi. The sequence goes on along the minus strand of BSBM01000018.1, from coordinate 12,199,003 downwards.
CCTTGTATTAGCCAACCTTTGCATTTGCCATTTTTCCATAGTTACCTTTGCCATATTTGATTTTCCATTTAATTAATTGCTGAAGATGTAATTTGGGCTTTTGACCCACTTATAATGCCCGGATTGATGAACCGTCTGCTGCAATGTGATCGTAGACCCCAAATATGGTAGATATGGTCACTTGAACGACCCTGATCCATCCACTAGGCATTATTTGCCCAAAATCCATGATTTTTAATTAAAACAGGTCATCGGTGACCCATAATAATTAAAAATCTCATCGCTACCTCAACATTTTCAAATTCTGACACTTGGAGGTTCAAATGGGACCCCAAGAGATAATATATGACCAAAATTGAAATCTTGATCGCAATATTTTTTCGGGCCCAATTTTTGGCCTAGTCAACCTGGTTTGACCAAGTCAAATCTGATCAAAATGGCAATGGCTAAAAACCTGTAAGCAACATGAAGCATCAAGGCTTCCTTATTTACGTTAGTACATTACTTAAAACAATATAATGATGATATAGTGATCAAAACATCAAAATCTCAATAAATACAAGCCCCGGGTGAGGTGGGCCCACCACCTCCAACAAAGACTCAATGCGATGCACAACTTACAGACTTGACCACTTAGCTAACTGTGGGTGAGGTGGATAAACATGGTGAAGGATAAGGGAAGACGAGCACCAAGACCATGTGACCTCTCGGGTAAACAGGGAAAGCAGGACCCGCTGACATAAGCACGCCATGACAATACACAGGGAAGGGCGGTGCCTCACAAATGGGTATAGTGCAGGGAAACCGCCACTGATCATCTAACATATAACTCACAACTCACATCCGTGCCTTAAGAAGACTCCGTGAGGATCTTTTCTAGAGCCTCCAAATTGGGTGTCCGACAAACCGTAACTTGAGACTCTAGGGGACAATTCGCATAGTTGTCCCTTGCTTCATCTCACCTCCTTGCCCCGCAGGACTAGGTGAGGAAATAACCAATACAATTCTGATATATATGGTTGACCTGTGTCCATGTGTGTTCAAAAACACATTGCATGAACTTTTACATTGACTTTCATACTTAGCGTTTTTGGCTAGATTTTACATTTACATAGCCTTTTTTGGCTTTTTTAAATTTCTTCATTTCATTACATTTCAAGGCCCCTTTGGGCTACATACATATCTCCATAGATATAATCAAGGTGCTCATACTGCAGAGTAATGGGGGTGAGTGTACACGCTTCGATGACCAATGGGGAACACCCGGTGAGTCTACACAATCCTTTACTGCATCGCAACATTGGGGGCAACCAACAGGAGCAAATCTCACGTTTGAGAGTGCATCTCACACACTAAAGAGCCGAGGCACAAAAGACAGGGTATCATGGCATACTCAGAGGTCAATGGGGAAAGGGATCCTCAAGGTCACAAATCAAGGTCCAAGTCGGGAGGAATCAACATGAAAGAGTCGGATGGATGGAAGGGAGTGACAGGTGGATCCAAAGTTAGCTAGCTAGGAGGACGAAGTGACCAAGTCTGTACCAATAACGAGGATGGGAACCAGTGTGCATATACATAAGCCTCCTAAATGAGATGGACTAACATCACCAAAGGGCTATACACATCATAATGAACAACGAGATCACCATAATCAAACATCACATGTCAAGTCCGTGTACTAACATAAATAAACAAGTCTAAACAACATGTGCAATGAACCATAAAGTGTTATAACTACCATGCCATACCTTCTGCTGAAGCTGTCTCTGAACTGGATCTCTACTGAATCCGGGCAATAAGTGGCAAACCAACAATACTCTGTAGTGCTCTCATCACAATATGGCTAAGTAACTATCTCAAATGGGATCATGCAAAGTCTGGCTAGGAAGGGTGACCCTGTAGGCAATGCTATATGACCTGTGTGGACCAATACCAAAACCACCTGTCGCCACTGATATCTCTGCTCGGGACAATCCGAATAAAATGCATGCCTGCTCTGAAGGCATCTCATCTCTGATCTGGAAAAAAAAAATGTAGTAAGGTCCCTGACCACACAATCTGCAGCATGGTAGCTCCAGCTAACATGGATGTGATAACAAGTACCATGAACCCCTATGAGCTATGGCATAGGAGATTAGCTCATGTACACTATAAGACCTTACCAATTGTAAGTAAGGTAGTGATTGGATTACTAGAGTCCCAGGTGGATCATGAAGGAGTATGCAAAGGGTGTGTGTTGATGTATATGTAACTTCGGAATGTATTTCACCCATGTATTTCATCTATGTATATTGTACTCCTATAGAAATGTTATTATTCCTCTATACAGAAGTGTCGTCATTTGTATTGACAAGTGTCGTAACTTGCCGATGGGTTATTAGACCACCATGTGTGGGGTCGGCCCTGATTAAGTTAACATTGGGTTATTGTACTAAGCTAGACAAGTCGGCCCCATAAGTTTATTGGGCAGTCAAGACAAGTATAAATAGAGATCTCCCGATCTCTATTTGGATCACTTCACAACTCACTCTTCCATAACTCGGAAAGTGGCGCACATGTGAGGAGGAGGATCAACTGCTAGGAGGACTCTATCTCTGTGTACTTTGGTTGTACTATTGCTCTATCTATCTCTGAGGAAGTTGTGGGGTTTTTCACCTTAGGGTTTTCCCCATGGAAACTTTGTGTCTATTGTCTCTTATGTTTGCTTCTTGTGATGATTGACATGCTTGCTATGATTGATATGCATTGATATACTGCACATGTTATTCTCTCAGCAAAGATCCTAGAGTATATTGAAATAATGCTAAAAAATTAACATGGGGTCAAAGCTAACCTGAGAAGAAGACATTGTGCAGTGGCGGAAACCAGGGTTTCTTGTTTATTGGGTTTCTCTCCACAGATTTTGGAAAAGTAATATGATAGATTGACTCTCCTTAGCAGGGTGAATCTATCTGTCCAATCAGAATTCAATTTTGAGCACTTTTAGTTTTGGGCCTAAAAATTAGGGTTTCCTCAAAAATAGGAATTTCTGAAATCTGAAGACATCGCTGGAAGCTCCTTGGAAAAATCGAAGTTTAGAACTTTGGATCGAGATTTTTGGCTAGGTAAATCTCCGAGAAACTCAAACCCTAATTCAGGGTTCTCCCTAGTGAACCCGAAAAGACTAAAAGGTAGTTCTGAAGGGTGAAGCTTTGCAGATCTCAAATTCTGAATACACCAGGCTGATCAGCTCATCAAGGCGCGTCTTTCTATCTTTTCAGAAAGTTGAAATTCACATTTTGAATTTTTAGGGTTTCTCTAACAAACCCTTATCCGGGACCAGATCTAGTTTTCAACAAATCAAGTGGTAAGATCTAAATCTTTTCTATTTCCATTTGAAGTACTCTTTAAAGATGTCTCACCACACCAAGCTTGAGGATAAGCTTGAAGGGGCTGATAACTTCTGAGCCATGAAGTATAAGATTGGGTTAATCCTGAAAGAAAAAGAATTGGATACATATATCAGTTCTGAAGTCCCCGTCCTGGAGGAAGAAGAAGCTAAAGCATTGCATAAGAAAAACTTGGTCAAGGCAAAGAGAATCATTGTTGATTCTATCAAAGACCATCTCATACCACATGTGTCATCTCTGAAGACACCCAAGGAGATGTTTGATTCCCTGACCAAGTTATTTGAAAGGAAGAACATAAATCGGAAGATGACTCTACGAAATCAATTGAAAGGGGTCAAGCTGTTGAATAGAGAGACCATTCAATCTTACTTCTCCAAAGTCTCTCAAATCAAGGAACAACTTGAAGTTGTGGATGAAGTAGTGGACAATGGTGAAGTTGTTATGACCACTCTAAATGGCCTACCTAGGTCATGGGACTCTTTTATTCAAGGAATCTATGCAAGAAAGAAATTGATCTCTTTCAGTAGACTGTGGGAGGAATGCTCTCAAGAAGAAGCAAGGCTTGTAGCACGAGAAGAAAAGATGGGAAGTGAAGACCAAGCTCTCCCAACTCACACTAAAATGAGCAAGCCTAAAAGAGAGCCATCTTATAACAAAAAATATTCACACCACCATCACCCTAGAGAGAAGAAAGATCTCAGGTGCTTCACATGCAATGAGAAGGGACACTTTGCTGCAGATTGTCCCAAAAAGAAAAACAACAACTTAAACAAGAAGAAGAACAACAACAAAAAGAGATATCATGCTCATGCTGCTGAGGATGATGAACCTCCAAAGAAGAAGGCTAGAGTAGAAAGTGATGATGATGACTCATCAAGCAAAGAAGAGTATGTTCTAATCTCTGCTCTCACAGGTACTATTTCTCATGGATGTAATGATTGGCTTATTGATAGTGGGGCTTCCAAACACATGACTGGGTTTAAAGAATCTTTTGTAAATCTATCTAAACATGAATCACCCCATAAAGTGAAACTTGGGGATGACTATCAATACCCCATCAAAGGAAGTGGTGAAGCCTCCTACAACCTAAATTCTGGAAAGTCTTTAAAGATGAAAGAAGTTCTTTATGTACCCGGGCTCAAGAAAAACCTACTCTCCATATCTGCATTGGATGCAAAAGGTATGAGGGTTGCATTTGTGAATGACCAAGTTCTAATGTGGCCAAAGGGAAAAACCATAGATGATGCAGTGGTGATTGGAGAGCAAGAGGGAGGATCGTATAAATTGAAGGGACAACCTGAACATGCCATGGTGCATGATTCCATGGAGCCAAGTGAACTTTGGCATAGAAGACTTGCACATATGCACTACAGAGCATTACCAATTGCAAGTAAAGCTGTAGAAGGTCTTCCTGAAATCAAGACCAAGCATGAAGGTGTTTGCAAAGGATGTGCAAAAGGAAAGAACATAAAGAAGGCATTTCAAAGCAGTGAAAGCAAGGCAAAAAGTATCTTGGAAATTATCCACTCCAATGTATGTGGTCCGATGTCATCTAATTCTCTGAGTGGGTATGTTTACTATGCCTCTTTCATTGATGACTTCTCCACGAAGACTTGGGTTTACTTCTTGAAGAACAAAGATGAAGTGTTTGACAAGTTCAAGGAATTCAAAACCTTGATGGAGAACTAAACTAATAAGAAGATTAAAACATTCAGATCCGACAATGGTGGAGAATTCACTTCAGGTGACTTCAAGAAGCTATGCAGTGATTTAGGGATTAAAAGGGAGTTGACTGCTCCTTACAATCCACAACAGAATGGAGTTGCAGAAAGAAAGAATCGAACAATCATGGAAGCAGCAAGGGCAATGTTGCATGACCAGGATCTACCTATGCATCTATGGCAGAAGCAACTAGGACAGCTGTATATGTGCCGAACAAAACACCCCACAAGATATTGGACAACAAGACGCCAAAAGAGGTCTTCTCGGGTAAGAAACCTGAAGTCAACCATCTCGGAATATTTGGTTGTCCAGTATACACTCATGTCCCAAAGGAAAAAAGGACCAAGCTAGATCCTTCAGAAAAGAAGGGCATCTTTGTGGGTTATAGTGAAAGTTCGAAGGCTTACAGAATATACTTTCCAGGGTTCAAGAAGATTGATGTCAGCAGGGAAGTGACATTTGATGAAAACTCAGCGTTCATCAAATCAAGAAAGACACCTGTTGAAGATCATGAAGAACCTAAGGAAACTAGATTTCAAGACACTACTATGACTGAAGCAATTCCAGATGTTGATCGTAAAATTGAAGATCCGCAAGAACTTGTAGATCCACCCCGTGAGAATAACTCTCACAAGAGAAAACCCGCATGGGCTAGAGAGCTCATTCAAGATGCAGAAAGGTATGGCATTCCAGAAGAAGAACACAGAGCAAAGAAGAGGACCAGATCACATACCAGCTATGTTGCTTTACTCTGTGATATCATGAACAAATAACCTTCCAGTTATGAAGAAGCAGCGGAAAAGAAAGAATGGAAGGATGCCATGATCGAAGAATACCAATCAATAATGAAGAATGATGTTTGGGATGTAGTCCCAAGACTTGAAGGGAAGTCTGTTGTGACTTCCAAATGGATCTACAAGATCAAGCATGCTGCAGATGGCAGCATAGAGGAATACAAGGCAAGATTCGTAGCTTGTGGCTTCTCTCAGAAAGAGGGAATAGATTATGAAGAAACTTTTGCTCCTATAGCCAGGTACACTTCCATCAGATCAGTACTTGCTCTAGCTGCAGTGATGAAATGGAAGATACACCAGATGGATGTCAAGACTGTTTTCTTGAATGGTGTAGTTGAAGAGAAGTGTATGTGGAATAGCCACTCGGTTTTGAAACACATGACAAGGAGTCATATGTGTGCAGATTGAAGAAAGCCTTGTATGGCTTGAAGCAAGCCCCTAGAACTTGGTATGGTAGGATGGATAGTTTCCTATCTAGTTTGGGCTTTACCAAGAGTAAAGCGGATTCTAACCTTTGCTACAAGGTTGAGGAAGACAGTCCTGTGATACTACTCTTGTATGTAGATGACCTATTTGTGACAGGTGAAGATAGATTGATTGTCGATACAAAGGAAGCTTGCTGTCGAGTTCGAGATGAAGGACCTGGGGATGATGCACTATTTTCTAGGTATGGAGGTGTGGTAGAGTGCTAATGGAATCTTCCTTGGACAAGGGAAGTATGCAGTAGAGATACTGAAGAGGTTCGGGATGATGGACTGCAAGGCCATGGCCACACTTATGGCATCGAACCTGAAGCTTCTGTGTGATGATTCATTTAAGCCGGTTGATGTCACTATGTATCGTCAGATGATTGGGTCCTTGATGTACCTGATGAACACAAGACCAGATATTTGCTTTGCAGTGAACACTTTGAGCCAATTTCTGATGGATCTGAGAAGTGTTCACTTGGTTGCTGTAAAGCATATTCTGAGGTACCTGAAGGGTACAGTTGATTATGGGCTCAAGTATGATGCGAATCAAAAGTTTAACCTGCAGGGTTATGTTGATTTAGATTGGGCAGGCAGTGCTGCAGATAGGAAGAGCACTTATGGGTGCTGCTTCAGTATGGGATCAGGTGTGATCTCTTGGTTTAGCAGGAAGCAGTCCTACGTAGCACTGAGTACAGCCGAAGCAGAGTATGTTGCAACTTGTTCGACTAGTTGTGAGGCAGTATGGCTTAGGAAGCTACTGTCTGAGTTATTTGATCTCCCGCTGGAGGCTACTGGTATCTTTTGTGACAACCAGAGTTGTGTGAAGCTGTCTCAGAACCCGGTGTTCCACGACAGGTCAAAAAACATAGAGATCAAATATCACTATATTAGGGATATGGTGCAGAGAGGAGTAGTGAAGCTTCTGGATGTTGCGACGGATGAGCAGATTGCAAATGTGCTGATGAAGCCATTAGCCAGAGTGAAGTTCGAGTACTTCAGAGAGAGGTTTGGTGTTCTTCAGATCAATGACACTTCAAGGAAGAAGTGATGGAGACATTTGCTGAAGCCATTCCAAGCATGTTGGAAGGAGGATCCTTCACATGGCTGTGGATGTAAGCGTTGGATGATGAGCATCAAGACGATGCTCCAGTTACTGCTCTGTATATGTATATGCATCATGTTGGATGCTGGATATGATCAGTTGGATCATTTATGTATGTATGCATCATGTTGGATGCTGGATATGATCAGTTGGATCATTTATGTATGTATGCATCATGTTAGATGCTGGATATGATCAATTGGATCATTTATGTATGTATGCATCATGTTGGATGTTGGATATGATCAGTTGGATCATGTGTATGTATTTGTATATGTATCAGGTGGATACATTGTATGATCAGGTAGATCATGTATGTTGATATGTATCAGGTATGATCAGGTGGATCATGTATTTGTATATGTATCAGGTCGATACATTGTATGATCAGGTAGATCATGTATGATGATATGTATCAGGCAGATATTGTGTATGCATTAGGTGGATGCATTGTATGATCAGGATGATCATGGATGATGAGCTTCAGGATGTTGCTCCAGATGACATGCGTCAGGACGATGCAATGATGATGATCAGGATGATGTATGGTGAGTATCAGGTTGATACTCTATGGCCGTGGACAGGTTGTGCAAATAAGCATATAATAGCGCCTTGGGAGGTTTGCAGATTCTCTTGCTAGGTTTTGCCGCTGGCATATAATAGCTCCCTGGGAGATCTGGCAAATGCTCTTTCGAGGTTTTGCTTTGGGAGGACATATAATAGCGCCATGGGAGGTTTGCAAATTCTCTTGCTAGGTTTTGGCGCTGGCATATAATAGCTCCCTGGGAGATCTGGCAAATGCTCTTTCGAGGTTTTGTCCTATGGCATGTAAGTAGACCTGGGAGATCTGGACATGATGAAAAAGGCCTCAGATGCTCTTTCAAGGCATTGCCATGACCACATGTAATAAGTCCTGGAGATCTGGACAGGATGAAAAAGGCCTCAGGTGCTCTTTAGGGTTCTTGCTTGACAAGACACTCTTTTAAGGTTTTGTAGTGGGGGTCATATGTAATAAGTCCTGGAGATCTGGACAGGATGAAAAAGGCCTCAGATGCTCTTTAGGGTTCTTGCTAGTGAAGAGACTCTTTTAAGGTTTTGTGACAGTCACATATAATAGCTCCCTGGAAGATCCGATAGGTTGGGCTGTGTGCCCATAATCAGTCCTGGGATGCTCTTGTGAGGTTTTGTGATGCATGTAATGAGTCCTGAGGATTCCACAGTATGGCCAGTGATGATGAAGACCTGCAGATGGTGGGCCTACATCCAGTATGAAAAAAGACTGGCTCTGTAGAACTTCCTATGACGAGTAGATTCAGAGAATGTTTGAGATAGCAGCAGCAGTGACAATGAAGATGATTCGAGGATGATGATTCGCTGATGATGATCCAGAGAAGAAGACTTGTGCTAGCAGATCTGTGTCGAGAAATACCTTCCTAGTTAAGAGGGAGTGTTGATGTATATGTAACTTCGGAATGTATTTCATCTATGTATATTGTACTCCTATAGAGATGTTATTATTCCTCTATACGGAAGTGTCGTCATTTCTATTGACAAGTGTCGCAAGTGTCGTAACTTGCCGATGGGTTATTAGACCACCATGTGTGGGGTCGGCCCTGATTAAGTTAACATTGGGTTATTGTACTAAGCTAGACAAGTCGGCCCCATAAGTTTATTGGGCAGTGTTATCACCTATTTTGTACAAATAGCTGAATTTCTCGTGAGCCGCCAGTTCCATGAACACGATTCATGTTCATCGTCAATGTTTAGAAGTTTAGAAGTCATTTTCAGGGCATTTTTGCCCCATTTGTAATAACTGCATGTTCATACCCCCACGGGGAAAATGTAAAAAGTTGGTCTAAACAGGATCCTTTTATAAAAGACTCGGCTATCTGTAGGTTTAGCCATTTGGGGGATACTCTAGAGTGTTTTTTCCTTAGGAATTATGCGCTACTCATCAGTGGTGTATAATCCCTGAGTTTTTCACTCAACCCTCCAAAGCTGAAGTATTTCCCATGGTGGTCAAAACCTAAGGTGGTTATTAGAGTCTTGTGTCTAGGATTTTTTACGTGTTAACCACATCGATTGAGTCGTATGAACATGCACTAGGTCCCCTAGGAGTTTCGTTGGATTCCAAGAAGAATAAAAATTTTCATAAATTAGACCATTTTTTAATGGTTTAATTAAAAAATTTCAAGAAATGATAAAAACCTCATCCGGAGGCGGCATTGGGCGTGGGGAGGCTCGTTTTGACGCTCAGAGCATCCTCTTCACCTTGGCACCTTCATTCTTTAGTTTTCGGGTAGTTACATCACCCCAGGAGCAGTTTTGGCTAAAAATGCATCATTTTGGCATTTAATTGCCAGAAAATGACAAAATGCACTACAATCCAAAAAAAATCAAATAAGTCAAAAATAATCTTTTTAAAGTTTGGAAAAGGTTGAAGTGATTTAAATGGGATGTACGACTACATTGGAAGAATAATGCACATGTTAATTTGAAGTATGGATATACTAATTGATTAAAGATGGATGACGTGAGCTTCCTTTCACGTGAGGATCACGAGGTGATTTGGCAAGTGGTGAGTGGGTTGTTGGTTCAGCTTTTAATGAATGGTAGGCGCCTACCTCAAATTAAGGCCACCACACCAACATAACTCCAACAATTTCGAGTTCTACATTAATACAACTCAAGCTTGGTCTCCTTATGAAGCTCACGCATTTCCTCAACACCTCACGCCAACCCAAGGTGGAAGCATGTGATTAGCTTGGTGATATTTCCAATGGAGGAGTGGGGGTACCTTGCCAAGGTGGAGGCCACCTCCCCACTCGTATTTACTTCAGCTCATTGTTATCTATTTGATCTCACTCCAAGCCTTGGAGTTGATGGTGAACTTGACTTTTGATTGATTGGAGTTTTTGGCTCTCTTAAGCCAATTCGAATTAGGTTATTGGTGCTTGTCTTTTGTTATAAAAGGAGAGGTATTCCTCCTCTCTTAGCATGGAGTTTTTGGCATAGAAACTCTGGTGGATTTTGTAAGCTTCTTGTTGTTAATAAAATTATTGAGACTTTGGAGGTCATTTGATGGGCTTTTGGCATTGTGTCTTCATCCTACATGAAGTAATATCTCTTTCACCCTATCCTTGTATTGCAAATTTGATTATTGTGCTTATTGAAGACTAACAATCTAGTACTTAGGCTCTTATCTATTTGCATTGAGTGTTTGTGTCTTCAGGGATTGCATCTATTAGGAGCTCTTGGCATCTAATACCTTCACCATTCAAGTGTTCCATTGGCTTTAGCATTTTGTTTGCAGGGTTGCAAGCTACTCCAGATCTTTCTTGCCTCCTCCAACAAATCATTCAAAAAACTCAATCATTGGTTCCCAGTTACTTGATCTACCCATCTCCAAACAGTGGAAATCCAAAGTTCTACTAATCTCCAGGTTAGATATCATTGTTTAAAGTTTGCCTCTGTTTTGTGGCTTTCTTCAAACGTTTGTCCTTCTCGTTTTTTTAGTAAGTTCTGTTATCACACAACTTGTAGTTGCCCCTAGTGGTATCCCATCCGGGACGGTAGAGGAGATGGACAACTAAAGAGGTGACCCAAGAGATGCCACGGTTCCCAATGCAAGGTGGGAGTCACGTCAACCAAGGCACTCTTCACTTTAGATCTAGATGAATCAAGACCTAGGGGGAGACCCTATTACCAATCAAAGATGATTGGACCTAAACAAAGGTTCCTAGGGATAAGTAAATAATGAGTTACGGAAACCAATGCAAGGTTAAGTGGACCTAGAAGTTAAAGTATGGTTGATGATGGTTTGAGAGATGATTAGTATTTCAACCAATGTATGATTTAGGCTACATGATGAGCTAAAAAGACAAGATCTAGTACCATGTATTACACAAGTGGGACCTACTTTCTTGGGATATGTGAATGGTTCAATTGGGACCCACAAGGTGAAATTAAGGGATGCAATTGGTACTAGAGGATATGTAATGAGTAGATCTATGGATCTAAGTTGAAACTAGGAATACCCACATATGGGATCTAAGGTTTGACACAATTCCCAAGGAGTGCGACTTGCCTAAGGAGGACTAGTGCCTTGTTGGATGGGTTAATGGAGTCAAAAGATATGTCAAAGTATAGATCATAGATCGGGACACCTAGAAGTCAAATCAAGTGGGCTAATTGGGATAGAGTGGTTGGATTGGATTAGCTCTAGGGTTTCATGAAATGACCCAAGTGGACCACAATCCCTTAAAACAAGGAATGATACCCCCAAGGCAGATCGTCACAAAATGATACTCTAGATATAGGTTTCAAGGTATGCCCGTTCCAAATCCACTGAAATCTCAACTACCCAGGTCCTAGAAGTGGGCAAACTCAGTCACCCAAGGAAGTGCGACCTTGCTCAAGGAGGGCTAAAAGGTGGATAAGGTGTGTCAAATCAAGTCCAATGGCCACCAAATTGTAGATCCAAGTGGTTTATGCAATGATCTATATGGATCTTGAAAATCAAGTCAATCCAAGGGTTAGATCTTACTAGATCTGAGTTTTAAGATGCCAAGTAGTTCAAAAGGGGGTTTTGATCCCTTAAAATGTGGAATGATGCCCACAAGGTAGAAATCAACAAAGTAAGAGTCTAGGGGTAGGTTATCAAATATGTAGATTGCAAATCAAGTGGGATCTCACCTACCCATATGCTAGATCTAACCAAACAAGCCTCTCCCAAGGAAGTGCGATTTGCCTCAAGAGAGCTATATTGCCTTGAAAAGTGTGTAAATTTTAACCCAATCACCACCAAACTATAGATCCAGCTAGGGGTGGATGCTATAGACGTGGGTTCTTAAGATCTTTTCAAAAGCAAGGCTAGATCTAAGTAGATCTAAAAAAAAAAAAAAATGGGGGTTTTGATTAATTAGGGTTTGTGACCAATGAAGAGAGAATGGATGGAAAGAGACACATACCTTGTAGATCTTACCTCAACTGCTTATGGCCACCTTGCAAATTGATAGCATTCTCCTATGTGTATATTCAAGAGTGCAATTTTGATTCTCCAAGCCAAATCGTCCTCCTCAAGAAGCCAAATCGTCCTCCTCCTACAAGACAAGATCAAAGGAAACAAGTCAAGTAAGATGATTATGAAAATGATAGAAAAATGTAATAGAAAGCATCAACTATGTCACGAAGATACAATAATGATACTCCCTGTCACAAGATCAACCCAAGAGAGAATATGTGGATCCCTCCAACAATAACCCTCAAGAAATCGCCCTCCTCTCCACCAATTCGATTTCCCTGCAAGACAAATAGTTGTAGAACCAAAACCCACAATGATACATAGAAGAGATACTGTATACTCAAGATGCAAGAGAATACACAAGACAAGAGAGATATGCTCCACAAAGAAGTGTTCTATTCCAATATTCCAGAGCTCCAAAGGTCATATAACATCATCACAATAATAATCATCATACATCATCTGAAACACTGCTGCAATACATCTCTAAGCACTGAACTGAAATTGTATGGGATAAAGGGTCACATCGGTCATCAAATCTGAACTCTCAAGGCTCAGCCTTGACACAAGGTCTAACATAAGTCTGAGTAATACACTGCTCTGATCATGAGTGATCTCAAAATATACAATCATCATAGCCAAGCTCTAAATAATGGAAGCTCTGTAATGTGCAGATATATGCTAAGCAAGCATAGTAGCCCTGCTACTATGGTGTGATAACAAGTTCCTCTCTCCATTCGCTGCTACCATTTTCTGCTGTTATCTCATTCTGCTGATACCTCATTCTGCTGCTACAATTTTCTGCTGCTATCTCATTAGTTTGCTGCCCACTATCTCCTCCCTCTGCTACCCATTACCAGCACTCTTTTCCTACTTTTTGTGTGCATTTTGCGGCTGCCTTTGTCCTCCATTGGCAGCTTCTTCCCCTCATTTCCTTGTCTTCCCATTATCCCTGTGTGTTGGCTGTCCCATCATTGTCATAACAGCCCTCTCTCACTACTGCTTTCTCTCCTCATTGGCTGCCCCATCCTCTTACTTTTTGGACTCTCTTTTTCCATTTGTTGGCAGCCGCTTCATCTTGTTCACTCATACACAAAAGACATAATAACAAAACAAAAGACTTGTTAAACGTTTGCATTAGTTAGTTGTTTTAAATTTGATTAAAAGTTAGTAGTTGTTGGCTTAATTTCTTGGTTGATAGATTAGATCTCATTTTGATTATTTTACATCTCATATTTAGATCTCATTCATAGTCATTTTTTCTATTCTAGAAAGTGGGCTTGCATACTTAGTTATTTTCCATAAAAGTCAAATATCTTGCACTGGAAAAAGAATGAGCATATAGGTTAGTGCTAGTTGCATCTAGTTTGATTTTTGCTTCATAAATCTTAGAACTAGTTTTGATTTCATTTTGTACTAATGCTAATGGGTGCATGAGTTTTTTGGGACTTTTTGTTACAAGTTTTGAGGAGAGAAAAGATTATTGAAAAGTGAAGTAAGAAAAAGTTGAATCAAAGACCATCTGGAGATAACCCAAAGTGAAGTTTTAAACCAAAGAAGATCGAAGACCAAACGATGATGATGTCAACCAAGAAGATCTAGAATTTTCAATCTCCTTTTTTATAAAAGAAGTCATAAGACTCTTTGTTTCAAATACATTTTATTTTCAGTTTCTCACTTTGGTTGAAATTCCTCAATACATTGTAATCGTTTAATAAAAAAGGGTTAAGTGGAAAAGTCCTCCACTTTTTGGGTTTCTTCCCCATCCGGGGAAGAGTGTTGTGTCTTGTTAGTTTAGATCTTCAGTTTTATGATTTAGATTAGTCATTTTTATTTCATTGTTCTCTCTTCCAAGTTTTGACCAGACGTAGTATCCTTGGGGCAGGACCACATAATTTTGTGGTTACTCCTCTCTCCCTGTTAGTTGCCTCGGTCGAAATCTCAGCTAGTTGGAAAGTTCTCAAGTGCTAGCAGTTCTTAGAGGTTGACCTTGTTCGGAGGTTGATCCCACCATTAGTGTAGATCTGTTTGGTAGAACACTAAGCAAAGTTTCAATTCAATTTCGCAAGTAGCATGCTAGTTGTCTTTATATTTTTGAGCTATCACATGATTTAATTCTGCAAAGCTTCATAATTGTTTCCACAACTATTTCTTTTTTTCAATAAAATAAACAAAGCCTCTTGAACTTGGCCAAATCCAAGCCAAGAGCACTCTCTGTCGGAGAGCATTATAGATTTGCACTTTCCCCCCTGCATTAGGCATATTAGAGTAGAAAGTTTCTTGAACTGTGGTTTTAAGACTAAGTTAAGAGCGCTCTCTATCGGAGAGTTGAACAAGTGCTCTTAATAATTAAAATATTTCAATCCACATTCCTCCTAATTAATTTACTTTGGTCGTTTGTCCAACACCCGTATGCTCTACCAACCTGAAATGGTTGGACTAGTACTCAGAAAGGTGAAGGACTTGTTAAACTTGCAAGCGATAACATAATTAAAACTTTACCCAAAACCGAAACCAGTTCAAATCGCTGACGTTGCTTCCTGAAACAGGTGGTGTCGAGAATCCACTGTCAGACTCGAGGGCGGTCAAGCCGTAAGTACACTTGTCCTCTTTGTAATCTGGGTGCTCCCGACATATCATCTAAGAGGTTGTCAGCATTTGTCCTGGTTAAGGTTCTACTCTTTTGATATCCTTGTTCTTAGCCCTAATAATCAAGACCATTAAAATTTACAATTTACCAAGATAAATTTCAAAACGATCTCACGAACAGCATTTTTCAAGACCCGCACATTCAGCATCACAATCTTTGTTCTTTATTTTGACTCCATAAGGCACTAGTATTTAAAGGTTTATATCTTAATCAGGACCATTTGTCCTTGTGTTATTTTGTTGTGAATGCTTCATATGATTGTTAAGTCTTGAAATATACTGTGAATCTTGTTATCTTATTTAGCAACGTGGATTGCGTCATTATCTTGTGCTTATCACATCTTTTAATTGGTCTCATCACAATAAACTCCTAAACAACACCCATCCGCATCATTTCACCTAAAACACTTAAAAAACACAAGAGCCTTAGTGAAACTCTTTGTAGGGACTACCCCCCTTGGCTTCGTTAGGAGTTAGCCTAAACGGAGGAGCTGGGATTCAGGTGACAGTACCTGGCTCATTGCTTGCCCCCAAGGCCACACCTCTCCCCACTTTCCAGTGAGGGAAACAACTTTCGAAATATTTTTGCTGCTGGTGTGCAGTTTGGCAGACAACAGGCAGTCAAGACAAGTATAAATAGAGATCTCCCGATCTCTATTTGGATCACTTCACAACTCACTCTTCCATCACTCGGAAAGTGGCGCACATGTGAGGAGGAGGATCAGCTGCTAGGAGAAGTCTATCTCTGTGTACTTTGGTTGTACTATTGCTCTATCTATCTCTGAGGAAGTTGTGGGGTTTTTCACCTTAGGGTTTTCTCCACGGAAACTCTGTGTGTCTATTGTCTCTTATGTTTGCTTCTTGTGATGATTGACATGCTTACTATGATTGATATGCATTGATATACTGTACATGTTATTCTCTCAGCAAAGATCCTAGAGTATATTGAAATAATGCTCAAAAATTAACAGTGTGCTCAAGGAAAGAGTACGAAGAACCCATTTCCAAGTAGCAACAACAAAGCGAAAGGTATTTTGGATATCATTCATTCAGACATTTGTGGACCAATGTCCACCACCTCTCTAAGCGGGTATGAATATTATGCATCCTTCATTGATAACTATTCTCGCAAAACATGGATTTACTTTCTGAAGAATAAGAATGAAGTCTTTGAAAAGTTTAAAGAGTTCAAGGCACTCGTAGAGAATCTCTCTGAAAAGAAGATTAAGATCCTGAGGTCAGACAATGGAGGGGAATATACCTCAAGGGATTTCAAAGATTTCTGTAAGCAAGCAAGGATTAAGAGGGAGCTCACTGTTCCTTATAATCCACAACAGAATGGCGTAGCCAAAAGGAAGAACAGAACGATCATAGAAGCAATGAAGGCTATGATCCACAATCAAGACTTACCCATGCATCTATGGGTAGAAGTTGCCAGAACCGCAATCTATGTACAGAAAAAGATCTCTCATAGTGCTCTTGGCAACAAGACCCCAGAAGAGATGTTCACCGGGAAGAATCCTGAAGTCAATCATCTGAAGATATTTGGATGTCCGGTGTTCATCCACATTCCAAAGGAGAACAGATTGAAACTAGAACCTTCAGGGAAGAAGGGAATATTTGTGGGGTATAGTGAGCAATCTAAGGCTTACCGCATATACATCCCAGGATTCCGCCAGATCGAGATTAGTCAGGATGTCACATTTGATGAAGACACAGCCTTCAACAAGTCTAAGAAGACTCATGAGGATGAAGAGGAGCAAGAGACTCCTAGAGTTGCAGAATCAAACAAAGAACCAATCCAAAATATTGAAGGGGATCCTATTCCAAAGGATCATGACATGGCAAAACCTTAGAGACCTAAGAAGATACCTCATGAGGAAATCTCTCGAAAGAGAAGACCAGCTTGGGCACGCGAATTAATCCAAGATGCAGGAAAGTATGGTGCCCCAAAATGATCCAGTAGAGAGAGCAAGAGACCAAGGCCATACTCCAGCTATGTAGCCTTGATGTGCAATCCTGTTGAAGAAGAACCAACTTGTTTTGAAGAAGCAGTAAAGAAGAAGGAATGGTTGGATGCCATGAATGAAGAGTATCAATCCATCATCAAGAATGATGTTTGGGATGTGGTACCAAGACCGAAGGACAAATCGGTCGTTTCATCAAATGGATCTTCAAAACAAAACATTCAGCAGACGGAAGCATTGAAAAGTACAAGGCAAGATTTGTAGCCCAGGGATTCTCGCAAAAGGAAGGAATTGACTATGAGGATACTTTTGCCCCGGTAGCCAGATACACTTCAATTAGAACTATTCTTGCCTTGGCAGCTAAGATGAAATGGAAGCTACATCAGATGTATGTGAAGACAGCTTTCCTGAATGGAAATATAGAAGAGGAAGTATATATCGAGCAACCAAAAGGATTTGAAGTAGAGGATAATAAGTCACATGTATGCAGGTTGAAGAAAGCACTGTATGGGTTGAAGCAAGCTCCCAGAGCATGTTATGGAAGAATTGACAGCTTCCTGATGAGCTTGGGCTTTACCAAGAGTAAAGCGGAATCTAATCTTTATTACAAGATTATGAATGATGAACCATGATACTATTACTATATGTGGATGACTTATTTCTGATTGGAGAAGACAAACCCATTGTTGAATGTAAGAAGAGGCTTGCAGCAGAATTTGAGATGAAAGACCTTGGTAAGATGCACTACTTTCTAGGTCTTGAGGTATGGTAGTTTCCAGACGAGATTTTCCCGAGTTAAGGAAAATACACAGTAGAGATCCTAAAGAGATTCGGGATGCTGGATTGCAAGGCCATGACCACTCCGATGGTGACAAATTTGAAGCTTCTGAGTGATGCTTCATCAGAGAAAGTGGATGTCACCATGTATAGACAGATCATTGGGTCATTGATGTATTTGACCAATACTCGTCCAGATATATGTTTTGCGGTAAACACATTGAGTCAGTATATGGTGGAACCCAGGAATGTTCACCTGATTGCAGCAAAACATGTGATTAGATATCTGAAGGGTACATTGGATTATGGACTCAAATATGCCTCAGATAGTGAGTTCAAGCTGTATGGGTACACAGACTCGGATTGGGCTGGAAGTGCTGAAGACAGAAAGAGCACTTCAGGATGTTGCTTTAGTTTGGGATCAAGCATGATCTCATGGCTCAATAGAAAGCAGTCATGTGTTGCACTCAGTACAGTGGAAGCTGAATATGTAACAGCTTGTTCAGCTTGTGGTGAGGCAGTGTGGCTTCGCAAGATGTTGACAGGATTGTTCGATGCAGAGATTGATGCTACAGAGATACTCTGTGACAACCAGAGTTGCATCAAGTTGACAGAGAATCCTGTGTTTCATGATAAATCGAAGTACATCGAGATTAAATTCCATTATATCCGGGATATGGTGCAGAAGGGAGCTGTGAAGCTCGAGTATGTTCCTACAGAGGAACAAGTTGTTGATGTGCTAACTAAGCCTCTGGCTCGTGTGAAGTTTGAGTACTTTCGAGACAAGCTTGGTGTGGTCCAGAGGGACCTCTCTAGAAAGAGAGATTGATGGATCCTATCCGAAAGGATAGATGCCTGTCCAGGAGGGATGGAAGATCAGTACTTGTTGACTGATAGAGATCCTATCCGAAATGGTAGATGCCTGTCCAGGAGGGATGGAAGATCAATATTGGCTGACTGATAGTTCCAGTTCTCACGAACTGATGCCTGTCCATAAGGATGGATGCCTATCCAAAGGGAGATGGAAGATCAGTACTGGCTGACTGATAGGTCCAGTTTTCACGAACCGATGCCTGTCCGTAGGGATGGATGCCTGTCCAAGGGAGATGGAAGATCAGCATTGGCTGACTGATGGATCCAGTTCTCACGAATTGATGCCTGTCCGTAGGGATGGATGCCTGTCCAAGGGAGATGTAAGATCAGTACTGGCTGACTGATGGATCCAGTTCTCATGAACTGATGCCTGTCCGTAGGGATGGATGCCTGTCCAAGGGAGATGGAAGATTAGTACTAGCTGACTGATGATTCTAGTTCTCACGAACTGATGCCTATCTGTAGGGATGGATGCCTGTCCAAGGGAGATGGAAGATCAGTACTGGCTGACTGATAGTTCCAGCTCTCATGAGCTAATGCCTATCCAAGGGAGATGGAAGATCAGTACTGGCTGACTTATAGTATCAATATTTAGTTACTGATGTTTGTTGCAGGTGTTCCAGCTAATGGTGCTGCTGATGAGGATGCTCCAGCAGATAGTGTTCCAGCTGACGATGATGATTATTCTAGCTGATGGTGTTGCTAATGAGGATGTTCCAGCAGATGGTGTTCCAGCTGACGATGATGATTGTTCCAGTTGATGGTGATGCTGATGAGGATGTTCTAGCAAATGGTGTTCCAGCTGACGAGGTTGTTGACAACAGAAGATGTTCTAGCTGATGATGTTGCTGATGAGGATGTTCCAGCAAACGATGTTCCAATTAACGATGTTGTTGTTTCGGCAGATGATGTTCCAGCAAGAGGATGATTGTTGATGATGATGATCATATTTCAGCAGATGATGATGTTGCTACTCCACAGATGATACCCCAGACAAATGAAGATCCAAAAGCTTCCTACGACATATAGAAGTTCACAAGTCAATTGTGCAGATGTTGTTACCCACAGAATACCTTCCTAGTTAAGAGGGAATGTTAAAATAATGTAACTGTGGAAGATATTCTATTTATATTATTGTATTCCTCCTCCGGGAGATGATGGTCATGTAATTAATAATGTAAAGGTCATTGAAAGGATCAATGTAAACCCTAGGACATGTGTTGGCCTAGAAAAACCCCTAAAAGATTATTATATTATGTAATTGACCAGCCAAGTAGAGAAGTCGGCCCTATTGGGGAAATTGTCACCCCAACCGAAGAATATAAATAGAAGTGCTCTCTCTCATTTGTAATCACTAATTCACTCAAGCAAGTTCGCATTAGTGAAGAGAGAGAAGTGCACACAAGTGGAGGAGTAGCTGTTTTGTCTTGGGGAACTTTTGTACTTTGTGATTTCTATATTAAGGAAGGCTTTGCCGGGGTTTTCTCCCTTTGTGGTTTCCCCAAGAGAATCTCTGTGTTCATTGTGTTTATGTTGTGCTTGTTTATCTTTCAGTGATTGATTATCTATATGCTATATGTTGTTCAAGTAAAATCTAACAAAGGGTGGCCTTGGGGGCAAGCAAAGAGTCAGGTGCTGTCACCTGATCAAGACTCCTCAGTTTAGGCAAACTCTTAACGAAGCCAAGGGGGGTAGACCCTACAAAGAGTTTCTGAGGCTCTTGTGTTTTAAATGTTTTTTGAAATGTGTGATAAGGATGGGTGTTTTTAAGGAGTTTTTGTGATTTACAATAACAGATTAATGATCCAAGCATGTACTTGCAAAATTAAGTAAAGATACACAACCACTTGATAATAACAATTTAAATGTAAAGCATCCACAACATGATACAATTTAAGCAGATAGAATAGTACTTTAGATAGATAATAAGCAAAAATAAATATTGAGTGATAAAACCAGTGTAAAAAATGGAGTCAATTGTTATGCTTGGGATGTTGAATACAAGTCTTGGGTGTGCTTGAGAATGTTTTGCAAGTGTTCTTGGTAAATTTTATTGTAAAATTTTGGGGTGAGGTTGATTATTAAAACGGAAGGGGATCTCCAAGAGATACCTTTCGGTACAGGAGATATGTCCGAATAATGGTCTATGTGGTTCCGTACAGAACATGTTGGCTGGTCGGAGTCTCTAGAGCATGTTCAACACTACACCAACCAGGGATGTAGTCTAACGGTGCCCTTAAGGTCTTGGTCCAGGAGTTCCAGCGTCCCCAGGAAAAATTTGCCCACTTTCAACTATTTGACGATCAACGCCGGATTTTCGTTGGTTTTTATGGGAGAGTGTTTTATTTGTGGTTGAAGTGATTTAAATGTGAAGAATTAATAAGTCTATACTGTTTCTGAGTATCCCACAAGTGGGTAGAGCATACGCAGTATAGTAAATGTAAATTCCAATTTTATTAGGTATTGTGAACAAGAACCATCGAAAAACTCTCCGACAGAGAGCACTCTTGATCCGCCTTATGGCGAGCCTCGAGATTTATGAAATAATAAAATACTAAAATGAAATCTACACTACCCAAGAGTCTCTTTCAGGTCTAAGACCGTACTCGAGAAAGCAAGGGGGTTCGCAAAAAACCAAAATGCAAGTAAACTCTCCGACTGAGAGCACTCTTGATCCACCTTTCGGTGAGATTCAAGAGATTTTATTTTCCTTTTAAGCAGTTATATCAAATGGAAATTAAATTAGAACTTGAAAAAAGATAAATTAAGCTAAACTACTTCTAAGATCTAACACTTTATTGGCAAATGAAACTACTCTAGCAAAAGAAATCTAAGCTACTTGCGAGAAATAAAACTAAGTTAATGCAAAAAAGGACAAGAAACGATACAAGCTTCCCCCAAATGGGGAAAGTGGGGTGTGGGAGCCTTTATCCCACTTGCTCTTTTATTTAATTTTTACAATGCTTGTGTTTGTTTCTCTCCACTTGAAAGCACAATAATAGATGGGGGAATGAAGAAGAGGGAGATAGAGTTATGTGTTTTTCAAGGAGTCTTTGGTTTTGTTTGCTTGCTTGCTCTTCTTGTGTCTTAGCCTTTGGGTTTTTTCTCTTGGTTTATCTTCTTTGGTCACCTAAAAAATAAGAGCTCTAGACAAGTACTTGTTATGAGATTAGTCAATCAAAACAAATTGAAACTAAGATATAAACTAAGCTAGCTTTGCAAACTAAACTAGTCTTATGAAATGGAAGCTTGAAACAAATGCAAACTAAAGTCTAAGTACTAATCTAAGCTACAAACTTTAACAAGAAGAAGTGTAGAACAAGAACCAAAGGAGAAGATGCGAAGAAGCTAGAGTGAAAGGGCAGCCAAAAGAATGAGAGGGCAGCCAAGTTAAAGGATAAGAGAAAGCTGTAAAAAATAAAAGAAGAAGATAGGACTGTAAATAGAGATTGGGACAACAGCAAGCGTGAAAGAAAAGGTGGCAGCGAAACAAAGGTAAGAAGGGGGCAGCCAAGAAATGAATGGAAGAGGGCTGCAATGTAAACCAAAAAAAATCAGCAGTAAGCAAAGGAGATGAGGGCAGCAGAAGGAACTCAAGGAGAAGGCAGCGAAACAAAGGTAAGAAGAGGGTTGTAAAAAAAGGTTTAGGACAGTCAAGAAAGGAGGAGGAAGAAGCCAAAGCTAAACTTAGATCAAGGTAAAGAGATGAATGCTTAAATGAGAAAACCAAGATCTAGATGCTTTAGATGAAGTAGTTTTGATAAGTATAAAAATGTGAAAATCTTAACTACTTTTTCAAATGAGAGAAATGCACTTTGAATGATATGATATCTTTTTCGAAAATGAACTCCTAGTGCATCCTAGAAACTAGATCTTGAAGTATGAGCCTTAGAAACAAAGATCTAGTAAGCATGAATGGTTTAGAATTTGAAAAAATTAACCTTGAAATGCCTACTACTTCATGCAAGAGAGACTATCCAATGAATTTGAACTTTTTTAAAAGTGAATCTCCCTACTTGTAACCAACTAGTAACAAAGAGTTTGTATTTTGATTTTAATGGTGAACAAGAGAAGAAGAACCTTTTAGATCTTGAATATAGAAGAAACTATGTAGGTGCCAATGAACATTCAAAGGTGATGATCTTTTTGAAGCTTGAAGAAGGGGGAGATGCAACTTAGCTCAATCCCTTACTCCAAAGACTGATCCTGAAAACTTATACACACTTCAACAAAAGAGCTTAGATCTAGCATGTTAGTACATAAAAAAAATCAAAGAGCATGTATTATAATTGACTAAAGCATGCTAAACTTTAAAAACTTTCACATACATAACATCAACAAATAACTTGAAGACTACAAATATTTGTCTTATGTGCTTGAGAAGAAGCCCTCTAAGCTTGATCCAAACTCAAATAGATAAGCATGCATAAACAATAAACAATGTTACCTCAGAAAGTATTCATCAACCATGCATGCACCAAGTGGACCTCCAAAGTCTCAATCTTATTCAATATTGCACAAAAGGGAAAAATAACATAGTACAATCTTAGCAGAGGTTTCTTGCAATTTCATCCGCCCAAAGAGTGTTGCAAAGACCTCTATTTATACATAATACAGAGAGCAAGAGAGCCCATTCGAATAGGTCAAGAGAGGGCAAGAGAGACAAAGGATGGCGAATGGTACCAAACGTGGAGTGATTCACTTGGAGTTAGGCGTGATGGAAGCTGGTGGAGAGATTCACGTGAATTGGAGCGTGAAGAGAGTGTTGGTTGGTGGTGATTGGTGAGGTGGTTGCCACCTCATGGAGAGGGGCACCCCTCCCCATAGGAATCAACGCCCAAATCCTTGGATCAATCGCCCAATCCAACGGAACCTTCCACCTTTGAAAAGAGGCCCATGTGAAGAGGCATGCTCACGTCATCCCTTTTAATGCAATTCGAATATCATACCTTTGACTTTATATTAGCATGTGCTTTATCTCCAAAGTGGGTCGTACACCCTATGAGAACATTAACCACCCTTTTCCAATGTTAAAAAATCACATTTTTTTATTTTTATTTTTATTTTTGTCACTTGGTGCAAATTCTCTTTTTTTAGCAATTAAAGTGTTGTTTGATGCATTTTCAGCCAAACTGCTCCCAAAGGCGATGTAACCGCCTGGAATCTGAAGAAAGAGGGCACTAGTGTAAAGAGGACGCTCTGAGCGTCAAAACAAGCCTCCTCATGCCAAAATCTGCCTCCATATGACACCTTTATCACATTTTGAAATTTTCCATTTAAACCATTAAAAAAATGGTCTAAATTACGGGAAAAAAATATTTTCTTCGGAAAGAAACGAAACTCCTAGGGGACCTAGTGCATGTTCATACGACTCAATCGAGATGGCTAACATGGAAAAAATCCTAGACACAAGACTCTAATAACCACCTTAGGTTCGACCACCATGGTAAATATTGAAGTGTAATGCATAATTCCCAAGGAAAAAACACTCTAGAGTATCCCCCTGACAATTAAACCTAAGGATAGTCAAGTCTTTTATAAAAGGACCTCGTTTAAACCAACTTTTTACAATTTCCCCATTGGGATATGAACATGCAGTTATTACAAATGGAGCAAAATTTGCCCTGAAAAGGTCTTTTGAACTTCGGAACACTGACAATGAACATTGAACATGTTCATGAAACTGGCGGCTCACAAGAAATTCAGCTATTGTACAAAATAGCTAGTAACAATACCCATGCCCTTGCAAATTTCCAAACCAAGCAACAAAGCTTCATACTCAGCTACATTATTAGTGGCATCAAATTCCAAACTATATGCAAACTTGAAGACTTGACCAGAAGGTGACTTGATGAAAATAGCAGAACCTTTACCAGATCTAGAATGTGCACCATCAAAGTGCATATGCCTGATCCAAGTCGTGTCCAGGCAGCACGAGTGGGACAACAGTTCAATTGAATGAGTCGACTCTGTTATGGCGGAAGCTTATGAAACAGAATGCACAAAAGCAAGATTACACTACACAGACAGAACACAAATGTACACAAACAATATGCAGGAATGCGAACTATTCTTCTCGATTACTTGTAAACAGATAGATTGATGTATGTTATAATATTATACATGCTTATATAGAATTTTGAGACGCTTGGGTGTCTGCCCATTACGTTCAGTTACAAAGAAGTTAGAATGGTTCAACAGTTCAACCGTTACAGTCGACTGGAAGACAAAGAGACAGTCTGTTGAAGTTCGACAGTTGTTGGTCGCATGTCGACGTTGCATGTTGATGTCGCGAAACTGTGAGGTGGTTGAACATGTCGAAGGTGCGGAGTGTGTCGCAGTATGTCAAAGTCGAGACTCATTGGAGTTGTGTCGAAATCGAAACCTATCGGAGTTGCTGAGTTTGTCGAAGTCATGTCGAGTCGAAACTTGTCGAAGTTGTATCAACATCGATGACTTGTCACAGTCGATGTTAGCATTCGACAACAATGCCAACTGCGATGTGGATCAGACCTCCTTCCTTAAGAAACAATGGTCCCCATTGTTTGCTCGCGAAGGTGAGGAAACTTGTCGGTTATTTTAGTAATAGAGTACCACTTTCCTTGAGATGGGAGTTGGCCAGCCTTGGCAACCTGAAACAAGGGAATTGTGCTTGTCCTTGTAAGGCGTACTCGTCGTCCCACGATGGTGTCGCAAGGAAGAGGCTCCTAAAAATAGGGATTGATGTCGTCGGGTTCTGCTGTCTACAAGTCATTCTGTTCCAATAGTGGTGCATGGTATGGTCAAAGTAGATCCACATTGAATACCGAATGCAGACCCAGGCATGCAGGAATGACGAGCTGGAAAGTGTTTTCGCCAATCTGTTGAAGAATACTGTATGGACAATACCGCAAAGGTTTTAACTTCTTGAATGGACTAGTGAAGCGCTCCTTCTTGAGATGTAACCAGACCTTATCCCCAATTTGGAATGAATGAGGAATACAATGCTTGTCGTGTAGGGCCTTAGCTTTCTCGTTTACTCATTGCAACATTTCCTATGCTTGCTTCTGGATGTCACAGATCTGATCTCTGAACTTGACTGCTTTATCAACTTCTCGCTAGCTGTGGTCGGTGTCGGAGTTCAATGGTGTCGAGGAGCTGATCAAGTCGATATGCGCTGAGGGTTGAAATCCGTAACAAATCTCAAATGGACTCTTGCATGTAGAGCTGTGTTGAGCACGATTGTAACTGTGTTGTATGTATGGAAGACTTTCATCCCATGTGCGTCGATGCTTGTGGTTGTACATGCGAAGCAGTTGTACGACCAAGCGATTCACAACTTCCGCCTGTCTGTCGGTCTGAGGATGGAAAGTTTGTCGACAATGAGAGTCGTGTGTCTAGCAGTTGCCAGAGGGTCTTCCAAAAGATGCTGACGAAGCTGGCATCTCGGTCGGAAATAATGGTCGTGGGTAAACCAAAGTGTTTCCAAACATGTGCAAAGAAGAGCTGAGCGGTCTGTTGCGCTGTCGTGGTCTTCTTACATGGTATGAAAATGGCCATCTTGGAAAATCTATTGACTACTACTAAGATCGCATCGTGCTAATGTTTGGTAGTAGGATATCCCGTCAAGTAGTCCATAGAAATAGATTCCCATGGTCAACTAGGAACTAGCAGAGGTGTGTATAGTCCCTGTCGTCAATTAGGCGGTTTAGGAATGGCACAAACCACGCATGATTGAATGTACTTATTGAAGTTGGATTTAAGTGTAGGCCAAAAGAAATACTTCTACAGAATAGCAAGAGTCTTTTCTACTCCAAAGTGTCCTGCAATCTTGCTATGGTGCGTGTCCCAAATGAGTTGATGTCGGTGCTCACTTGTGGGTACACAAAGTTGTCCAAGCTTGTATAGCAAGGTGTCTTTCAGGAAGTAGTCGGAGGTTGACGACTTGTTAGTCTATAACTGTCGGTAGACTGCTGAGAAGTCGTTGTCCTTATACAACTGTGGCCAAGTGGTCGTGTCATATCCCTGCATACTCATCACTGTCAAAAGGAGAGTAATGGGTGGTCGACTAAGGCAATCGACGGCGGCGTTAGCTTTACCTTTCCGATACTTAATCACCAACTAGAATTGTTGTAGGTAATTAATCCACTTGAGTTGTCGCTTTGTCTACAACTTTGATTGTGTCGGAGCGAACTGTAGAGGCTTGTGGTCAATGAGAATGACCGTTTCCTTGCCAAGGATGTAATGCCTCCATTGCTTGAGAGCTTGCACAATGGCGTACAGTTCTTTTTTGTACATCGAATATCTTCTAACAGTGTCGTTAAAAGTTTCGGAATGAAAAGTGACTGGTTGATCACACTGAGTGATCATTGTGCCCAAGGCATAGTCTGATGCGTCTGTCTCAATCTCAAAGGGTTGATGCGAATCAGGTAACACAAATACTGGTGCAGTGCAGAGCTTGTGTTTGAGTTGTTCAAAAGCTGCTTGATGTGTTGCTGTCCATTGGAAGACAGTTTTCCCATTTCCCTTCGTCAACTAATTCAAGGGCCAAGCTATGTGACTGAAGCCGAGTATGAACCGTCGATAGAAATTCGCCAAACCAAGAAAACTTCTTAGTTCTTGAATGCTGTGAGGAATGGGCCAATCTTTGAGCATCTGTACTTTGTCTGGATCGACGTGAATGCCTGCAGAGTCAATTACATACCCCAAATATTTGATGTTGGTTATCGCAAAAGAGCACTTGTCCATGTTCAGATAGAGCCAATGTTGCTAGAAAGTGTCGACGACTTGTCGGAGATGTCCGACATGTTCTTCCCATGATCGACTGAAAATCAATATATCGTCGAGATAGACAATGACCCATTTGTCGATGAAAGGTCGAAGAAGGTTATCCATATGTCGCATGAAGGTCGCAGGTGCATTGGTTATGCAGAAAGGCATGACTAACCATTCAAACAATCATTCCTTGGTCTTGAAAGCATTTTTCCACACATCTGAGGGCTCGATTGGAATCTGATGATATCTCGACTTGAGGTCGAGCTTAGTAAAGAATTTAGCACCTTTCGACAGTCGATGAGCTCGTCTATCCGCGACAAAGGGTACTGATTCTTCACCGATATTTTGTTGAGAGCTTTGTAGTCGATGCACATGCGCCAAGTCCCGTCTTTCTTCGGAACTAGGACAACTGGACTTCCACAAGGAGAGGAGCTGGGGTGGATGTGGCCTTTGTCGATTAATTCTTGGATCTATTTGCAAATCTCTTCATTTTCAAGAATGGATCTTCTGTAAACAGATGCGTTATGCAAAAAAGAATCAGGAACAAGTTCAATGGAGTGTTTTACCTGACAATGTTGAGGTACTCCATCGGGAGCTTGAAAGAGGTTCTGGTACTCATCGAGAATATGATCGACTTGCTGCTTCTGTTGGGAACTGCATTGGTCAGTGACTCAACTCATCGTTGCAGTCTTCTTAGAATGTTGCGGCTTGATCATGATTAATGCGAACTTCTGAGCATGATTGATGAGCTTCTTTGTCTGTTTGGCAGATATCAGTGCAACCGTTGGTGTAGGTTGACACTCTGGTATGTTGAACCATCAATTTCGGATTCTGACAATCACCTTCTGAGGCCATGACTGATAACTTCCATGTCTATCCCAGAGGTAAGCTTTCCCAAAAGGGCGTCGGCTACGGAGAGTGGTGGGTGGCAGAGTACTTCATCTTCAAAAGGCTTTATGAAGTAGGTGAGCTTGCATTGTCAAGTGATCTGTAGTTCTTGTCCATCCTTCATCCAACCAATGTTGTAAGGCTGAGGATGCGGAGTGGTAACAAGACCTAGTTTCTTCACAAGATCTTTAGAAACGAAGTTCTTCTAGCTGTCGTTGTCCACAATCAGATGCAATGGGTTGCTCTGGACCCATATCCGTGTATGGAACAAGCATTCTCGCTCCTCCTCGTCGACGATAGTCCAGGCTGTTGGAGTGGTTGATGTCAAAAGGGTCGTTGCATTTGGATTAGATTCTTCCACCGTCTTGTTGAACGCGTCGGAGGTCGACACTTTTGCCAAAAATGTCTTCTGAGCTTTGCATTCAAACGTATCATGCCAAGATGAGTGGTGGTAATCGCACCATTTTCCGGTCGGCGGTTGTTTGCTACGTTCCCTCTTGTGAAAAGGCTTCTTGTCGTGGTCTGGCTTTGGCGATGTCGGCTGAGAAGATTTCGACTTGTCGAAGTCGGCTAGTGCCTTCTTGTCGGGTGGTCGTCCTGATGTTGGCTTTGTCGCGAAGCGTGCTTTCCCTTTTTGCTTGGTTTCAAGTTTGTTGGCGTAGTGGAATGCATCCGCGAGCATATTGACAATTAAAAATTCTATCTCCTGCTAAATGTACTATGACAATCCGCTAACGTACTTCAGAACAAGCAATTTCTCTTCTTCTTGGACGCTAAGTCTAGCCATGAGTCAGTAGAACTTGTCGGAGTAATTTTGTACTGATTGGTCTTTCCATTGCCTTAGCTGCTGCCACTTCTTATACTGTTGCTCGAGATATTTAGGCGGGTAAAATTCCTTTCGGATGTGTTCGACGAATTTATCCCATGTGTCGATGGGGTCTCTGCTTTTCTCCATCTTTGTCGAGAGGTTCTCCCACCAGCAGTGCACAGATGTTGACATCTTTAAGGATGCAATGGTGATCTTTTCAGCTTTTGAGAGTTGATTCACAGCGTAATAGGATTCCAATTATTGCACCCAATTGTCGATGGATTCCACGTCAATCTTGCCTTCAAGATTCGGTATGTCCAAATTCATTTGCACTTTGAAGGGGTTGATTTTATCGGAGTGAGTTCTCATCAAAAATCCTCCGGATGTCGAAGCAAATTGCATGAGAATTTCATTGAACTGGGCGAACATTTCAGTCCGTTGTTGAGCCAGAGCTTGCTCAATAGGCTGTGTTGTCTCGTTGGCTGCATGTCTATCGTCTGTTTCTTTTGTCATTTATGCAGGTAGCGTCTTCTTGGATTGCTAAGATTGCGAGTGTGTTTGAACAGGCATAAGTCGGTAACTTCGAGAGAAGTGTATACGCAGAACTTAAGCATGAACAAAGCTGAGAGCTCTGATACCAATGATCCAGGTCGTGTCCAAGAAGCACGAGGGGGGCAACAATTCGACTGAATGAGTCGGCTCTGTTATGGCGGAAGCTTATGAAACAGAATCCACAAAAGCAAGATGACACTACATAGACAGAACAAAAATGTACACAAACAATATGCAGGAATGCGAACTGTTCTTCTCGATTACTTGTAAACAGATAGATTGATTTATGTTAGAATATTATACATGCTTATATAGAATTTTGAGACGCTTGGGTGTCTGCCTGTTACTTTCAGTTACAAAGAAGAAGTTAGAACGGTTCAACAGTTCAACCGTTACAGTCAACTAGAAGACAGAGAGACAGTCTGTTAAAGGTCGACAATCGCTGGTCGCATGTCGATGCTGCATGTCGATGTCGCGAAACTGTGAGGTTGTTGAACATGTCGAAGGTACGGAGCGTGTCGCAGTATGTCAAAGTCGAGACTCGTCGGAGTTGTGTCCAAATCGAAACCTGTCGGAGTTGCTGAATCTGTCGAAGTCATGTCGAGTCGAAACTTGTCGAAGTTGTATCAACATCGATGATTTGTTGCAATCGATGTTAGCATTTGACAACAATGCCAACTGCGATGTGGATCAATGCCACACTTTATTAAAAAATTTGCTTTCATCTAGAAAATTAGCAAGGATGGCATAATTCCCCAAACCATCTTCTTTATACTTAAATTCATTCCTTGGGTACTTGGGGTCTTCTATGTGATACCTTCTTTCTAGTTCCTTGTTTAGTCTAACCATGGTCCTATCTGGAGTAGGGATAGTAGCATATGTGAGGTCCATTTGTATATTACCAGCCAAATCAGCAACAGTTTTTCTAGAGATTAGCATGCCCCAAGCATCAGGCACATCAACAACTACCACATCCATTGTCAATTGGATGTCAGGAAACACAGCCAAATGCACTTGCAGATCTTTTATCAAACCACACACTTCCATCTTTTTACTATCCATGGCACAAATGTTATGGTAAGGCCTTGAAATTCTTAAGTTAAGTTGTTCCATCACCTCCTTAGGCATGACATTTGAAGTTGCACCAAAATCAAGCATACAATTGTAAAGGTGAG
This sequence comes from Larix kaempferi, assembly GCA_027924585.1. Lineage (NCBI taxonomy): Eukaryota > Viridiplantae > Streptophyta > Pinopsida > Pinales > Pinaceae > Larix > Larix kaempferi. The sequence goes on along the minus strand of BSBM01000018.1, from coordinate 12,168,060 downwards.
ATCCATTCACAAGCAAAGTGATGAAAAATGGTTGATTCTTTTGATTACCCCTATCAGCTACTCGCAAAATCATAGGTGCATCTTGGTGGGCTGTTACTTGTGGCTTTTCAAAATTCCTTTGATTACTCTTTGGCATACTAGCATCGCTTAGAGGGGGGTCCCCTATAACTTCGAAAAGCTTATCCTTTTAACCCTCCATCTTCACGACCTCTAGAAAAGGAACAAGTACTTTTATATGACTTGCCCATTCTCCTAAATCAACATTAAATTCTTTTCTTGAATGGACAAATTCTTTAGGGGGAGAGGGTACCCTGGGGGTGCTTGCTTGTGTCTTTTCTTGATTTTGTTTTCCTCTCCTTTGGTAAGTGAGCCCATTATGTCTTGCCATTTCTAAGACTTTCCCTTGAGTTGGCTTTTGTCCATAGACTTTAGTTACCTTATCGACTGGGTCACTCACATAATCCACCCTACTTTGTTCCACAACTCTAACCATTCATCTTTGGCATAGGCTCTTCATCACTACAAACATTAATCTGCTCATTTTCTGATGTAGAAGGCTCACCCTTACAAAGTTGAAGGAAAAAATGACAAGTTGACTCTTCATGAAAACTCCCACAAGGTCTGCAATATGGAATGACTTGATGATCAACATAGTTGGCAGACTCTAAAAGGTTGGGGGGGCTTTTTTCTAAAAAATGAGGCTTCTTTTGCCATTTTTCATTATGCTTAGGATGGACTTTATTTGATTGAGACCTTTCCATGGCTATCAATCTATTTTGCATGGCTGTCATTTGACTTGCATGATTAATCTGCATTTGCTTGATTAAGTCTGTGAGTTCTTTAACAGATTCACTTGGTGATTCGTGAACTTCAAATTTCTTCTTCTTATCCTCATGAGGTTTTGAAGAAGTTTCCCTTGTAAAACCAGGAAGATTAGACTTCCTAGAAGTTTGCATGTTCTTATCAATTTTGATTGCCAACTTTTGTGCATCTCTTAGAGTTTGTGGTTCCTTATCCGTTAACTCATACACAATTTCTCCAACAAAGGACTCCATGTAATAAATCAAAATTGTGTCATCAGGCTTGATATTTTGAGGCATACTTTTGACCAACTCATTGAATCTTTTATTGAATTCTTCCATAGTTTCATTTTCTTTGTTCTTACTTGAATGTAAATCAGCCAATAGATAACGATTATCCTTTCTATCACCCCATCTATCATTAAAAGCAGTCAGGATATCTTGAAGATTCTTAAACATATCATCATCTTGTTTCAAGCACTCTCAGTGATGATATGGTTAGATTTCCACTTTTGTCCGGTTTTGCCATGCAGAAATGGCTTGTCCAACAGTTGCATTGAGCTAGCACGTTTCCCTAGGGCTCTACAGAGGAGATGGGGGGTCCAGCCACTTTTTATTACCATATTACCCCATCTCCAGACATGTTGGTAGAGTCAGATTTTGTGCCCAGGCACCAAGCAGTGAGTTACGGGCATTTTGATGATTTTCAGGTGGAATAAAAATGGGATAAAAAGGTCATTAAGGAAATTGATTTGGGCTATTGAGGCAAGGTTTTGGCATGAGGTTTGTTCAGAGGTCATTTTTTATGTATCCCACTCCTTCCAGATCAGTTTGCAGCATTCAGTGGGGTCCACACACTCTCCAAGTTGTGATTTGATGTATTATTCTCTCATTGAGGGGGGCACGATTTGGTCATTTGGTCACTTTGACATGTCATTGAGTCATATCTTATGTTATTGAGTCATGTCTTATGTTATTGTACCAGGGGGTGATGCTAGTGAAGGATTATAACACCTCCTAGCCCCACCATGTGCTCCTTTCACTTGTCCTAGTCATCTTTATGTGGTGCGACCCCCCTAGGGCCTCTTTTAGTGAGTACGCACCCCTCTTAGTGAGTTGATCCATTTTATATTGTCCCGGCTCATCATACTTGTTGATTATATTGTATCTATCTTTTGATCTCCACCACTCATGCATATAGTGGTTTAGGGTTTTGGTCTCTCTCATTCCTATTTAAGGAAGAGACCCCCCTTATTGTAAAGGCACCTTTTGGGCTCTGGAAATACTAGAATAAAATACTATTTTTGTAGATCTGCTTCTGTGGCTTTGATGGATGCTCTTGCAAGTTGAAAATACAATCTTTTCTCTATGTTATCATTGTGGATCATGTTGCTCCAAACGTTTTCTCTGCAGGGAGGCCGTGTGGTGGAAGAGGAGGACGACTTGAGAGGACGTTATTGTAGGGAAACCCCATATCTTACCTTTGGATTGTTCTTTGTCTCAAGGACTATCATTATTGTATCTTCGTGACATATTTGATGCTACTTGTTTCATCTTTTCCACTTTATAGTCATTTTCATGCTAGATCGATTCTCATATAGATCGTTTTTGCAAGGAAAGGGCGCACTTGTCACCTTCGAGGGATAGCGATTTCACTTGGAGGAGTTGGATCTCACTCTTGATTGCCTCACTTGGGAAGGATTATCAATTTGCAAGGTAGCCGCAAGCTTTAGAGGTAAGATCTACAAGGTACGTATCCATTTTCATGTATTTTACCCATTAGTCACTTCAAAGTTCAAACCCTCATTGTTAAAACCCTAGATTTTTAGATCTGATAGATTTGGCGATTATTTGGGCTTAAAACATAAAACCCACTCTAAATAAATTAAAGAACATCATAGCTAAAGTTTGGTTTCATTCCGACTCCATTTGGCCCCCGATCTAAGGCACTAGTCCTCTCTTGAGGGGGACGCACTTATGGGTTTTATGCATCTTTCTGGATCTATCACATGTGTTGTGCTAATTTTTCCTTTAAACATTACATCTACTACTTAGCCAACCTCCTAGTGCCATTTGGACCTTAATTTCACCCTGTGGACCCCATCTTAACCAACTTCCTTAATTTAAGGGTGGGCCCCACTTGGGTTTTCTTCATTGGTATTAGATCTATCTAGATCTACTCAATTAAACTCATAAGTGGCATTTTCATTCCTTGGTTGAGCATTTGTCCTTCCACAAGCCTCCTCAACCAAGCCCTAACTTCATGTGTCCACTTATAATCCCTAGATCAAATCCATTCACTCTTGATCTTCTCCTTTTCAATTTTACATTTCCCTAGGAGGTCTAGAGTAGGTTCGCTAGCCTTTATTGGTTAGCTAGGGTCTCTCCTTTGGTCTTGCTTGGGCTAGATCTAAAGTGAAGAGTGCCTCGATTAGCATGACAACCATTTACCTTGGGAACCGTGGCATCTCTTGGGTCACCTCTTTAGTTGTCCAACGCCTCTACCATCCTAGATAGGATCACTTATTGGGACAACTACAAGTTGTGTGATAACACTGTTGTGATTTAGAATTTCGCATGGTATCAGAGCCATTGAGCGTAGGTTGAGCAGTTGCTTTCAGTAGTGCACCAGAAGCCTTTGGATTTCCACAGCAAATCCTGGTGCCATTGCATTGAATTCATTGGAGAAATCCTTTGAGGTCTAGCCAGGTGTGAAGGATCTAGAAAAATATGCCTATTGTCCTAAAGCAGTGCTCAGTAGTAGTCTATCTCCAAAATTGAGAGTTTTTTGCAAGTTATTCAAAGTTTTTTTTAGTGCAGCAGTTTCACCTTGTATTCGCTCCAGCAGTTCTCATGGACAATTCGAACTCTCCTCTCTCTCCCAGGATCCTGACACCCTTCAATTACCTTGATTGGAGGGTTGATATGCAGATGGTATTGCGCAAAAAAACATTGTACAAGGTAACAATGGGGAAGAAGGTCGAACCTCAAGCAGTTGTTGAGAAGGCCAAGTATCTGAATAGATTGGATGAAGCATTCGGTTTCATGTGTATTCATATTTCCAGAGATCTACTCTTCCACCTCTAAGGATTGAAGACTCTAAGAGAGGTACGGTTGAAGTTGGAGACCCTCTTCGGCAAACAAGATGAGCTAAGGGGCCATATTCTGGAGAATGAGTTGAATTCTCTTCAACTAAGCAGTTTCAAGACCATCCGGCAATTCTTTTCCAAATTCAAATCTTTGGTCATGCAATGCAACCAGTGTGGCATTGAGAAGGATGAGAAGTTGGTGCTATCCATTTAGAGCAAGCTAGGTCCTGAGTTCTCCATCTTTGTCTCTACCTTCCATTTAGGGAAAATGTCAATTCCTGGTTAGAAGATGCCATCCTTAGATGTTTTCACTGAATCTCTCATCCAAGAACAAGACAAATTGATCCAGATGGGAGCCTTGAAGGCCTCCAAAGATCAAGCTCTTGTGGCTAAAGAAGCAAAAATTGCGAATGGAAAGGGGAAGCACAAGGGCAAGGAGAAGAGGCAATCTGAACCCAAGCAGAATGCCAAGTCAAGTCCATCGGAAGGAACCTCCAGCTCCAAGAAGAACAAACAAAACGGATTTGAGAAATCCAAGTGTTCCTATTGCAAAAAAGGAAACCACCCAGAAAGATCTTGCAGCAAAAGAAGATAGATCAGATGACCAAGCTTCTTGAACAACACAACATTGCCCTCCCAGAAGGTGCAAGAGAGACTGATTCTGAAAGTGAGTTTGATCGTCATGAGAGATGCCATGCACTGAAGGCTGTATTTTCAAAATCGCAAGCCCTCCTCATAGATTCAGGAGCCTACAACCACATGATTTCCTCCAGAGAATCATTTTCTTCTCTAGATCTCAAAGATGGTTCGATTATTCACATGGGAGATAACTCTCATATCTCTATTGAAGGGAAGGGCACAGTACATCTGGAGCATGGGAAGTTAAAAAATGTTCTATTTGTGCCTTCGTTGTCAGCAAATTTGTTGTCTGTATATCAGATGACTCACACAGGTTCACCAAAGAAAATGGTCTCTGGTCCTAACACAGTTGAGATTGCAAAGATCTCTACTGCGAATATTATAGCGAAAGGGTTTGCAAACCATGCCTCCAAGGCATATGAATTCTCCCATTTTTTGCCATACTCTCTGCCTACCCCATTGGCATCTGATGAAGATCAAAGTGATATCTCTTCTAATGAAGATGGGGATCAAGATCTTGATATTGAGAATAAAGTTCAAGGAGATTCAGATCCAGATCCAACACATGATCCCAATCCATGGCCAAGGCCAATATGGGCTCACAAAGTCCTTGTAGCTGTTGGGAACACAGTTGGGATCCATCTGACCATAGAACCACCAAATCTCGGTATCATGCAAAACTTGCACTATGTCATGCAGATCCACTTCTCTCAGAGAGGTGTTACATGATGGTGGGGTTTGATCCACAATCTCTTGAAGAGACTTGCCATGGGGGATCTACAACCAAGTACAAATCTTGGTTGTCTGACAAAGGGTACTCAAAGGTTCATGATTTGGACCACAATGAACCATTCGCTCCAGTAGCAAGAAGGGTTCCTGAAATACTTGTTTTGGAAAATACAGCTTCGACATAGTGGGAGGTACATCAAAGGAGCAGATCCAGATCTAGCACCTGCATTGCTATCCTAAATAGGAGCAGATTGCCAATATTTTTGCAAAGGATTTCACTCAGGAAAGTTTTTTCCTTCTCTGCTTAGTATGAAGGTTCTTTGAGTTCCCTACTACTGTTCCTTTTGAGGGGGGCTATTTTTCCCATGAGATTTTTCCCCATTTCCTCGGTTCATGGACAGTTCTTTTATTTTTTATCATTTATTTGATTGTATGGGTGACCTTTGGTCTTAGTAACCAGGGCCCAAGATGCAAAAGTATGGATTAAGGGGTGTTAGGATATTTTAATACTCCATCCTTGCCCTATCTAGCATTATTTCATTTTCCTAGTAGTTGATGATGTGATCTTCCCCCTAGTGGTGTGCAGATGTCATCCAGGATCCATCTACCACCTTATGAGCCCTACATGCATCATTTTAGGACCACTTTAGTCAGTTCCCTATGTTATAGGAACCTACTCAGTGTTCCAGTTCAGTCCACCTGAGTTAGCTAACTCTTATGGGGAGTTAGAGCTTTGAATGCCACTGATTGTGGCCTCATGTGCCTTTTTCTGACTGTTTTGCATGGCAAACTCACTAATGCGCCCTTCTTGGTCAGTTAATTGATTGTGTCTTTAGTTAACTGAGTTTAGGATCAGTTTGGTTGAGTTTGAGTCTTCCGGAGCACTCCAGTGGTGACAATTCCTATGTTAGACCAACTGAGGTTCGAATTCTCCTGTGTGATTCGAATTCTCTCCATTGTAACATCATTATTGACTATACTGATTACTGGATCAGGTGACATTATTCTACTCCTATCTGAGCTCTCATGCATGATTAATTGTCTGCTCATTTTTACTGTAGTTTTCACTCTATTTCATCTTTTCTGTTCATTCTTTCTCTATGAGCATATTTTCTGCTCATTCTTTCTCTATGAGGTATACTCAACTCTTAGATCTCTTGTGATTTAGAATTTCACACCTTCTAGTACATCATCCAACTGTGAGACACCCTGCTCCCTAGTATTTTCCAAACTAACTAATGTCACAGAGGGCCCTGCTATCCCCTCTTCTCCAAGAGTAACTCATGCCTTCCACTGATCAATAATCCACTTGACTAGTCTTTTTCACTATTTGACCATCCATTCCACCCATGAGGAAGGTTGATCTACGCAATACTATGTGATGATTATGTTAGAGAGTGATATGTATAAAAGGCATTTACTCTTACTCTATGTTTTGTTATGTTTTTGTGCTATGAAGATAAGTCATGCAAAGAGACACATGATGATCATTTGTTGTAGGATAGGACTTTATATTTAATTGTTTATCAATACTTGTCATAATTAAGTGTTTTTCATCCTCTACGGACTTTATAAATGGTCCTTACATCAATTTGCATTTTGGTCAAATTTTGACCAAGTTTCATTTTTTGACTTGGTCAAACTCGAGTTTGACCTAGTCAAAGGGACCAACCAGCAACATGGGATCTTCATATGTTCATCATTAATCATGTTTCAACTTTTGGAGGCTAATTGGACCCCTCCAAATTTGCTTTGTAGCATAATTGAATTAATAGGATAATTATGGAATTATTTTCCTAAGTTCAACATTTTAGCCTAAGTCTAAATTTAATTATTTGGAGCTTATTTAAAAAGGCATACTTAGATTGGATTTTGGCACAAATTTAATTCACACTATGGTTTTGGGGGACAAGGAATTCATCTGTGACATCATATTTCCATTTTGAACAAGGGAGGGAAAAGATCCAACAAATAGGGAATTACTAAAATGGTTTCCTAAGGTTTAATTTTAAAAATGACTATGGTTTATTATGTATAGCAGTGGGATTGCAAAAAAACAAAATATTGACTTGGGTAATCTTGGATTGTGCCCCTAGTCACTTTTTATACATCTCCCTAGCATTACAACATGTTATCACTTGGTTTCTCACATGGCACACCGAGGTGGGGCACACTCTCACTCATGGGAGCACACTTGCTCATTGGCATCACTTCTTGATGAAGAAAAAGGTGGATTGGACCACCAAGCGGATCCCCTGGGGACCCCAACATTGTAATCAAAGTTGTAACTTGGCATTTTTATAAGCCACATGGGCTCATTGAGGCAATTCGCCCTCCTCAAGCTAGATAGTCATTTTCACCATTTTACAAATTTGTAAATGAGAATAATCTCATCCATTGATTTATTCTATGAATCTATTCATCTTTCAATCTCAGACAATCATCATTTTGGCTAGGGATTTTGCTCATTCTCATTCTATAAAAGAGAGTGAGCCACCATTTCTAAAGGACTCTTGGCCATTTTCAGCAGTAATAAAAATCAGAAAGTTGTGTTCCAAATCTCTCTGTTTCCGACTAAGTTTGATGATTATTTCCTCTTCTATTGCTAGATCTTAGTTCCACTTATCTTGGGTGATTTTTATGGTGTATTGCATGCAGGAAAAGAAGGCTAAGTTCGCCCCAAGCACCCTGGCATTCTCAGCAAAGGGGGTTTTATGTTTATGAAATCGTTTTGCTTTTTTGCTTTCAATTTCTTGCTATCTTCCTCGCTACTTGCATGCTATTTCCTGTTTATAATGCTGAGTTTTGGTTTAGTTCCTGTGATCTTCACTTACTAATTCAATCTTTGTGTTGCAAGTTGGAGGTAACAGGAGCTCAAGTGTGCCCCAATTAAGAAAGGGGGTTATCTCTGGGCTTGGATGTATACAACAGTCGTTGGGAAGGAGAGAAAACTTCATCAGCCTTCTGAAATCAGGTGAGTGCCTCAAGTATCCGGTTCTACTACTCTGAAAATCCATCTGTCAACAATATTTTCACTACCTGCTGTTTGTTTGGTTTGCATGTGGGGGGTTTTAACAGTATAAGTTTGGATGTAGCTACTGATGCCTTTTGGGGTTTGTTTCTTTGTTGAAAATACTTAATTTGTGACTCCAAGTCACCCCTAGAATAGGCACTAATCTCTAAGAGGAATTTTCAGCCATTCGGGTGCTTGCTTTTACCTTTTACATGCTTGTTTTCCTCGTTGTTCTGAGTATATCAGATCTGATTTTTAGTTTACAGCGAGCATATTTTGGTGTTAAGGGATTTTCTAAGACAAACCCAGCTCTTTTTTTTTGCCCAAAATACATCCTTTAAGTAATTATCAAGCAAGAGTGAGAGCTGATATTTTTACCCTTAGCACTATTATCAAGCAAGAGTGAGAGCTGATATTTTTACCCTTAGCACTTCATCGTTTGGTGGCATTGTTTAGTTTGACTAGACTTGTTTTATTTGCTGGTCCCTTTCTCCATATAAGCAAAATCTCTAGGGCAGCCAATCAGTAACCCAAGTCTAGCAGTGTTAGTGTACTCGTCTTTTCATTCAAGTAACCTGTGCATATCTTATTCATCCCGTGTGTTGCTTGTGTGTTTCTTGTGGGTTCTTGCTCTCATAAATCTTTAAGATAAAAACCTCAAGTGAGATTCCCCAGGGTACCAATTTATTTCCTTGCTAAATCTCTAAGGTGCGCTGCTTCCCTACCAAATCAGTGATTCAAATACTATGTGAAAGCTGGTTTTGCCGGCAAGTAACCGGGAAAGTTGGACTGGGGACACCTCCTATGGCTAGTTTGGCTCTGCCCTCAGTAGGTCCAGGAAACCTAAAGAGAGAGGACCCTGCCCGGTGTGACACTTTGGGGCATAGTTCCGAGGTTTCACCAGTCTGGCTATCATCAATCTCTGCCAATATAGAGATCACCACATTGTGTGACAACACTGATAACATTTCTACTAATACGAATATTTTATGTACGCTTTTGCTTTTCTTCCAAGATTCATTTGATAGGTGTGACCCCACACTAGACAACCATATGAAACGATTTTCTATACTAAGGCATTTAAAAGGTACATCATCATTTTGCATCCTTACAGATGCTTTTATCAGCATTCGTTCTGCATAACATATAGGCCTTTCATGTCACCTATGTCAGCATTCATTTTGTAAAGCATATAGGCCTTTCATGTCACCTATCACTATTTTTTCTATACAAGAGTTACAGTTTTAGGTAGAGTCAAATTCAAGGCCCTCCACCCAAGTACTTACGAGACATATCCACCTAAGACATCTATTGTAAGTAATAATTGTCCGTTGTCTTGATTACCTAAGACCATTATCCTTTTCTTGCTTACATAAGCCTTCATTGTCTGGTGGTTGCAAAAGTTGATTATTACAAAAGATAAGTCATAAAAAGCGATGTTTTCGATCTTAAGTTTGAGTTGTGAATCTCACAGCATAAGGGTACATGCTTCTAGTGAAAACATGTAGTTTTCATTAACAAGAGAAACAGAACAAAAAGTGCACAAATCATTCAGTCAAGAAACTTCCTCATGTACACTGCTCATCTCAAACCAATTCTTATTCTAAATAGAAAGATCATATAAATCCATGCCTCAAAGTTGAAACAACAGAAGCAAGAGAAGTACTTGAGATCATCTGTACATTGTACTCTCTAAATTCCAGCTTCCTGGAGTTGCATAAGGCTTTATCTTGCAACTCGTACGGGACTGAATTATGTTGAAGGACTTTCTTCTGCAATTTACAAAGTGATGGACTATGCCTTGGCATCCCTGCATAAAGGGAAATGTCTCCAGGCTTTTGGAATCTATATAGTGGTGTCCCAGAAAGGAAATTTCAAATTTACTATGACTAATCCCACAAATGCTGTAGGAATTCCAAATCCCCATCCCCACCCAACATTGTCTTGAACACAAACAAGAATCCTGCATGCAACAAGAGCCCCAACACTGATGTAAAAATAAAACCAATTGAATTAAGATCCCTTCTTCTTCCTTTCTGCTGGACGAGTGTCATCAAATTGGTCTACTACAAAAGAAGACACAGGGATTGATACCAATGTTCCCCCAAGTTTCTAGGACAAAGGGACGCAGGAGTGGGGAAACGCACATTCAGGATGCGTGAAGACCACCCCCAAATTTTAAGGAAATTCGAGGGGGACGTGGGAACGTCTCTAAAATTATAAAAATAAAATAAAATACCAAAAATAATAATTTATTTGATGTATATTCATGATTGTGCAATGTCCCCCCCACTGCGGGTGCTCAGCACGTGCCAAGAGGGAGAAGTGGTGGAAAGCCATGAGGCTGGACACATGCCCGACAGAGCCGACTACACATCCCTTGAAGCTCTCATAATCCGGGCAGGGGATATAGTTGGCAACCTCCGTCATACTGCAACTTAACGTTGCTCCGTGTGAAAGGGTCTTGTCTCCACCCATGGCCATTACTCCCATGAAGAACTTGGAGATGGTTGGTACTCCTCCACTCATGGTTGGTGAAGGCCGAGTGAAGAAGGCGGTGTATTTATTCACGGGGGAAAGGGGCACTCGCAAAGGTTTTGATAGAGCTTGAAATTCAACCCCACGGATCTCTCTTCTCTGCACTGTTGTTGTTCGTGAAGACTGGTTGCCTGTCAAGCTTGCAGCCATCGTTAAAATGCCGCCGGTTAGAAGAGACTGCATCCGGCACAAGTCCAAACCCACTGGCCCCTCTCCCGGACCGCCAGTGCGGTTCATGCGCAGCATAGTGGGGAAGGCTAGAAGATATAAGAAGGAAATCCCGGAGCAGATGCAAGATGAAATCAAGGAGGCTGAAAAGGAAGCTCAGGTGGATCGAGATTATCTCTCGGATACGGAAATCAAAAAGGAGTTTGAGGTTCTGGTACTTGACCTAGGGAACTGTTAATGTAATTGTAACTTTGGAAGATATTCACTTGTATATTTTATGTTGTATTTGTATTTTATTATTGTACCTCCGACGGAGATGTTTATTCCTCTGGTTGGGAGAGTCATTATTGTACTTGAGTAATGTAAAGTCATTGAGGTTAACCCTCCATTGTATGTCGGGGCTTTAGACCCCAGAGTTGAGTCATCATTGGGTTATTAGACTCTCCTAGAGAAGTCGGACCAGTCAATTACACCTAGGGGCCGACCTGTTTGGGGTTAAGGTCAAGTGAAAGTAAAAGTATAAATAGAGAGGGTGCTCCTCTCTATTTGCTCATTCACTCACTCATCAAGTTCGCATTAGTGAGGAGAAGGACAAGTTTGCACAAGTGGAGAAGAGAGAAGTTGTTGAAGACCATTTCTGAGGAAGTTGCGGGGTTTTCTCCTGTATGGTTTCCCCGAGGAAAAACTTTGCGTCTCTTGTCTATTGTGTTTGAATGTTGTGCTTGTTATTCTCTCAGATAAGATCCTAGATAATCTTGAATTAAATTGTGAAAATCTAACATGGTATAAGAGCTAACCTGAGAAGAAGACACTGTGCAACTGCAGAAGCTAGGGCTTCTTAATTTTTGGATTTCTCTCCATAGATCATCAGCAAAAGGAGGCTAGGCTAACTCACCTAAGGAAGGCGCATCTTTCTGTCGAAACAAAAATTGATTCTGAGCATTTTCAATTTTTGGCCTGTCACTACTGCGGGAAATTAGGGCTTTTCACAGAAGTGGAATTTTGGAGTGCTTTCAACATAGGGAGATGCTCCTCATCAAAATCGAAATTTAGAGACCAAGATCGAAGTTTTTGAGTGGGTGGAACCCCGGGAAAAGTCAAACCCTAGTTTGACTCTAGACCAGAAAAACCAGAAAACCAAAAAGGACCAGAAACTGCAGATCCGAAATTCGCAAGTCAATTTTCAAGGGTGAATTTTTGGAATCTTCAGAAACTAAGGCTACCAGCCTGCTCGCCTCAGTCAAGCGCATCTTTCTAGCCAAATAGAAGTTTCAAATTCCAAGTTTGAATTTTTAGGGTTTCTCTATCAAACCCTAGCCAGCTCTAGATCGAGTTTCAGCAAATCAAGTGGCAAGACCTAAATCTTTTCTATTTCCATTTGAGTTTCTCATTAAAGATGTCTCACCACACCAAGCTTGAGGATAAGCTTGAAGGGGCTGATAACTTCCAAACATGGAAGTATAGGATTGGGCTTGTCCTAGAAGAGAATGAATTGCATACCTATGTGAATGAAGAGGTTCCAGTTCCAGAGGGAGATGAGGCTAAATCCTTACACAAGAAGAACTTGGTTAAGGCTAATAGAATCATTGCAGATTCTATCAGGGACTAAGTTATCGGATTCGGCCATGGAGGCCCAGAATCTGTATCGGAATCTGCCTGGAAACGCTGAATCGGAGATCCGAATCCGATTTTTCGAGATTCGGCAAAAAAAATGGGGGATACAAATCCGATTTGGGGATTCAATTCCGGCTAGCAGGGATTCGGTTCCGGTTTTGTGATTTCGTATCGGCGAGCAAGGGATTCGGTTCCCAATGGATGAACCGTATCTGGATGGGATGAACCGTATCCCGACCATCGAGATACGGTTCATCCATTGGGAACCGAATCCCTAACCATCTTAAAAAAAAGGCAAAAAACTAACGCGGGAAGTTTACCTGGGTCCCACTCCGTGCGCCGACTCCTGTTGATTGTAGCAACCCTTCAAAGTTCACTTCATTTGACCACGGCGAGCGACTGAGAGCAGCAAACTGCACAGAGATCCGGACTCGGGAGTGCCTACGCGTTTGGAAGAGCACCAGGGACTCGGGACTCGAGAGTGAGCCTATGCGTTTGGAAGAGCACCACGGACTCGGGAGTGGCGAGCCTGGGCATTGCATTTTCATTTGGCCAGCGCCTCCTCCACGGACCATGCGGGTAACTTGTTAAGTTTATGCTGTGTTTTTCTTTTTATTTTGTTTTGACTGTGTTTTTTTTTAATTTCGTTTTTGCTGTGTTTTTTTTTAATTTCGTTTCTGCTGTGTTTTGTTTTTTAATTTCGTTTTTTTTGTGTTTTTTTCTTTAAATTTCGTTTTTAGCTGCAGCCTGCTGTAGGTTTTGCTGTGTTTTAAATTTCGTTTTTTGTTGTGTTTTTTAAATTTTTTTAAAATTTCGTTTTTACGTTAAAGTTTTTAACTTTTTTAAGTTTTTGGTATTTTAATTTTTAAGTTGCGTCTGTTGCGTAGTTTTTTGCTAGCATACTCAGCGATTTTTGCTGTGTATGCTAACAAGTAGACACAGTAAAAAAAATTGTTGTGTCTGCTTGTTAGCATACACAGCAAAAACAATTCGATGTGTATGCTAACAAGCAGACACAACAAATTTTTTGCTGTAGCCTGTGTCTGCTTGTTAGCATACACAGCAAATTTTTTTTGTTGTGTATGCTAACAAGCAGACACAGCAAAAATAATTGCTGAGCCTATGTATGCTTGTAAAGTTGTATGCTAAATTTTTTTTGCAAATACCCTGTTTCATTGTTTGAATTTGAAACTCTAAATTATTAGTGACAATGTGCCTCGCCAATGTGCAGTTGCCAACTTGCTAGTGAGAGTTTTACAAAACAGTGAACACCAAACTAGCAATGGCCTCACGTCAACCAGGGCACTCTAGGGGAGGGAGAGGAAGTGGAACTCAACAAGCAACTGCAGAACCATTACCACCACACCCTGTTGACTCTCCCCTGTGGAAGTATGTCACCAAGATTGGGCCAAAAGAGAAAAACAAAGGTGGTGGCAGCTGCTTGTGGAACTGCAATAGGTGCAAAATTAATTTTACAGGGTCGTACACGAGGGTTAAGGCCCATTTCTTTGGTTGGAAGGTGATCATGGAGTTCACCGTTGCAAAAAAATAACCCGAAAGGATGTGGAGGCATTTCAAGTAGAGCAAGATGCTGTTGATAATGCCAAGGCAGAAAGGAGGAGTTTAAGACAGCCCTTCTTCTCAAAAGGGGGAAATGATGTTCCTTTGATTGTTGAAGAAGCCCGCAAGAGACAAAACATTGGACCCTTGACCAAAATGTTTGACATTGGAGGGAGGGATGAGACGGACAGTAGAGTTGCAAGAGCTCTATATGCTTGCGGATTGTCCTTCAATGTAGTGCGGTCTCCATATTGGCAAGACATGATAAGGGCAGTGAATGAAGCCCCTAGGGGTTACGTGGGACCAAACTTTGAAAAGGTGCGTACAAGCCTTCTACGGAAGGAGAAATTGCTCGTGGAGAAAATATTGGCACCGGTCCGTTCCTCTTGGAGAAGCAATGGTGTCTCCATTATATCTAATGGTTGGACGAATACGACCAATAGGCCATTGGTGAACATTATTGTCATGTCTCCTGCAGGCCCATACTTCTTGAGGGCAATAGATGCTTCAAGGGAGGAGAAAACTGCTGAATGGATTGCTGAAAAAATTTCAGAATCAATCGAGTATGTGGGGCCTTCAAACATTGTGCAAGTTATAACAGATAATGCACGTTCATGCAAAGCAGCTGTGGCAATTATTGAGGGAAAGTATGGCAATATTTTTTGGACACCATGTGTGGTCCATAGTTTAAATCTTGCTTTCAAATCCATTGTTACTGAAGTTGAATGGATGAAAAAACTATGTGAAGAAGCAAGAGAGATTCAGATTTTTATCACTAACCACCAACATGCACAAGCTATGTACAGGGAATTTGCTAGACTCCAACTTCTTAAGGTTGCAGAAACCAGATTTGCATCACATTATATAATGATCAGGAGGTTAGTAGACATGAGGGATGCTTTGTCCTCTATGGTTGTTAGTCCACGGTGGCAGACATGGAAACAAAGCAATAGTGAAAAAGCAATGTGGGTTAGAGGTACAATTCTTGATGAGGCTTGGTGGGTTCAAGCTGAGCTTTTTGTTTCCATAATGGAGCCACTTGTTGATTTGCTGAGACTTTGTGATTCGGATGTGCCTATGCTGGGTGACATCTATGAGGGAACTGACCATATGTTGGAAAGAGTTCAGGAACTTCTTGAAGAGGACCCTCTTGCTTGGTTCCATAAAGGACATCATAATTAGTAGATGGAACGAATACAATACCAATCTACATGCTTTAGCATATGCCTTAAATCCAAAGTACTATGATGAGGCCTGCTTGGCTAAATTTGGGGGTAAGAGGAAGGCCCCACACAAAGACAATGAGGTGGCCAATGGTTTTAGAGCAACTATTTCAAAGATTTACTATGATCAGTTGGAGCTTGCAGAGCTAAAGAACCAGTTTACTTCATTCATTACAGGGAGTGGTGTATTTGGCAATGTAAATGCACTAGCAGATAGAGGAACTATGACACCTCTTGCATGGTGGGGATATTATGGTGCCCAAGCTCCAGAGTTACAGACCCTTGCATCTAGAGTTCTTTCACAGGTTTGCAGTTCTTCAGCAGCAAAGAGAAACTGGAGCACTTATGGGTTCATCCATTCAGTCAAGAGAAACAGGCTTCAATCAGCAAAGGCAGAAGATCTTGTGTACATTCACTCAAATCTTCGCCTCATCTCTTGATCATAGACAGATTATAGCGAGGGTCCTTGGAAGTTATGGGATGTGAATCCCGAGGATGCAGATTTGGATACACCCGATTGCTTGATGGCCAACCTCTCTTTGGTTGATTCTACAGATCCTTTTGATGTTGGGGATTTGAGTGAGGCACCCATGCCTAGGACTAGCTCAACTCCTAGGACTAGGTCGACTGTGCCAAGTTCCTCTTCTTCTGCTGCTGGTGGGCAGAGTGGTAGTCGTGTGGCATCCTTTTCCCCTATTGCTTTATATCATCAGTCTGGGGAACTAGGTGTTGTTCCATTGGATGATGTGGATGGAGATGACTATCTATCCGATTAGTTTATCTCACTGAGTCACTCTTGATTTTCATGTTTCTAGTTTACACTTTACTGTCTTTCATTTCAGACTTGTGGAGCTCTCTAGATAAGCTCACTTTTTGTTATTTTGAAGAACTATAGACTTGTTTCGTGACTCTTTGATATTTATCATTTGACATTTACCATTGCCATGTTGACATTATATGATATAAATTTTTAATCAGTATAACATGTGTGACTTGTCATTACCATTATGTTAAAGTTTAAACTTATGATTCATGAACTTATGAATTTGATTTCAAATCTGAAAATTACATGTATGAATCTATGATGCTATTGCTCATTGATGTATGAATCTATGATCATAATGTTTTATGTTACTGATTTACTGTTAATATCAAATATGTTATTTTATGAAATTCAATTTGGTTTCAAATCTGAAAATTGCATGTATGATTCTATGAATCTATGTCTATGATGTTTCATGTTATGAATATGATGTATGATCAATGGATCATGTTACAACTTTGAATGTATGATACTATGATGTAAATGTTACATCAACATGTATGAATCTGAATCCATAGGTTTATATTTTTAATTTTTAAATATATATTATTTATTAATTTATTTTTTATTTTATATATATATATATATATAAATATTATAAGAAAATTAGGGTTAGGGTTTCAAATCTCCGATTCCTAATTTTGGAGATTGCAGAATCCCGTATCGGATTCTTCAGCCGATTCCGATCGCACCCATGGTTCGTGTAACCTTGATCAAGGACCATCTCATACCACATGTGTCATCTCTGAAGACACCTAAAGAGATGTTTGATGCCTTGACCACCTTATTTGAAGGGAGGAATATAAATAGGAAGATGACATTAAGGAACCAATTGAAGAATGTCAAAAAACAAAATGCAGAGACCATGCAGTCCTACTTTACAAGGGTCTCTCAAATAAAAAAACAACTTGAAGTTGTGGGAGAAGACATAGAGAATGGAGAAATAGTGATGACTGCCTTGAATGGTCTTCCTAAATCATGGGATTCCTTTATTCAAGGAATCTGTGCAAGAAGAAAGTTGATCACCTTCAGTAGACTATGGGAAGAGTGCTCATAGGAAGAAGCTCGAATTGTAGCTCGAGAAGAAAAGATGGTTAATGAAGACCAGGCTCTCATGGCACACACCAGGAAGAACAACAACAAGAGGGAGCATCCTCATCACAAGAAGGGTAAACACCACCACCAAAATTAGAGGGAGAACCTCAGAAGTTACAAGAAATATCTATCTCACATTCGATGCTTTACTTGTGATGAGAAGGGACACTACTCCAGAGATTGTCCCAGGAACAAAGGTAGCTCCCACAAGAAGAAGAACAACAAGAAAAGACATCATGCTCACACTGCATAGGATGATGAACCTCCGAGGAAGAGAACCAGAGAAGACAGTGAAGATTCTTCAAGCGATGAAGAATATGTTCTGATTTCAGCTCTCATAGGCACTGTCACACACGGAAGCAATGATTGGCTTATAGATAGTGGGGGTTCCAAGCATATGACAGGATTCAAGGAATCCTTTGTGAACCTATCTGAACATGAGTCACCCCACAAGGTGGAACTTGGGGATGACTACCAGTATCCCATAAAAGGAAGTAATGAAGCCTCTTATAAGCTAGACTTTGGAAAGTCTATGAAGATGAAATATGTCCTGTTTGTACCAGGACTAAAGAAGAATCTTCTCTCCATATCAGCTTTAGATGCTAAAGGTATGAGGGTTGCATTTGTAGATGGCCAAGTTCTTATGTGGCCAAAGGGAAAGACCATAGATGATGCTATGGTGATTGGAGAGTAAGAGGGAGGTTTATACAAACTAAAGGGCCAACCTGAACAAGCCCTAGTCCATGACTCAATGGAGCCAAGTAAACTATGGCATAGGAGGCTTCCACATGTGAACTATAGAGTACTACCTCTTGCAAGCAAAGCTGTTGAAGGTCTTCCATAAATCCAGGCAAAGCATGAAGGCGTTTGCAAAGGATGTGCGAAGGGAAAGAACATAAAGAAGACATTTCCAAGTAGCGAGAGCAAGGCAACAGGAATCTTGGAAATCATCCACTCCGATGTATGCGGTCCGATGTCATCCAGTTCATTGAGTGGGTATGTATATTATGTTTCTTTCATTCATGATTTTTCTAGGAAGACATGGATATATTTCTTAAAAAGCAAAGATGAAGTTTTCAGCAAGTTCAAGGAATTCAAAGCCTTGATCGAGAACCACACAGAGAAGAAAATCAAGACCTTTCGATCAGACAATGGCGAAGAGTTCACATCAAAAGACTTCAAGAAATTATCCAGAGATTCAGGGATTTAGAGGGAGTTGACTACTCCATATAATCCACAGCAGAATGGAGTTACAGAAAGGAAGAATAGAACAATTATCAAAGCAGCAAGGGTGATGCTTCATGACCAGGATCTTCCTATGCATCTATGGGCAGAAGCTGCTAGGACAGCCGTGTATGTACAGAATCGTACTCCACATAGAGTACTTGACAACAAGACACCAGAAGAAGCTTTCTCTGGCGAGAAACTAGAAGTTAGCCATCTCAGAATATTTGGCTGCCCAGTGTACATACATATTCCGAAAGAGAAGAGGACAAAGTTAGATCCTTCGGGAAAGAAGGGCATATTCGTGGGATATAATGAAAGCTCGAAGGCTTACAAAATATATTTTCCAAGGTTCAAGAAGATCAACATCAGCAGGGACGTGACATTTAACGAAGACTCGGCCTACAACAAATCCATAAAGCTACCTATCCAAGACATTAAAGAACCAGAAGCACCCAGGATCCAAGATACAACAATGAATGAAGCAATCCCAGAAGAAGATGAAGACCGCGAGATGGAAGACCCACAAGAACCTGTAGATCCCCCCGTGAGAAGAACTCTCACAAGACGAGACCAGCATGGGTACGAGAGGCAATTCAGGATGTAGAGAGATATGGCACTCCAGAAGGAACGCACAGAGAAAGCAAGAGATCGAGACCATACTCCAGCTATGTAGCCCTATTGTGTGACATCATTGACAAAGAACCTTCCAACTATGAGGAAGCAGCTGAGAAGAAGGAACGGAAGGATGCCATGATCGAGGAGTAATAGTCGATCATGAAGAATGATATCTGGGATGTGGTCCCAAGACCAGTAGGAAAGTCAGTTGTGACTTCCAAATGGATCTACAAGATCAAGCATGCTGCAAATGGCAGCATAGAGAAACACAAGGCGAGATTTCTAGCACGTGGCTTCTCCTAGAAGGAAGGGATAGACTATGAGGAGACATTTGCACCTATAGCCAGATACACTTCCATTAGATCAGTACTTGCTCTGGCTGCAGTGATGAAGTGGAAGGTACACCAGATGGATGTCAAGACAGCGTTCTTCAATGGTGTAGTAGAGGAGGAAGTGTATGTGGAGCAGCCACTTGGATTTGAGACACATGACAGGGAGACTCATGTGTGCAAGTTGAAGAAGGCCTTGTCTGGATTGAAACAGGCACCTGGGACGTGGTACGACAGGATAAACAGCTTCTTGACTAATTTGGGCTTTACCAAGAGTAAAGCGGATTCCAACCTTTACTACAAGGTTGAGGAAGGGAACCCAGTGATACTTCTACTTTATGTAGATGACCTGTTTGTGACAGGTGAGGTGGGTTGATTGCTGACACAAAGAGGAAGCTCGCTACCAAGTTCAAAATGAAGGACTTGGGTATGATGCACTATTTTCTAGGCATGGAGGTGTGGCAAAGTGCGGATGGAATCTTCCTTGGACAAGGGAAGTATGCAGTAGAGATCCTGAAGAGGTTCGGGATGATGGACTGCAAGGCCATGGCCACACCTATGGCATCGAACCTGAAGCTATTGAGTGCTGCTTCATCAGAGTCAGTTGATGCCACAATGTATCATCAGATGATTGGATCTTTGATGTACCTGACGAATACGAGACCAGATATTTGCTTTGCTGTTAACACATTGAGCCAGTTCCTGACGGATCCAAGACATGTTCACTTGATTGCTACAAAGCATATTCCGAGGTACCTGAAGGGTACGGTTGATTATGGGCTCAAGTATGATGCGAATCAGAAGATTAACCTGGAGGGTTATGTTGATTCGGATTGGGCAAGCAGTGCCATTGATAGGAAGAGCACTTCGAGGTGCTGCTTCAGTTTGGGATCAGGTGTGATCTCTTGGTTTAGCAGGAAGCAGTCCTGCGTGCAATTGAGTACAGCCGAAGCAGAGTATGTCGCAGCTTGTTCGGCTAGTTGTGAGGCAGTATGGCTGAGGAAGCTACTGCTTGATTTGTTTGATCTCCAGTTGGATGCGACTTGTATATATTGCGACAACCAGAGTTGTGTGAAGTTGTCTGAGAACCCGGTGTTCCATGACAAGTCGAAGCACATCAAGATCAAGTATCACTATATCAGGGATATGGTGCAGAGAGGAGCAGTGAAGCTCCAATATGTTGCGACAAACGAGCAGATAGTCGGCGTGTTGACCAAGCCATTGGCTAAAGTGAAGTTCGAGTACTTCAAAGATAAGCTTGGTGTATTCCAGATCGAGGTTCCTTCTAGGGGGAAGTGATGAGTCTGGAAGACGCAGATGCATTAGTCTTGCATGGTTGTAGATATGTCCTTCCATGCCGATAGACGTGTGATGTGCATCTGGGCTGTGCTCCATTGACATTAAGATGATCTGGATGTGATGAGGCGACAGTAGGAGATTCAGGTTTTGCAGAGGCATATAATCAATCCTGGGAGATCCTGCAGGTCTTGCAGAGGCATATAATCAGTCCTAGGAGATCCTGTAGGTTTTGCAGAGGCATATAATCAGTCCTGGGTTTTGCAGAGGCATATAATAAGTCCTGAGATATTGTACACAGGTTTTGCATAGGCAATGCAATCAATCCTGCGATGTACACAGGTTTTGCAAGGCAATTTAATCAGTCCTGCGATGTACATAGGTTTTGCATAGGCAATGTAATCAGTCCTGCAATGTACACAGGTTTTGCAAGGCAATGTAATCAGTCCTACGATATACACAGGTTTTGCAGAGGCAATGTAATAAGTCCTGAGATGTACCTACTTGATGGCTTGCTCGCAGAGATGATGAAGACCTACATGGAGGCTAGGCCTACATCCAACATGAAAAAGGGTTGGCTCTGTAGAACTTCTTATGACGAGTAGATTGGAGATTGATGGTCAAGATAGCAGTAGCAGTGACGATGATGATCCAGCGACAAAGACTTGTGTTGATGACTGTGTCAAGAGAATACCTTCCTAGTTAAGAGGGAGTATTAATGTAATTGTAACTTTGGAAAATATTCACTTGTATACTTTATGTTGTATTTGTATTTTATTATTGTACCTCCGACGGAGATGTTTATTCCTCCGGTTGGGAGAGTCATTATTGTACTTGAGTCATGTAAATTCATTGAGGTTAACCCCCCATTGTATGTCAGGGCTTTAGACCCCAGCGTTGAGTCATCATTGGGTTATTAGACTCTCCTAGAGAAGTCGGCCCAGTCAGTTACACCTAGGGGCCAACCTGTTTGGGGTTAAGGTCAAGTGAAAGTAAAAGTATAAATAGAGAGGGTGCTCCTCTCTATTTGCTCATTCACTCACTCATCAAGTTCGCATTAGTGAGGAGAAGGACAAGTTCACACAAGTGGAGAAGAGAGAAGCTGCTGAAGAACATTTCTACTTTTGGGGTTTATATTTCTGCTATTGTATTGTTGCTCATTCTATTTCTGAGGAAGTTGTGGGGTTTTCTCCTTTATGGTTTCCTCGAGGAAAAACTTTGTGTCTCTTGTCTATTGTGTTTGAATGCTGTGCTTGTTATTCTCTCAGATAAGATCCTAGATAATCTTGAATTAAATTGTGAAAATCTAACAGGAACACCAGGGGTTGCACCACTCTGTACCAAAAAACCCTTGACTATCACTGGACGCAGAAATCGGTTTTGGGCAAAACCCTGGTGGAAAAGGGAGAAGCGCACGCTGAAATTCTCCTGCAGCAAGACAAGATGGTCGATTATCTCAAGCAGATCATCCACAATCAGCGGAAAATTGCCCTCTGTCTCGGCATGGAACTTGCGAAGGAACCAAGTTTTCATGGCGGCCAGGCCGGCCTGAACTCTTAGCTCAGTTTTTTAATGTTTAGCCGTTGTATATGTCTTTTGGTTTCAGTATGTCGATACAGTTACTGTCTTTGTTTTTAGTCTTATGGCAAACTATCTTTGTAGACTGGTCCGCAATTCTCAAACCTTCTGGTATAGTCTTGTTTCCTTTCGGAGAAGACTGCTTATTTTTTGATATCGGGTCTGTTTTCCCAGTCTTGGAAGGGCCTTGCACTCTGTATCTTTTTTTGATGGCAATATAAGGTTCTACCCTAACTTACAAAAAAAAATGATTGTGCAATGTAAATACTAAATATATATATTGATTTATTTTCTAAAAAGTACTAAGTAGGGATTGTAAAAAGTGAAAATAACAGAAAAACATTAAAAAAAAATTCCTAGGGCAAGGCGGGGGGGGGGGGGAACGTTTCGCCCGGAGTCTCCACGTCCCCGGGACGCGGGAAACGCGGGAAACACATCCCCGACCCTGCGGAACGCGTCCCCGTGGAACACTGATTGATACCGCCAATTCCCAATGCAATCATGTAATGTTTAAGGAAAATTACAGCATATTCAAGTGTTGGTACCTTTGAACAGCCATTGTCTGTGCAGGACTGATGTTCTAAAGCAAAAACAGAGGGTTTAGTCAAAGTTGGCATTCCCTACAAAAAAAGGAATGGTTATCAGTAACATAATCTACATAAACAGACAAGTAATTATTAACAATAGACAAATAAGAAAGCAGAGCATTGCTTCACTGGTGAGGTCCACAGAGTGTTAAGCTGTCCACCAAGGTTCTATTCTCATTATGGGTACAGCGGCTGAGTCATTGCACATAAAGATAATGATGCAGAAAAGGAGTTTAATTAATAGTAGCTGACATACAAAGAGATATATCTAATGATTAACCTGCAAGCATTACAGTAATCAATAAATGTCACAGTACAAAGTGCTTATATACTATATAGTCAACAACAGACCAGTCGGTTATAGCCAACTCAACTTCTAAGTTGACATACACAGCTCGTCAACTATCTGACATTAGACTCTTCCCCAACCTTAAACATTGCTTCATTCTCGAAGCAAATTTGTCAAAAAGTTGCATTCTCAAATTTCAAGTGCAGCAATTACATAAAGTACAAAAAATTGTGGGGGCTATCGATCACAACAACAATCAGACTGAGATGTCACAACCTGGCATGCCTGGAAACTCTTGTTGTCGTGGGTTAGACTGAAGAGAATCGACTTGATCTGCTACAGGTTGCTGAGTCTGAGATTGTAACTGATTGCATGCAGTGTCTGGACACTGAAACTTCTGGCGTGGTGAGAGATGCTATATCTTGTTGGGCAAGCTAACTCAATGTAGGTACAGTGGGCACATCCCTCAAACATACTTCATATACATTCTTGGCTCCGACCTGCATGGCTTCCTTAAAACTGTACCAGATATCAACAGCATCTTTTGCACATTGCTTCATGCTTCGGATGTCAAACAACACATCCATTGCAACATCCACATCAGTGGCTGAAGTGGACTCCAAGAATTGATGTACCTTATAGCTAGTTTTGGCTAATAAATTTTCAGCGTTGCCCATAAGCTTTTTCGGATCCTCAATTCTCTGAGCAAGGTTGCGGCCCTCATAGCACCATTCTCTTTCTTTCATTACATGTTCCTCCAGCTCTTTGTAATGTAAGTCAAGAGTTTGCTTCAAAATAGCTTTCTGTTGGTCATTTGACTCTCTGACATACTCATCCAAGGTATCATGAATGGACATGCGTTTGATCTCAATCTCTTTCATTTCGGCACTGCAATATTCTGTCCATTTGTTGAGCACTGCTGCTGCATGATTGGCACTCACTTTCTGTTGTTGAAATATAATCATGAACTGCTTCAGTTCATCGTACTCCTCAATGATATGTTTCTTCAAGGTTTCAGACATAATGATCGAATGTAGAGCATCCTGCTTGACCTTGTTCACATAATCTAAAAGTGAATCGACAATCAAAGATATCTGTGTGATTGGCTTAAGCGAAGCATCTGGTAACTGCACTGCTTCCAAACTCTCTACAGACTTCTTGAGCTTGTTCAATACAACATTTTCCTGGACCACCAACTGATCGACTTTCTGTGCTGAATTTATCCACCTTGTATCAACCTCAGTGCTCATAGCATTTTTCAGGAGGAGGGCCTCTCTGTCTGGAATCGCAGAAGGATATAGCATATAAGAACTTGAAATAATTTGTGAAGATTCGACATTTGAAGGTCTGATGGCTGATCCAGAAAATGTGATAGCTTGTTTTGACATAACAGAACTAGATGGTGGTTGTAAAGACTGCGAAGTAATAGACTCTGAATATTGACTACCTTCTTGTCTAAGCGATGGAGACTTTGCCGGGTCAACCTGAATTGACTCAATATCTTTTTCATGTTGGTTTTCCTCCGTCTGCGGTCGACTGCCAGTAGATTTTGTAGCCGACACATCCAAAGTGTTTGACTTAGAAGTTTCGAAGTGATCTCGTGACTTAACATTAGACTCAAATATGTCTTCACTTCCAGTCAGGACAGAATTCTTTTTTGGAATAGGAAGGACAATACCATTAGATGACTGAATGACCAAATCTCGAGACAAGGGAACGTTAAGAGCAAACTTATCTGAAGACTGGACTTGTTGATCATCCACCTTGTCGACTTCCTCTGACTGAGAGTCTGTAGATTCTGGACACTTCAATGACTCGTCGGATTCTGTAGCCTCTGAGGATTCACTCGACTGGTACTCATCCAAGCTGTCATTTTTTTTGCTTTTCTTCTTGGACTTCTCCGCCTGGATCTGGGAGCGAGTTCTCTTCTTTGAAGTTGATGTCGACTTTCCTTCGGTCCGGATCGGAATCTTTCTCTCTCGGATTTCAAAGGACTTATCTGCATATTCCAGATTAGCATCTTCTTCTACTTTGACCATGCTGTCTTTCTCCGAGTCTGATAGTTCTGTCAACTTAACCGGACTCATCGTCACTGCCGCACCCTCGGTATTTTGAGAGAGTTGCCGATCCAATTCGGCCAGTCCTTCACTGTCCGATACAACAAATCCTAAATCTCTTGGGGCTGAAGTAGCTCCATCGACAATTAGCCTAGTGCTGTCCGGAAATAAGCAAATTTTCACTCTACTCCCCATATTATCTCTTAATGACTCAGAGACCCTAGGTTGCTGGCATGCCCTCTTAACTTCATCTAGCCACTTCAGAAACATGGGCTGAGTATCTATCTTCCACTTTTCCTGCCATTGAACTGTAAAAGAGGCATATTTCCAGGCAGTGGGGTTTATGCTAATCTCGGCGACGGGAAGTTCAGCAGGGGTTATCTTCTCCATGGCAATCATAATTAACAGAGATGCAAAGCGAAAAGGCATGCTTTTATTTTGACAATCTACTATAGATGCATTCATCAAGGAAGCTAAATAATCAGACCAATTATATATAGTACCTTCCTCCGCAATGTCGAATATAGTAGCCAGGGTAGATAACATGACATCGGAGGTTCTCCCAGCATGAGTCAAGCAAACTGATATGATTGTAGCAGTCCACTGATGAATCTTGCTCCTAATACAGCTAATCTTTAAACCCCTGGAGTTCCTTCCTTCAGTAAGGGTCTTACCTGTGAGTTTATTGATCCAGCTGTTGCTGTCTCTGGCAACAAATTTAACAGGTTCTCCTTTGTTGGGCAGACCAGTTATTCTGTGAATAACTTCAGCATCGATCTGAATCGGCTCATTCAACCATAGGGTTTTATCATGCACCCTAGAAAGTAATATCTTCACGGCTTCTTCTTTGAGGCCGTCAAAACCTGCAAACTGGGGTATTGTGAGGATTTGCCCCAATCCTGCTTTTACCAAGTTCTGTGCTTCTTCCCTCCAGGGGTTTTTATCCTTTCTGGTGGCCTTCATTGCCCATTTCAGATATTTATCTTTCATGGAGGAGCAGTCTAGCTCTTTCAGTCTCAGGGCCTTGATGTTCTCAACCCTTTTCTTCAGAATTATGTCTGCAACTGGCAGTTCCTGCTCAGTCATGGCTTCCTCCTTTACTGGATACACAGTCCTCTTTACCCTACCCATCTCCACAGCAGATCTCTCCGCAGCTTCAGATCTGTGCTTGTTGGTGTAACACAGAGAGTGTGCTGTTGGATATTCATTGTGGGTGAATTTGATGAGATGACGTGTAGATATTTAGGACCACAGACCAATGACCTGCACTACACGACAGCATGAACTGCCTAACACAAGATCAAGAATATTCCTTTTTTTAATGTTTGTTTTCACATGAACTCCCTTTTTTTTTTATCTTATAGCTGGAAGGGGTCAATGTCTGAACTGTCGCTTCAAGGATTCTTCGATTAGATAAGACTGGACGATCGAACCTGGGTTACTCACCGTAAACTCTCGTCGACCTAACTCGATGGAGATCGATGCACAAAAAATTCTGAATCTTTAATTATGATCCAAATTGTCAATCGAGATTTGCTGGCTGTTAAAATAAAGTTGGTGTTATTCTTCATTATGTTATTTTTTTTTTCTACTGAAAATGTCAACACTTGTTATTTGAAAGAATCAAGGTATGGCTAGATTTACAATCATTACATAGAAAATCCGCTCCAAAAGAGCAAGTGTCACAAAATGAAATTTGAATCCGGGTGGGGAAGATAACAACATTCCTCCCAACCACCCGATCTACACTCTACACTCCATCATGTCACTATTAAATCATGAACAAGGTGTTATTATTTTTTATAAGTTTGGCAAAATCTATATTTTTGTATTCCAGTGATGATGATAGTTATTATTTATTTATTTACATAGAATATTTCTTAAATTTACAAATAAGTATTTATAGTTACAATTATAAAGGTTTTAAATGTTAATTTATATTATATAAATATTGGTTTATTTACTAATTTTTATTTGAAGAAAATCACTTCACATAAAATTATAAATCCGTGATTTTCAAACAAACAGATTCTCACTCTTGTCAAAGTGTTTCCATTTATTCTTTTACAAATAAGTATGTATAGTTTTTTTTTTTCATAGAAAAATTCAACTTACTATTAATATGTGAAATAGTAAATAGGTGTCAGATCATACATAAACACACAAACCCTGTCAGAAAAAAAACCAGGAAAGCCGATCAAAGTTCCAATATAAGTATGTATGGTTATAACTATGAAGTCTCACTCTTGTCTAAAATATTTATAGTTACAATTATAAAAGGTTTTAAAGGTTGATTCATATTATTAATATTGGTTTATTTATTATTTTTATTTAAAATTATAAATCCGTGATTCTCAAATAAACAGATTCTCATTCTTGTCAAATGTTTCCATTTTTTTCTTTACCAGATAAAATTGAACTTTTAACAAATTAGAAATAATAATTTTAAGAAATAGTAGTTTATTAGGTCTTAATTCAAAATTATATGACTACATTTGTATAAAAAAGTTGTAATTTCAATGGATAATAATTGAAATTATTTATAAATTTTATAAAAAAAATAAACTATAATTTATAGTGGATTAATGTTAGTTTTTATTTACCATCGTAGATTGATATAGAGGATCCAATTTGGTGAGCTGTAAATTTTTTTATCTTCAATTTATTGTATAGATAAAGAAAAAATTTACACCTTAATAAATTGGAACATTTGAGAGATAAATCTATATTAGTTTTAATTTTTTTTTTTTATAAATCAATATAAATATTTTAATTTTTGTTAATTTATGAGTTATTAGGGAACAACATCTCCCCATACTAAGATGTAAAGCACTTTACTTCTCCATGCAATAAGTTTTGAAAAAAATCAAATTAAATTAAATTTAAAAAGAGATTTTTTTTTTAAATATAATTTTTTCAATGATTAAAATGAATTTCACTAACCTCCCTTAAACATAAAATTCACACTTTATAAAAATATAATAGATTATTATTAAAAATATTCATATTTACATCATAACAATATTGTATATAGAAATTATTTTTATATCTAAATATGATATTTTTTTATATTTACATATAGTGATTTTTATATTATATTTACGTATAAAATCTTTGTCTTTCATATGTAGAAAGATATTTTTGTGTTTTTTGATATTATATTTTCTTAATATATAATATTACAAGTATTATTTGTTATTAATATTGTATTTTTTTTATTGTAGGGGCAAAAAGAGTAGGAGGGATTATTCTTGATTTCGAGGGGAAAACTTTAGAAACTTATGAATGGAGCATGGGAACTATGATGAATAACTAGGCAAAGCGATATGCTTTGTATATGGGTTTGGGAATTGTTGTTTCATATGATATTCAAAAGCTAGGCAAAGGTTCTTTTCCAAGGACACCAAGGTGGGCAGGATTCAAATCCACATTGTCAATCTTTTGAATAAGATCCAAGTTCCCAAAATCCTCCACATATGGCGTCATAACAACTCAAGAGAGGATCAACTCGCCAACACTTCAATCAACTTGGAAAAAGTTCTTTTGGTTAAAAGTGGGAGCCACCCTCAACGTAGGTGGCTCCCTTAGAATATATGGGATTTAAGTATCATGCTAAGACCAACCAGTCGGCATGCGTGACATCAAGCTAACATTAAGCGCTCCTCGTATAGGGGGCAGGCTCCTCTTTACTCCCCACCTAGGAGAACATTCCCAAACTTGGGCTTTGGTTTGGCTAGTGCGGAGTTTATGTTATGTGGCGATCATTAGGTGTTCGCGCGATGATTATGGGATTCTCCCAGGCTCAAGCTCCATTGTATTGTAGAGGAGGCTCAACTCAGGGGGAAGCAATGCTTGGACAGTAAGATTCTTGGTTTGTGGAGTTTCAAACCCCTTACAGATTTGGGTGGATTTTCCCGTCGCCTATGATTTATACCAAATGGGTGTTCAAGTTATTGGGGATGTGCTGCACAAGGTGACCGTGAGAAGACAAGTTGGATCTATTTGGAGTTTCAGGGAGGTTGTCCCTATTTGGTTGTTTTTGGGGGATTGGGTCTTGGAGAGCTACACTAGCGGGACTTCTCTTTTGTCATTCTCCTCTGCTTTCCTTTCAGGAGAGCCAAAGGCATCAATTGTTATAATGGGTGACTCCAGAAGAGTCAATCCTACGGATGACAAGATTTGTTGGAGTTGGGACTTGTGGGATGTGCAAGCAGACATTAGGGAGCCAAAGATTCTGATGCAAACCATGAATTCCAGGCTGGAAGATGTCATAGCAAGGGTGGAACAAGGTAATTCTCATGCTTCGCAGATGGATTTGTGTTTAGATGATATGGAGGAAAATTTAGGTTACAACCACACAAGTGGAGCATTTAACACTCACCTTTGACGCTCGTGAGGCATTTATTGTGGGGAAATGTTATAGGCACTCAAACCTTGATGGCTCATGATCCATGGATGAAGATACGGTTCTCCAACCAGCACGCACTATGGTGGAAATCTCTAGCTCTTTGGGCTCAACAAATGAAATTCAAGATCATTGTTGCCGCCTAAAACACACTTAATCGTAGAAAATTCTTCCAACTACTAGGTGTGTTCTTGGGGGGAAACTATATGTTTAGGACCCACTGTCACCTCGATTCCTAACTCCTCTGTTTAGACCCAAATCCCAAAGGTCAATGGGGGGTAGTCCCTATTTACTAAGTTTTTAAGAGTTTTAGTTTTAGGAGTTCAAATTTAAATATGCTTATTTAATTTGAATGACAAGCAATCATGCAAAATGCAAATATTCAATGACAGGCAAACCTTACTTTGATACTCAACCAAATAAGAATGAAACAACCAAATAACCAGTGCCTATTCTTCTTGGGCTATGGAGTCAACAATAAATACTTGTTCAATCAATTATACAAGATACACAACAAATTGCAAAGACTTGCCTTCCCCAAATTTAGAACTTTCAAGATTGCATAAATCAAAATAAATGTCTTGCTTGCAAAAAATCACTTAACCAACCATGAAATATGCTTGGACTTGAAATAACTATTTTGAAAGTAAAGAACTTGAAACGAAATAAATAAGAGGATAATACAAGAAAATTACAATGGTTTGCAAGTGGTCCTTTAAATTTTAAATGATTTCAAGGTCTCACTTTAGCTTAGGGAATTAATGTGTGTTGATAATGCAAAATAAATAAAAAATTTGTTCTAAACTAATATGACTACCTCCAACACTTATCTTTCAATTTGAGAGAAATTGTTGGGTGCTCAACCAGCGAACACTAGGTTCCCTTCTAGCTCCACAAATCAGCTCCTAAAATTGTCGGGTGTTCAACAGGAGGACACAAAGTGCCACGAGGCTCCAACCAGCCTCTACCCCTCTAACTCCACGGATCGATCCTCTTTTTATCAGTCGTAGATAAATTGCTAAAGTGCCTATTATTCTAGTCAATTCAATCTCTTGCCCTTTCTTGTCACCCAGGATCAGATTAACCGGCAAGGGGAGTGAATACGGGGCAAGAGCGAGGCAAGGTTTATTGTTCAACCCAAAAGAATGTTGTTACTTTAAACAAATTTAGCTAGTCAGAACGATATTGCAAGAGGGAAGATCCCTTCACATGCAAGGTGTGGAAAATTTTTATCCACCTTAAACAAAATAAAATAATTTGAACCTTAAGCAAGAGCTAGCCAACACGATTTTGCATGGATAGGCAAAACCACTTCACATGCAAGGTGTGGGAAACAAAATGTATCAAAGCAATGAGAAGTAAATTCAATCCTAGCCTTTCTCTTTTGCTTACAAGGGTGGGAAAACCCAACTTCCTTTGCAAGCAATGGATGGCAAAGAATAGTAAATTAACAATTTACCTAGCCACTCAATCCTCTTCCTAGTGAAGAGGTGGGGCAAAAGAATGAAGAAGATGCTGAAAAATAAATAAACTCAATACAAATTCTAGACCCTCTTCACTTGAAATGCAAGGGTGGGCAAGCCCAACCCTCTTTGCATGCAAGGGATGGCTGAAAATAGAACTCAAATATATCTTTGGAAATAAACAAGAAGTCAAGTTCAAGAGACTCTCTTGAACTTGTTACAACAAAATAATTTTCAGCACTAAAGAAATTATGAAAAATATGAGAAAGAAGAGAGATTTTGACCATTTTCTTGCAAGGGACTTGGAATGGTGTCTTTTGGATGTCCTTTGCACCTAGTTGTGGCCAAATTTGAGCAGCATATCCCCTTGTATTGTCATAAACCTGCAAAAAACAGCAAGCCTCTTCAACTAAAGCAACCTGCAACTTGTGAGATATTTGCTACACAACTAAAAAGAAGGTGAGATCTATATAATGAGCTAAGAAATCATAAACTTCAACCAATAAAAATATGAAGTTCTTGACTACAAGAATGAAATACTCACAAAATCTATGGCAAAAATACCACAAATCTTACCAAAGCAAAGAAGTTTGCTTGTTTGGCCTCCCCAAACTTGAGTAGCTATGAAGTGTAGAAGCAAACCACCATAGAGCACCAAAGGACACAATATTTCCTCCAAAGAATTTTATTAACCAAGCCAAATGGATGAAAATTACAATGGCCCAAAATGGGAGCAAATGGAAGCAAGAGAGCAAGAGAGATTGTAACCAAAATGAGGAGGAGGATCCTCCTTATAAAGGAAAAGTGAGGGGGAGGCCCCTCCCGCATGCTTTCCACTTGTCATGTGAAGGTGAGGGAAGGTCAAGAGAGGGAGGGGCTGCACTTCCTAGAGAAGGCGCCTCCTTGAGTTAAAGAACAAATACAATGGGGGGGGGAACTCCCCTCTAATGTTTTAAACTTCATTACTAAGCCCAAAGGAGGGGACCGCTAAGGTGGGACCCCTCACTTTGGCTTAAACTTTTTTTTCCCCAATGCCAAGAAGAGGGAGGGCGTACCCCCTAGAGAGACCACTTCAAACTTAAGAAACACTTGCATGGCGGGGGGGCCTCCTTGCTCTTGATTTCACCTTAGGCACATATTATGACATTAGTAAACATTATTTCCCCTCCCCAAGTGACTATAGTCACTTTACAAAATTTTGTCATTCTAATTAATGGCCAATTTTCCTGATTTCCTTGACTGACTTAGGAAAATCCATAAAAAAACCTTATCAAAACTCAACGGAATGACTTCAAAGTTGGTCCAAGGGTGTAGTGGGTTTCATGTCATTTATCTTGAGTACCCGTATCCCTATACAACATCACAAAGGACCACTTATCCCTCTTTTACATTACAACAATGAAATTCCACAAAACTCTAGATAATGTCTAGTATGGTAATATAGAACATTTATATGCCCCAATAACCCCATGAAATCGATCATTATAATGCTTTTCGCTACTTTGGAGGGATTTTTGAGTGAAAAACTCAGATAATTAAAATCACTAAAAATGAATTTTAATTATCCAAGGAAAAATACACTTGATGAAAGGACTTCCCTAATGATAAAGTCCTAGGAAACTAAGTTTTACAAAAATTAACCCTCATGCTAACATATAATTACAAAATCCCCCACAGGGGTGCGGAAATTTCATGGAGAAGAGCTAAGAAGAGAAAGAGGAAAGACTGTCTCGCTTGAAAAACTTTACTAGGTACATCTTTCTCATCTTCAAGGTACATGGTACATGGTTTCCCACCTAGTTGTCTTGGTGGTCAACAACCACCGGGCTCTTTAGAAGTATTTGTAGTTTTTTTTTCTTTCTGTAGTTTCCCTTATGCAGTTTCTTTGTGCTTAATTGCCAGGACGGTTTGTTAGAGTATATAGTAATAGTTTAGTTGTTACAAAAATTTTGTATTGGGAAAGGCTTCTAGCCATCCATTGAACATGCGATGAATCACTATCTAAAACACACACACACACACACACACACATATATATATATATTATTGCCAAGTTTTACTAGTGCGATTGGTTTCTAAGGGTTCCATTTATTAGGTGGCTCACCATTTGAAACTCCTTGTGAAACTCGACAGTAGTGGGAGGCGACACCTAAAAGTCCAGCCATGCTAAGGGTTGGTGTGGCTTAGGCAGAACGTTCTTCGAGTGATTTTGATGGCTTAGATACCCCTGAGTTGCAATTTCTTAGACCACAGACTAGTCCCGCAAGTCATAACAAATTAACAAACAAAAAAAATATTATATTTTTTATTACTAGTATTATTTGTTATCAATATTATATTTTTTCAAAGTCTACATGTGATGACATAAACTTAACAACGCATGTTTTTTTTTCACAATCAGTAATAAAATTATATATAAAGTTTAGGGAATTTTGATGATGTAAGATTTGTTGGTTTCATTATAATGATGATGATGTTTATGTTATTTAAAATAAAATAAAAACTAAACCATTAAGAGTATTATGGTTTTATAAGTGAAGAAATATTGAAGTATAATTATGAAGGTTATAAATATTCTATTTTTATTATTTTTTTTTTCTTTTTTTTTTTCTGGTTTATTATAACTTGAATATGGGTAATTTTTGTCAAAATTGTAATGTCAAAATTGTAATTTTGATTTGATGAAATTTTTGGTTTTAATGTAAAGATGTATTCAACGCTCTTGAATACTCTTATTACAACTAGATTGTGTAATGTTAACATTTCATATATGCATTTCCATCAATCCAAATTTATCCTTGTTAGATTTCAAGCCAAAATTGACCTATTTTCCTTCTTATTATTTTGAATTGCCATAAAATGAGTTGATTTATAATTCATTTAAATTATGACTTAATTAAGTTATGAAACTTGTTGGAATAGGCTTTATGTTATTAAAAGTGAGACATATTAAAATGAAATATTATTCATCATCAACCGCTTTTATATTATAAATTCATTTATCTGAAAAAGTGTTCTCATTAGTCCACATGTCTAGAACCTATATCTAAGATAAATGAGACTATTACATGTATTCACTTAAGTCACCTAAGTCAACCTAATCCATGACCACTAACACACCAACTGTGGTGAACAATTCATGTTCATATAGTAAATAACCACCTTAAATAGGCTAGGTAACAGTAATCCATAGAGGACATTAAATAGATATTAAAATGAATGATGAATGATATACAATGACCATGTGACAGTGTACTTATAGAATTGACTACCCACAATGGTAAGTTATGTCCTTTCAATAGGTGATGTATTTTAGATAAGATGTGTCCTTTCATTAATCATTAATCACTAATTATTAATTATTATTATTATCAATGTTATTTTATTGCTATTTATTGTTATTATTATGTATGTTACATTGCCTTTCCCTTTAAAAATGATTTTTCCTTAAAACATTCAAAAGTTACACCAGTGCTAACAAAAACCAAACGCACTGGTGCATTTAAATACAACCAAGCATCGGTGCATACCTAAATTTTCATGGCACCTATGCATTATAACACTATATGTACCAGTGCTTTATAAGAAATATAGCATCGATACTAATGAACTCTTGTAACATATCGGTGCTATAAGGGAAGGGAAACGCTCCAATGAAGTTGATTGGGAAGTTGACGTTCGTTGCATATTTACATTCAATGGTGTGGTTACAATATATTGGAGCACTGATGCATTTATATAGAAAGCATCGGGGCATAATAATAAAAATGCATCGAGGCATGCAACGAGTAGTTTGTTGCACCAGGGCATGCAACAAATAGTTTGTTGCATTGGCGCGTTTGTGTTGTAAAAGCACTGGTGCTACTTTTACCTAATTGCATCGATGCGATTAAAACGATCAAAAGCACCAACAATGATTTTATCTTTGGTGAACAATGATCGGTGACAATGCACTGAAATATTTATATTTTATTTTTATTTTTTTAATTCCATTATTCACCAAAAATTGAAATATTTTTTATAATAGTATTCATATAATTTTAATTTTAATTATTGCGTTTGGATACAATGTTTGGATTAATTTGTTATATCATCACTTTTCGCATCTAGTTTATTTTTAATCATCCATATATTTAATCAACGATGTAACATTTGACAACTACATTGGACAATGCAATATAATAAGAAACTCTATTTTATTATATATGAATGAGAGGCCCTTTGTCATACAAAATGGGACAACATAAAGGTCCACAATACTTGAAACTTTATTTTATTATATATGAATGAGAGGCCCTTTTTCATATAAAATGGGACAACATAAAGGTCCACAATACTCAAAATTCCAACATGCATGTAAATGTTACGCTTATTAATAGTCTGTTGTCTTTCAATTAGCACACTATGTCCAATACATTATACAAAATGTCTGATTTTCACAAACAATTATTTCAAAATATACAATAACTTGCATTAACATCCAATTATATTGATCATCATTCTTCACTAAAATTGTTGTTGGTGCTCAAGATACTTGCATGACTTGGGTTATTTGGCTGGATGTTTTGTTGATTGCCTCGATTATGTTCCTCATCTTCATCTTCCATCTACAAACATAAAAATAAACTGTAATAAGTGTATGCATTGGTGAAAATATTGAAAATTATAATAGATAATATACATGAATGTAAATTTTTTTTTCCAGCTGCATAGGGTTAGGGTTCTGAAAATATCTGCGATCATGGCTTCGCCTCCGGCGTCTGAGCCGGGGGCCTCTCCTTCCTTGGATTAACGCTACCGTCGATATATCGAGAAAGTTGCCTCAGCGCTTCCTAAGGTTGTTCCCCCGCAAGATTCACGTATCGTGAAATGGGCCTTGGCGCCGGAAGTCAAGCTCTCCTCCACCGTCTCAAAATAGAAGATTGTAGCGCTCTCTGAAAAAGGTCTGATCGGGAATTTCACTGGCATGTGGCCATTGTTACACCAAAATCTCGTCGCCATGAGCCATGTGTCAACTTTGTGCCTAATCCCTGAAGTTCCCTTAGCTAAAGTGCATTGAGTTTGGGGTTTTCCCTAGGTTTTTCCTTCTCTAAGTAGACCGACGCTCTTTTCCTTCAGACAAGGTGCGCCGACACACTTTTCACACTGACAAGGTGTGCCACCGGCGCTCTTTCCCTTCATGCAAGGTGCGCCGGCCCTCAATGGCGCTCTGTCTCTTCATGCAAGGTGCGCCGGGGGTGTTTATAGGCGAAACCTCGAACCTTCGAGGCCCTTCTAGAAGCTTGATGAGGTGGAGGGTCATCCCTAACTTCTAGGTGAGGTGGTATTTCTGTTCCTAACCTAATGGGAGGATCCCTTATACCTCTTCCCCTAGTCCTCAACCTACTCTATCCCCTTTAGCCTTATAAATACAACCCTCCTCTCCATTGAGAGGGGGGAAGGTCTATGGTACTCTTGTGCTGGTGAATTTCTAGGTGGTCCCTATCATCCTTTGGGAGGCATCATTCTTTGGAGGCTTGGCATGGATTGTTGGATGGAAGGTTGCAACATTGAGGCTTAGGTTGTAACATTCTTTCTCTATGTATTTCCCTTCATTACAATAATACAAGTTCTTTCCATAAACATCGTTGTGTTGATAATGTTTATAACTTTCTTCCTTAAACGTTAGTTTAGATCAATTTACATCTATATTTTCTTATATCGCTTGTTTGTTTCCACTTGCTCTACAGGGTTTTGTAGCTCAAGATCTGAAGGCTTTGGAGCTTGGATCAACAAAGAGGAAAGGCATTCGCAGACTTGGGGTAAGTGATATATCTGTTAACTTGCATCTCTATTGACCTAGGAAAGAAGGTTGTATTTTGTACTTCAATTGTTCTATACCTAATTAGGATAGGGAGATCTGGCTCGCATCCGCTCGAGTATATTGTCCAACAACAATTTTGGTGACTCCGCTGGGGAAAGAACATAGATTTGATTTCATTTGTCTTTGATTTCATGTCTTGTTATCAATCCATTTTCGAGCCTCCTAAGCCCCTCCCATCATTGGATTTTTTGTCATTAAAGAGTTTCTTGGATTCCCTTAATTCTCTTTGGGATTAGTATTAGGCCTCTTGCCCTTTTACCTTAGGAAATCTAGCTTTTCTATTACTTGTTATTCTCCTGGCACACCTGGGTTGTGCATACAGAGCGCCCCTATGTGGCCGACACTCTTTGCCTTAAGATAAAGCGTGCCACCGACGCTCTTTGCTAGTGTACAGAGTGCGCCAACCCCTCTCTGGTGCTTTGGTTCAGTGTCCTAGGGTGCGCCAGCCCCTTAAAGCTTAGGTATCAGCAGGGATTTCCTTCATTTTTGGGTTTTGATCTGATTGATTGTGTTTCTGTGTACTGCATATTCTAGTTACAGAACCCCTAGGCACAACATACTATCATTTTCCTCCATTTTTTGGGTCTTTGAGATTTGGATCCATGTTTGGCCCTTTGAGTCAAAACTAGTGTTTTGCTTGCATTTTTAAGCGAAATGGGTTCTATTTTTGAAAAACAATTCCCCGTGGGGGGGCCATGAATCATTTATCCTACAGTCATTTTGACCCATATTAATGTTTTAAGATAATTTTTTGGTTTCGTGTGATTGGCTTGTTTTAAAGACTTGAAAAGTGTGGGATATCCATGTATTTTTTAGCCTCTTTTCCTTGGGTTGTGCATCTTGTTTCCTTTGCATGTTGAGCTATCTAATGATTGCTGGGAAATATTGATTCCTAGTCTCCACTTTAGTTCAAAGAGAAGCTTGATTTTGTCCCTCTTTTGATAGATTCACAAATTGGAAAACATAAACTTTCTTCTTATTTTAATTTGATCATTTGATATCCTTGGTCTCACACTCATAAGAAGAAGAAAGGTTTGTTCCAGATTTGTGTGCATTTGAGATTATTAAGTGCTTTTCTTTGTCTTGCATTTGATTGGAAACATTTTTGGAATCCTTCTTTCCGTAGCTTAGATGTGTCTTTTTCGAGTATAACAATACGGGAAATGGATTAGAATTTTGGCATTTGGTGTTCATAAAAAGATCTATTTTTGTCACTTTAGGATAGTTTGGGTATCGTTTTACATGATTGGTTATCATTCATTACAAAAGCTAAAATCGCATTTGCATTGGGTTGTGCATTTGGGAACGGAAAAGAACTCTCTCTCCCATAGCTAAAAATTCATTGAAAGAAAAAGTTGCATTGATTCATTCTACATGCATGGTTTGAGTCAGGTTTTCACACCATCGAGTTGCACTTCCATCACCTTTTTGAGTAAAACATTGATTGTAATTTAAATTTGTGTATCTATACAAATAACAATTGAACTAAATTGCTTTTAGAATGGAAACTATCATTTCTTTTTCCATTGTAGATTATAAGCTTATCTTTCCTTGTTTTCATTATCAATTCCAATTTCCAGGAAGCAAGATGCAACTATATCTTGTTCTTAGTGATATGATAACTTGTTCTCTATAAAAGGTATTGATGAAAACCAATAGACTTATGCGTTCATGTTCTTGTTTCCTGTTTCTATAAACTTGTCATGTTGATAAATTCACATGAGCATTAATTCCCATGCTTATTG
The DNA here is from genome assembly GCA_027924585.1 of Larix kaempferi. Taxonomy (NCBI): domain Eukaryota; kingdom Viridiplantae; phylum Streptophyta; class Pinopsida; order Pinales; family Pinaceae; genus Larix; species Larix kaempferi. The sequence continues at coordinate 12,129,315 of BSBM01000018.1, read as the reverse complement.
TTTCCAGAAACTACTCAAAGCTCATTTGGTATATTGGCTAGATTGATAATACTATTGTGGCTTCCTTTGTTCTACAATGCCATTTGAATTGGCAATTTTGCTTTGTTTCTAGAAACCACTACATCTTATTACTAATTCTTAAAGTCACATAGAAATTTTAGCTAATCATATTTTCATATATTCTAATGTATGATTGTCACATGTGCCATTATGCAAATCAGTAATGTCATAGATATCTCAATATTCCCCTTTTTTCCCCCTATTTTTTTCTTTCGTTGGAATTTCCTGATTACAAAAAAATGCTTTTTGTCGATAATGCCATTTTGGTTTTCGCTTTTATCATTATCTTTTTCCCACATCAAAAGTTTGAGAATTCTATATAGGATCAATACCATGAAATAATTATAATAGCCAAGTATCTTGAAGCAAAGAAGTCCTCACTACAATTTATTCAAAGATATGCAATAACACGAAGAAATATTGAGACATGACCATAAGAGAAGGAACTAAATTAATGTAAATATCATCTCTATATTATTCAATAATATGAATACAATATATAATACATCTCAGGAGAGAAAATAGAATGCCTTGAAGGCAAGTTGTAAAGCACAAAAATGAAGGCTTACTAAAAGCTAGAAAAACCCCTTAGGTAGAAAAAGCACCTTCCAAATCAGTCAAGAGGGTCAAAAATTAGCTAAATATGGTATGGAAGTTAATGAGTGATGAAAATGGAATGTGATGATGACTTGGAGAGAATAAAGAGGTGGAGGTCGAATTGGCCAAGTGGAGACAGTTTCCTAGTCAACTAGCTTTACCTTATCTACTAGAAAGCAAAAAAAGTAGGATAAAGTTGTCTAAAGCAGGAAGGTGTTTTTCTAATCCAAGAATAGAATAAAATCAGAGAAAATATCAGAAAATCTTCTCCAAAATCTATCCAAATTCGTTTAAATGACTTAGGATGGCATATGGAGGAATAAAAGACAAAACTAGGCCAACTACATAGTCTACACCTAGGAAAATTAATCTAGACTACTAATAAAATATATCCTAAGTATGAAATGATTTTTTTAATGTTCCAACACCCACCCTTAAACCTGAATGTATGTGGTAAAATATCAGAAATATAAGGCCCAAGCAACAAGGATTATGGTCACCCCAACACAAAAAATTATTAGTCCATGTAGGTGAGGAAAGAAGGAAACCACTTGGGAAGAAAACCTCCCCTCAAGATCATGGAATACACCATAATAAGGCTCTCCAAACTCCAAGCAGGTGAGAACTTGGTCAAATGTCTGGAGGAATCTTCTTCTTGGGAAGAAGTGGAATGTGCTCACTGGTTGAATATATTAATTATATTCCTTGGAAGGTAATAATGTCTTTTTATTCTGTCGGAATTTATTCTCAATCTTATGTAAAAGAGTATAACATTATATCCCATATTCATTATGGTAAAGTATTCTCTTATTTATTCATTATTATATAAAGAGATGTTATTATGGAGAATTATATTATCCCACATGCAATATGTGAGAGTAATCTCCCACAACAATGACAAAGGATAACCTATTATGCCCTTTTGTTGTAACCAACTTGACATGGAATTTTCAATTATTCCTTGTTTAGACAACTACCCCTCTTTACCTTCTTGTAGTGATTTCTTTGAATAAGAGCCTTGTATGATGAGTTTATGAACTCCCCCTACCATAGTGCTTCTCCTCTTAGCAAACATATTCCTTCTCCAGAAACTGAGATAAAATCCACTTATGATAGCTGATACCATCTTTGTCACTTCTACACTTCTTCTTATTTTTGAGAAAGATAGCTTTAACCAAGTACTCTTATATATATTATTACAACTCCAAAACATTCTTCTCTTCTTACCAAAGATATTTAAGTAATAATTCCAACTTTTCTGATATTAACTCCCCCTGAGTTTGTGATCCCTTGTTATGCTTATTTCAGATTTTTCTTCTAGGTCATGAGAGTTTTAGAACAAACATTCATCTTCAGTTCCACCATCGTCTTCATTTCCATCGATGTGTTCTTTTATATTTTCATCTTGCCTTTCATCATAATGGATGTCATTCTCATTTGCAACACTATTATGCTCCTCATCATCTTGGGAAACTTCTTTGATGGTTGAAATCTTTGTTTCTTCTTCACCTTTGTAGTCTTCCTTTCGTCTCCACATCATTCCATGAGGTACCCTGCTTACTGACCTTGTTTGTCTCTTGAATTTCTTACTTAAATATTTTTCCTTGATTCTGCAATCAATAGCCTTGTGGCCAAACTTGTGACAATAGTGACAATAGCCATAGAAACTTCCTTCAGATTTGAGAAATCTTTGACCTTTCTGATTCATAGCTTCCATCCTCTTCCATCCCTTTCTTTGTTCTTGGACTTTTGAAGAATTCTTCTTTAGCTTACATTCTCTAGCCATATGTCCAAAATTATGACATGTGTAGCATTGACCCAAAAAGATTTGTTGGACCCTACTTGTCATTGGTCTTTCAGACATCATGTTAGATCTGTTTTTGTTATGAGAGGAGGGAGCAGACTTCTGACTTTCTTTCTTTAGTGCAGCAGCATGACTTCTATTATTTCTTTCTCGGTTTGTGAGAGAGGAAAATTTAGGCTTCCTTTCATTGCCACACCCTAAGCCAGTTTTATCATTTGATGGTCTTTGGCTACTCAAAATGTCATCCAAAGTTTTTGAGCTATTCTCAAACTTGTTTTTAATAGATTCTTCATTAAGCCTTTTTCTAAGCAAAATAACTTCTTCTTCAAGTCTTCTAGATTTTTGCATTTCTTCCTTGATCTTTTCATTAATGATCTGCTGGTCTTCTAGTTTATTTATTTTCCTTTTGAAGTTAGCATTTTCCAGTTTTAATCTCTCGGCCTCTTCCATGTGGTCTTCTAGCATCTTTATTTCTTTCTTGAAGATAGTAATTTCTTGTCTCAATCTCTCAGCCTCTTCCAAGCTAGCCAACATTTATTGTTTTGAAGTGTACAGTTCTTCTTGGAGAGTCTTGAATTCCTCTTTATTTGACTTTTGCTCTTCTTGATACTTTGAAAACTTTTCTTCCAAAGACTTGTTCTTCTTCCTGCTTTTTCTCAATTCTTCAAAGGTACTGATGAGTTCTGCTTCTAAGTTCACCTCACTTTCCTCATCTAAAACATCTTCTAAAGTTTGAGTTATTGTTCCTATAAATAGATTTTCTTCATCTTCAATTGTGTCTTCACTATCATACCCACAAATAGCAAGGCTTGCTTGTGCTATCTCTTTATTTGAATAAAGTTTTTCCAATTTATCCCAAAGTTCCTTGGCTGAGTTACATTCACCTATCTTCTCTTTGACATCATTAGGTAATCCATCAAGGATTATATCCATTGCCATTGAGTTACTTTTCTTGGCTCTCCTTTGAGTTGGAGTCCTTATTCTCTTTGGTGGGATGTAATCAAAGACTACTGCACTCCATACATTAGGTTCCAATGCCTTCAGATAATTTTCCATTCTTGTTCTCCAAACTATGTATTCTACTTTTCCAAGTATTGGAGATCCATTTTCTGTGTAAATCTCTTCTTGTTGATCCATAGTGGTTTTTAATAGGATCTTCCTTCTAGTGGTTAAATTGTTAGTGAAGGATCCCGCTCTGATACCAATTGATGGAATATTGGTCAATACTGAGAGGGGGGGGGGGGTGAATCAGTATTGTTAACTTTTTACCTTTTAACCACTTATTAAACTTTTAATCAAAACATGGAATCAACAAGAGACACAAAAACACAGATTTTATCGTGGAACCCCAATCAGGTAAGCCACCAACACTTTCTATACTGCAAAATTATATTTACAATAAGTTTGCAAGCCACAACTTGCTGGAGTCACCAATCCCCAAGTTTCTCAGCCACCACTCAAAGATGCACCAACACCCTAGTTTCTGTCTGCACCTACAAACAAGGATACACCAATACCCTTATTTTCCAGCCACTACTGGAAGGAGGCCAAGACCCCCCTTGCAGGCATGTAGCCTACCCTAGCACCACCCTACCGCCCTTATATGCTTCTTATCAGTCTTCTAGATATTCTTTTAACTCTGTCCTTTTTGCTATCTTCACTTTAGTCTCTGTTTTGATGCTTCAAAGAACTTCACTGATCTCGTTTCTTTGCTAGACTTTGTCTTCTCTTTAATATGCTAAACCTTTGTTCTTCTTTTTGATATGCTGAAACACTGTTCTTCTTCTCTGGTCTCTATGCTACTTCAGATCAACACTCAGCATACCCTCCCTTTTTTTTTAGAACTTCCTTTTAATTCTGGATACACTTATTGGTTCCTGGCTTCTCTAGTTTCTTCTTCAACATGGACCCAAGGGACACTTTTGGATCTTCATTCTTTTCTTCTTATGCTTCTGTTGAAACTGAACTCTTGAGACAGGGAGAACACATCTTTCTTCTTCTAAATATTCATGATTCAATCACAGAGATATTCTTCCTTCTTCTATGAATACTCAAACTTCATACCAAGAGACACATCTCTTCTTGCTGTAGCCGCGATTACACCATTTTAGACACTTCTTCTATTTCAATTTTTTTGCTTATATATATATTCTTCATTTTTTAAAACTCACATCTTTTCAGAATGAATTCATGTCTTTTTATGATTGCACCTTTTCAATTCTCTGTTTTTTTTTAATCTTTTTATTTATCATTCTATTTATTACTGTTTTAATTTAATTAATTAATTAAAAAATAACTCTTTATCATGCCTCTTCGAGATTCTTCCATCCTTAAGTAAAAGTTACTTTCTTGTTTTATTAAATCTCTATTTACTATATCAGCCACTCTCTTTTAAATAAAACATAATTCTGTTTATTAAAATAAACAATTTAATTCTGTTTTATGTCTTCCTTTTTTAAAACTCTGTTTTAATTCCGTAGCTTCTTATTTAAGAATTAAAACTATGTTTTAATTCTTTTTGAATTCATGTAGCTTCTTATTAAAATAAACAATTTAATTCCTTATTTCATGATATCTTAATCATTCCACATTTTTATTAAATTGACTTAACTTGTGCAATTTAAATAAAAATTTGTTTAACATATACTTGATTTGGGCATATTCAGATTTCTGTGTAAAACAAAATTTTTCTTCAACTTGGGAACTCACTTTTTCACACGTGTGACTACCAGATGGAGAACTGAACTTATGGCTAGATAGACAAGTTTTCAAAGACCATATCCATACCATTATATACATTTATTGACACACATAGAACCTCTGGCAAGCATTTGAAATAGTCTTTCAAAACTGCTTAATTCAACACTTAGATAAATATTGTCAAACCCTTGTCATTACTGTGCCGGGAGGCATTTTGGTAGGCACATATCCTTGTCATCTGACCACCACTAAGCAAAATGAAGGTATGGCTAGATATCCATTCTACTAGGCAACAATACCATGTCACCCTTACAATTTACTAAGACACCTTGAGCTTCTGGCGGGCATTTGAAATTAGCTACTCAACCTTTTTGAACCTTAGAAACACATTTTTTCTTATTTTGGCAGTCCCATATTTCACACATGTGAAGCCCTAAGGGAAAACTGACTTCATGACTGGATAGTCAGTACATCAGGGAACAACCCCATGCCCTCTGACTGATTTATCATCATCATACTAATCTTTGGCGGGCATTTCTAAGTGACCTCTCAAATCCTTATTTTCAATACTTAGTCAATTTTCATACTTTTTGAATATGCCAATTAATGATTTTACCTCTTTTGGCAGGATGACATTTTCCTCATGAGGTCATAATAAGAAAGACTAAGCACATGGCTAGATAGCCACTTCAACAAAGTACAACCCTAAGCCCTTAGATAATTTTATCACTATCTGAACAATCTCTGGCAGGCATCTCAATCAGCCTCTTCAGGTTTGTGGGTTTGACACTTTTTCCAAACCTTAGGTCACAAGGGTGATTTTCTTTTTTCTTCAAATTTGGCAAATGATATGTCCAATGGGTAGCTGACAACAAGAAAAGTCTAACAAGACTAGTTTCAACCCCTGAATCTTCTTTCTCTCTCCTCGGTGGGCATATTAGTGAAGTCAATGAAAAAAACATGGTTGGGAGGTACTCTTGGCAGGTTCAAATCTTCTTCCTCATTATCTTCCAAATGAAACTGAGGACATGATTAGGTAGGTCAAATAACAAGCTATAAGACCCCCATGTGTTGCGAGCATTTACTCCCACTCATAAATTATGGCAGGCATCTTTATGAGGTGTTTTACCCATTTTTGCTTGCTAAAACCCTGTTTTGGCAGGCTCATAACTTTTCCTTCAGATACTTTTTGGACAAACTGAAGACATGGTTGTGTAGAAATAATACCAATCTGTAGGACCCCCTTATGGTGCGGGCATTTATATTCTCCTATAATTTATGGCGGGCATTTTCCTAAACCAGTTTTTTACTAGATTCCCATACTTTTTTTGTTTTTCACCAAATTGCCATATTTTTCCAAAACTATGTCAGACTGTTATAATAACTTTCTAATAGCTTCCAAAACACCATCATGTATTTTTCAAGCCTCATCACACATGCCACATCACCATATATGCCATGCTATCATTATCAATCATGCCACATCATCATTCATGCCATGTCATCATATCTTGCCATATCATGTCCTTGGTTATCCCTTTGTCATTACTAAGATCCTTTTGACATCAATGACAACCATAAGCCATATTGCCAACAAGCTAGTTTAGCTAGATCCATCACTCTAACACTCACTAGACTTGAGTTTCCTAATATCAGGTCCAAATGAGACTTGATGATGTCCTTCATATTCTGTGCAATAGGTGCCAATAATCATGCAGTGGATCAGAAGCAGGACTGTAAGAGCGAAGCCAACCACTCCAAACTGTAATTTAGCATCCAATAACACACCAAAAATAAACTCAAGGAGAGGTTCTGAGCATGTATGAGTTGCAACAATTGGATGATGATTCGAATTAGAAGACATATGAGAGAACTGAGAGGTGTCTCCAACTTCTTGAAAAGTGTGTTAGCAATAATGTAGGAACTGGCAGGAGTATGGACATAGGAAGTGAAGGCGCAACCAACAACCTCAACTGTATACTGAATTCCAAATAACTATAGATCACCTTCTTGGATACCATTTACCAGCAAAGGATCCTCAATATCTGAAGTGTAAGAGGAGAACAATGATGAGAGATGGAAAGATCTGAGTTCTTCTTCAACAATAAATTTCTTCCATTTGATCTTCAGTACCTGCAAAACAAACTCTCTAAAAATTATACCGGAATACTAATTTAAGAAAGAGCTCCAAAGGATATGATACCATGTGAGAATTCTATATAATATCAATACCATGAAATAATTCTAATAGCCAAGGATCTTGAAGCAAAGAAGTCCTCACTATAATTTATTCAAAGATATGCAAGAATAAGAAGAAATATTGAGACATGACCTGTCACATACCCCAATTTTATTAAAATAATGTAATTATTTTTAATATTCCTGAGAACATTATGTTAAATTTAATGCTAAGTAGGAAGGGATGACTCAGCAGAGTCTCCAGAAATGGAATGTAAAATCTGAATAAATTATTATTAATAAATAAATTATGGAGACAACAGCATGGGAGAGCTGTTAAAAGAGGTTACTGGTCTAACTGGTGGATAGAATTAGGTGGAAGGACAAAAGACAAGTGGCAGCATCCTCAAACACTTCCTGAGTTGCAGGTGGCAACTTCCCTATATTTTGGGGTCATGATTCCCCAAGAAAGTGGAATCTGAGCAGGTGGCTCATTAATGACAGTTAGCCCAACTAAGACCTAGGCAATCTTTTAAATACTACTCAATGAACTGAGCTGGGGGTTCAGCAATTGTTCTAGAGGGAGAATACATTCAGATGAATGCTATTCAGGAGTCCCATTGAGGAAGTGGGAAACAGTAAGGAAGTGTTTTGAGCAGGAAGTTGCAGTAACTTGGTTCCAGTATAGCTGTTTTGGCTGAGGGAATTATTGGCCGTACTTAGATTCCAGCCAGTTAGACCAGAGCAAGCTCGGGGGTCCTGAGAAGTGCTGTCTGGGCACTCTCCAGGAATTGGTAGGGAGGAACAGCCTCCCATTGCTGTTATTGTCTGCCATCTACAGGTTCTGTCACTCTCCCTGTTGATTGGTTTAAATTATTTTCCTATGAGATACCTCTAACAGTTACTGGCTGTCCACTACTGTTTATACATCTAAAAGTTTTGTCAAAACAGTTTAAAACGACCCTATGTTGTTCCAACCAGTCCATTCCGATAAGTATGTCATAAGAGCCAAGTGGTAAAATGTTCAGTTTAATTGTAGTTCTAAAATCAGTCATGTTTAAGATGCATTCTTTTACATAGCAGTTTACTTTTTTCTTAGCCCCAGTAGCTAATTGTACAGACCAAGAATTATCAAACCTTTCAACAGTCAAATTACATTTTTCTACCAGTTGAGGTGAAATATAACTAAGACTAGCACCTGGATCTATTAATATAGTAACTGGGGTTTTGTTAATCATACCTCCTACTTCCACCATGGAAGTTTGATAGTCAGCCTGACGATTTTCCAACGCTGCATTTATTCTGGGCATAGTTCCTGCAAAATCTCCAACCGTCATTTCGTCTTGAACAGTATGAATATTGTTGACTTGTTTCTTTCTGTTTGGGCAGACTGAAGCATAATGTGGCCCATTACACTCCCAGCACTTGACAGGTTCTTTTCGCTCAAAATTTTTGGTGTAGTTTCCATGGTTATTAGGAATCTCTTTGCTGTTTTTGTAATTGTTTGAATGGCTGACAGCTCCATTTTTGTTTCCTTGGAAACTTTTACTGTTAAAGTGGTTCCCGTTTTTGCCATTCTTGAAACTTTTATGGGGAACAAATTCCTTTTTCTTGTACTCGATCAGATTGCTGTTCTTTTTGGCTTTCCAGCTGGCTATTCCCTCTTTCTTTTTATTCTGTTCGTAACAGAAATTTGCCTTGCGCATAGCTTCTTCCAGTGTTTTGGGGTTGTCATATTCAATTCTGTCCTTGATATGATAGGGCAGGCAACTAAGAAACCGCTGTATTTTTGGTTTCTCTTCGACAAAATACGGTACATAACGCAACAGACTTAAAAATTTACTGTTTAAGTCCTTCATCGTCATAGATCCGAGTTTTAGTTCATAAAATTCTTTAGCCCTTTCTTCATAATATTGCTCGGACAGGAATTTCTTCTTGAAATACCTTTTAAAGGTACTCCAATTAACTTCTCTTTCTTTGATCCTTTTGACCCTTTTCAGGTCTTGCCACCATATATCCGCTTTTCCCGAGAGGTTGTAGATGGCCATTCTTGCCTTTAGCTGATTTGAGTAGTTATAGATCTGAAAATACTTTCTCATCCCGGACAACCAGGATTCGGCCTCTTCTCCAGTTTCAGCTTCTCCTTTGAAAGTTGGGGGTTTTATCTTCTTAAACTCCCCGGAAATCTCCTCATAGGGCCGGTACTTTTTCCTTTGGTTGTGCAGCTCAGCTTCACTGCTGTCACTGCTAGTGTGATAACTGGGTTGTCCCTTTCTTTCTTCAGATGAGGAACTGCTGTCAGATTTAGTTGGTTTTGTCCTTTTTGACCCTCTTGAATGACTAACTTCTTCTGAGTCAGCTGGTTTGCTCCTTCCTTCAGTCTGAAATTTTTCTATCAATAACTGATTTAACTGTTCCTGAGTCTTTAGAATTCTTTCATTATCCCTTTTAACTGTTTCCATTTCTGTCTTTAATCCTCTTATGGTCTGCATCAGCTCAGTGGTGTGAGCAGCTTCTTCTCCCGTCTCAAGTTCTTTTGACATCTGTCTTGTCTCAACATTGGGAGATTCCTCCTCAGCATATTCTCCCAGTTTTTCCATACCTGTCTGTAAAATTCAGAAAAGAAAAATTTCTGTTCTGTAGATGAAACCGAAATATATATTAGTATTTTATAAATAAAACAAAATCTTCTTTTATGATCATTGTTTGCGGAAGTTTAGTGGAGTCACATACAGGCCTAGTGTCTGAAACTGAGATCTGATACCACATGTCAAAACCCGAAATTTCCGAAAAAGTTAAAAATTTTTATTTACAACAATAAATGTTAACTAGGTAGTTTTCTGATTTGTTTTAAATTAAATAACATACATAATCTGTTGAAAGACTCTATCTTATTAAAAACTTTGATTTTGGTGATTGTAATTTATGATTGTTTTGTTTTTGAGCCGCAAGGGAAGAGCTAGTCGTAGTTGACTGGCTTACTTAGCTTACGAGCTAATGCATATGTCGTCTTTTGTCTCTCAGGTACGTCAATGAAGTAAGGATCCCGTTGGTTGAACTTGGTGAGTATCAATATTTCCTGTACTTAAAACTTAAAAGATCGTCATGATAATTCTTATGCAGACAGCGTCACCATGTTCTGCAATAGATTACACAGTCCAGTTATAATTATTGTTTTATGAATATTATGCTATATTACTACTGTAATTTATCAATGGAACAATAGTTTGTATTATAAATTATCATCTACGTAAGGCGACATAGCACCAAGTGACTTATTGTCGTTTAAATACCTATGATTTACTGTTTGTCCATGTAATAATAATCGTAAGTGCAAGAGTGACGCCTCTAGCATTATTCCATTATATTCGACTATACTGCAAGGTTTAATGTCAACTTTAAAGTTTATTTCTGTCACATGACTGTGCATGGATTTTTAACTACCTTCACGATGGGAACCTGTAGATGAAGCTCTATTTCAATCATCTTATTAATAGAGATTTATTATTCAAATATTGTTTACTGTTACAGTAGTATTGGTAACAAACACGAGGAGTGTGTATGATAGCAATTTTGTATAAATGTCAAATAGATATGATAATATTTCCAGGCGTTAAGTAACACGGCATCTTCCTTTGAAGTTGACTGCATTACTGCTTACAAAATCATGGAATGTATTATGCTCATGGCATAAATCTAGGATTGATTTTAATTTATAAATCTCATGTAACTTAATGTTTTTCCACAACATGTTGTCCCCATACGATGGCAAGCTTTATACTACCTATAGTGTATAGGTTATATTTATCACACTTGGTTATGTAAACTCTATGGTTGAAGTTGACCATACCTCCTTTGTATTGTTGTAGGGTTTATACATAGCACGTACCTTGGTATTCCGTGAAGGTTCGATTGCAAGCATACACTATATGCTAATGATTGTATATCATATGTTGTCTTTTACATTTGACTTACTTATATAATGATTCTGGATTCGATGTGCAATGATTTGGGTTGCAGTTGAACTATATAGTCTCGACCCATACTACGTTGATATATTTGGGACTACGTGGTTGCTTCTCCTCCAAGCGGTTGGCAATATATAAAATGTTGATCAAAACCCTACCAGGTTGTTGTATTTGCCTTCGGGCTCGGGTCCTGAGAATGAAACCCTCCCTGTCTGAGTTTTTGTAATGAGAACACTGTAACTGAGTGCAACGTGTTGGGGTCTGGTCTCGTGGGTTTCATTCTGAAGTAGAATACCTCCTCGGCTCTGTTGATAGATTTGGCTACGGTTTTCCTTATTTTGTGGTCTCGTTGCTCCGTCATTGTTTTTTTTTAAAACCAGCTACTTACAGTCCTTCAATTCGCTGGTGTGCATAGGAGACAGGGTTTGCTACGGTCTTTAAGTTATATGAGAGGTGATGCATTTGGGTTTTGGGTGTGCTTCAAGTCTGGTTCCATGCCAGCGTGAGGGTTTCGTCGGGAACTATTACCTTGTCTCAGCTGTTATATAAGTTTTGTTTAATTACCTTTCTGACGAAGATGATGGGGTTTCTATAATTATTTAGCCTGTGGCTACTGGTTGTCTACTGCTACTTTCCTCCATGTCCCGGTAAGATGCACCATATTTTTTTTTACAGTTTTTAAGTTTTATAATCATTCAAATAGATTTACGTTTTTGTTTCCATTCTCTGCACTTAATATGATGATTAATATCCTCGGCATTCGTCAATGTGCAGGTCACGCGGCTCTTGAAGGTGACCATGGCCTTATCAATTTACGCAGGCTCCTCCGGGTAAGCCTGGTTATCCACGGCTGTCTCTTCCTTTGCTGGTTTTGTGGCTAGGGTTGTGTCAAGGAGGAAAACTCCTGTATAGTGAAGTCATTTGACAACTTGCAATTTACAGTTGCAGTCATATGTATGGAGTTGTTTTGGTTGAAAAGAAAGGGGTTTGGAAACCCTGTTAAATGTATGAAGAGCCATTCACGGCTATGCCCATATGAGGCCAGGGTTTCGGCTATGGTTTTCTATAACGGCTAAGCATAGGATTTTAATCCTCGCTGTTTAAGATTTATTTTTTTCATATAAATTATTGGCTCTGTTATGACCGTGTTTCGTCTTCGTGTATGGTTATAATATTTACAAGATGTAAAGATATCTGGGTTATTCGATACCTGCAATGTATGATGGCTCTGTTTAAAGAAACCCTACCATTTTCCTTCTGTGTTTTATTTTGATTTGAAGTGTTGAAAGATGATAGTAGATGTTTCTCGACGGTGTCTGCAAAAGTTGAATGCATAGGGTTATTCTGGTGAATTTGGGGGGTTTTGTTTCATGTTCAAAGCATACATAGGGTATTGTGAACTCGATAGCGACTGGGTATGAATTATAATAATATTTGTTTTGATTCTTGTATAGTTGTTAAATGAAACTGTAGGTTGAATAATATATATATACATAGAAATATGTGTAATCTTACTGTAGGTTATCGTTGCCATATAAGGCATTCTTTTCATTTGTTTTTCAGTCTGTCGATGGGATATTGTAAGGCTACAGCCAAGTAGGGTTTGGGAACTACTCCAAGGGAGATATTTGTACTGAATACTATTAATACTGTGTATAATTTACAATGGTTTGTAATCCGCCAATGATGACTGTAATAGTCAACAGTTTTTCTGTTGTATTAATATGTTTGTATTGTTTAAAAACCACTCTGTTATTTCTATTATATTGACATGGCTACTGTGTTCTAAGACTTAGATAGCAAGCAAATAAAAATCTACAGTTACTAGTGTCTGTGTTTGACTACTGTGTAAATGTTTAAGATTTGTGAAAACTTGTAACAATGAAATATTGTTACAGTCACTTTTTAATTAATCGATAACTGTCAGACATGTTCTGAGTATAAATAATATATTAAATGAGTTTTGTTTATCTATTAACTTGATATAGGAAAGACTTGTAATTTAAAGTTTACTAAAATATACAATATATATATATATACAGATAGGTTATTCTGATAGGAATTATCTCAAAATAAACACTAAGATTTGTCTAGATTTGTTCTTATGATTGTTTAATAGTTATAAATCTGGATTATCTATTATCCAATATTTCTGTCTATTATTAAACTAATAACAGGAATTCTAGCATATGCATAAACACAGTATTTATTAACTGTGGCAGTGACAAATAGGTTCTGTATAAAAAATAATATACTCTATTTAAATAAAACAGGAAAACTTCTAAAGCATCTGCATTCTGAAATTTATACCAAAGGAAAGTACAGATAATGATTTCCTGTAATTGAACACAATCAATACATAGTTGTACTAGTTTATCTCATAGGAAAATAATTTAAACCAATCAACAGGGAGCCTCTCCTTCCTTGGATGAACGCTACCGTCGACATATCGAGAAAGTTGCCTCGACTCTTCCTAAGGTTGTTCCCCCGCAAGATTCACGTATCGTGAAACAGGCCTTGGCGACGGAAGTCAAGCTCTCCTCCACCGTCTCAAAACAGAAGATTGTAGCGCTCTTTGAAAAAGGTCTGATCAGGCATTTCACTGGCATGTGGCCATTGTTACACCAAAATCTCCTCACCATGAGCCATGTGTCAACTTTGTGCCTAATCCCTGAAGTTCTCTTAGCTAAAGTGCATTGAGTTTGGGGTTTTCCCTTCTCTAAGTAGACTGACGCTCTTTTCCTTCAGACAAGGTGCACCAACACACTTTGCACACTGACAAGGTGTGCCACCAGCGCTCTTTCCCTTCATGCAAGGTGCGCCAGCCCTCAGTGGCGCTCTGTCTCTTCATGCAAGGTGCGTCGATGGTGTTTATAGGCAAAACTTGAACCTTCGAGGCCCTTCTAGAAGCTTGATGAGGTGGAGGGTCATCCCTAACTTCTAGGTGAGGTGGCATTTCGGTTCCTAACCTAATGGGAGGATACCTCTTCCCCTAATCCTCAACCTACTCTATCCCTTTTAGCCTTATAAATACAACCCTCCTCTCCATTGAGAGGGGGGAAGGTCTATGGTACTCTTGTGCTAGTGAATTTCTAGGTGGTCCCTATCATCCTTTGGGAGGCATCATTCTTTGGAGGCTTGGCATGGATTGTTGGATGGAAGGTTGCAACGTTGAGGCTTAGGTTGTAACATTCTTTCTCTATGTATTTCCCTTCATTACAATAATACAAGTTCTTTCCATAAACACCGTTGTGTTGATAATGTTTATAGCTTTCTTCCTTAACTGTTAGTTTAGATCAATTTACATCTATATCTGCTTGTATCATTTGTTTGTTTCCACTTGCTCTACAGGGTTTTGCAACTCAAGATCTGAAGGCTTTGGAGCTTGGATCAACAAAGAGGAAAAGCATTCACAAACTTTGGGTAAGTGATCTATCTGTTAACTTGCATCTCTATTGACCTAGGAAAGAAGGTTGTATTTTGTACTTCAATTGTTCTATACCTAATTAGGATAGGGAGATCTGTCTCGCGTCCGCTCGAGTAGATTGTCCAACAACAATTTTGGTGACTCCGCTGGGGAAAGAACATAGATTTGATTTCATTTGTCTTTGATTTCATGTCTTGTTATCAATCCATTTTGTAGCCTCCTAAGCCCCTCCCATCATTGGATTTTTTCATTAAAGAGTTTCTTGGATTCCCTTAATTCTCTTTGGGATCAATATTAGGCCTCTTGCCCTTTTACCTTAGGAAATCTAGCTTTTATGTTACTTGTTATTCTCCTGGCGCACCTGGGTTGTGCATACAGAGTGCCCCTGTGTGGCCGACACTCTTTGCCTTAAGATAAAGTGTGCCACCGACGCTCTTTGCTAGTGTACAGAGTGTGCCAACCCCTCTCTGGCTCTCTGGTTCAGTGTCCTAGGGTGCGCCAGCCCCTTAAAGCTTAGGGATCAACAGGTATTTCCTTCATTTTTGGGTTTTGGTCTGATTGATTGTGTTTCTGTGTACTGCATATTCCAGTTACAGAACCCCTAGGCACAACATACTATCATTTTCCTCCATTTTTTGGATCTTTGAGATTTGGATCCATGTTTGGCCCTTTGAGTCAAAACTAGTGTTTTGCTTGCATTTTTAAGCGAAATGCGTTCTATTTTTGAAAAGCAATTCCCCGTGGGGGGGGCCATGAATCATTTATCCTATAGTCGTTTTGACCCATATTAATGTTTTAAGATAATTTTTTCGTTTGGTGTGATTGGCTTGTTTTAAAGACTTGAAAAGTGTGGGATATCCATGTCTTTTTGAGCCTCTTTTCCTTGGGTTGTGCATCTTGTTTCCTTTGCATGTTGAGCTATCTAATGATTGCTGGGAAATATTGATTCCTAGTCTCCACTTTAGTTCAAAGAGAAGCTTGATTTTGTCCCTCTTTTGATAGATTCACAAATTGGAAAACATAATCTTTCTTCTTATTTTAATTTGATCATTTGATATCCTTGGTCTCACACTCATAAGAAGAAGAAAGGCTTGTTCCACATTTATGTGCATTTGAGATTATTAAGTGCTTTTCTTTGTCTTGCATTTGATTGGAAACGTTTTTGGAATCCTTCTTTCTGTAGCTTAGATGTGTCTTTTTCGAGTATAAAAATACGGGAAATGGATTAGAATTTTAGCATTTGGTGTTCATAAAAAGATCTAATTTTGTCACTTTAGGATAGTTTGGGTATCGTTTTACATGATTGGTTATCATTCATTACAAAAGCTAAAATCGCATTTGCATTGGGTTGTGCATTTGGGAACGGAAAAGAACTCTCTCTCCCATAGCTAGAAATTCATTGAAAGAAAAAGTTGCATTGATTCATTCTACATGCATGGTTTGAGTCAGGTCTTCACACCATCGAGTTGCACTTCCATCACCTTTTTGTGTAAAACATTGATTGTAATTTAAATTTGTGTATCTATACAAATAACAATTGAACTAAATTGCTTTTAGAATGGAAACTATCACTTCTTTTTCCATTGTAGATTATAAGCTTATCTTTCCTTGTTTTCATTATCAATTCCAATTTCTAGGAAGCAAGATGCAACTATATCTTGTTCTTAGTGATATGACAACTTGTTCTCTATAAAAGGTATTGATTAAAACCAATAGACTTATGCGTTCATGTTCTTGTTTCCTGTTTCCATAAACTTGTCATGTTGATAAATTCACATGAGCATTAATGCCCATGCTTATTGTTTCCAGAAACTAACTCAAAGCTCATTTGGCATATTGGCTAGATTGATAGTACTATTGTGGCTTCCTTTGGTCTACAATGCCATTTGAATTGGCAATTTTGCTTTGTTTCTAGAACCCACTACATCTTATTACTAGTTCTTAAAGTCACATAGAAATTTTATCTAATCATATTTTCATATATTCTAATGTATGATTGTCACATGTGCCATTATGCTAATCAGTAATTCCATAGATATCTAAATATTCCCTTTTTTCCCCCCTATTTTTTTCTTTCGTTGGAATTTCCCGATTACAAAAAAATGCTTTTTGTCGGCAATGCCATTTTGGTTTTCACTTTTATAATTTTCTTTTTCCCACATCAAAATTTTGAGAATTCTATATAGGATCAATACCATGAAATAATTCTAATAGCCAAGGATCTTGAAGCAAAGAAATCCTCACTACAATTTATTCAAAGATATGCAATAACAAGAAGAAATATTGAGACATGACCATAAGAGAAGGAACTAAATTAATGTAAATATCATCTCTATATTATTCAATAATATGAATACAATATATAATACATCTCAGGAGAGAAAATAGAATGCCTTGAAGGCAAGTTGTAAAGCACAAAAATGAAGGCTTACTAAAAGCTAGAAAGACCCCTTAGGTAGAAAAAGCACCTTCCAAATCAATCAAGAGGGTAAAAAATTAGCTAAATATGGTATGAAAGCTAATGAGTGATGAAATGGAATGTGATGATGACTTTTGGAGAGAATAAAGAGGTGGAGGTCGAATTGGCCAAGTGGAGATAGTTTCCTAGTCAACTAGCTTTACCTTATCTACTAGAAAGCAAAAAAAGTAGGATAAAGTTGTCTAAAGCAGGAAGGTGTTTTTCTAATCCAAGAATAGAATAAAATCAGAGAAAATATCAGGAAATCTTCTCCAAAATCTATCCAAATTCGTTTTAGTGACTTAGGATGGCATATGGAGGAATAAAAGACAAAACTAGGCCAACTACATAGTCTACACCTAGGAAAATTAATCTAGACGACTAATAAAATATATCCTAAGTATGAAATGGTTTTTTTAATGTTCCAACACCCCCCCTTAAGCCTGAATGTATGTGGTAAAATATCAAAAATATAGGGCCCAAGCAACAAGGATTATGGTCATCCCAACACAAAAAATTATTAGTCCATGTAGGTGAGGAAAGAAGGAAATCACTTGGGAAGAAAACCTCCCCTCAAGATCATGGAATACACCATAATAAGGCTCTCCAAAATCCAAGCAGGTGAGAACTTGGTCAAATGTCTGGAGGAATCTTCTTCTTGGGAAGAAGTGGAATGTGCTCACTGTTGGAATATATTAATTATGTTCCTTGGAAGGTAATAATGTCTTTTTATTATGTCGGAATTTATTCACAATCTTATGTAAAAGAGTATAACATTATATCCCATATTCATTATGGTAAAGTATTCTTTTATTTATCCATTATTATATAAAGAGATGTTATTATGGAGAATTATATTATCCCACATGCAATATGTGAGAGTAATTCCTCCACATCTCTTGGTATATAATAGGGTCAAGGGAGTCACATCAGAACAACATGTGACAACAAGTGGTATACGCTCATAGATAGTATCAACACATTGTCACTTGTATTGTGTTCACAAAGCTCTGCTATATTGTATTGAGGTTATTTGTAGTTGTTCTCTTGTAAGATTGAAGGAGATTTCTGGAGATAATAAGAAGACAACCTTCCCGTGGACATAGCCCAATTGGGTGAACCACGTATATCTGGTGTATTCTTTTCCTTGTTCTCTTTCTGTTCTTATTTATGTTGATATGTTATTGATTGCTTAGATAGGTAAGCTAGTTTGGCTAGATCCATCACTCTGACACTCACTAGACTTGAGTTTCCTAATATCAGGTCCAAACGAGACTTGATGATGTCCTTCATATTCTGTGCAATAGGTGCCAATAATCATGCAGTGGATCAGAAGCAAGATTTAAGAGCGAAGCTAACCACTCCAAACTATAATTTAGCATCCAATAACACACCAAAAATAAACTCAAGGAGAGGTTCTGAGCATGTATGAGTTGCAACAATTAGACGATGATTCAAATTAGAAGACATATGAGAGAAGTGAGAGGTGTCTCCAACTTCTTGAAAAACGTGTTAGCAATAATGTAGGAACTGGCAGGAGTATGGACATAGGAAGTGAAGGCGCAACCAACAACCTCAACAGTATATTGAATTCCAAATAACTATAGATCACCTTCTTGGATACCATTTACCAGCAAAGGATCCTCAATATCTGAAGTGTAAGAGGAGAACAATGATGAGATATGGAAAGATCTGAGTTCTTCTTCAACAATAAATTTATTCCATTTGATCTTCAATACCTGCAAAACAAACTCTCTAAAACTTATACCGGAATACTAATTTAATAAAGAGCTCCAAAGGATATGATAACATGTGAGAATTCTATATAATATCAATACCATGAAATAATTATAATAGCCAAGGATCTTGAAGCAAAGAAGTCCTCACTAGAATTTATTCAAAGATATGCAAGAATAAGAAGAAAAATTGAGACATGATCATAAGAGAAAGAACTCAATTAATGTAAATATCATCTCTATATTACTCAATAATATGAATACAATATATAATACATCTCAAGAGAGAAAATAGAATGCCTTGAAGGCAAGTTGTAAAGCACAAAAAGGAAGGCTCACTAAAATCTAGAAAAACCCCATTAGGTAGCAAAAGTACCTTCCAAATCAGTCAAGAGCCTCACAAATTAGATAAATATGGTATGGAAGCTAATGAGTGATGAAAATGGAATGCGATGATGAATTTTGGAGAGAAGAAAGAGGTGGAGGTCAATTTGGCCAAGCGGAGACAGTTTCCTAGTAAACTAGCTTTACCTTATCAACTAGAAAGTAAAAACAAGTAGGAGAAAGATGTCTAAAGAAAGAAGGTTCCTTTCTAATCCAGGAATAGAATAAAATAAGACAAAATCTCATGAAATATTATCCATAATCTATCCAAATTCGTTTTAGTGACTTAGGATGGCATATGGAGGCATAAAAGACAAAACTAGGCCAACTACATAGTCTACACCTAGGAAAATTAATTTAGATGACTAATAAAATATATCCTTAGTATGGAATGGGTTTTTAAATGTTCCAACAAAAAGTACATAACTCACGTGCCAATACGCATCCTCCAAATTGCATATTCTGGTCTCTATTCCTGTAAATACTTATGGGCCCAAAAGTCTCTAAACAATGAATATGCAGTAAGTTCTACGTAGACAACTAATTTTCTATAAGGCATGATTGAACTTACTAGTTTAGTCACAATTGAAAAAATTATTCAAAGCCTTGTTGCATTCTGTATCATTGTTCAAACAATCAAAAAACGCTAGCTAACAATAGTCAACAAGTGCTCTAATGTGAAAATCTCAATAGTAATGGATTTGTGCCAAATGGCCATAGTAACTTTAGCAAAGAAGGAGAATTTTCCTACAAGCATTAGAGCGAGAATGCATTAAGAACAATGTCAAATGGATATGAATACAATGCATTGCAATTTTCGACTTGACATATGTAAAAAATTGGCGGCTTTTGGGTAAGTGCCATATCCAATCCATTTCAGCTTCTTTGCCAAGTTGCATTAATGCAAACAATCGCCTCATTATAACTAGCCAAATGCTCTTCAATATCCCAAAGAAATATAAAACACAACAAATGTTTATTTCTATATTTCTATTTTACAAAGTAGTTAGGAGCCAAGTTCTCGTGAATTGCCAACTTCCAAATTTGATGTAATGGTTCATTTTCCATTGCAATGTCCTCTATAGTTGCTAGGAAATTATCCAAAAACATTGTCTAATATTAATATATCAACGACATAAAAAAAAGGTACTCGTAAAAAAGTTTTATTGTTTTATTGTTTCTTAGTTTTCCATGTTTTCCTTTTAAATTAGAAAAGACAATCCACTCTGCATGTGGTTCTAAATATTTAGAATATCCACTATTGATTAATGCATTTATAATATCTTGCTTTTTTAAATTAGCAGAATATAATGTTGCTTGTTCTATGGATACCAGGTTTATTGAGAGATTGCTAGAAGTAGCTACAAATATTTATCAGCTAACCCGAGTTGTAACAACAAGCACATCTGCCCTGAATCCATATAGCAATATTTAGCAAACATTAGGTACAAAATATTAAACATCATGTGCTGCTAGAAAAGCATTATAGTTCTACAGATTTATGTGTTGGCAATTCCTTTAATTTAAATATCTAGTTAACTTTTGTCCATAGATTGAAAACAATTATTGATAACAACGTTTTGCTAAAAGCAATTCCTGTTACAAGATATTTTTGTGGATAGATTCAACTACCACTGTCACTCTCATAAATAGAGAGAACAATCTCAGGAAAATTGTTACACACGATAAAGCACTCCAAAGTTGCTCACTTAATTTAGAAAACAATACTGTAGTGATGCTATTCTTGGTCAACAATCCTTCTTATTTGCAGCATACTACACCACAAGCCTCTCTATTTGATGCAATTGTTTTAAAAAAATCTATCATTGCCCACAACTCTCAGGTTAAAAGCAAATACATTGCTCCAACCAACTTTATTCAAAAAAATTGCAACAATCCCAGTATGCCATAGATCTAAGCCTTCAAACACACTACTTCCAATCAACACAATGTCTATATACCTGTAGGTAACAAAGAAGTCTTTCCATATGAAAAAACAATTATCTTAAAGTATTGGATAATGATGTATTAGCTCCTATTCAAATATACTTTTGCACTAGTAGTTTACACCCACATTACTAATAATAAGAATTGCAAACATATAATTGATAAGAAATGCTAGACACCATGGACACAAATACAAGCTGTTGAAATAGAAACTGATCTCATCAAAACCAATCCCACTCCTACACGAAGCACTCAAGGTTTGTGGTCATTTCTTTTACTCCCATATATTATTTGCAAACTATTTTCCTTCATTATGGTATCGCTTTCTCATTTATTGTCGTAGTCTTTGATTAATTTGCCCTTTGCATTGCAGAAAAGTCTCAAATCCAAGAGGGGCAAATAAAACTTATATCATCAGATCTCTACAAATAGAAAAAAAAAACATACAAAAAGACCAAAAAAAAAAACACTAACACAATTGTATAAGCAACAAAGAGGTAATAATATCTTTCCCTTTTCCTAATAAACCATTTATTATTTTTTCCCATGCAATTACAAATGCCATTTTACATTTACATTGTGTTTTTTTACCAACCTTTGCAAATTGATTTTCATTTTTGTTCTACAAAAATGCCTCACCAAACAAACACTATTCCACATCATCTATTGGTAAGTGTCTTAATAATTTGAACATCCATGCATTAAATATCTTATTCATTGTTCCTCCCGACATAAAACTTGTAATTAGTTTTTTTAATATTAATACACAAATGACATTTTTTCATGGTTATTTGTTTTGCATCCTCCACGTGTCTCACCAAATGCCAAAATGGAATCATGATTCCACACTTCTTCATAGTGCAAAAGTACATTTTCAATTTCCTTCATTCAACAACAACAAAGACAAGGGTATAAACATCTTTTAGTTCTTTTTTGAAACAAATTGGTTAATGAAATTTGATATGAACAATCTTCCCATGGTCAATGTAGGCCGCAAGCAAGCTATGCTCAATCCACTAAGACCACAAAACAAAATCGAAATACTTTTGCCATTGTTGATGTGCATGATTCTACCAGCTAAAAGCCTCCAAGATGACATAACAATGCATTTACAAATGCAAGAAAATAGGAAGCCTCGGGTCTCCTTGGCTAGGCCCTTCTGATTGCATGCTTTTTTTATTTATTAATATGATTTTTATTAAAGGGGATTTTGTTCTCATACTTCAATCAGAAATAGAACCTGCTCTATTTAGATGGGGATGTTTCATTTTTTTTAATCTAGATCATGTTAAAGATAATATTTCTGAGAATTTCTTTCATGACAAACTACAAATATTCATGCCCACGCATGTTTAGATCAAAATTGTTGTAGATTTTGAATGACTTGGTCTTGAATTAATATAGAAATCTAGGCTTTACAACCACAAGGTATACTGTGAAAGTTCTCAGTGCAACTAACCTATATTTCTAGCTAATCATATTGATTTTAACTAGTAAATGAAATAAAAGGGACACCATAACATGTTTTGTGTGTATAACTCACTGAATGCATTGGGGTCTATTCAGAGTTGATTGTGTTAAGCAACTTGGTCAATGTGCTTCCTCGTAAAGGAAGCATTGTGTGAGAACATAATGGTCGTATACTGGTCTTAAGTTGTTAAATTTGACCAATTCTGTCAACATTAGTAAAAATGAACTCAATATTTTATTTTTTAAACATTAAAAACTTGATAGCCTACTATACATTTGAGTAACATCATATTTATTTCAATTTACATCACCACCATCACTTTAAAGATTGAATTAAAAACTAAATTTCCAATACTACAAAAGCAGTTTTGTACATCAATGCCATGTTGTTTATTCTAACTATTAACATTGCACAAGATATTTTCTAGTTCACGATACTTACTTCTTCTTCTTTTTTCAATGTGGTTCACGTACCGGTCCCACCGATCGGCATCGCTACATCCACGGAATAATAGCTGGTGGGCCCACCCGAAGGGGCCTTCACTCCCTCAGCACATTTTGCGTACCTAACCCCAAGAGTGTCGAGGAGAATGGATCCCGCGACCTCACATGCTGGGAGGCCTAACTACAGGTGCTCGACCGATTGAGCTAACTCTTGGGACTACACGATACTTACTTATTATTACTTTGTTCTTCTTATAAAAATATTTATAATATTTTAACTATACTTAAAACTTTCAAAATATTATCATATAATGTATAACATTTATTATCATGCTGTGCATTTATGACATAAACATCATAAACTGCTTTCAACATATTTGGAATTCTTCTTTATCATTCTCTGAATGGGCTCATGACTATTGGCCTCATTATTTACTGTTCGACATGTTGTCATTTCTTATTATTAATAAATATTACTATTGGCCTCATTATTTACTGTTCGACATGTTCTCATTTCTTATTATTAAATATATCTCAACATTTTAGTGTTTCAGGTACAATTGTTAATACTTCAATATCATTAATTAACTTTCTTTTTGATAATTGAAATAGTTATCAACTGTATTGCACTACATGTTTATTAGCTATCAATATAACACTGGCCATATTTATTGCGTTATATGTGTTTTGAAAAAGTTAAAAATAACCACTCGGACAAACCTAACAAATTCCATTGATGCAGTATTGACCTCTGCGACTTCGCTTCTTGCAAAAAAAGCTTTCCTCCCACACTCGCAAGGGACTTTGTCGCCTCGTGGCGCTTGTTCTTTAATTGATTATTAATACATTTCTTGATGTGATTCTTGGAATTGAAATCTTTCAACCTATAAACGTACACATTTTTTTTTAAATCTTTAAATATATTTTGATAAGCAATTGTTTTCTTGTGGTAAAGAAGGATTTGGATCTATATTTAAGGAGGCTGTGGTGATGGTATCCTTCCAATTCTTCATCTCTTTTTCTCCCACCGTTCTTGTAATTTGAAGGTCAAAAATGATGCAGAACGGGATTCCACAAATATGGTCGCTCGTAGGGCTCTTCACTCTTCTCTTCAATATCCTTCCTCCACAATTCCAAGAACTGTTGAATCAGTGGTTGAATCAATGGCGGTCCTATGTTCGGAAGCGTTTCGATCCCTATTACCATATCGACATTCCAGAGTTTAATGGGAATACTGCAGACAATTCCAATGAGGCGTATGAGAACGTAGAGCTGTACTTGCTCGGCCTCGACACCATTGAGGGCGCCCGAAGGCTCACTGTATTTCGCTCCAAGGACTCGACCAATGCGGAGTTCTGTCCGGCTTCTGATGAGGCGGTGCTGGACTCCTTCCGGGGAGCCACCATTTGGTGGTCTCACCACATTCAATATCTTGGCAGGGTCGACGACCTGCTCGAGAGACGTCGGTTTACCCTAAAGGTAGCCAAGCCAACCAAGTCTTTTTTGACTGCATATTTTGATCACATTGCAATTAGTGCAGCCGAATTGAAGAGATTGAACAGGGGCAGAACCCTCTATACCAATAATGGAGGAGGTCGCTGTGGGGGTGGATCAAGATGGAGCGGCGTTCCATTCAAGCATCCCTCCTCTTTCGATTCTCTGGCCCTGGATCCCACGATGAAGACCAAGATTATAAAGGAACTGGACCAGTTCAGGCAAGGAAAAGAGTTTTATAGCAGGGTTGGCCGTCCTTGGAAGCGAGGGTACCTTCTCTATGGTCCACCTGGAACTGGGAAATCCAGTTTAGTTGCGGCCATAGCTAATTATATGAAGTACAATGTCTACGACCTAGAGCTCACAAAGGTTCAAGAAAATTCAGAGCTTCGCTCGCTGCTCATAAAGACAACCAATAAATCGATGATTGTTATCGAGGATATCGACTGCTCGCTGGACTTGACCAACAGGCTTTCCAAGCCTCCAAAGCTCGATAACCGCGGAGATGAAGAGCGAAGCGGAAGCCGAGTTACTCTTTCTGGTATTCTTAACTTCACGGACGGACTGTGGTCGTGCTGCGGAGAGGAACGAATAATTGTCTTCACAACCAACCACAAGAATAGGCTCGACCCTGCGCTGTTGAGATCTGGAAGGATGGACATGCAAATATTCCTCTCCTTCTGTGCTTTCCCTGCATTCAAACGCCTTGCTTTCAATTACTTGCAGATTGAAGATCATCCGCTCTTTTCCGCTGTGGAGGAGAGCATATCTGGAGCCGAAATGACTCCTGCAGACATCTCGGAAATTCTGATAGATCAGCTGGACGACCCGATCAAAGCATTGAATGCAGTCATTTCAGCACTGAATGCAAAGAAACCATCTGCAATATCAGATTCCCTTGAACGACATGAAGCAGTTGAAGAAAGAATTCCCACATCCGATATTCATGAAGATGAGGGTATCAGATTTCGGTGAAGGGGAGTCGGACAGGAAGGCCCAAAGGTTAAAGAACTTACTAATGGCAGCTACTAAATCTTTCTGAATATCTACTACATATCTACTACAGTGCTCTACATATCTTTCTGAATAATCATTCCATTTTGCTGTACCCATTCTTGAAACGGAACCAATTCATGCATCCATCCTTGTTGTATAAGCTTTCGCGGGTCTTGGATCCAAACTGTTGTTTCAAGGTTTCAGAGTTCGGTACCATATTTAGGAATCGACCTTGGCTTGGATTTATATATATCTTGATTCTAGTTGCTCTGGGAATTATACTTCGTGGATTTATAAATATGTCCCGATTCCAGTTTCTCTGGGAGTTATACTTAAATCATGGATTTATGTATATGTCTTGATTTTAGTTGCTCTGGAAATTATACTCTTGAGCATAGTACTGATAATGGAATGCTTATTTGATATCTGGTTGTGAATTTATATATGTGAAGGGTTATAGACAATGGCTCTGTGTTTGGAATATTCGTTTAATATAGGGTCATGTTCTGATCATCCTTCACTTTCTGCAGTATGAATACAAATTTAAATTTATATCGGAGCTTCACTGAAGTCTCAAATTGATTTGAGACATCTAATTGAAGTATTGAAAATATCGTATGAAGTATTGAAACTATCACATATCTTATTGATAGTGTAAATAGAACTTAATATCATATGGTACTGAGAGTGTAAACAGAACTTATGGATTGTATAGCATAAACGATTATAACCTAAGTGGAACATAAAGATGGGTGAAGTAAAATATACAAGGAGAATAAATTAAATGTTTGAAAAAATTACATCACATCACTTGGAATCTAAAATATACAAGGAGAATAAATTAAATGTTTGAAAAAATTACATCACATCACTTGGAATCTAAAATATACAAGGAGAATAAATTAAATGTTTACAATGAGAATAAATTAAATGTTTGAAAAAATTACATCAAATCATTTGGGATCTTTATTTAGCATTCAACATAACAATGCTTTAATGAAAATCATTAAATCTAAAGAGCTATAGATTTCCTACTTTTATTTGAATGATAGCATCGATTTGAATACTTTGCAAATAGAGTTCCTTGTTGATTGTAAGTGAACCAAAGAAGGTGATTAACATCTCCACCATTTAATACACCGTTAATGCCTTAAAGAATTCGATTATATGAAACAAGAGCTGTTTTAGTTATATTTAAATAAAATATTTTATTTAACTTAAAAATAAATTATTATTTTTTTTTTTATTTTATTTAAAAAAATCAAAATACAAAATGTATTTTAATGATTTATTTTTTACAGAAAATACATATAGTGAACTAAAATTAAAATGTTAGAATTAAATAATCATTCATAAATGTTTGATTAACACAACTACAAAAGTAGAAAAATAGTGCACAATATGTGTATTTTGATATGCATTTTGAAAATCACCATTGGAACATAACAAAATGCCATTATAATGCATGGTGTAGAGAGTGCTTTGATAACTAGTGATGCAAACTCTTTTGTGAGACTCACTGATAGGACCCATGTACCTTGATTTGTGCATCAATGAATCAATTGTCTCAATTTTTGTCCAAACTATATGCATGAAATAACTTAGAGACAACAATACAACATTACAAGAACTATAATAAACTATATTGTCAAGATATTTAGCAAGTCTCATAGTAGCATGGAAAATTTTAGGCGCTAATTATCTTATCCCATGGGCTAAATTTAGGGGTTTTAAATTTTTAATGGGCTAAATTTTTATTGAACACCCGTTAGGTATGATTAGCCCACATTTTATTTATTTATTTTTAATGAATAGAAGGTTAGCCCTATCGAATTTAAAAAAGGAGAGGCAAGATAAAACAATTTCGCCCCTCTAAAAATTGATTTAAACCTTTGTTCGCCCACAAAAATGGCTAGGAAGCTCCCATTCATCCCTGATTTCCAGAAATGGTAGTTGTCAAGGGCTCTTTCACCTTCTATTGATCATGGAAATTGAAGTCGGAGTTACATTCGCCCATATTTTAAAGGTTGAATCTCATTTTGTAAGTTGCTTAATGTCCACATGAGAGGGGCACTTGATATTTTCTATCAACTCTTATAGTGACCCATTTGCATCTAGGAGAGTTTTGAATCCCATCGCCTTAGATCAAAATTTTCCCTAAGAAACATGGGGATTATGAAGCTCCCGATCAACGATCCGACAATAACATTTTTGTGGGTGTTTGGGCATCATGCTAGGGGGCTAGGACTTCATTCATAGCTACATATTTGGGCATGTAAGGGGCCATGACGCTGCTTATAACTAGCTGTTCCATTTTGTTTAGACTACTTGTGTTTGTGTTTTCATTTTTGGGATAGGCCATGGGTGGAGAAACCTGAAATCTCACTATCTTTGTTGCTTCTTTTGCTTTGGGCGTTGTCAAGCATTTTGACATGTTTCTTGTTTTGTTTATTGAATTTTATGGTTATCAAAGAATTTTTGTAGGTTTGACATTGTATGTTTTGGTTGGTTAGCCTACTGTTGTGGTGTGAATGTTGCACTTTTAGTAATAGGGAATACATTAAATATGGACTTAGAATTGATGATAATGCAAGCATTATTTGATTGACTCTTCCTAAATTCAGTATGCAGGGACATCTTGGAATGAATTAAGATACATAAGGCAAGTTGTTAGTTTCTTGGTAAGATTCTCCCACACTTGTGATTCATTAAAAATACCTATATTCATTGGTATTGCTCTCTTAAAATGAACTTTGGTAAGGTGTGCCTTTGGTGTCTTCTAAGTGGAATATCATACAATTACTTGAGTATCATCAACTCTTTCTTAAAAGGTCCAAATTTGCCCTTGGTGTCTTTGAAGTGAAATATTTGGGCCATATTGTTAGTTAGGAGGGTATGCATGTGGATTTGAAGAAAATTGAAGCAATGAAAGATTGGTCTCACCTTGAAACTATTCAAAGCTATAAATTTCATATGAAACTATGGTAAGATTGTAGCTCCACCACAACTCTACTAAAAAATGCTTTCTATTGGAATGACATGGCATACAAGTCTTCCCAGGAATTAAAGGATGCTATGTGCTCCATCCCTAACTTTTTCTTGAATTCACTGAAATGTTTTTCCTAAAATGTGATACCTCAGGTAAAGGCATCATAACGGTCTCCATGCAAGAAGACAAATTGTTGGCTTATACTAGCAACAAAAAAGAGATGATGGCAATATATGACCAATACTTGGGAAAATTGACTTATGAAAAAGAGATGATGGCAATATTGTAGGTTGTGGACATCTAGCATCCACACCTAATTGGGAAATATTTAAAAATAAAAATTGATCATCACAACCTGAAATACTTTATGGAACAACTAAATTCCTCCCCCAAGCAACAAAACTGGGTTACCAAAATATTGGGATAACTATGAAATAATTTACTAGAAGGTAAATGATAACATGGTAGTTGATGCTCTCTCTCAAAAGTATGAAGAAGGTTACTTCTTTTCTCTCACCTTCATTGTGGTAGAATAGTTGAATGGCCTCCATAACGAATGGTTCACAGATCCCATGCTCGCTACCATGATCCAAAAAATTCAAAAGGAACCTCATGCATATTTGGGTTACAATTGGCACAATGATGAGCTTCGCTATAAATGAAGTCTATATCTGCACAATAAGTCACCAATGAAACCACAAGTGTTATCTAAGCTACATTTATCCCCCACAACTTGTCATTCAAGACTTCATAAAACATATGAAATGATAAATGATCTTTTTTTAGGGAAGCATGAACGAGGACATATCGTGAATTGTGGTGGAATGTGACAATTTCCAACAACATAAAGGTGAGACAATGAAACCTCTAAGTGAACTTAAACCACTTCCCATTCCACCTGAGGTATGAACTGACATTTTTAAGGATTTCATTGCGGGGTTACCAAAATCTATCACTAAGTATGTAATCATGTTTTTGGTTGATCACCTTTCTAAATATGCTCATTTTTGTGTCGTGTCACACCCTTTCAAGGTCTCTATGGTAGCTCAATTCTTCATGGATAATATCTTAAAACATCAAGGTATGTTGTAGTCTTCATGGATGGTGACACCACCTTCACTACCAATTTACGCCAAGGATTGTTTTGGTTCTAGCACACTCAATTGAAGCTCAACATTGTCTATCACACCCAAACAGATGTCCAGATTGAAGCTATCAACAAGTTCTTGGAATCATATTTGGGTGCTTTACTTTAGAGTGACAATCCCAACGGGCTTAGTGGTTACCTCTAGAAGAATGGTGGTATAATACAACTTATCATGCTTCCACTCAAATGACTCCATTTGAAGCTGTCCATGGCGAAAATCCCCCCTTAGTACTATCCTACTTTTCAGGCACCTCTAAAGTATAGGAGGTTGGAGAAACACTCATAGCTCGAGCTAACATTCTTTGCATTCTCAAGGATAATAAAGTAATGGATCAGAATATGATGAAGCAATAGGCTAATCAACACCATTTTGCTTAAGGGGATTAGGTATTCATCTATTTACAATCCTATAATGAGACATCACTTAAGGAAAACCACCACTAGAAGCTTGCATCCATTGAATTTTTATGGGCCCTATAAGGTCCTTAAAAATGTTGGCCCCATGGATTACAAATTGGAGCTACCTATCCACTCTAATATTCATTCTATCTTTCATGTTTCCCACTCGAAAAAAGTGGTTAATTCTCACTATCATATTCAAAGGACCCTTCTAGAATTGGATGAAGAAGGTCCCATTTGGTTGCAGCCTGAGGCCATCCTAAAAAAAATAACGTCATCTCCACCAATGCACCATATAAGAGGTCTTGATCCAATTGAAACATACTTGGCCCGAGGATGCTACATGAAGACCAATAAAGATACTTCAACAACTTCTACATATACAACCTTGAGGACAATAGTGCTTTTTAAGGGGGAGAGCATGTTAGGGTCCTATCTTAACACCCTTAATTAGATAGATAGGTTGCTATATATTGAGACCATCTATATTAAATAAGGCCCGTAAAGGATATATAGTGTGAAATAAATATTTGTAAAAAGTTCCTTCACTCAAGAAGGCTTTCTAGAAGGTCTTACCTCTAGAAAGTTCTTTCACTAGAAACTACATAAAGGACTAGAAGAAATGTAATAATATGTATTGTGAAGTGTATTGTAATTAGAGCTCTGCCTAGTTGGAGGCTTCCCCTTAAAAGAGGCAAGGGAACATTTATTTCATCAATAAAGATATTGCTATTGTGATATTTGGTTATCTACAATTGTTTATTGTTGTGGTAATTTTGACATTTTTCATTCTAAAATATTTCTTTATTCAATTATTTATACTCTAAATTTATTGTTATGCTATTAAGGCACATCACATTCATGGGATTATGGGCGGGCGCACGAAGATGGTCCCCATTTTCGTTGCAATGGGGGCGCGCTAGCGGAAAAAAAAAAGTGGCGCGTACACACCTAAGGAAGCACGCATGCGCCGCTAGGTTTGGTACTGAACTGAGACGCATGCGCGTATGTGGCACGTACGCATCCCTGGCGCGTGTGCGCAACAGTGGCGTGCACGCGCCTCTGTTAAAATTTTAAAAAAAAGTGCCCAATTTCCGCATTGTTCAATTGGCCGGCCGAGCGCGACTTGCACCTCCGCGTACGCGTGACTTGAACCACCAAAGTTGCCCAAATCAACTTCAAAACCACCCCACAACACCCACTAACTCATCAACAGGGCAATTGATAGGTAAATATCAAGTTTTGTTTTCATTTTATTCATTCTTTGCATCAATTTTTTGATTTTTTTTGTTTATTTAATTGTAAATAATTCTCAAATTTTGAAAACAATGAACCATTTTTCTATTGCAGATTGTAAACTGAGACAATGAGTGAACAAGATGTTAACCCCGAGTCCGGTGGAACATAAGAAAACCCAAACCTTGGACCCAATGCTGAAGAAAACCGTAAACACAATCCAAATGCCGAACAAAACCAAAACCCACAACCTAATTTTGAACAAGATGACCTTAACCACTATGTAAATGAAATGCGAGTGCACACTCGTGAACTTAGAAACTCGGGTGAACCATCTCAATTGTCTCTTGCCACGTCAATTGAGAACTCAATCGACTCCCTCATACATGCACACCAGCAATTGACTGACATGACTCAATTTAGAGCTAGGATGCAGGAGTACTACTCCACGGGCATCTCCAAGGAAGCAATAAAAGATTTGAACATTTCAAAAGCCCAATTATATAGTATGTTCACTGATCCGAAAACAGGCCAACCACTGAACATTACAAAGCCACGTGTCTGCATGGATTGGTGTCATTACCAATCCTGGAGGGACAATTGGATGCAGAGGTGGTCCATGGTGTACGATAAACCTCCTTGCAATAATAGGGAGGTTCCACAGTACTTCTTTCGCCAACTGTGGGCTGAGTTTTGCCTCGGTGTACATGTCAACTATTTTGACATAACCGAGTTCCAGGGTTTTGGGCGTGGCTTTGCCCAAGATCGACCTGCTGCCAGGAGGAACCCACTGAGAGGGCCACCAGCTCCGAGGTGCCACCCCAACCCCTCTCCCCAGCCACCTCAGTTGCCCCATAAGCTTGATCAGATCGAGGTGGCAATGAGGAATGTTGCACGTGGTCTCCTTAGACACACCTCCTTTGTAGCAGTGACCACAGTGGAGAGGTCGGGTGACCTTGATAGAGATCCAGGTGCAGGGCCTTCATGACAGGGCCAGGATAGACCCATGACCAATGGTAGCCATGCTGGGCATTCCAGTTTGACGGGGACAATGCCACATCTTTGTCCCCATTGTGGGGACACTTTCCCTAGCCCGATCGAGGGTTGTTATATGGATCAGGTCAGCAATTTTTTTAATGTGTTTTCAATCATCACTTTATAACTTGTAAAGTATTTTGAAAGTATTTCTGTTTGACTAGACTATTATTTCAATGTACATTTATTTAGAGTTGATACACGTCTCTAAATTGGTAGCTAAATAAGATCGTTATGTGAAATGGTTTATAATGCCCGACCTTTAAATAATGTTTTTGTTTTCAATGCATGAGATGGCTTCCAATTAACTCATTTTACCAACTAAACATTGAGAAGAATGTGCTGGAATGAAGAGTCATACATGCCATTTCACATCAATGAAACGCCAGGGAATAATTAACAAAATGGCGATTCCTCTTGTCTAGCCTATCGATGGCACATTGAAAACAAATCTCTGTGCAAAGTTTGGAAAATCACTAGCCAAATGCACATGAACAACACTCACATGTCCAATATTAAGGGACACGACCCCAGTAGCAAAACTAACCAATTCAACCACCAATCAACATGTAGACTTGAGGATGAGATGTATGACTTGTACGACCCTAGGATAAGTCAAAACGTTCAGTAGAAGATGTAAATCAATTATTTGGTGATGCATAGGACCCATAAGTAATCCAAAACACCCAACACTGAGAAGAGCACAATCTAGGCAAGGCAAAAATACCCAACGAATGAAAAATTCATCCCACACTAAAAGAAAACACCTAGTAATTTGACTAGTAGCCAATAAATTTTAAAAAATATAAATTTAGAAATTCCCTAGAAGATTGCAACAACTCTGAGATACGATCCATTGATCTCTGAGCTCCAAATTTCATCTAACAAAGGGAAGAAAAGATTTGTTGAGATTCACACTAGCTTTTAAGAGAGTGAAACTACACAAATACAAATAAAACTAATGCATATTATGGACTCTCACAATATTAATTAACACAAGCCTAGGCAATAGTCAATTGCAAAGCATCTTCCATTAAAACACAGGTAATCATTAAAAATGGCCATGAGTTGCATATCACACATATCAAAGAGATTCGTACTATAAACAAAACCAAATACCTAATGAATAACATATTTACCTTGGAAACCCACACAAGAAAACCAACAATCATGGGTTTCTTAGTTTCATTTGGGAAATCGTAGTTATAATGTAGTTCAATGGATTTATGTAATTCTCTCTTCTCTTGGCAATAGACATGTGAATAATTTGAGAGGTAAATCTAAGAAAATATAGAAGAGTTAGGGGGTAATGGGAAGGCCAAGAGGTTGACCTTTTAGTTCCCATCTCTCTCTCTTATTTTCATTTAATTCCTGATTTTCCT
Organism: Larix kaempferi; assembly: GCA_027924585.1. Taxonomy (NCBI): domain Eukaryota; kingdom Viridiplantae; phylum Streptophyta; class Pinopsida; order Pinales; family Pinaceae; genus Larix; species Larix kaempferi. The sequence goes on along the minus strand of BSBM01000018.1, from coordinate 12,095,464 downwards.
CTCTTTTGTTTATCCATATTTACATTTCCTTGATGTGGTCTTTAAACTCTTATTTAACCTTCACTAATTGTCAAATTGCTTTAGGTACCAAGACTTACAACTGGATTGTCTTATGTTCAAATCCATTTCGGATCAACGAATCTCTTTATCAACAAATGCTACTCTAGTCTATATAATCCCACCTAAGTAGTGAATGCATATATTTATTAGAAAGTCATTCATCTCAATCATAAAGTTTTCAATTAATGAGCATATAACTAGCTTATCCTAAAATAATAGGACCTATTTTTCCTCATCCAACAATATCATTCATTTGTTTTTAGGTATCTTTATTTGTTGCAATCACACTTCAAATCACTTCATATTTGGGTTCCCATTTCCCCTAGAAACCTTAGTGGTCACGAATCTTGGGTTTCCACCTTTTGAAACTCGATGGAACTGTGAGTGATTCTTTTTGTCCTTCTTTTTCCCAAAATTGGTAGATCTTTATCAATGCTAGATCCTGTTCTATATTTAGATCCTCTTAATTATCAATAGTACTCTTTAAAGAAAGGAATTGGTTAGCCCCGAGGGGTAGCTCAGTTGGTTGGAGTCCGATTCCAAAGAACGTTGATATTGAGGTCAGAGGTTCTATTCTCACGAATCCAACTCTCTGGGTCCATCGGGTTTAGGGTGAGGCCCCTTCAGGAAAGTGAACCACACGAAAAAAGAAGTATAAAGCAATTGATTTCAATTTTGAAGTTACCTTCTCGAATTTTCTAGAAGTTATAAATCTAACTTCAAGAAACACATTGTTCTGCAAAAAAAAAATCACACGTAACTTGATTGTCATGCTCACATCTTCATAGATGAAAAAAATATTTGAGGTTGGGGTGGATAACCATGGTTAGTTTCACATTGGGAAAATTTATAGATTATGAATTCGATAGATTTCTGAATGTTGAATGTTAAGCCTCATATGCATCTTGAAAAAAATTCCCTTTACTATGTCAAATACACCTAATATATGTGTGTCTTGGGTAAAGGGAAATTGTTCATGATAACATATAAGCTCCAATATAGCTTGATCCTTATGCGAATGAGCGTAGCCACATGGGGGTGTTGCCTCCTAATAACATAATAGTTGATTGGTTTTGGTATGACTATGATTACTTAGTGTCTCCCATCTATCTCATGATTTTGAGATAAGCATCAATATTTTGCTTTTAAACTTTCAATTTATTCTCGGAAGAAGGCTTACATAAGGTTTTGCCTAAGTGTATAATTGACAAATTATGGATGCAGGCTACAAATGTTTGGTAGAAATAAAGTTTTGTAGGTATTTCATTATAAAATATTGAAGTAAATAGTTTTTTTATAATGTCAGCAATAACCAAAAATTCAAAACCAATGAAATATATATTCCAAATAATTAAAACTAAAAATATTAATAAAAATTGTATCGTTGAAGTGCTTAAGTGCATGATCAAATCAAGTGCAAAATTTGAGAGAGTTTATACTTGCCTATAAAATTATGGATGTTGGATACAATTATTTGATATAAATAAAAAATGTTAGGTGTTTCATTGAGCATTTTTATTACCTTTTGACATAGTAATATTCTAATTAATTATGATTTTTTTTATGATGAGCATTTTTATTACCTTTTGACATAGTGATATTCTAATTAATTATGATTTTTTTTATGATGGTTATTAATATTTATAAAGATCAATTTTGAATAACTTCTTATTTTTTTTATCTATATCAATTTATATATTTAATTTTTAATTAATTATTGATTATTAATACATTTCTAGATGTGGTTTAATTGATTATTAATACATTTCTAGATGTGGTTTAATTGATTATTAATACATTTCTTGATGTGTTTCTTGTAATTGAAATCTTTCTAACAGATAAACGTACATAGTTTTTTTTAAACTTTAAATATATAATAATTATTTTATTCAGCGATTGTTTCTTCTTGTAATTATTTAAGAAGGCTGTGGTCATGGGATCCTTCGTATTCTTCATCTATTTTCCTCCTTCCGTTCTTGTAAGTTGAAGGGCGAAAATGATGCAGAACGGGATTCCACGAATATGGTCGCTCATAGGGCTCTTCACTGTTGTCTTCAATATCCTTCCTCCACAGTTTCAAGAACTGTTGAGTCACTGGTTGGATCAATGGTGGTCCTACGTTCGGAATCGTTTCGATCCCTATTACCATCTCGACATTCCACAGTTTAATGGGAGTTATGTAGACAGGTCCAACGAGGCGTATGAGAACGTGGAGCTCTATTTGCCCGGCCTCGACACCATTGAGAGCGCCCGAAGGCTCACTGTATTTCGCTCCAAGAACTCGAGCACTGCGGAGTTCTGTCCGGCTTCTGATGAGACGGTGGTGGACTCCTTCCTGGGAGCCACCATTTGGTGGTCTCACCACATTCAATATCTTGGCAAGGGAGACCTGCTCGAGAGACGTCGGTTTACCCTAAAGGTAGCCAAGCCAACCAAATCTTTTTTGACTGCATATTTTGATCACATTGCAATCAGTGCAGCCGAATTGAAGAGATTGAACAGGGGCAGAACCCTCTACACCAATAATGGAGGAGGTCACTTTAGCGATGCATCGGGATGGGGCGGCGTTCCATTCAAGCATCCCTCCTCTTTCGATTCTCTGGCCCTGGAACCCACAATGAAGAACAAGATTATAAATGACCTGGACCGGTTCAGGCAAGGAAAAGAGTTTTATGGCAGGGTTGGCCGTCCTTGGAAGCGAGGGTACCTTCTGTATGGTCCACCTGGAACTGGGAAATCCAGTTTAGTTGCGGCCATAGCTAATTATATGAAGTACAATGTCTACGACCTAGAGCTCACAAAGGTTCGAGACAACTCAGAACTTCGCACGCTGCTTATACAGACAACCAATAAATCGATGATTGTTATCGAGGATATCGACTGCTCGCTGGTCTTGACCAACAGGCTTTCCAAGCCTCCGAAGCTCGATGATGAAGAGAGAAGCGAAGCGGATCAAGGATCAAGGATCAACGGATGCGGAAGCCGAGTTACTCTTTCTGGTATTCTTAACTTCACGGACGGGCTGTGGTCGTGCTGCGGAGAGGAACGAATAATTGTCTTCACCACCAACCACAAGCATAGGCTCGACTCTGCGCTGTTGAGATCTGGAAGGATGGACATGCACATATTCCTCTCCTTCTGTGCTTTCCCTGCATTCAAACGCCTTGCTTTCAATTACTTGCAGATTGAAGATCATCCGCTCTTTTCCGCTGTGGAGGAGAGGATATCTGGAGCCGAAATGACTCCTGCAGACATCTCGGAAATTCTGATAGATCACCTGGACGACCCGATCAAAGCATTGAATGCAGTCATTTCAGCACTGAATGCAAAGAAACCATCTGCAATATCAGATTCCCTTGAACGACATGAAGCAGTTGAAGAAAGAATTCCCACATCCGATATTCATGAAGAAGAGGGTATCAGATTTCGGTGAAGGGGAGTCGGACAGGAAGGCCCAAAGGTTAAAGAACTTACTAATGGCTACTAAATCTTTCTGAATATCTACTACAGTACTCTGCATATCTTTCTGAATAATCATTCCATTTTGCTGTACCCATTCTTGAAACGGAGCCAACTCATGTATCCATCCAGCTTGTTGTATAAGCTATCGCGGGTCTTGGATCCAAACTGTTGTTTCAAGGTTTCAGAGTTCGGTACAATATTTAGGAATATTCGACATCCGCTTGGATTTATATATGTGTCTTGATTCGAGTTGCTCTGGGAATTATACTTCTGGTTTTATATATATGTCTTGATTCCAGTTGCCCTGGGAATTAAACTTCTGGATTTATATATATATCTTGATTCTTGTTGCTCTGGGAATTATACTCCTCTTTAGCAAAGTACTGGTAATGGAATACTTATTTGATATATGATTGTGAATTTATATATAGGGTCATGAAGTGTTCTGATCATCCTTCATTTTCTGCAGCAGTATGAATGCAAATTTAAATTTATATACGAGCTTCACTGAAGTCTGATCTCAAATTGATTTGACCAAAACAATTGAAGTTGTAATGAAAATATCATATGATCATGATATATGAAAATTGAAGTTGTAATGAAGGTGATAGTTTTTGTGAGGTGATAGTTTTTGTGAGGTGACAGTTTTTGTGGTGGCCTTGTCAAGCAAGAAAGTGATATATCTACTCACTTGTCCTTTTACTACACACTTATTAGAGGTGATAGTTTTTGTGGTGGCCTTGTCAAGCAAGAAAGTGATATATCTACTCACTTGCGCCCCTTTTACCACACACTTGGCTATTTTTTAAGTAGCTGAAATAATCTTCTAATAGGTGCAACTTCTAGAGGCCCTCATATTTTCTAAGAGAGGAAATTTTTTATTGCATAGAAATGGGATAGTGTGAAGCCCTCATATTTTCCAAGAGAGGAAACTTTGAATCACTTTATAAAAATAGGATATTGTGCTATGGAGAATATCGATGGCTGGGTTACACAAAAATGCTTCTTTGTAATTTTACAATTTTTTATTTTTTTTCATTTTTTATTTATTTTTGTGTAATCTTTTGTTTCATTTGTTTTAATTTTAATTGTTATTCTCTTGGTCTTCAAGATCTTGTTTCCTTTGTTTTTAATTTTTTTTCTTGTTTTTTATGTTTTTAATTTTTATTTCTTTCTCTTTTTCTTTTCTTTTCTTTTAATTTATTTTTCTTTTATTTTTAACTTTTTCCTTTTTTCTAGTTTTTATTAATATTTTTTTTGTTTTGTTTTAAGTTCTTTCACTTTTGTTTTGTTTTAAGTTCTTTCACTTTTGTTTTGTTTTAAATTCTTTTTCTTTTGTTTTTGTTTTTAATCTTTTTTTTTTCTTTTTTTTTTGGTTTCTTGTTTTATTAATTTAAGTTTTTAAGTAGATTTTTTTCCCTTTTATTTAGGGTTTTAGTATTTATTTATCTCTTGGCTTAAGTTCCTTTCATAATTTTTTTTGCATCTTCACGAGCTTGCTCTTCATTTTTATTTCCTTCCTTTATGGTGATGATGGATTAAGTATCCTTGGTCCAAAATGTCTATAAAAATCCTAATCCTATGACACAGTGAATTTGTGAAGCCTTCACAAACAAGATGACACATTGTAGAAGCCTTCAACAAACAAGATGACACATTGTAGAAGCCTCCAACAACAAATTAAAGCCTATATAGAAATGTAAATTAAAACCAAATATCACGAGAGATATGTTAACTTTCCCTTGCCCACACACTTATTAGAGGTGATAGTTCTTCATCCAAAACTCATGTGACATCTTATGATGGGTCTTTTTGTGGTGGCTTTGTCAAGCAAAAAAATGATATGGATAGTGGCTATTTTTTCAATAGCTGAAATAATCTTCTAATGGGTGCACCTTCTAGAGGCCCTCATATTTTCTAACTGAGGAAAATTTGGATTGATGCATAGAAAGATGATATTGTGCTGTGGAGATTATCAATGGCTTAATGGCTTGGTGTTACAGAAATGCTTCCTTGTAATTTTACAGAAAATATTTTCTTTTTATAGTGCTATCATAACAATAACAAATGTCTAGATTCTATGTAGTACTCGCAACAAAATAATAGCACAGACAATGTTTGGATTCTGTAATGTATTACTAGTGGCACGTATACATGAATTATCCCATTTTCCAATAATTAAAAGGATGAACTATTCTAAAAAAAATTGTGTTTGAGTAGCATATTGTAGACTTTTATCTTTTTTGTTTCTTCTACAATTAACTTACTGAAATTATTGGCTATTATAGAAAATATTGGCCATGGCAAAATGGAATTTTATTGCTAAAATTAAAGATAACACCATAATGGAAATTATAACCACTTGGTAGGTAGCTTGTGATAGTCACATTATGCAATACACAAATTATAAAAAATGGTAAAAGCCATATAGAGTCCAAACGAATAAATAAATATTATAATAGAAGTGAAAGATACAAGGGATGACAGTCACATGCAATCAAGGGTACTTTCATATATATATATATATAAGAAATGGCTATCCTAATAGCTATGGACAAATAAATATTATAATAGAAATGAAAGATACAAGGGATGATAGTAACATGCAATCAAGGGGACTTATATATATAGAGAGAGAGGGAGAGAGAGATGGCTACCCTAACCACCATGAATTTACTTCATAATTATTAAATATATAATAATAGTAAAGGGTGGGACAAAAGGTTACAAGGAAAAAAAAATGAAAAAGCCATTTTATCTTTAAAAAAAATGGAAGTGTGAGTTCAAATCTATTAGAGCCCATATGATGAAAATCACATTCCAAGATGATAAGGAAGGATGTACAATTACCATTTATATGAGTAAGGATTGGGCTCTATAAACCATTTCTCATAGTGGATCATCAACTAACTAAACATGTATTATAACAAAAAAGTAAATGGTGGACTCCTTATTAATATGGATATAAACTTACACAACCTTATATACATCCATATATATACAACAAGCCCTAATCAATGTAATGATGGTAGAGATGAAATGTGTCAGAAAGAACAGTGATTATTGAATGGTTGTTATAGTTAATGTTTGTTATATAAGAGCTTGAATGCGGGTTACTATGGATGTGAATTGTATTGTCCATAATAATCAATCATCTTGTCGCAATGATGGCATGCCCTAACAACTATATTGTCGTGTGTTGGACACATGCTACGGAGTGTGCATTTGACAAACTGAAACAAGCTATTTGTACTACACCTATTCTAGCTATGCCCAATTTTTCCAAGCTCTTCACTATTGAGAGTGATGCTTGTGACAATGGACTTGGTGTTGTTCTCCTTCAATATGAACATCCCATTGTGTTCACCAGCAAGGCCCTTTCTAGTAAGAATTTAGTCGCCTCTACATATGAGAAGGAAATGATGGTTATTTTGCATGTAGTACATAAGTGGCGGCCATACCTATTAGGGAATCATTTCTGCATCAAGACTAATCACCAAAGTCTGAAATATTTCCTGGAACAACGGGTCTCCTCCCCACCACAATAGAAATGGGTTAGCAAACTCATGGGTTATAAATATGAGATCACTTACAAGAAGGGTAAGGACAATCTTGTGGCGGATGCTCTTTCTCGTACATTTGATGACCAAGTTTCTCTTCCAGCTATTTCATGCCTGTTCCAAATTGGTTGCAATATGTTCAGCAGGGTTGTGTCAATGACTCCCCATTATCTCAAATCATCCAATGGTTAGCAAACAACCCTTATGATGTATCGTATTACTCTTGGGATGGTGCTTCCCTGAGATACAAGGGTCGTCTGGTGCTTCCCCGGAGCACAGATACTGAACAGGCTGTCTTCTATGAACACCATGCTTCTCCATTGGCAGAGCACTCTGGGTTCCTCAAAACGTATGAGCGGGCATGGCGTAACTTCTTTTGGAAGGGAATGAAAAGGAAAATTCAACAGATCATGGCTGAATGTGATACCTACCAGTGCAACAAGGGTGAAACGACACTCCTTCTGAGATTTCTCGAGCCCTTGCCCATCCCTAAACGGATTTGGACAGATATTTCTATGGATTTATTTGAAGGGATCCCTAAATATGGAGGGAAGACAGTGATTTTGGTTGTGGTTGATCGCCTCTCCAAATATAGTCATTTTTGTGCCCTCAGCCATCCCTATACCACCTTCTCAAATCGCGATACAACTTTCACCAGTCATTTTTGGACAGAACTATTTTGCCACACTAGCACCAAACTTAAGATGAGTTCAGGGTATCACCCGCAAACATATGATTAGACTGAAGTTATCAACAAATGTCTGGAAACTTCTATTCGTTGCTTCACCTTCGAACAACAACATTAGTGGTAAAAGTGGCTCCCTCTCGCTGAATGGTGGTACAATACCTCCTACTGCACTGCATCTAACATGACTCCATATGAAGCATTCTATTGTCAGGCACCACCAGTGCTTCTTCCATACATCCCTAGCAATTCACCAGTTCAGGAAGTTGACACAGTTCTTTGAACCCGAGATCAGATTCTTTGCATTTGGTAGGACAATCTTCACATGGAAAGAAATCGAATGAAACAACAAGTCTATCAACACCGTTCTGAGCGCACTTTTCAAGCAGGTGATATGGTTTTTCTTTGTCTACAACGTTACAATCAATCCTCCCTGAAACTCAAAGGGCATCATAAGCTCGCTCCAAAGTTCTGTGGGCCATATAAGGTTCTTCAGAAGATTGGGTTCGTTGCTTATAAATTGGAACTTCCTCCTTCTTCCTGCATTCATCTAGTATTTCATGTCTCTTGTCTAAAGCAAGTTCTTAGAACCAACATCAGAGCACAAATTGTTTTACCAGAACTGTATAATGAAGGATCCATCATTTTGGAGCTGGAGGCCATCCTCAATAGGCGCACTCTTCAACTTCGCTCTCGATCTATCATAGAGGTATTAATTCAGTGGTACTGAATGCAACCAGAGGATGCTACATGGGAACCACTCCTTCAGATTCAACAACAATTTCCAAATCTAAAACTTTGAGGACAAAGCTTTTTCTAAGGGGGAGGGGACGTTAGGAACCCGATTCAACCATTCTCCTTACTTTGTTAGTATATTGTATTATCCCACATTGTTAGTATATTGTTGTTGGACGCATATGCTTTGTAAGTCGTCCTGTGAGTATATTGTATTATCCCACATTCATGGGGAGTAATAGTTGTTTAGCTAAGAAATAGTATATAAGTACGTGTTGAGGCCAATGAAGGCATCCACAAGTTATTTGTATTGAGCTTGCTCAAAGGAGGTTTCCCCCTCGAAGTGGCCTACGATCAATAAATCTATTGTGTGTTTTGCTATTTCTGATATATCGTGCATTTTCATCATTTAATTGTTGGAGGTTCCCCACATAGGCCAACTTAAGTATTTATTTGAAAATAATTTAATTAGGGACATGACACCCTCACATCCACAAGCTCTTCAATTCAGAATTCAAGCAAGGTTTCCCTAAACCCTGGACATAAAACCTCATTGTTCCTATTTTTAAAAGTGGAGATAAAAACAATCCATATAATTATATGACTATTATGATTGGCCCTATTTTAGCCAAATTATATGGAATTATTCTCAAAAAGAAGATCAACATATGGATATAGAGGCGCAAAAAAAGAGATAAAGGTCAAGCATGATTTCAGGACTATTAGTCAAATCTGGACCATCTTGTTTCTCTTAGGACCATTGTTGAGGAGTGTCGCAATAATGAAACTAATATTCTTTGTTGCTTTGTTGTATTTAGAAAATCATTTTCCATAGTGCCCAAAATTAACCTTTGGAATATATTAGAAGATCTAAAAGTCCCTTTCGAGTTGAGAGTTGTTCCAATAAGGTTGTATGAGAAGGATATTGCCAAGTTTAGGAACTCTGAGGGATGGTCAAAATAAAGTAAGTGTAATATAAAAGTCAATAAAGGTTGTCCCCTATCTCCTACCCTTTTTGGTATTTACCTTGACAAGCAAGAGGGTTGTTTGGAAGAGGCAGGTTGTGCTTGCATGGATTAGGCTAGTATACTCATCATCCTTCTTATTTATGTTGATGGTATTGTTGTTATGGAAAGGAGTCCCTATGATCACGACAAGCAACTAAAAATTATTAAGGATTTTTTAACTAGTATGGGTATGACTATTAACACTAACAACACAAAATTTATCACAATAAAATCCCAAAAGGTCACTTATGATAATTTTATGTATGATGAAAACAACAACTTGGAGAAAGTAACTACATATAAATACCTAATAATCAATCTTCATCATAAGATCAACTAGAACTATAACATTCAAAAAATGATTAATGGAGGATGGAAAGCTTATTAAGGACTTGAAAATAGTTGTACATCAACAGACCTCTGGCTTTAGGATAGGAAGAAACTCCTCTTGGATACTCTTGTCACTCATGTTATCTTATATGGTTGTGAAATTTGGGGATGTAACATCTCTAGAGAACCTTGGATAAGGATAGAGAAAATCTAAAATCTTTTTATAACATATAATCTCAAAATTACAGGAAATACATGCTACCTTGTCCTCCTCATAAAAGCAAGTCTCTCCTCCATTGAGAGCATGGCTATGACTAGGTGCCTAACGTACAAGAACAATATAAATAACATGGGAGACAATATGCTTCCTAAGGTTTCTTCATACTCTAGTCAAAACCACCTACGACTTAAGTGCGGTCTACATAAAGATGCCAAGTCTTGGATAAACCATTGGGGAGTCGAGGAAGAGTCAAATCTATAGAATAACTATAATATCAAAAGTAGTATTACATCTAAATATAAGGAAAATATGTGGTGTTATAAATAGTTAGAGGATAAGAGAAAATTAAGATATTATAAAGAGGTGATCAATCCTAATTTAGAAGATAAAAGTATCTCTCTATTTTAACTAATGTCAATAAGAAAATCAACATTGCCAAAATAAGAACAAACTCTCATGAGCTCCATAGTGAAACATAGCAATGGAAAATTACTAAAACGTCACTCGATGAAAGAATATGTCATATTTGTGATACAAAGAGGGTTGAAGATGAAAATCATTGTCTCATAAAATGTCCTGCATACACCCACATTATAGCACAATTTTAAAACATTGTTACAATATTGACCTTCCTGGCCTTTTAACTCATCTCAAATATGGTGATTTAGGAATGCTTCTCTTAAAGCTTTTTAAACATAGAAATAGAATTCTAAATAAAACCAAGTGCCTCCTTTCTTTTTTAAGGCCCGATGGACCAAAGTTGATCTCAATGGATGTTAAAAGCTATCATCATCATTAGGAAGTTTCAATTTTAATCTTTTTTATTTAATCTAAATTTTTATAGTAATTTTAAAATAAATATTTTTAATATTGAGGTGAATTAAATTATTTAATTAATAAATAAGTTAAGTTTTTAAGCTTCATATGTTAATAGAAGAAGTCTAAACGCGTGACGATTTTGACTACCCCGCAAGTTTTGATCAGAATCCAACGATTTTATTTTTAATAAATTCAAATTTTGTGTGGTTCAAATCGAGATTCGTCCTCAAAAACCCCAGGGCATCCATCTTTGATGAATTTAAACACTATTATTTGGAAATTCTAAAATTCCTTAAAAAATTATGTCGGATTCCGTCGAAATCGTGCCTGGAAAAAACCATTCAAATCATCGCACATTTAGGATGCCCGTATGTTTTTTTTAGAAAGCAACGATTAAGATTTGGAATTATAGATCGGCAAAGAAGCTGCCAAGTACTTTTGCACACCAGAAGTCGATCTTTTGGAAGTAGATCGGCAAAGAAGCTGCTGACAGGTAATGCAGAGAGCGGGATTATCTGCCCAATGTGCTATCAAACTATCATGAAGACTTACAAATGCAGCCGAAACAAAGAGGAAGACTGAGACTATAAAAGAAAAGTGATAAGAGAAGGCTAAACGCCTCTTAGTTCTCTTCAGATTTTGACCTGGAATTTGCGCAGATCCTGAATGAGCGAAGTGTGTTCACGGGCTTGTTTTTAAGCTTGTCCACCTCCATTTGGAATTCTGCAAGGCGATCCTCCAAAGCATGACCTGGAGTAGAACTTAGACGAGGGAAGCCCTAGCTGGAGGGAAGTAACAGACCCTTTCGCTTGAAAATCCCAGCCAAATCCATGCGTCTTACTGATTTGAAAATTCCTAGATGCTTTGGCGAGAGGCTTGATGTGGAAATAATAGTCTTGAGATGTTGAATGTCACGGGATTTTTGGTGATTCTGACGAGAGGGACTGACAAATCTAAATCCGCTAAAACCTGACAGGAGCCCAGCAGATGTTTCAGATGCCAATCCATAATGAGCTTCACAGAGAATCCGGGGAGAGAAATGATTCTTATTTTTTTTTTGCATCTGCAGTCGCAGAGACAAGAGATGAACTATTGCTGACCGGTCGAGGAGAAACACCTCCCACACTAGGGAATATTGAAAAGAGTTTCAACTCCATTAACTAACAGGTAGCTCCTACTCAAGAGATTATCGTTATTGGCTTCCAAATCAGCCATTGAATTAAGATTTCTCAGAATGTGAAAGAATCTTATTTTTTGAAACTTAGAGAGCACAAGTTTGATTTTCTTGAGAACGGAAGAAAGATGAAGCTGAGAGGGGTTACTATTCGAATTCATTGCTTGAATAATTAACCGGGAGTCCCCAAAGACTATGAGGGAGAGGATATTCTTGCTGAGAGCTAAAATAAGACCCTGCCACAGCGCTAGAGCCTTCGCTCTATTGTTGGTATCATGACCCAGACCTCAGGCAAAGCCCAGGACTACAGAGCCTCCAAGGCTCAGGAGCACTCTTCTGCCACCAGCCGCTCCTGGGTTTCCTTTTGAGGCCCCATCAAAGAAGAGGCAATGGTCATCCAGCGTCGAACTCCACTTAATGAATTCATGTTCTGCCAATCGAATTTCCCAAACGGAAGCAGGAGCTTTGGTGGAAGTGATTCTAGCATTATGATTAGGAACCAACTCTTTAAGCCACTGATCTTCTTCGATGTCCAGAGTTCTAGCGTTGTTGAGTGTGGATTTGGCTTCTAAGGTCTCTCCCAGAAGAGCCCTGACTTTAGTTGTTATTTTGGGCGGATTGCAGCTCTCTTCCCTGAAGATCCTGTTGTTCCTCTCAAGCCATAGTTTCCAGAAGGTGAATTTGGGGAGCCACATCCATCCTGCTTTGAGGAGATCCTTTTTGGTGAGGCAAAACGGATATCTGGAAGCTCAATATTTTAGCAGATCCGGGATAGTTTCAGGCATAGTAATTCTGTCCTGGTCTATCTTTAGGACATCCTTCCAAACTTCACGCGCGAAAGGGCAACTAAGGAGCAGATGATCAGCACTCTCTTCTTCAGCAATGCACAGAGGACATCTTGAGGGGCCTTCCATCCCTCTCCTTCTTAAGTTATCACTGGTAAGGATGCTTTTGTGGGGTAAGGTCCAACATAAGTAGTCGATCTTGGGAATAGAAACATAGGACCACACAAATTTCCAATGGGATGGATAAGGAGGAGCATAGGGGATAGCCTGGATATATTTATAGCCTTCTGCTGCAGTGTATGAGCCATAGGTAGAGCCCCACCCTCTTTTGTCCTTTGAAGAGGCTTTTAAGGGAGCTTTCCCTTGAAGCAACTTAATCAATGTGTCGGCTTCCTCAATAAGGATTTCTGGAACATCTCCAAGATTCCAACAGTCCCATCTTTGCTCAGCATCCTCTGTCCAGGAGGAAATATCCCCCAATGTAAAAAGATTTCTTTGTTGAAGCCAATGTCTGATATTTTCTAGCTCTTCCTTCTGTCCTAGGGTTTGTTCCCCAAGGATCGCATCTTCCCAGATTCTTATATTTTCCTTGTTTCCAGGAATCCAGTATAGATTAGATTTGAAGTGCTCCATGGCAGTGAGGCAAAGCTTAAAGATTGGAGATCCTTTTATGATTCTTTGGGGCTGGTCCAAACATCTTTTGCGGTTCCCATGAAAGTATTTTTTCCAAAGCACCCTCTTACTCCAGTTGGCCTTTCCAGAAACAAGATTCCAGAGGATTTTGGATCCCAAAGCAAGGTTTTGAGTTGCTATGTCTCGAATTTGAAAGCATCCTTCAGAGAATGGTTTCTTTATTTTGTCTCAGCTTGCTAAATGAAGTCTCCTTGTGTTGTTTTTCCAACCTTCCCACAAAAATCTCCTCAAAATCCCTTCAACTTTGCTGATGAAAGTTTTTGGGGCCAGAAGGATCGAATTCTGGTAAATTGGCAGACTAGTGAGAACATATTTCAGAAGAGTCACGTTTCTAGCTATGTTTAGCCAACTTGCTCCCCAAGCCTGAATTCTAATTTTCAGCTTGTCTAGCAGAGGCATCCAATGAGCAACTCTAGGGGTGGATTTGAAGATAGGGATCCCAAGATATTTAAAAGACTCCCAGGACATGGATCCTTCCATTTCTAAGAGCCTTGCTATGTCCACCATCTCCCTAATGGAGCAGTTCCACCCATAAATCATGCTTTTATGAGAATTGATCTTACTGCCCGAGACCTCCTTGTAAAAGTTTAGCTCCCTTTTGAAGGACCTTGCTGAGATAATGCTTGCTCCTCCAAGTAGCAATGTGTCATCAGCGAACTGGGCATGATTGATGTCTTTGACATTGTGAACAATCCTGAGGCCTGAAAGAGAACGGATTTGCTAGCAGTGGTCCAATTGGAAGTTGAGAACTGAAGCTTGGATGGCATAGAGAAGAGGAGACAGGGGATAGCCTTGTCTTAGCCCTCTCGAGGCTTGGAAGAAATCTATTGAGCGACCATTAACTAGAGGGGCAATCCAAGGAGAGGCTATACAAGCTTTCACCCAGCCTATGAAAGCGGCTGAGAAACCGAGCTTCTCCATGATTGTGAACAGAAAGTCATGTCTCACCCTTTCGAAAGCATTCGCCAAATCAAGCTTAATCACCATGCCTTTTTCTTTCCGATGACAGCTTGAAAGAATTGCTTCTTGAACCAACACTATATTGTCAAGAATCTTCCGCCCTTTAATGAAACCTCCTTGGTTCTCAGTGATGATTGCCGGCAGAATTTTCTTCAAGCGGTTGGCTATGATTTTGGTGATTATCTTATAGCCAGTGTTGCAAAGAGAGATGGGCCGGAATCTACTGAAGTTGTTGGCTCCTTTTTCTTTCGAGATGAGGGCAAGGAAGGCCGAGTTGGTGCTGCCACCTAGCTTGAAGCATCTCTGAGATTTCCTTACCATTCTAAGCAGGTCATTTTTAATGGTAGTCTAACAGATCAAGAAGAATCTTGCAGTGAATCCGTTAGGGCCAGGGGCCTTATCTGGCTCCATGCAGTCCAGGGCTTTTTTTACTTCTTTCAAGATGATCGGGGAAGTCAGAAGTAGATTATCTGCGTCCTGGACAAGCTGAGGGATAATATTGAGAGGGTAGGAGTTTACATCAATGAGATTCTCTTCCGGAACCGAGAAAAGATCCTTGAAGAAGGAGTGGGCAGCTCTCTTAATTTCTTCAAATTATTTGACCAAGGCGCCCTGAGAATCGATTTCCTTTACTGCTTTGAAATGCTTGCGGGCCTCAACTTGCTTATGGAAATATTTTGTATTCTTGTCTCCAGCTTGCAGCCAAAGACTTCCGGGCTTCTGCCTCCAATACTCTTCTTCCACCCTGCAAACTTTATGGTAGTCTTTTTGAAGCATTTCTTCTTTGTGTAATAACTCTTGGGTCGAATCAGAATCCTCCGTGGTCAAATGAAAGGTGTCAAGGGCCTCTTGTGCCTCTTTCCTAAAGGAGGAGGGGGTTTTCAGGGATTTAGCCCAGGATTTCAACTCTTTTTTGAGACCTCTTAGTTTTTCTTCCTAAACAAAGAAGGGGGATCCATGGATTTGGCGGTTCCAGGCCTCAGAGACCACTTCCTAGAACCCTTCATGATGGATCCACAGCGGGCTGAATCTGAAGGGGATGGGTCCAAAGTTTTTTTCCAAGTAGAGCTCCAAGAGGATGGGCTTATGATCATAGGTGTAAATGGGGAGAATGTTGGAAGAGGCCATTAAATCAAAGGTCAAGAAAGAGGATTGGACTAGAAATCTGTCAAGGTAGGCAGCAATGTGACCCAGACCTAGCCTTTTGTTGGTCCAGGTGTATTTTCCACGAGAGGGCTTGATATCCTCCAAGTCCCAATCTAAAATGAGATCTTCAACGCATTCTCTAGCTGGATCTCTAACAGGAGAGCCCCCATTTTTCTCCTCTGCAGCAAGGGTTACATTAAGATCACCTGCAATAATGACATTTTTCTAGGTTGTGCGTGCTAAGTTAGGACTTTAGAGAGTCCCAATAGAGTATTTTTTCAGCTAGTAAAACCGGGACATATAAATTGAACAAACTTACTTAATGACCTGAATCTTTGTGAAGGAGATTGGTAAAGAGCCAGTGCATGTTGCTTTCTTCGGCTATCAGGTCAAATTTGGAATTATCCTAGAAGGTAGTTATCCCTCCTGATCCGCCTCTTGCACTGATAGCTTTCCCTTGACCTTTTTTCGAAAATGCTTTGCTTGCTTGGAGAAGGACATAGTCCTCCAATTTTGTCTCCTGGATGAGAAGGATTTCAGGTGTATACAGTTTTACCATATCTTTTAGGGCTTCTTCTTTCAGATTACTACCTAGACCTCTGCAATTCCAGGAGACGAATTTCATAATTTACTAGCTTAGGAGGTTGTGGCTCCCTTTGGAGCCAGGCCCTGCTTGCTTGTGGATCTGGTGTTTATCATTCCTTTGAGGGTCATCTGGGAGCCTTGGAGCACATCCAGGTAAGTTTTTTCCTCTCTTTGTTTTTTCTTAGACTTTCGGCCCCTGGCGGTCTTGATAGGAGTGACTAGAGAGCCGCTTGATTCAGTTCCTCCATCTTCGGTATCCTCCCATGTGTCCGATCCAAGGCTGATGTGCTCTCCCTCTACTTCTTTTTCCCCTTGAGGATCCTCTGGAGGTGCCAGATCTGTCGTTTTCCTCAGTTTCTTTCGCTTCATGCGCAAGCTCCTCTGACATCTCTTGGATCTCAATAGTCTCGGGGTTTTCCCCAGAATTTGGGCCTTCCTTTGGCATTTCTTTGGCTTTAGGGCCGAGTTGGGTTTTCTCCGGTGGTCCTGAACTTTTCTTCTCGCTTGGTTTTGGAGCTGCCTTGCCTTTTTTGACCTTTTGCCAACCTTCTCCTTCCTCTTTGTCTTCTGGTTGGTTCTTTGGACAATTCCTTTGGAAGTGGCCGTGCTCGTGACAGTTTCTGCATTTGAACGGGAGCTGCTCGTAGTCCAGCTTTTGGTAGTGATGCCATGCACCTACGGTGAGTTTTACAGCTTCTGGAAGGCTAGCTTCTAGATCTACTTCTACATAGATCCTTGCACAGGTGTATTGGACTTTGTTGTCTGCTTTGTCTATAAATCGACCTAGCCTATTTCCAATCTTCTGCATAGACTGGAAATTCCAGCAGTGGACCAGGAGGTTGGGGAGCCGGACCCAAACTGGAACCTCTTTGGGGACATCGACTGTGGGGTCAAAATCTGGAGTCCACCTATTGAGATACAATCCCTGGGTCCCCATGAAGTACGGGCCACTTCTGAAGATAAGGTCTCGATCTTCCTTGGTGATGAATTCGAAAATGAAGAAGCCTCTTCCAACAGCATAGCAAGTCACACTGTTCTTGATCTGTGGCCTCCAATTACGTTGAATCCAATCGTCGATGGTTTTTGCTGAGGGCCAGAGCCCCATAAATTGTCTTACCAAACCTCTTTCAGCCAGGGCAAGAGCGATTTTTATGGGCTGTTCTTCTGGCAAGGCGATTTCAGGGATTGCATCTAATTTTTTAACAAATTTAGGGACTGATGGGGCCGACGGTCTCTTCCCAAACGGGCCGATAAGCCTTTTGAAGGATTCCTCAACAGTGATTAGAGGGGCGGGAGGAGGTTCCCCACCCCCAGGCTCTCCCATGGTGGCTGGCTTGGCTGCATTTTCTCTCTGTCAAACGCTTGCTCGCTCACGCTCACTTACCTAGATCTTATGTGAAATTCCTTCAACGCCTCCCCCGTATGTTAATATAATATGTTACATAAAACAAAAAATAAATATGATAATAATAAATTTTATGCAACATAATATGTTATATAAAATAGCCCAAAGGGGTTGGATATATTGGTGAATATAGATGATTTTTTCACTAGTGGACGAGGTTCAATTCCTGTGAGGGCCTAGCCTGAAGCCATGGGTCACCTTGAGGTAGTGGTCGAACGTGCGGTTGCACCCAAACATATTGTATTAAATTCTATTGTGACCCGTGCAAACATAAGTGGATCAAAGCCCACCCCCATGTCCTTCAAAATTAAAGTCAAGTCCCACTAGCATGATTGGTTTCTAAGGGTTCCTTTTGTTAGGCAACCCAGGGTTTGAAACTCTACAGTAGTGGGACGAGACACCTAAAAATCTAACAATGCTAAAGGTTGGTGTGGCCTCGACCGGGTGCGATCCCTAGGTGATTTTGACGACTTAGATACCCTTGGGTCATGGTTTCATAGACCACAGGTTAGTCTTGCAAGTGATAAATGCTCTAGCAAAAAAATTAAAAATATATATAATAATAATAATAAATTTTATGAGCTTTAAATAATGGAGTTGACTAAACATTTTACGTTTTGGACTTTTCCAATTATTTTTTCCTTCCAATAATAAGATCTCCGTTGAAAGCACAATTTTTCATTATTTAAATTGTATTTTTATTAAAAAATGGATTGAACGCCTTAAATACTCATAAACACATATAATATGAAATTCAAACAACTTATATATACAATTTAAACAATTTCAACTAGAATTTGGTGAAAAAATAATCCCAAACTTAGAACATTTAACCTACTCTTTAAATAATAATTATTATTTCTATAAAAATAATATTACATACAATTAATAAAAGATAGCAAAATACACATTATTATTGATTAGCTAAATATTTTTTAAATTTCAATAAAAAAATTATTACAATATTAAATTGCTCCTTATATTACTTAATTACTCCACATCATTTATAATTTATTGAATCAAATCACTTTATTATTACCGAATAGTAATATTCAATGTTCTTTCTCTCATTCTATCCAATTCAATGTTCTTTCTCTAATTCTATCCAATTGAATAGATATGAAGAATTTATAGAATTTTAACAAGTAAATAGATAAATAAGATTTGGAAACATAAATAAAAATTGAATAGATAGATATCATTGTTAAGATTTGCATGACTTTTAACCAAATAAACAAAAAAGAAAATATTCAACCATAAAATATGTTGAAAATATATTTCCATAAGAAACCGTGCCTACTTTAGAAATAGTTCAAAATATAGTATGCATTGTACCTAAAGACCTAAAATCTCAATTATTAAAACACACATGAAGACCTCCTAAAATCTCAACTATTAAAACACACATAAAGACCTAAAATCTCAACTATTAAAACACACATAAAGACCTCCTAAAATCTCAACTATTAAAACACACATAAAGCAGTAGCATAAAAGAATTTCAAATTAATAATATGCATCCCACCTAAAATATCTATTGTTAAAACAATAGCATAAAACATTTTCAAAACACTAATTCCGGTCCATAACCATTTGGTTAGAATCATTTTTTCTCTCATAGTAGATATAGTTAACAAGAGCCGCATGCAATTTAATCGTCTTTTAGGTTAAAAAAATATAAAATCCTAAAAAAATAAGTTTGTCAATCTTATTAATACTAGAATATGCACACTAAATTTCATTAATTTAGAAATCTCCCCAAGAAATTGTTCGATTCGAATCGTATGAAAGTACCAATTTAACAAAACTATTAAGTTATATTGAGAAATCCATTTTTTAAATTATTGTTATCGATTGTTATGAACAAGATAGCAAAACCAAAATGAAGTCCCCATAGCAAGCATAAGTTATAATTTTAAAGCAAATAACTTAACCAAATTATTTATCCCCCATCCCAACCCAACCTTGAATCTAAAAAAGTGATTATCCCCCACATCCACATCCTAAAGGGAAATTGGCTCCAATAAAGTAATTTTACTTAATTTTCAATACACCAAGTGGGTAGGAAAAATAATTTAGAATACTGGAGAGTCAAAGAATCATCTTGAAGAAAAAACAGAAATTTCAACATCTTTGGTTAGTGCATATCTCTCTAAGCTTTAGTTTTTTGTAGCCTTGTGGCAAATACCCATTTGTCTCACATTTTCAACATTTTTAAAATTTATTTGAACATAAATTAATGGAAATGAAAATATTTGGTAGTTTTGAAATTTTGTATTTGACAGAAAATTGTGACTATCAAATTTCAACTGTGCAACTACTTTATCTCCATCCAATTTATCTATCTACTCTCCTCTCTACAGGAAATTACTCTTACGGTAGACAAAAATCCTCAATCTCTAAGCAAATCCTATACATATTTACAGAGGACTAAAATTGCTGAATTGGCATGATCACAATTCTTCTAATAAGAGAGTGAGGGCTGTACCAGTCATGACAAATAATCAATGATGCAGCAATACAAGAACAGGGATATGCACACAAGTTACTTCAATATTCTTTATTCAGCAATACATTCATTTTTATACAAATACAATTGTAGAATCTTAGTGAACAGTTGTAAAGTCGCAGTAAAAGACTTCATCTTCTACACTTACATACTTCCTTATTTTAACTCATTTACAAGATATATGTAGTCTCTCAAGAGCAAAGTTGTCCACGTATTTAACTGGGTATTACATTTATTCACATATTCCTAAATCATGGTCTACTACATTTATTAACTGGCTATTACATTTATTCACTGGAGCATTATTTTCCAACAATGGATATTTCATTCTGGATTGTGCATGAATTGTATGACTTGTTCACGGAAATTTTATGAATGTTCAGCAAGCCCATCAAACAATAATATTGCATTTATTGTTCCTTGATCAATTTGACCCTGTTCCAACCCCATTCAAGGTTTTAGGGCTGAGAGAAATGCAGGTCGAGGTCATTATCGATACTGTCCAGTCGATTCAACTTCCAGGGATGGTATGACGTCACGGAATGGGCAAAATCAACAATATGGAGCAATGAGAGGGCGAGGAAGGGGGGATTTTCAGAGAAACAATTATAACAGAAATAACTACAATGGGAGGAATGAGAGATCCTATCCTCATCATAATTACACTGCAAATAAGGGCATAATAGGGCAATGGAATGTCAATGATGCATGCAGCCTTGGACAGAGCCCTACAAATGCTTGCTTCAGCGGAGAGAGTTATACAAATGAGGACTTCATTGGCCCATCCAATCATGGAAATCATTCCCCCACAAAGACAACATTATATGAACAAGATGGATTTCAGGGATGATCAAAGCAAAATGAACAACAGGGATAGATTAAATGTGCCCCAGCTGGTGCAGGAAATTAAAGAGAAGCTTAGTAAAGGACAGGTAGAATGTATGATATGCTATGAAAGGGTTGGACCATCAGCGCCAGTATGGTCCTGTGGCAAATGTTATACCATTTTTTATCTGCACTGTATAAGGAAGTGGGCCGACCGGTCTGATGTTGGGAAAAGTCAGGGTGAGCCGAACTGGAGATGCCCGGGTTGTCAATCTGTGCAGAATTTGTCCTTGGAGGAAATTCAGTAGTATTGTTTTTGTGGGAAGGTGAGAGATCCCGAAGTGGAATTTTATATCACCTCACATTCATGTGGAGGACCATGTGGGAAGCCACTTGACAATGGTAACAAGACAGTATAGGCTCCTTGCTCGCATACATGTATTCTTCAATGCCATCCAGGTCCTTTCCCAACTTGCACAGCAATGGGCCCTCGTCGGCCCTGCCCATGTGGTAAAACATTCACAACAAGGAGATGCTCTGATCAAAATTCAATTGAATCATGTGGAAAGCGGTGCGAGAAGCTCCTCGAATGTGGGAGCCATTACTGTGAGAATACTTGCCATGAAGGTCCTTGTACGATAGCCCTGTTAGTGCTAATCCTATCGACTTGTTGTTATGAAAACGCTGTTGTCACCTGCATAATTAAAATCACAAGTAACAATCAAACGTAATCCATGTTTTGGGTATCAACTTTGGGAAGGAATTTTCATATATCAAATTTTTTTACCCGAAATTCAAGTAGCTGTCAAACAAAATTGCTTTATAATGCTGCTGAACATGTTGAAGATCGCAACTGAGAAAAATATATGCAATCCAACAAGGAGACGTCCATTTTTGAAAGGTCCGAGAGCTCCATTAATTCTTCTGTGGTGATTACTTCTTCATCGAGGAAGCTTTCTTGTGGTGGTACTCCATCTGTGTTAATTGTTCTCGCGAAACAACCCTTCACTTTCTTGTGGCTCGCTCGATGCCCTCCCAGAGCCTGGTGCGACCTGAATACCTTCTTGCAAGTCCCGCATTCGAACCCGCCTTGCTTTATCTCGCTCGACTGCACAGACCAGGAAATGGGCCATGTCTCGCTATTCCCTGATTTCCCTCGGAGTAGATGCCGGGCTGCCCTCGTTCTTGGCCGTTTCCATGCCACCATGAGTTTCATCTTCCACTGAATTCACATTCAATGCTGCTTTTGGGCACCTGGATCTTTTGGCTGCATGCATTACCTCGCCTAATTGGGGTTTCTGATCGTTTTCGTTGATATAAGCTGTTTCTATGCTCTCAGTGTCGTTGTCCTTGCCGAGCAATTTGTCGGAGGCCTCTATTTTCTCGTCTAGTGATTAAAATTAAGAGTGTGCCTCGAATACTAGTTGGGGAGGTAAGGTTTGTTTGTCTGGACCCCCTGCTGCTGCTAGCGATGCATCTGCACAACACAAAAATACCAGTGAGTTTTTTTTAAATGGCATCTGTAACTGAGAGAATGGCATCTGTAACTGAGAGAATGAGAGTCTATAGGCATTCAATTCCCTCGTCTCGTCTGCAAACATAGTATTGATACGCTAAACGCATTCGCTTCCCTCATGTGCAAACATAGAATTGAAACTGTGCATTTGATATTTGCACATGGAGTGATTTGACAAAAACCTGAAATCGATATTGGATTTGAAACCTGTTTGGCTCATTCCCGTGCATAGAATCTTATATATATCCTTACACAGAGATAAACATGTATATTTATCTACACACTTAACTATAATCTTACCTATAATGTAACTATAATGATGTGTTTACACTATTCAGTCATTGTGCATTGTGTTAAGAATTTTATTCAGTTATTGTGTTAAGAATGCTGGAAAGTCACTGTGTAGAAGAAAGAATTTCTAATTTTCTACAATGACTTTCCAGAATTCTTTAACACAATAACATAACAGAATTCTTTAACACAATAACATAACATATATACAATTTCATGTGTAAAACCTGATTTCTTTCCAATATTTTTTTCTAATATTTGTTCAAATCTCTTCTTTTATGCTCGAATCCGGCAAACACGGTACTAATATTTATCTATTATGGGTTTTAGGTTTTTCCTGAGGTTTTGAGTAGATTCGGATAAAGCCAAAATCATTTGAGCATTGTAAACCCATGAACTGTGAATAGATTCTGAGAGAGCCAATATCATTTGAGCATTGTAAAACCATGAACTGTGAATAGATTCGGAGAAAGCCAAAATCATTTGAAAATGGTATAAAAGAGAAAAAACTGGAAGTAATTACCTGTCTGCTATGAAATTTAACCTGCGCAGGGGGTTGTGGAACAGAGGAGGAGGAGGATCTATTCGCCATCATCATCATCGTTTCTCTTTCTTGGCGAACACCTTGTGGAGGTAGGATGCCCCTGCACTCCCACTCCTGATGGAATCTCATGTGCCCAAACAAAGCCTTCCAAGACGAGAATAAAACATTTCTTCCACAATGTGGCCATTGTACGCTACAACAACACCCTCTACGCTTATGATTCGATTCTGCCCCATAAAATTTTCAACAGTTTACCTGTGGGATCGGTTTCTGGCATAATTTTTTGAAGAAGAGCTTATTTAACAGGGGAAAGTGAAATAGTACATCATATTTTAGTTTAGATGTTAGTCATGCAATGAAGTACACTAAAATAGGACAGGTGTTTCTTTTTTCCGATGGACATATTGAACATTATTTGTACATTATATTAGCAAAGATATGATGGTATTTTAGTTTATTTTCATATTTATTCTAATAGCGTCCAATGATAAAATTAGTCAATTCAAGGCTTCTAATCCAATCATATTCCAATAAATTTTAATAAAAAAGTAAAAACAAATAAGAAAAATATTTGAACTTTAGTGTACATTACATATATTCAATGTACTCATATGAATTAATATGAAAACATGGAACATATAGTCTCTACTTACAGCAAGGATTAAAAATACAATATGCATTGCACTTCGAATGTTAAGTATATAACATAAAAGAAGATGTATATCCCAATATTGAAAAGCAAATGTTTTGTTGTATTTAAAATCTTAGTAAATGCCAAACTAATTGTTGGTGTTAATCACATCATTCGCAGTTTTGTAATGCTTTTATCCAACAAGAAAAAGTGAACAAATATTTCTGAGTTGCAATTTAAATTGTGATGGTTACAACTTCTTGGTTTTAGTAACACTATTATCTATTGTGAGTTTGAACAATTCCTTTTGGCATAGTTTGCACAAATGGAAAATTGTGGGTGAAATGTTGTTTGTGTAATTTTTGTAAGAAATTGCAGTTATTGGTGGACAACATTCCTATAGTTATCAATTGAGTAAGATGTATTTTATTATGTTGTTTTATGTCTCCAAAGTGTGTTCGACGTTATGTTCATATTTGCATAATGTTGTATGCTTGCAAGATGTGCAATATAATGAGTTATGGGTCATTGATTGTCCATATTTCTTGTAAAGTCTTTAAAATGGAGGTGTCAAAACATTTTTTTACTTTTAATAGACCTCACACCTGCACATAAAAGTGTAAACTGATTGTATGGTTTAGTTTATTGGAAAAAAGAGTAACGAGAATGAAAACAAAAAGACATTGAGTAGATGCGAAAAAAATGTGAAAGGAAATTGAAGGTGGATAGGTACCTGAGTTTTTTATTTGACAATAGAGAGCAAGTTTTCCTTCACAAATTCATCATTAAGAGCATTGACAAAGACAAATGTTGCTAAGGAAAATCATATGGTTTGGTTTCTTCTTGGACCATTTCTGGCGGCATTCTTGAACAAGTACAATGGTGTAATGCTGGATGCTATCTCTTGTTGCATTTGCAAGAAAAGGTCTTTGTAACTATCATTCCTTTGTAATTATGACATATTTGAAATTGTTATTGCTTTTTTTTTCTAAGAATGAAAAGGCATGAAAACTATTTGGATGTTTCAAAAGCGATAAAGAAAAAAAATTGCAAATGGATGATAAATTTAATAAGATGCTTTGAAAGAAACGAGACTTAAAGTTGTGTTGTTATTTATTGTTTCTCCATCCTTGAAGTTTAGTTCATATCATTTGTTGTTATGGTGGCATCCAATGACAATTGTTGCAACATAATATCACATGCCCTATCGTTCCCATTAGGATATCATTATTTCACAAGCCAAAAATGTAACAAATCTCTACAATCTAGGAAAAACATATAAAAACTTGAGGAAAAACAAGCATGGAGGAAGTATAAGAAATACCCTTGGTGAATATCCTAATTTTCAGATATGGATACTACGATCATCCTGAACGCCTTGCCTCAAAACCTTCAACGTAAGAATCTACAAAATAAAACCCTGAATATTTTAGTATCCTTAATTTATTTGACACTTATTTAAGAGGTAGAGCTACAATGTAGGCTAAAAATGTAACAGATCTTAACAACCCAATACTGACAATTATAGCAATTAAATTCTACAGTCTAGCATTCTAATAACAATTCTCTTTAGTATATATTTAAACTTGCAAAGTAGAGCAGATTATAGATGTTTGGTTTGATTAGAAATGGTCTCTATGGCCCATTACCATTGAAGATTAAAGAATTGTGTTAATTGATCAAAGTGCATTTAGATAGAAGTTGACACCTAGTCAAGGATTTTTAATCCGATTTTCCACTTTTTCACCAGGGTGAAAATTTGAAGATTAAAGATATGTGTCAATTGTGACACTTGGTCAAGGATTTTTAATCCGATTCTCCACTTTTTCACAAGGGTTAAAATTTTGTTGGACTTTACATATTTCGACCTTGAGTAAATGCGCTTTATTTCAAACCATTAAGATAACATAATGTAAATTGTGTTACATCATAGTTTATGGCTCTTACTATCATCATGCAAAAAGTGTTTCAATTGTTTTTAGTTGTATGCCAATGAGATATATGGAGCAAAGAAAAAATGCTAATGAAAAAATCATGCAATTAGTGGGGAATAGGTTGGTAAAAATGGCTTAAAGTTTTTTTTTTTTTTCATTATAGAGAATGTTATAAAATTCATCAAATCTTTCTAAATGTAAATTTCTTTTTAGAGTGTAAATGTTGAGGAACCGTTTTAATTTATCTAATTTGTGTAGTTTTTATATATATGTAGTTGTAAATGTGTTAAATAGCTAACCTGTTATTTTTAATAATATTTTTTTTTTTTTAAAAAGACACATGTCAGCTCGAGGATGAGCACGGAAGGAGTTACACATCAACCCCCCTCGGTGCAATGGAAGGAGTTACACATCAACCCCCCTCAGTGCAATGAGTGGTATCAGTAACATAAAGGACTCTAGAACTACATATTTTCCTATAGTTTCCATAAATCATCACTTCTCTAAATTAATATTATAGTTTCAATGAAGTATCACTTTTCTAAATTAGTATTTGTACCAACTAAATGAAACAATGTTGCTTTAATGGTATCTTATATTGACAGTAAATGATCCTTTGTGTTTTAAGATGTTCCAATTGATTAAATTATGAACCACAATATGTTATTAGAGTGTAACACAAATGATGTATGAATTTTGTTGAGAATAACAATTGCAAGGATCAAATGTGTTTCAAAGGTTTTGTAACTAATTGTGTACTTAAAAGAAAAGGATGGCTAGGATGCAAGAACATCGGTAAGTTGGTTTAATCTTTGTAGTTGTTATTATCACGTACTTTGTTGAACTCTGGGATTCAAAACTAACAAATGTTATTGGATATTAGCCATAACTTTTTCTTATGAACATAATTTCCTCATGGTTAATTATGTTGTAGTATTCAATGGTTATGGATTTGTCTCACAACAATATGATCTATTGGATTTAGTAAGGTTTTAGTATTTGTTGAGTCCCTTTATTGATGCATCTTAAAATGAGCTTCAATATTAATTCATCATTTATAAATGCATCTTACAATTTATGGTAAACTTAGAAATTTAAACTTAAAAAAACTGTGATCTCTTTCGATGCATGTTTGATAAAATCCAAATTGAAAACAAATTAAGCATATTGTAATAGGAGAGTGAGGAGTCGTACGAGGATATTGCACAGAGCCCCATTGAGGATATTGTTTGTTTAATTTTTCATCGTTTTAAAACCTTTTTTTGGTTAATGTTATCAACGCTCATCTTTTTTTTGACCCTTTAATGATATTATATAACTATTTCTTACTCTTTCAAAACTCTATATTGAACATACGATTGATGAATGAACCCGCCTCTTTTTCCGGTTATATTTTTAAGTGGGATTCTATCTAAATTTGGTGGATGAAATTATAGTTTTACCAAATTTACAATCAGTATTTCAGAAGTGCAATTTTAATATGATTGATAACTTCCGAGTCTCTCCAGATTGTAAAAATTGTAATTTAAACAACAGATTTTATATTGAAAAATAAAATATTAACAAAGTTCTGACCAAAATGTTTTGGTTGTTCCAAGTCTTCAAACACTTCACCAATTTACATTTACATTTTTTAGTTATATTTTTAAGCATAGTAGCGTAATTGTGTTGTATTGGCATTTCCCGTATTGAAATTTAGAGTAATTCGAATTCGTGGAATATTAGATATAGATATAATACGAATATAAATTCTTATTAATGAAAAAGTCAAATTTAAAAACCAAATTTTAATTATTTAATAACTATAAAATATAAATAACATTCAATTTATTATTTTTTTATAAAAAGGAATGGTTTTTAAAGTACATTTATGTTAATTTGGTTTATAAATTTGATTAAAAGTATTATATATAAGAAGTCTACTTTCATATTTTATTAGTATTGGATTTTTTATTATGTATTTTTTCCGTAGTATTTGAATTATGGTACTATGTTTTCAAGTAGGATTCTATCTAAATTTGGTAGATGAAATTGCAATTTTCCCAAATTTACAATTCCAGTGTTTGAAAAGTGCAACCTTATTTAGATTGATGGTTTCTGACTTCTTAATGTATCCATATTGCAAAAGTTACAATTTAAAGCATAGATTGTTTAAATTGGAAAAAAAAAAATTAGTAGGGTTAGATTTCACGTTCAAAATGCTCGTCATGGACCATTTTGAACGTCAATTTTGTAATTACCGTAGGCAATCACGCAAGTTATTTAGCAAAAAGTTATTTTGAAGTGTTATATAAGTTTTAAAACGAACATTGTATAGCTTCATTAAAATACCAGTTGCATTGGTCGAAGTAGCCATTCCAAAGCTAGTCACTTCAATAGGAGCAATTGATGCAGTTCCAGCTTTAAAACAAGGTAATTGATGGATCCCAAGATGTCTCCTAACAACGAGGGAGTTATTTCTTCCTCTTTAAAAATGCATAGTTTTTTTCCAATACATAGCTTTTCTTTAATATAAATGAGGAAGGTAATTCTTCCTCTGGGCTTTTTTTAATATAGAGCTTTTTTTTAATATAAATTTTTTTGGATGATTTTTCATTCGAAGTTTTTTTGGAAGAGTTGCTTTGTTATGGTGTATTTTTGAATTGTGTGTTTTTTTCAACTAAATTAATGTCAATGAGAGAATCCATATTGCATGCATGAATCTTAATATTTAGAATATAAGATTAACTAAATAAAACATGGATATATATTTTTATTACTATATTTTATTGAAAATTAAAATCTTTAATAAAAATTTTAATAATGAAAGGTAATTTCTTTAATAACACTTTACTATTAAAGGGCATGTTCTGAAACTAATTTTTTTGTGATGGTTAAAATAGGAATTCAAAACGTCATAAAAAATTGATTTGAAGTGTAAAGATAAAATGAAATTCCAACCGGGTTTCCATAGTCTAAGGAAGAGTGGGAAGAGAGAACTTGCATTTTCTGCAACAAGGGTGTGGTGGAGACAGAGTTGCACTTTGTTATGGAATGTGCAGCCTATGAGGATATCCACATTCAATATGAAGACAGCTTAAAGGCTGCATGCACCATCTTTTTGAAAAAGATGAGGTCAACCAGATTGCAAGTCTTCTAGTCAAGATTTACAGCAGAAGATCCGACTTGCAAAAGAATATGGAGAGTTTACAGCAGAAGATCCGACTTGGAAAAGAATATGGAGAGGAATTAGGGCTGTGAGGTCAACCATATCGCAAGTCTTCTAGTCAAGATTTACAGCTGAAGATCTGACTTGGAAAAGAATATGGAGAGGAATTAGGGCTGTGATTCTTTTGGTCCCTTAGGCTGATCAGCCTCGTGGACGTTATTAAAATCTTTCATTCATTCATTCTTCATTCTCCGACGGTCAAGCCACTTGGCTAATTTACTGAGTGGGATAACTGGCACTCAAATCGGAACTGTGCCCCTAAAGGTTTTGACCCATTTTAAGACGACCCAGATCATGGAAATTCCAAAAAAATAACCACAAAAAGTAGAACTGTGCCTCACCAGAAAAATTTCCATCCACCGGAATACCAAGGCTATTTGAGAGCCAGTTATCACACGCCCCAATTTACATTCAAATTTCTAACAGCAAAGTTATTGTCCAGGAAAAGACACTGTTCCCCCAAATTGGCCAACGGAGTGCTTTGATTTTCGTAAGAGCTGACTCCTACTCTGTATGAGATGAACACCACCGTTGTTTTGTTTGGTGACTTTGCAATGGCCCTACCAAGCTTTAATATTGCCAAACGCTATGCACTTCACCCGCTGCCCTTTTCACGGCCTTTCCAGTATTTAATATTCTCCATGGCACTGCACTTCCCTTCGTGGATCTGAAATAAAACAGTCAATAGCCATTCTTTATACATGTTACTTTGGCTTATTACATGTGAAATGTGAGTACATGTTTAATTTATTGGGAACCGTGGCCAAATTTTAACCTTGCTCACGTGATTGCATATTCGGCGAAGATTCCCATCCGTGGGATGATAGTGATGCGATTGTTTTCTTCCTGTAAAGAAGGATTTGGGTCGAGATTTAAGAAGGCTGTAGTGATGCCATTCTTCGTATTCTTCATCTCTTCCCCTCCCTCGGTTCTTGTAAGTTGAAGGTCGAAAATGATGCAGAACGGGATTCCACAAATATGGGCGCTCATAGGGCTCGTCACTCTCCTCTGCAATATCCTTCCTCCACAATTCAAAGAACTGTTGAATCAATGGTGGTCTTATGTTCGGAATCGTTTCGATCCCTATTACCATCTCGACATTCCAGAGTTTAATGGGAGTTATGGAGTCAATTCCAATGAGGCGTATGACAACGTGGAGCTCTACTTGCCCAGCCTCGACACCATTGAGGGCGCCCGAAGGCTGACTGTTTTTCGCTCCAAGGACTCCAGCGCCAGTACGGAGTTCTGTCCGGCTTCTGATGAGACGGTGGTGGACTCCTTCCGGGGAGCCACCATTTGGTGGTCTCACCACATTCAATATCTTGGCAAGGAAGACCTGATCGAGAGACGTTGGTTTACCCTAAAGGTAGCCAAGCCAAGCAAGTCTTTTTTGTCAGCATATTTTGATCATATTGCAATTAATGCAGCCGAATTAAAGAGACTGAACAGGGGCAGAACCCTCTATACTAACAACAGAGGAGGTCACTGTGGGGGTGGATCGGGATGGAGCGGCGTTCCATTCAAGCATCCCTCCTCTTTCGATTCTCTAGCCCTGGATCCCACGATGAAGAACAAGATTATAAAGGATTTGGACCGGTTCAAGCAAGGAAAAGAGTTTCATAGCAGAGTTGGCCGTCCTTGGAAGCGAGGATATCTTCTCTATGGCCCACCTGGAACTGGGAAATCAAGTTTAGTTGCGGCCATAGCTAATTATATGAAGTACAACGTATATGACCTAGAGCTCACAAAGGTTAAAGACAACTCAGAACTTCGATCGCTGCTCATACAGACAACCAATAAATCGATGATTGTTATCGAGGATATCGACTGCTCGCTGGACTTGACTAGCAGGCTTTCCAAGCCTCCGAAGCTCGATAACCGCGGGGATGGACTAATGGATGATGAAGAGAGAAGCGGAAGCCGAGTTACTCTTTCCGGTATTCTTAACTTCACGGATGGGCTGTGGTCGTGCTGCGGAGAGGAAAGAATCATTGTGTTCACAACCAACCACAAGGATAGGCTGGACCCTGCACTGTTGAGATCTGGAAGGATGGACATGCACATATTCCTCTCCTTCTGTGCTTTCCCTGCATTCAAACGCCTTGCTTTCAATTACTTGCAGATCGAAGATCATCCGCTCTTTTCCACGGTGGAGGAGAGCATATCTGCAGCCGATATGACTCCTGCAGACATCTCGGAAATTCTGATAGCTCACCTGGACGACCCGCTCGAAGCATTGAATGCACTTATTTCAGCACTCAATGAAAATAAACCATGTGCAATATCAGGCTCCCTTGAACGACATGAAGCAGTCGAAGAAAGAATTCCCACATCCCATATTCATGAAGAAGAGGGTGTCAGATTTCGAGGAAGCAGAGTCTAACAGGAAGCCCCTGAGGTTGTAAAACCTAGTAATGGCTACTAAAATCTTTCTGAATATCTACTACATATATACTACACTACTCTACATATAGAATAATCATTCCATTTTGCTCCAGCAAGTGTTGAAACAGATCCAACTCATGCATTCACCAAACTTGTGTACGCTTTCCCGGGTTTTGGATCCATACAGTTCGGTCCAATATTTGGGAATCGACCACAGTTTTTACATATATGTATATGTATATGTGATTACAGTTGCTGTGGGAAGATCTGTTATACTTCTTTCAGCGTTGCTCTTGGAATACTCATTTGATATATGGTTGTGAAGTTATAGGATGGAGTCTAAACAATGCTTTTTGTTTGGAATATTCGTTTAATATAGGGTTATGAATGTTATGATCATCCTTTCATTTTTTGCAGCAGTAAAATTTAAATTTATATATGAGCTTTACCGAGGGTTCAAATTGATCTATGTAATCAAAATGATATTTATAGTGTAAATACAACTTATGAATTGTATTGCATAACAAATTATAATCTAAGTGGAATACAAAGATTGTCGAAGTAATGTACAACGAGAATGAATTTAATGTACATAATTAAAAACATCTTAATAGATTGGTGAAGTAATGTACAAAGAGAATGAATTTAATGTGTTTTGAAAATATTTTTAATATTTATTGAAAAAAATTTGTGATGTGTATTAATGAATTTTTTATATTTTTCTAGATATTTCATTTGAGCATTAGTTATGAAGCTTCTTTTTACACAGGTTGTGCGAAGGTTGGACTTAGGAAGTAATCATTTTAGTGTAGATAAGTTTTTGAAAAGTCATCTATGTAGGTGGACCATATCGAACAAAAAGAGTTAAGTTATTTTAAGTCATTATACAATAGAGAAGCCTAGAGTTGATATCGTTGAAGGTGACCATTGGTTATGATCACAATTCCATTATAATTAAAGTTGTGTGCATGGTGGAACTATGCCTTAATGGATTTTTCCCACTTTTTTATTGACTTAGAACCTTAAAATCAATCACACTTCATGATCAATCAAAACTCTTCACTTCTTTTTTGCCAGACTTAATAAATATGACTAAAACTCGAGCATTTTGAATGTTAGTTATCAAATGCCTTTGTGTAGGAAATGTCTATCTACCATGCACAATTATGCCCAAAACTTTGAAGTGGCAAGCAGGATGGGTGAGAACTAAGAGGTTTTCAAGTTTCTAAGTAGAATATATGTCCCATGTCATTTGAAGGTATCAATGAGACATGTTGTATGGTAGATAAATATTGTTTTGTGTATAGATTTACTGATCCATAAAGATGTACCTCGTTTCTCATCCATGTCACGCTTTCCCACACGGCATGCCAAGCTTGCCTACTATTGATCATACCTCATCACATTAGTTTGACATCTATATCATGCTTTCCCACGAGACATGCCAAGTTTACCTAGTATTGGTCATACCTCATCACATTAGTTTGACATCCATGTCATGCTTTCCCACGAGGCATGCCAAGCTTGCCTACTATTGGTCATACCTCATCACATTAGTTTGAGCATCATCTAGTTCTCCCATGTTTGCATTTCTTCCATATTATTCGGGCAATACACGAGTGTGAAAGAAATTAAAAATATTCAAGTTTTAATGTTGGAATTTAACAATAAAATGCCCATCATTGAGTATATCTTGGTCATCAAATATCATGAATTTTTTTAATTAACCACCATGCACAACATACAATTTATGTGCTAAACAACTTTTTGATAGCAAATTTTATGTCCAAACTTTCTTTAAAATGCAAGTAACTATATGTTAGAGTCGTGTTGTTCACCGTATTTAAGGATTGGGAAGGAGAAACGAAGCGTTGTTCGCCACCAAAGTCTAAGGAGACTAATGCAATTCTGGGAAGTTGGGACATGGTATATTATATTTTTTCTTAATTTTGTTTTATATTGATGGTATTTTGGACTCAAATTTCATGGAAAAAATCATTGCGAGTGAGTAAATGAATTTGAGGTTGATTCCAAACCCTCACAGTGGGATTTTGACATTTTTTTTATTCATTCATTTGGGTTTTGTTTAATATTTGTTGAGTATGTATAATTTTCTATGACAATTGCTATCACAGAGGAGTTACTTCGACTTGTTATCATATAAGTGTATCCTAGACCATGCCAAATATTCAAAAGCACTTTGAATTTTAATGGCCGAATCAATGAGATTCCCAAAAATTACCCTACTATGAAATATGCCAAGCATGATGTACATAGATTAAATTAAATATGGTTGTTATAACAAAAATATAAAAAGCTAAATTCTAAAATATATATATAACTGATAGATACGTACGATGATGTAAACACAAGAATGTGGTCCAAATTTATATTTTTTTTTCACATTTACGTGAAGAGTCATGTCTTCCATCATTTTTATTTTTATTTATTTATTATTATTATTATTTTATTTAATTATCATTTATTATTTTGTATTTGATTATTATATATAATATATGTAAGATTATCATGGTATTTGCTTATGGTTTTTTTATATTGCACATGTTATAAATATAATGGGTCTACTACTCGATCCACTATTACTGAAACGACTCTTGTTGTTATCTTTTTAAAGGAATATTTATGTTCTGCTAAGCACAAGATACTACACAATAGGGCACGTGTTGTTGGCTCTCCATTGACCATGGGCTCACTGCAGGAGACCAAAACACTACATATTTCAAAAAAATTGCAAATCATATGAAAAGTATCAATACAATCTAAGTAATGTCCAATCCAAAAAGCACTAAAGTGAAACATTTTTTTAACAGATCTTAGTTCTAGGTTTTTTAAAGGAAATTTCGAGGAGCCTGTTGGTGCTGACCTTTGCAAGATCATTAAGGTAATATATTTATTTCCTAGGCTCATTTTTTAAGAAGATAATGAAAGGATTTACAAACATGTTATCTTGGAGGAGGTGTTAGCTATGTTGAATTATTTCAAAAAGGATAAGATCCCAGGGCCTAATGGGTGGACAATGGAGTTATAGGGAGTGCCATAGGGCCACCGTTGGAAATGTCTCGAAATAAGATTTTCAACCTCATATCATATTATCCCATCTAAGCTAGATTTTTAAAGAAACAAATTCCTTCAAAGATAGGGTATCCACCAATCTCCATTTTGCAATCTTCATCTTGGACATATGTAGTCTCCCTTTGTCTTTGACATAAATAACAACAATATCCCCCTTTGTCATTGATGAAAACCCTTCAGTTAAATATGCAACAATCTCGTAATTACTCCCCAAGTCTACAACTCTCCCATTGTGTCTATGATTCTTCCTTTGTTTGTAACTCTCCTCTTGTCTGCAAATTTTCCCCATTTGACATTAATGGAAAAGGGATGTTGTCAGCCCTCCATTTTACTCAGTTTTTATCATCAAAACCTAACCTTCTAATCATTTTTTTCCCTTCTCTACATACCTATGACATTTACCATTTGATCTTATTAGTCAACCTTCCTTCAACAACCATCAAGAGGTAAAATTGTCATAATTTTGGATAAATTTCATATGTTTTAATGAATTAAGAATACTTCAAGGCTAATTGTTCATGTGTTGAGGATCTTGGTATCAGGTGTATGTTTTGGTACTCACTTCTGCAACAATCAGAATTCCAAGTCAATGCATTCAATGAAGCTTTAGGCGTGTATAAATTCATTTTCAATGTGGCACACCAACTCCCATTATGTTTCAGTCTTTATCATTCTCAAGTCATCACAAATGAGCATCACTAATGGTCAAAATTCCTGTGAGTTCAAAGACAACTAAATTCGGCCATGTGTTTTGAGCAAACGGTGAGGAATTAAGAGAAACGGTTGAAAAAACACTTCCCAAATTTGCTCATTTACATCAATAGTAAGCGAATTTATAAGATTCTCAATTGTTTGAAAGATATTTCTGGTTTTATTAAATAGTAAAACCCAAAAATTAAATATGGTCGTTTTCTGAAAAACACTTTAGCTACATGGAATTTTCCTTTTCTTTGTTGATGTAATGCCCCTTCCCAATGTAATGTTTATAAATAGGAAGGAGGATCTTTGTCCTAATAGATATTCATGCACTCCATAATTTAAAGGGATTATATAATATGAACATATTGTTACGTTGCTCAAGTTGTTGCCATATATGTGATATAATGTTATTTACTTTGTGAGATCTGTTCCTATGCCAATCTGAAGGATATGTGTTGAAGAATTTGATGATCGTGACTTATAGTTTGGAGCTGGTGTAAATATTCAGGCTCACGATCTTGGTAGGTAAGGGCCCGCCAACTAAGATTGTGAGACCACTTTTTGTTTAGTAGTTTAGTTTGTCTACATTATAATTTTTGTCTGTATTTCTACATTCATATTTTAATTTTTGTATTTGTTTCTTTTATTTCTGTACTTGCTTACGCTTTTCGTTCATGTAATCATATTTCATTTGTTATAATCATTTCATGGAATTGGTTTGATTAAAATATTTAGAACACAATCCTCACTTGTATTTAAATATGGTGACTCTGAGTGTCTAGACTTGTAATCGTTGTATTGAGTGGAGTATGCACTATTCTAACTCACCTCCATCGTTAGCAATTCAACCCATTCACACGCGTGTAACTTTTCACCACTTAATGCTTAACCTTTTCACGCTTAACATGGATTCTTCAACAACATTCTTCACGGCTCAGTGTATTTTGTTCACAATATTTAAAGCAATGTAGTGTACCCCTTTAAATATATTAAATAATAGTCACATCGTACCCAGTCCCGCTGAGTTCAGAGATAGTTAAATTTTAAAATTCAAGAAAAAATTGAGATAGTCTCACAATATGACTAATAGGTAACCAAGCTAAATTATGTATTTAAATCTTTTAAATTATTTAATAATATACGGTTGCAAAAAGTTAGTTCCGGAAGATAACTATATTTTTACATAATGCACACTTTTTCTATACCAATCATTTTTAAATTGGAAAAAATTGAGAGAATTCAATAAAAATAGGGTTATTAATTACTAAAAATACATAAATCCATGTAGATAAATTAATTAAAATCTTTTTTTAAAAAGGATAAAAAATTGAATGAAGGATAGAAATATAATGTTATTGATTATTCAAAATACATATAAATAAATTTTTTTGAGTAAATTGGATAAGATAAAGTTATTAATAATTACGTCGCAGATGTTTCACCATGGAGAAGCATGACCTTCCACCTCAGAAAGATTCCTCGTCTATGGATCCAATGGAATCTTGCCGCGTGTTTTGCTACTTTCGCGCACGTCGACCGTGTCGTTACTTTGCCCCTTTCACGCAAATCCTCATTCGTGTCGCAACGATTTGTAGACTTCACGTCGATTAAAAATCCTCGTCTATAAATCCAATGGAATCCTGCCGTGTGTTTTGTTGCTTTCGCGCACGCCGACCAGATCACAGCGATCTTATTTGCATTATTTGCATTACTTTGCCCGCCGACTAAAACTAAGTGTTCATTAATTCGACAACACATTTAAGAGTCGACCAATTTTTAAATGCTCGACCAACTCCACTATCAACCATATTTTTCTTAACAACCCAGCAATTTTAACAGGCTGAACCAACTAAGGTAAGCCGACCATTTTGACTTCCGACCCGTGTCCATCAATTGCACCACAGAGTTAAAAGTTGACCAGTTTTTAAACAATCCACCAATTTTAACAGGCCCGACCAACCATATTCTTTTTTAACTAAAATCAAGCGACAATTTCCACTCCCGACCATATCTTACAAATATTATTGAAAACAAAATTACACAGTTAACACCCCAACAATTTTAACAGGCCCAACCAACTAAGGTACGCCTACCATTTTGACTTCCAACCCGTGTCCATCAATTGCACCACATAGTTAAAAGTCGACCAATTTTTAAACAGTACACCAATATTAACAGGCCCAACCAACTAAGGTAAGTCGACCATTTTGACTTCCGAAACAGTTAAACTGTCCACCAATTTTTAAACTAAGTGTTCATTAATTCGACGACACATTTAAGAGTCGACCAATTTTTAAATGCTCGACCAACTCCACTATCGACCATATTTTTCTTAACAGCCCAACAATTTTAACAAGCTGAACCAACTAAGGTAAGCCTACCATTTTGACTTCCGACCCGTGTCCATCAATTGCACCACACAGTTAAAAGTCGACCAGTTTTTAAATAGTCCAACAATTTTAACAGGCCTGACCAACTAAGGTAAGTTGACCATTTTGACTTCCGACCATATTCTTTTTTAACTAAAATCAGGCGACAATTTTCACTCCTGACCATATCTTACAAATATTATTGAAAACAAAATTACACAGTTAACACCCCAGCAATTTTAACAGGCCCAACCAACTAAGGTAAGCCGAACATTTTGACTTCCGACGCGTGTCCATCAATTGCACCACACAGTTGAAAGTTGACCAATTTTTAAACAATCCACCAATATTAACAGGCCCAACCAACTAAGGTAAGTCGACCATTTTGACTTCCGACACAGTTAAAAGTCGACCAATTGCACGACACAGTTAATAGTCGAACAATTCTTAAAGGTCCGACCAACTCGACTATCGACCATATTTTTTAAGAAACTAAAGTTACCCGATATAGTTAAGAGTTGACCAATTTTTAAAGGCTCCACCAACTCGACTATCGACCATATTTTTTTATAACAAAAGAGACGCCATCATTTTGACTTCCAACCACGCCAGCATTTGGGTTGATATAGTCTAAACAGGCGGTCCAGCTCTGCATGGAAAAATCTTGCGAGATCTATACTTTTGATCAGAAATTTGAGCATTCAATGATAGATTGGACATTGAACTACCTTGTATAAGGTTACCCACGTGAAAATTGATTTCTCTGCGTTTAATTCATCACAAACTTATGAACTTTGCTTCAGTAGTACAAATCTCTGGCTATGGACGTATATTTCGATTTGACCGATTGGACCCGCTGGATATTCGATGTTGTGGAGATACATGAACATATTTCAATGCAACAATGGTTAAATGTGCTCAGACACCAATGCCCCGCCTTTACTCTTGACCGTTTATAAAATTCGATGGTAAAGCCTCTCTCATTCTTTTGTTCTTGGATACTGTTATTGTGACACAAGCTTAGTTTTTTTCTCAGCATTCGAGTTGCCTCCAATTTGTTGCTCTTTTACAGACCGGCAACCCTGTTAAGGATCCAAAGATTCTTGTTTTATATTCAAAAAACAAGTTCTCCTCTCAAACCAAAACTCATTTCTCCTGGTATAATTATGTTGTTCTAAATCTTGTTTCTGCTTAATGTATTCAAATAAGATTATGTTGTCTTTTTTGATATTTTTTATTGAAAACTAGAGTATATTTATGTCAATTATTTACTGATTTCATATGAAAGGTCACTTGACTGGTATATATTCATTTTTTTTGTCTCTTAGAAAAATTGCCATTTCAAAAAAGTAATACCAAGGTAAATTGACCCAAAATTACCACACTTTGTTTCTGCTATCTTTTTTTAGTTTTTTCTATTCAAAAAACAGGTTCTCCTCTCAAACCAAGACTCATTTCCCTGGCTATAATTATCCTGTTCTAAATCCTATAGGAATCTTAACCAATGATAACAATGATCAATAGAATGCACGCAGAAGACTTATATATGCTCAAAAGAAAAATGAAAACAACAAGCAACAACGCCTTCTATACATAGCTGCTCATCAACTTGTTCATATCCCTTCTCCGTTTCACGTTGTTCAACCTCCGCTTACATGCCCCACACCATCCACATCCACAACAATGCACCCAACAAACATGGATCTACATGCCACACAGCAACGATTTCGTACAAGGCTGGACAAATTATCTCCCATGAAAATATGCTCTATATGCATGGAGTCATATCCTGGAATTAAAATAAAACACTCTTCTGGTGCATATGCATGTTCTCGTTGCAATGCAGAACAAAATGGCCACCGTTATTCAATTGCAAACAATATGGATCCTGGGATACAACCATCAGTGCTAGCAAGGCTTACTCAAGTTGAAGAAATGCTCATTTCTCGAGTTAACCCAATTTACAAGTCACTCATGCTCGTGGGGGACAATATACATTTTCTGGCCAAACTATAAGCTTCCCTCAAAACATTACAAGCATTGCCACTTTCCTCCCTCACTTATTCTCAGACATTGATGTCCTTATTGTTCGTAAATGCAGTTCTACAAAAAAGCGTTATGACTTCTTTGTTAGTCGTTCATGTGTTCTTACTGCTCTTGAATACAAGATTTCAAATGATCCATACTACAAATATTTCCAACTTAACTCAACTGCATTATCTTCTTTACCTCTTGACCCAACTGACATTTCAGCCCATCTTCGTCATGTCACACCCGCTTACTCCCCATCTGCTAAACATACCTCAACTTCTACTATTCAAACACCAGCATCCTCGAACCCCATGAACAACAATCATCCTCCTTTATATCTACACAAACAAATTGTAGAACTGAGGTTGATGAAATCAAACACTTCTTAGCAGCAAGCCATCCAGGCACTCTACCTTGGATTGACTGGCCCCCAATAGACATTTTCCCTATCAATGAGTATAACACAATAGGCCTCCTCTCAATGGCCTTCCCAACCTTATTTCGTTCAGGAGTTGCAATGCTTAAACAACCGTACATTCAAGAGGTTGGTATGGACAATTATGCACTGCACCTTCTTAGGTACCATGACAATAGGTTTGGGCAACATCCTCATTTTTGTTATTACATTTATAACCTGATGATGCGTCATCGTAGCCAATCTACTGCTTCTATATTTGTAAAACGTAACATTCATGATACATTGTCCCCAACTATATCAGAACTTGTACAACAATTACAAGACTTACCTGATGCTAAATTGTTGAGCAAGTCATGCACTTCGGATCCACACTTCATGGGGCACGCTCCTATTGGAATAAAAGCAGGGGTAAGCTAACTGACATGATCACTCAACAAGGAACACCTACATTCTTCTTCACACTCAGCGCAGCTGACACAAAGTGGCCAGATTTGCATTCCTTGATGCCTGGACAAGCTCCTTCCACTTCAAAGCAACAACACCAATGGAGAATTCGCAACCTTATATCAAATCCACATGTTGCATCTGAATACATGGACAACAGATTCAAAATATTTCTAGAAGAGGTTCTTAAAAAGGGTCTTTTTACAAAAGACTATTGGTGCAGGTTGGTCACAACTCATATTCCTATGAAAATGCAATGTATTTAAAACCTAAAATATTTTTTCCTAATCTTTATATTTTACATGTAGGTATGAATGGAAACACAAGGGATCTACACATATACATGGATTCTTATGGCTAGAAAATGCACTGAATATGGACACGTTAGACTGGGAAAATACTACATAGGTTGAAGAAGCCAAATTATACTTTGACAAGTTTGTTACAGCATGGAATCCTCGTGTCAACCATTTACAAACTCCAACATTACAAGCCTCTATTATAAATGATCCATGCACCATTGGATCAGATTCCATACTTGCAACTAATCATTTGGATGACTATGAAGAACTTGTTAATTGTGTCCAAAGGCACACAAAATGTTCAGAATCTTCTTTCCTACGTAAAAAAGGATCATCTCTTAAATGTCGTTACGGGTTCCCCTTTGATCTACATCCTACCTCTTCCTTATTAATTGATGCAAAAGGCCTAAAAACATACAAACCTGCAAGGAATGATGCCCTTCTAAATATTCACAACCCTATGATGCTATCCATTTGGCGAGCTAATGTTGATTGCCAACCTGTTCTCTGTAGACATGATGTCCTCAAATATATTTCAAAGTATGCATCAAAGGCAGAGCCTAAATCAGAAAGCTACCATGCACTTCTTTCTCGACTTGCACATGCAACTCCAAATGATGCCCCCATCCTTCTGCCAATAAGACGTTTCCTATCTGAAACTGTTGCAGAAAGAGACATTGGTGCACAAGAGACTTGCCACATGCTCCAAAAACTCCCTCTTTGTCTTTGCAATCGTTCCTTTATGTCCTTAAATGTTTGCCAAAGCGTTTTTCGCCGTATTTCCAATGATTCTCTTGACATCCCAACAACACCCACCTTCATTTCTACATACATGCAACGCCCACTTGCACTTGAACAACTTACCCTTCTTGAAGTTGCACGCTCTTGGTCATACTCACCTCGTAGAAAGCAATCAAAATGGAAACCAAACTACCCTCCCAAAATTGTTCATGTCTTTCCTCGATTCACCACCATTCCACCCATTATTGTAGATTCATTTGTTCCCTTTTGCTGGAATGAGCTCCTCCTATACAAACCTTTCCGCAACCTCCTCAATGACATTGGATCCACAACTTTGGCCATAAATGCTAATTGGCTTTGCATTAAAGACACATATACCACATGGCATGTTGAGCATTTGCCAGAACCCCCCAGTACCCCTCCCTCTAATGACTCTCCTTCTGCTTTAAACCATTTTCCCTTAGCCCCTTCCATTGATGAATGGGAACTCCTTTCTCAACTCCGCCCCGGAAACAACCTCTATGTTGATGAGCTTGACATGCTTGGTCATCGTGACTTTGACAAAGACCACAATTGGACCAAACACCATATTCCTGCAAACATCCATGCAACAACTATACCATTCATTGACATCATTCGAATGTCTACACATGTAGAACCTAACACCTTGTCATCTTCATGTTCTCCTACTTCCTTGTCTCCCACACAACGTACGGCCTTTGCCCTTATCAT
Source organism: Larix kaempferi (assembly GCA_027924585.1). Taxonomy (NCBI): domain Eukaryota; kingdom Viridiplantae; phylum Streptophyta; class Pinopsida; order Pinales; family Pinaceae; genus Larix; species Larix kaempferi. Next base: position 12,053,166 of record BSBM01000018.1, on the reverse strand, counting down.
CGCACACTCCAAAAATGCTACAACCCTTCCCCCACTCAAGATGGTCATTCAAGGCACTGCAGGAACAGGAAAGTCTTTCTTGATTTCTTGCCTTAGATCTACATTCCAACATGCCTCTAGCAATAACCCTTCACCCTTGCTCCTCCTTGCTCCCACCGGTGTTGCTGCTTTTAACATACATGCATTAACAATACATTCTTCCCTTCACATACCCATTACAGAGATGCATCCTCTTGAAGGACAATCCCTTTCAAACTTCCAACAACAATTCCGCCATATCCGATACATAATCATTGACGAAATGAGTTTCGTTGGCCCAAAATTGTTAACCCGCATGGATGACCGCTTACGACAAGCATTCCCCTCCCAATGTACAACTCCATTTGGTGGCTGCTCCATCATCTTCCTTGGTGATTTTGGACAACTACCACCTGTAGAAGACATCCCCATGTATGTTGGTGCATCACGAGGGAATGCTCTCTGGCGTACTTTTGACACATTTGTTACACTTTCAACCATCTTTCGACAACAAGGGGACACCCCTTCTCAAGTTTCCTTTCGACAACTCCTACTCAATCTTTGAAATGCAAATCCAACTATTGAAGATTGGATGCTCCTCATGTCAAGAACAACCTCGTTCCTTTCAGATGAAGACAATAACACATATGACCAATGCACTCACTTGTACGCAACTAATAGCTCTGTTGCACTGCACAACAAACAAATGCTAAAACTCCTCAACATGCCAATTGCACATTGCTTTGTAGAGCAAAATAAATAACATGTACAAAGTTCAATAGATGATGAACAACTTCCATTCAAGGTTCTACTAGCAATTGGTCAACAAGTCATGTTGACAGCCAACTTGTGTGTCTCAGCAGGACTTGTGAATGGCTCACTTGGGAAAGTTATTGCAATTGTCTACAACTCCAATGATCAACCACCTAGATTGTCATCTTATGTTGTAATCGATTTTCTCCACTACAATGGCCCCCCATGGGATTCTTCCAATCCAAATTATGTCCCCATTCCTCCTATAACAAGGGGTTCACGAAGACAAGTACCACTTTGCATGGCATGGGGTTTAACAATCCATAAATCACAAGGGATGACGTTGCAAAATACAACAATAGATATTGGCAACACTGACAGACAGAGACTTACATTCACTACAATATCAAGAGTAAAATCTCTATCAAGCCTTCGCATATCTCCACCTTTTTCCTTTTGTATGTATTCTCGAATGAAAGATAGTCCCTATGTGCAGCGCAGAATACAAGAAGAGAACTTACTTGCTTCGAAATCTTTGCAGCCACATGCTCCATAAAGTTATATTCCTGCTACTTTGCAGCTCCATTTTCTTCACATCTTGTATTCCTGTTGCTACCAGCATTGATATTTTTCTATGAAAGACAAGGAAATACTACTCTATAAAGAAGACAAGAAATTTAATCTTCTTATCAACACTTTTCTTGTACTACTCTATCTTATTTACTTCAATGTGTTGTCATTACTTTTTTTAAACCAAGCACATCAGAACATTTCATCCCATCTTTGTATTTTTTCCACTAAATATAAAATGTCAAGGGTCTATCCAAAAAATGTGTGCATGGGATGATGAAGTCATGTCATCGAAATGATAGTCTGTTCTCTATTTCACTAATACTCTCGATCATTATTTTCTATCTTCACAAAACTGTTAAATACACATGGTTATTGTATCCAAGTCGACAGCCGACTAATCGTCGACTTCTTTTACTGGTCGCTCTTTTTTTCTCAAATGACCCACTCTTACTGGACTCTAATACTGATCAAATTTCATAGTTGACATGAGCAAGAATATCATCCTGGTCGACGGTCAATGATCCTGGTAGCCACTCAAACAACAATATGTCGAACATCTTTACACAATGACATAGTTAAGAGTCGACCAATATTTAAAGGCTCGACCAATTCCGATAGGTTGATAGGTTGATATAATAACATAGGTACTCTTTCTATTTTGACTTCCGAACATTTTGACTTCCGACCATATCTTAGAAAATATGTCAAAAAACAAATTCAATATTCATATCAACAATCCCATATCTTGTTGATTTTTAGACAATAACAATTTCAGGCCGACCAAAACAAACTGTCCATCAATTGAACCACGTACTTAAGAGTCGACCAATTTTTAAAGGCTCCAACAACTCCGACCATTTTGACTTCCAAGTATTTTGACTTCCGACCATATCTTAGAAAAAATGTCGAAAAAAATATACAAAGTGACATAGTCAAGAGTCGACCAATATTTAAAGGCTCCACCAACTGCGACCATTTTCACAACCGACCATTTTCACTTCGGACTATTTTGACTTCCAACCATATCTTAGAAAAAAGGTCGAAGAAAAATCAATATTCATATCAACAATTTGATATGTTGTTAATGTTTACAAAATAACAACTTCAGCCCGGCCAAAACAAACAATCTATCAATAGATCCACATACTTAAGAGTTGACCAATTTTTAAAGGCATCGACTAGCTCGGTCAATGCTTAGCATTCACTGACAAATACACAGTGACATAATCAAGAGTCGACCAATATTTAAAGGCTCGACCAACTCCGACCATTTTGACTTCCGATCATTTCATAGAAAAAAGGTCGAAAAACAAATTTAATATTCATATCAACAATTCTATATGTCGTTAATGTTTACACAATAACAACTTGAGGCCGACCAAAAAACTGACAAATACACAATGACATAGTTAAGAGTCAACCAATATTTAAAGGCTCGACCAACTTCGACTATTTTGACTTCCGACCATATCTTAGAAAAAATGTCGAAAAACAAATTCAATATTCATATCAACAATTCGATATGTTGCTGATGTTTACACAATAAAAACTTCAGGCCAACCAAAAAACCGACAAATACACAATGACATAGTTAAGAGTCGACCAATATTTAAAGGCTCGACCAACTTCGACTATTTTGACTTCCAACCATATCTTAGAAAAAAAGTCGAAAAACAAATTCAATATTCATATCAACAATTCGATATGTTGTTAATGTTTACACAATAACAACTTCAAGCCGACCAAAACAAACTATCCATATTTAAGAGTCGACCAATTTTTAAAGGCTCCACCAACTCCGACCATTTTCACTTCTGACCATTTTGACTTTCGACAACTTGAGGCTGACCAAAAAACCGACAAATACACAATGACACAGTTAAGAGTCGACCAATATTTAAAGGCTCGACCGACTCCGACCATATCTTAGAAAAAATGTCGAAGAACATATTCAATATTCATATGAACAATTGCATATGTTGTTAATGTTTACCAAGCTCCATTGAAGCTTTTGCTTTTGATTGTATTCTTTCCATTTATATTTGTATAACTTATATTGATTCCACATTTCATTACTATTGTTTAAGCACAAAATGTACTATATCCTCTGCTTACAACAACAACAAAAAGTTTATAACTTATCTATGTCTATCCTCAATACTAGGTACATTGTAAACATTTAAATCAAGATTCCTCATTATTAACACTGTATGTTTTCAAATCAGATATGTTGCAAAAACTTGACAAAAGAAAGGCTGAACGGATGGACCTTGAAAAAGAAATGACTAAAAAGATACAATTGGAAACACTATTTAAAGACACTGAACCCACCATAGGTTGCAGCGATGAGTTCAAATGGGGTGAGTTGTACATAGCTATCAAAGATAGAAATATACCTAATTCAACCTTGGAGGAAACTATAATTTACGAAAACATCAAGAGGTCCAACCTTCACAAGGAAACTACACGACTAGAATTGTTTCACTACTCAGAGGTTATTGCATGGATCTTGCCCCATGTACAAACTACGACAAGGATAATTTCAAACGCAAATGGGGAACAACTCGCATCCTTCAAACCAGTGCACGTTGCAGCCGCATACAAGTTGCCTCCCTCTAATGTATTTTTAACTAATGTTTGGGTAAGGCGTGCCAATATAGATAATGTTGAATGTGCAAGGGAAATGCTGCTACCAGGAAAACAATTTACACCCAAACATACCAAGAAATACGCCACCAAAGACTTAAGGAATCCCTATAGAATCATTGTCCTATTGTTGAGAAGACTCTTTGGTCTACCAAATGCCAAGAACTATAAACTCAGTTGGGTTCCATTGATATACCATGTTGCCACACATGGTACAATCTTCAACTGGGCAACTATTATTTCAGAAAGTATTGCGTCAACCATTTCTACAGCTCAAATGGGCCTTTCACAAGGGAAATCAGAATTCTTCATGTCTAGCTACCTTATCGATTGCATATTAGTCAGCCACCCTTTCCCTAATTTGGGATGTACTTGGAATCAGAATAAAAATCCCATTCATGTAGCATATCAGTTAACTTGGGCTCACCGATATGCAAGGTACTACAAATTACTATGCGAAGAACTAATCATGCCCCTTTATTTACTTATCTTCAATAAAGAAGCAAATTGTATGTCAGACAATGCCTTGGATGTAATAGGTGAATATGGAGACTATTACTTCTCCTCAGAAGGGACATACATTAGAATGTATGGGGGCACAAAACCTCCTTCTCTATTGCCCAAATATGCTACAGATTACATTGTGCATAAAGAAGCCATCAGACAAGTGTTCATCAATGGAATTGGTAACTATCTCGATCACAACAACATAGCCTCTTACGCACCTGTACCATTCATCATTGGTGGATGCAAATTTCATAAGATTAAGGCAGTGGAAGCCTTTATTGCAGACTTGGAACCTTTTCACTTTGGAAAAAAAATATTTGTAAGAAATGACAACAAAGGAAAAGTGGCTAAACATTGTGCTTCTTATAAAATCACTTTTCAGTACTCAAATCACTTTCTGAAAGAAGAACAAATATATAAAAGGGTACATAATATGACAGAGCTACACAGCAAATTATATCTGAACATTGCATCTACTCCTACCCAAACTACAACCAAAGAAAACCAACCAGAAATACATAGACAAAGAGAAGAGCCAGTAGCAGTTGGTTGAATTCATCAATCACCCCCAACTACTCACAATCGACAATTTCTACAAGCAACAAGCAGTCAGGATCACCGACCAATAGATGGGAAAAACCCACATTCACGCGACAACAAACAGATAGACTGTCAGTCAGAATTAAATAGGTTGTAAAATCGTTATTTAATGCAATCAACTACTTTTAATTCACATGTGCCAAATGCTTCCTCCATAAATGCCGACCTAGAAGATTTTTGGATACTCTTTTGCCAAGAACTGCACAACCACACTTCAAAGACAACAAAATCCTTTTGCGAACCTTAGAGTTCTACAGAGACCATGGCGCCCAAGAAATCTCAGACTACAACCCGTTCAGCCACAGCTAAAGTTCGTGAATTGGAAATGGCACAAACACCGTTGGAAGCCCGTTTAGAGTTGGTTCGAAACACTAAGGTACACAAACCACACTAGCGAAAAACTTGGAAAGATATTCTTGAGTGGGAAAAGGAATCAGATGGCCATTGGAGGGAGCCAGCCCAAAAACTGCGGACTGCTACCATTCTGCAATACATGAACGCACCTCTACTGGAACAGTTTGCTGGACTGAAAGACATTATTGCTCGATTCATAGTAAGCAGATATCATAATGGAAAATTCTATTTTGATGTTCCAGTCAAAATAAATGCTGAGCTCATCAACAAGATTACAGGGTTATCAAACAAAGGTCCAGATGTAGCTACTCAACAAAGACCAGAATTGATCAAGGAGTTTACAGACCACCCAACTGGAAAGAATTCTTGAGGATTATTGGTGACCCAGATAAAATATGAAAGTTATAAAATAGTTGCGCGAATCGTGTCCACCGCTTTGTCAACCTCTGGTCGAGGATCCGACTTAAAAATTGAAATGCTAGAAGCTGTCCTAAGCATGGAAAAAGACGGCAAAGTATACAACTGGGCTAAGTACCTTGCCGAAATTATCAAGAACATTTGTATGAAGTGCCAAGAGGATGGAGTGCCCATTCGCTATCCATCTCTAATCATCTGGATAGAAATGACAGCTATAAGACCAAAAGGAAATAAAGACTTTACTAAACCAGGACCTGTGTTTAATGAACAACTTCCGTTGATTTACGAAAGGAGGCAGCAGACTTGGGCCGTCAACAGTCAACATTTGGCTAGAATCCTGGTTCCAAGACTTAAAAGTTCAGTCAACCAGATGGAGAGTAGCTCAGAATGTTCGACGAAGTCTGCCTCCGGCCGCTCACATTGAACTTGCACTGGACCATACATCAGTTTGGTACTTAGAAGGAGCAACGGGACGTGCATAAGATCTCGACTATTACCCTTCGGTCGAGGAAATATTCAATGAGCTTCAAAGGCAATCCAACACAAAATTGATAATCCCTCCTTTGGCACAGGAAATCGACATTCCCATAGTCGAACCTTTAACAGATCCAGAGAAAGAAGAAGCATATGAAAGCCACCTATATATGGACAATTTTACTTTTGAACCTCAGAACAAGGCTGAATCATAACCTTTAGCACTTACGCTCATTCCACAGCAAGATTCAGCGGATGGAGCTCAACAATCGGATGCAGAGACCCTGTCGGACAATGCTGAGTACGCATTGACAACCGACAACATCCACTAGATGGCCGACCAATTATCCATAGGTCAACATTCAAGACTGGTACAAATACAGGGCAAGGGAAAAAGAAAAATGACCATTGACGAGCCGACAGTGGAAGATGAAACTGAATTATACGACAGTGCAACTCGAATATTGGAAGATGCAGCGAAGAACAAAATACCTGTCGACAACCAGTTAAAGAAATTTTTGGAAGCCGAGCACCATCGACCCAAAAAGAAAGTCAGGTTTATCATCGGCGATGTTGTAGACCTGTCAGATAACTCACCTCCACCATCGCTGGCCATTGTCACGCAAGAAACCTTTTTTCTACACCTATGGTAAGTACCCCACTTGCACTTCAACCTCCATCTCAAGTTTCGAATATTGTACAAACACTTCCTTCCTCGCTTCGAGAAACATTCCAAAATGATAGCAACATTACCCAATTCATGACCCAACTCTCGGTCGCATTCCCAGATTGGCGAAAAATCATAATCAAGAAACCTGTATTCCCAGACACTGCTTCATCGACAGATTCTGCTCCCCTTGGTGTGATCCCAACCGAACTTTTCAATCCATCTGATACCTTAGCACTGCAACCAATTGGAATGCACCATACCCATATACAGAGCAATCGTGACACAAAGAATCCAATTTTTGTTGAACATATATCTTTGTTCATTCCTTTTCCAGTCAATGTGTCGATGGAAGCCCATTCACCTCCCAACATTTCCCCGACCTTCAAGTTTTAAATGTAGTCACTCGGCAACCGTTTCCCAGTTTAAATCCTAACCCTCATCTTCCAGTCAACGAAACACCTATGTCGTCAACAGGTAAAATGGGTAAAGCAGCAGTCGAGTCAGCAGAAGTCGAGCCAACTGTCGAGACAGTAGAGCAAGCAAAAAAAGTAACAAGTGAAGAAGTAATTTCGACAAACATAGTAGAAATAGAAAGTAACTCAATACAAGCAAAACATTCCACTAAAGAAGCACAAAAACAAACAAAACAGGCATCAGCAATAGTGGAGACTCAAAAAGAATCAGAAAAGCAATTAGCGGCGGCAAAATCTAAAGAAAAAGGAAAAAAACAAAAAACGACACCAAGAGAAAAATCTTTAGCAACAACAACAGCATCTGCAACACATATCTCAATTGAGTCATTTGTCTGTACATCTCGACCAATTTGGCCCGATCTCGACATACAATCCACAACAGGCACCACAGAAAGAGCTCGACATACTAGCTGATGCAATCAACCGAGAACAGCGACATAGACGACTGGAAGTAGAAGACCGGATTCACAAGGTGGGACAAGAACAAACCCTATTTCTGACAAAGTGTCAAGAATTAACGCAACAGGTCATAACAATTCCAGTCACCTCCGACACGACAAGCACACTTGATAAAGCATTTCAGTTGTTTGAATATGTCGTGTCGGCACTGTCTGAACAGCAGACCAAGGATCGAGAAGAACAAGCCATAGTAACAACGTCATTGATGTCACAACAGTTTGAAGCATTCAACTCAGCACATAGTCAGCTCATACAGTCTAATGACGAAGCAGAGACAGCAAACAATTTTCTCTGCAATTGGAACAAACATTATGGCAACGTGTTTACGGAAATGCGGGAGACAAGAGAGACAATTGGCAATCTTCAAAAAGAACACCAAGTAGATGATGAAACTAAGGCCAAAAGTATTGAGGAACAACTGATAATGGAAAATAGAAAACTCGAGAAATTAGAAAAAAGTGAAGCACAGTGGTTGAGCCAGGCTCGTCATAACCTTGACAAAGTAGAGCAAATCCGACCATGTCTTCGAACACTGCTTTCAGCTGCACATGAGAAAATATAGCTCTTCGGTTCCGACCTAATTCATCTACAGGGAAAAACTACTAAAGAACAGATAGCCCACTTGTCGGCCCTTACAACACTTACTATCGACATCCAGAACACACTGCATCATTGGGAGAGCTTCCAGCACCAAATGTCAGTTTCAGCTGAAGCAATTGTTGAGGTCTGTCTGGAACAACCAACAGCGCCCAGTTCCACTCCAGACAACTCATAACAGCTGCATTTATCACTTAAAGCACAGTTATAAACAATTTTGTTTAGTAATTTTGCATTTTGTATAATTGAATATGTCGGTCAGATGGACAACCAATACAGTTGTATAATTGAATGTAAACATCTAAGATCTGTTCATGTATATTTTTACCCTTGATGTTCAACTCAACATCTTATATGATAAAAAATTTGCAGCATTGTTGGGTTTAGATTCTCTTATCCTGCACATTTCCTAGTATAAATTTATTGTTTTTATTAGTTAAAATATTTTTTATTTGGAATTTTTTGTATTATAGTCTGCCTATCTTATCGTGTTTTCATCAGAATCAGGCCACCGTTTTTGAACGACAATTTCTACTGATTAACAGTGTTGCTTCCAAGGTTGAGAAATCTCCTAGACTTAGAACTGTGTTACAAAATTTTACATTGCGAATCGCAATAAGACTGATCAACAATTATCGGATTTCTGTATTTAAAAATAATTTTAATACTGTAAAGATCTAAATGCATTTTAATACCATAAATAGAACTTGAAAGAAATAATCTTTTGAAATTTATACAGATTCGTAGGTTGATTCTCTTCAACTCTGATTGCAAGTGTGGCGATACCCAGGACCTGTATATGAGTATAGTTTGAAAATGTCCCTTTAGACAAGAATATGTCCAGTAAATTTGTGCTAAAGAAAACTGCACCACCACAACAGAAGTTACTAATTAATTATCCCTAATGTGGAGCTATCCCACATCTCTGCCATTGGGTGGAATTCATGTTCAGAACGTTTTTTGTTTGTTTGGAGTGACAACAATGCTGAAAGAGCGACCTCTTCTGACCTACTAGACCTCGTCGATCTCTCCGACTTCCTAGACCTCCTCCACCTCCTCGACCTCTCCGACCTCCGCGAACCTCCGACCTCTCCGAATGCAATTTCAAGTGAAATATTCTACTTGTTTTAAACTATCTTGGATTGCATATCCTTCTTATTTTCCTTAACGTTTCTCAGATCGAGTGAATACAATCGAACTAAATTATCTCAGATGTTCCATTCTTCAAACCTTTCTTAAATATTTCTCATGTCGAGCTACTATACCCAATCCGATCACCTTTTTTTTTGTGATAACTATGTAAAATCCTATCACTGCCTATCCATCTAGACATATAAATGATTATTTTCATTAAGCGTCCATTCATCCTTATTCGTTTTTGTTAGGATATTCCTATACTCCATCCTAGTCCTACTATCTTTCCAGTCATTTTCATTTTCAGTCATGCATGCAAAATTAGGGTTTGCATGCATTCTAGGTCATCAGTCCCAGCACCTAGTCCTCAGCAAACTAGCCCCCGGAGCTTCTTTCAGATCATTTATAGGCCTCCCAGTGACTAATGCGCCCTCCTTTGCTCCACTGCATGACAAGGGCGCCTTCTTCACTTACCAGTCCAGTTATATTCAGTTATATTGAGTTATCTTCAGTTATTTCCTTGATTTAAGGATTAACTAACTCTTTACTGAGTTTCTCACTCTGTTGGACCTCCAGTGAGACTAGATTGACCATTCTGACTCTAGTTAGAACCTATGGCACCCTCCACTAAGCCTCCTTCACTATATTAGTGCTTCCATGTGCCAGTTACACCAACCACATTCAGTTAGACTAAGTTTGACTCCCGGTTGATCATTACTTGTGCATTGATGACTTCACTGATGAGAAGGTGGACTCTTAGTTAGGCATTGATGACTCTCCACTGATTATGGATCTGTGCATGAAGGCCAATTCGAATTCCTCCTAGTGAATTCGAATCCTCATACTCAACATTGTATATTTACCAGTTCATTATTCTGTTAATAGTAACATGTGTAATTATTCTGCCTCAATCAGAGTTTCTTTGGATCTAAGTTCTATTGCTTGTCTGTTCTTCTATTATTCCTAAATTCTTTCATTGTGAGGTTTACATCATCTCTTTGGATCTTATGTGGGCAATTTCACATGGTATCATATCCTTGAGAGTATATTCTACCTCCATTCTTGAGAGTTTTTTGCAGGTATTTTTGAAGTTCCAGCAGTTGCAGCAGCAGATTCAACAGCCTTCTATTTGCACTTGTTCAAGCAGTCAAGATGAGCAATTCGAATGCTCCTTCTTCTATACTTCTCACTCCTTTCAATTATTTCGAATGGAAGAGGAAGATGATAATACTCTTGCAATCAAGAGGGTTTACTAGAATAGTTGAGGAAAAAGATGCCATACCACATCAAGCTGAAAAGAGAATCAAGCACCTAAACAAAATGGATGAAGCCTTTGGATTCATATGCCTTCATATATCTGATGATCTATTGTTTCATACTGATGGATTGAAGTCTCCAAATGATTTATGGATAAAATTGAGGAGTCTTTTTGGCAAACAAGACGAACTGAGAGGCTACATTCTTGAGAATGAACTGGTTTCCCTTCAACCTAGCAATTTCGAGAGCATCCAAGATTTCTTCTCCAAATTTTAGAATTTGGTTTTGCATTGCAAGCAATGTGGCATCACTAAAAGTGATGAGCAATTGATACTCTCTATATTGATCAAACTTGGATCTTAATTTTCTGTCTTTGTATCTACCTTTCATTCTGTTCGAATGTCCATCCCTGGATGGAAGTTTCCCACCTTAAGTGACTTCATTGAAGCTCTCACTCAAGAAGAGAACAAACTGTTTCAAATGAGTTCCATCAAAACCTCCAGAGATCTAGCTCTTTTAGCTGGTGAAGTGGAGCGAATGCAAAAGGGGGACAAAAAGGCAAAGGCAAGAAACCTTCAAGATCCAAGAATGACAAACAAAAGAGACCAAATTGTACCTACTACAAGAGAGGAAACCATCCTGAGCATGCCTGCATGCATAAGAAGATTGATATTCTAACCAAGCTTCTTGAACAAAACCAAATTGTTGTTCCAAAAGAAGCAAAGATGTCTGATTCTGGAAGTGGATCTGATGATTGTCATGCATTGATGGCTGGTTTTTCAAAGACAAAAGCTCTCCTCATAGATTCTGGAGCTTCCAACCACATGATGGCATAAGAAGAATCCTTCTCCTCTTTGGATCTCCAAGATGGGCCTACCATTCACATGGGAGACAACTCTCAGATTTCTGCCAAAGGTTTGGGTACAGTTCATATGGAGCATGGTAAGTTCAAAAATGTCTTATTTGTTCCTTCTCTTACAACTAATTTGTTGTTAGTATATCAAATGACTCATACGGGATCTCCAAAACAAGTAATTTTTGGTCCAGACACAGTAGAGATTACAAAAATCTCCACTGGAAAGGTTATAGCGAATGGGATTGCAAATCATGCCTCAAAGGCATATGAGTTCTCACACTTCATGCCCTTCTCTCCAACTATTCCTTCAGATTCTGATGAAGATCACAGTGACTTCTCTTCCAATGACTCCTATTCTAGTGAAGAAGAAGATCAAGATTTTGATGTTGAGATCATGGTTCAAGAAGATTCAGAACCAACACCTATTCTCAATCCAGATTCAAGAGAAATATGTTCTCACACAGTCCTTGCTACTACTGAGAACACAGTTGATGATTTATTTGCTTACAGAACTACTAGACTTCAGCAGCATGCTAACCTTGCATTATGCCATCCATCTCTCCATAATAGATGCAACATGATGATGGGATTTTCTCTTCCATCTTTTGGGAAGACTACTCATGTTCCATTCGCTCTAGATACAGAAAAAGTTCCTGAAAGACTTGCTTCATCCTCCACACAGTGGGAGACCTTCCTACATGGGATCAACTTGCCAAGTCTATTACAAAAAATTTCACTGATGAAAGCTTCTTTCTTTTCTGCATGATGGTTCTTTGAGTTATTTACTGTTCTTTTGAGGGGGGGTATTTTTTTCCCATGAGGTTTTTCCCCATTTTCTCAGTTTATGGACAGTTATGTATTTTATTATCATTTCATTTATTGTATGGGTGACCTTTGGTCCTAGTTACCAGGGCCCAGGATGGATTAAGGGGGGGTGTTAGGATATTCCTATACTCCATCCTAGTCCTACTAGCTTTCCAGTCATTTTCATTTTCAGTCATGCATGCAAAATTAGGGTTTGCATGCATTCTAGGTCATCAGTCCCAGCACCTAGTCCTCAGCAAACTAGCCCCCGGAGCTTCTTTCAAATCATTTCTAGGCCTCCCAGTGACTAATGCACCCTCCTTTGCTCCACTACATGACAAGGGCGCCTTCTTCACCTACCAGTCTAGTTATATTCAGTTATATTGAGTTATCTTCAGTTATTTCCTTGATTTAAGGATTAACTGACTCTTTACTGAGTTTATCACTCTGCTGGACCTCCAATGAGACTAGATTGACCATTCTGACTCCAGATAGAACCTATGGCGCCCTCCATTGAGCCTCCTTCACTATATTAGTGCTTCCATGTGCCAGTTACACCAACCACATTCAGTTAGACTCAGTTTGACTCTCGGTTGATCATTACTTGTGCATTGATGACTTCATTGATGAGAAGGTGGACTCCTAGTTAGGCATTGATGACTCTCCACTGATTATGGATCTGTGCATGAAGGCCAATTTGAATTCCTCCTAGTGAATTCGAATCCTCATACTCAGCATTGTATATTTACCAGTTCATTATTCTGTTAATAGTAACATGTGTAATTATTATGCCTCAATCAGAGTTTATTTGGATCTAAGTTCTATTGCTTGTCTCTTCTTCTATTATTCCTAAATTCTTTCATTGTGAGGTTTACATCATCTCTTTGGATCTTATGTGGGCAATTTCACAATTTTCAAACTCAAGTTTCCAGACAAGTCAAAAAAAAATTGTGTTCAATGAAAATTAGGTCGGACGACACCAGAGACGCCGAACAAGGTCGACCAGGTCGAGGGATAAGCGAGAAGTGAAAACAGGTCGAACCTGTCGGAGGTCGAAAAATATCGCAGAAGGTCATTTTATATTTATACAATTCCTTTTTTAATTGAATATATAATTAACAAAGGAAAATACGTATGTTTTTAATAGTTACACCTACTTAAATTACAATTTTCTTATCATTAAATATATAATGTCTTTCTGTTTATTGATTTGTTGTCAAATATTCTCTAACATTGTTACAAAATTTACTCTTTTCTTAGCGACATTCACTTTTGCGCCTCCTGGGACAAATGCTAGTTATAAACATGTAATCCACAATGTAAATGATTTGATATTAAAAACATGTAAATAATTACTCAATAAAAAATCTAATAATATTCAAAAGAATGTGATTGGACTTGTATTAATCATAAAAATATAAATTCAAATATTCTATACATAAATATAAAAATAAGTACTTTTTATATAAAAGAGTTTGATATAAAAACTATGGAACTCCTTCACAAGTGAAGCTAAGTTAATGAATCTAATAAAAACAATTAAAGGTTATTTTTAGGTTAGATACAAAGAGTACTATAGTATATTATAGGTGTATTAAATTATAAGATTTATTATATCCAAAGGGAACATTTCCAAGGATTCTTCCAATTTTAAATTATTAATAGACTAATTTTAAATTATTAATAGATTTCATTGTGGTTGAAGGTATTTTCATGTTAACTCAAAGACATGATGGTTGCTTTTTATTTAAAGCTGACAAGGTTAATAATGAAAAAATGACAGATCTATGTAAAAAATAATAATCACTTAACGTAATTAAATTGTAGAAATTAATATTAATAATAAACATTATGTTATTATGTTAAAATAAATATTGTTTTAAATTGGAAAATAGTATAAACATTGATGGTTTTACTCTATTTGTTTCATTAGAATTAGAAATGTATTTTTATTTGTTTCATTAGAATTAGAAATGTATTTAGAAGGTGTTAATATTTTTTATTAATTTGTTTTGTGGTTTTGTAAAAAAATAATAATAATAATAATTTTTAATTTAATTATAATTTGAATTCATACATTATGGAGTATAAAGTTGTTATAACTATAAAAACGATTTTGTAAACTATTAAAAAGAATTTAATGAATAATTATTATTATTATATATAAAAAGTGGGTTGCTAAGAACTATGGAAAACAATTTAATTAAGAAGCAGGAACTAAGCAACTCTATTACTCTTGTTACTAATCCAATACTTATTTTTAATGTTCAATACATTTTTTCCATATACTAAGTATCTATATTTACTACAAACTACTATTTATCTAATACATTTCATTAAAAACTATTTTTTCAAATTATCTCTTTTAAGATGTAATAACATATTTTATAATTATTTTATTATTCCATAACAACTAAAGAATTAAATGAATTCTAATAAAATTATATCTTTGATATTTGATACTTATTTTAGTTTTTAGATAAACTTAGGTATTAATTTACTTTACATTATGTTTTACATAAGAGGCAAGTACTGAGCAACTATGTTGCCTATTCACTTGCTTATTTTTATAACCTTTCAATTATATATTTTTAATTATTTTTATATCCTTTAGCTCTTAATTAATGTGTCTCACACAATCAATCAATTTCTCTTAATTATGAAAGATTTAATTTATCAAATATATTAATAGAATTTATATTCATGTAAGTCTTATTTATGTTTAACTCTTCTTACAAATATTCACAATAATAAATAGACAATAAAACTAATACTATAATATTTTATTTTCAATAAACATATATCTTAGTTCAATTATAAACATAAATTTAAGGTAGGGACTAGCTGCTCTACAGCTATTTTCTTTGTTTTTCTAGTTTTCAATTCCCTATGTATTATTTTTATAATACCTAATATTTAATTAAGTTTGGTGATTGCGAAATATAAAAAAAAAAAAAAAAATGTTTAGTGTTTAACTAAAATGTGTGAACATTCATGTGCTAGTCGTAGTTTCAAGTTTATCTCAACATGTTTTTTAATTTCTTGATTTCTTTCACTACTTTCTTGATTTCTTACTTCATTTTGAATTGGAGGAATTTTGGAAAGTGTTTATTTTTCTAGTTTTCAATTCTCTCAGTATTATTTTTATAATACCTAATATTTAATTACATTTGGTGATTGCGAAATGTAAAAAAGATGTTTAGTGTTTAACTAAAATGTGTGAACATTCATGTGCTAGTTGTAGTTTCAAGTTTATCTCAACATGTTTTTTAATTTTGTTTTACCAATTTGTCAACTCTGTGTACATCTTCTTTAATGATAAAATCATAATTTGCTAATTGAATGGTTGGCCACTATTTTTTTAGAGTGTGATATGGGGCATTCAAATTGTCCTATCTTCTTTAGAAAAAGTTCTCAAATGAATATTTCCATTGTTTAAATGATGATTTTGACTATTTGGGGAGTTTAAGAACGTAACAATCTAAAAACAATTCGTGATTGTTAAAATTGCAATTTCGAGAACAAATTTTATTTGACTTTGCAGGAAAAAAAACAAAAAAAAAAGACAATTTGGTGCCCTTCATCCCACACCTCATTTCTTCCGGTAACTTCCCATTGACGATAAATCTATAAATTAGATTGACCAGCTATATAATCTGTAAAATAGATATTACATTTAAAAACATAAATATGTACAAATATCTTCACAAAAGTCGGAAACAAAGAAAAGCATAATGTATTTTAATAATTTCCCATCACATAAGTGTTATTATTTCACTAATATAATAATAAGCAAAAGGTTTTGTTAGTGTATTCCACTGGTCCCAACAAAACAAAGACTATCACACTCCTTAATTTTATTATATATGCAATAACTCGGACTCTAAGAGATTCCTTCCAAATTATAAGTTTTGTCAACATTTGGAGTAGAATTCATTAAAGAACTAAACTAAAGAGTCGTGTGTGCAAGTGTAAGAAAGAAAGATATTTAGATAGATTTATTTTATTAATTTTTTTTATGAGATTGAATAGTTAGTGGGAGAAAAAAGTTTAGATTAGATATGTGAATTCAAGTGAAAAATTACAATAATTAAAAGTGGTGTAATATTGAATTGGTTTGTTTAATTAAGTTTAGTTTTTTTAAGCAACCTGTAACGCCCCATATTTTGACGGTTATTAATTAAAAATTCTAATGTGAATTAGCTTAGCGTCTTATTTGCTTATTATCTATTTTACTAAGATAGATTGATCAAGATGATTGTTATGTGGACATGTGGACTCCCTTGAAGCATGTATGGTCATTCGAAATATTGTATTAATTTATTAATGACAATGAATATGTTATTTCATTTGAACATGCAAAATTGAATATAGAATATCCATATGTAGAATGCTAATTTAGTTGTTTGCAAAAATAACTTACATGATTATTTGTAAATGTCGTATTAGTGATATGGATTGGCACTTGAAAGAGTTGGTTATGGCTATATATATATGTTTCATGTTAATGATGAACTATTCCACATGTTGATTGGCTATGAGATAGGCGGATTCCTATATTGCCAAGGCCCATGAGATGTATTGAACATCATGAGTATAATGACGTTATATCAAATTTCATGCTATTTAATTGTGAATTCCAATATTTCTATGACTTGTAGGTGAGTGTGAGTTTTGACAGGAATTGTGACTTTCCCAAAGTGGTTTTTCAATGACGGGACCCCTTAGATCAGTGATGGCATAGTATGGTTGATGTAGGGCGTTGACCCTAGTACTATTAGGAGGGGTGGAGGCATTTCCCACCATCGAACCTCCGAAACCCAGAGTCGTGGGAGGGCTGTGCTGAGCACGCTCCCGTGGATGTGTGATGACAACTAGTGGGTGCCTGCTGGGGAAGCTTGGTCGATGTGGTCGATCGACACTTCCACTTACGAGTTATATACATGGTCATACGCATAGTCGAGATTCCATGGTATATTCCAGCAGAGGATGGGATGGTGAGGTCCGGAGATGGAAGTAGTGGTGATTAGGGGGTTGGAGTACTGATGGGATGGATGGGACCAATGATGGATTGGATGGTGTTCTTGATTTTTATTAACTATCATGATTATATGCTGGATTTCATCACTATGTTTATTTAATTAAATGTCTTATTGCTTCTGTATGAATTATTATGAATGATGAATGATGCATTGTTTAATTGTTCTTCTATGTGTTGTTTGTGATCATGTAATAATGATCTATTAGGAGCATTAAATGTGATTATTAGTACCCATGCTTACGACGTGTGCACTGGCCATGCATACGCCAATTCGTGAGTACAATACTATGATTGGTCGATCGATGAATAAATTAATATGGTTATATTAGCTAATAGTATATTAGTTGATGAATTGTTGAAAGTATTACTTGTGTGTTGAAAGTATGAGTTGTTGACTTGTCAAATTTGTTTTAGATTTACATAAATTGATTGTATTATTGAATTACATATATAATTATATACATTTAATATAAATTATGTCATAGTATAATATAGTATATGAAAATATCTTATTTGACTTATGAATGAAAGGATAATATAAATAAATGGATAGATAGGATTTGCACAAATTTTTAGAAAAGAGTTGTCATAGTTGCATTAAGAAGGGAGCATGACAAGTAAGACTTTGCAACCATGTTTATTAATATTTTAATTATTTAAATCAAATTGCTATATTTTCCTAGAAAATGAATTTATTGATTGTTGACTATTATTTTTGGAATTTATTGATGGATGAGGAGGATGATGAGGAGTTTTTATATAAATAGGAGACTTGAGATTGGAAGAGGGGAGTCTTTTCTCTTGAAGGATATTTTGGTAAGAGTTTTGATAGGAAGAGGTATTTTTGGATAATTTGGGGTATGAGAAGTTGAGAAGAGTTGGAAGAGTTTGAGAACTCTTGGAAGATTTGATACATAGCCTACTAGTGCATCATTGTTCTGTTCTTTGGGGGTCTCGGGCACGGAGGGCCAGGAGGCCATTTGGATGGGACCATTCAATGGCTTCCTGGGGCTAGGGAGCCGGCTAGGCCCCTAGTTGGCTGGGAGGTAAAACCGTGGTCCCGCTTTGGGCAATGAAGATGGAAGCAACTCAAGGAGAAGAGGGAAGCTTGCTCAGTTTGGACTCCGTCACCATTCTTATAACGAGGTATTTTTCTTGTGATTTTAAATTGTTTATATGTTGTTGTAAAATTATCATATGATGCTAGTGCTACATGATTTATGATGTTAATTTATGTTGTGTGAATCACCAATGAAGTTTTAAAAATTCTAAGTTATTTGATGCTATTGCAAAATGCTTATATGTTGTTATGATTACACTTTGATTATTTGTTGTTTAGTCACAAAATCTATGTTTAATTACATTAAAATTTATAATGCCAATGAAGGCATTACACAACCTCGATCTTCATGACATTCATTTATGCCTGAGAAAGAGAAAGAGAAAAAGATGTAAAAATCACATTGTAACTTGTAGAGAATTAAGAAGGTGTGGATATGAATTCAAGCTATGTTAACAATTTTTACTTCACCTATTCCCATCATATTCCCATCAATATCGTTGAGTGGACATTAATGGATGACATTTTCACCTCCCTTCAATATGAAATAACAAATATCATATTTTAAGTGCAGTATTTACTTATGCTTTATGCACTTATAAGAGCGAATGGAGAGTAGTAAGCTTCCCTTGTTATGCTTCTCTCGAGTATAGTTGGATTATTAGTTGTAAAGGTCGTATAAGAATAGAGAAGTTAAGTGAATGCATTTTCATTGAAATTGTTATAGCAGTAATACATTTTGACCCATATTCGACATGTGTTCGATGTATTTTTTTGTGTGACATAACGTTGAATAGCAAACTTCATAACGCCATTGGTATGACGTCGATTAAGCAAAGTTGGTAGTGTCGAACAAGTGTCACTTAGGGAACACTTAAGAGATGTGTTTTTAGATAGAAACGTGGCCTGTGCATGGCTTAAACTCTGCTTAAGAGATGTCATTCACATGGCCTAAACGTCACTTAAGAGACGTCATCCACGTGGCCTAAATATTGCTTAAGAGACATCATTCATGTGGCCTAAACATGGAATGAACGTTGCTTAAAAGTGAAGTCCCTCATGTGGCCTAAATATCATGCAAGAAACACTTATCACGTGGAATGGACATATCTTAAGAGACATTCTTCACATGGAACTAGCATCGCTTAATGGACATTCTTTGGACTTTTTTTTATTGTAAAGGCATTGATGGACGTCTATCATTAGAAGTTTAAAGTTTTGATAAGTTTAAAGTTACTTGTACATTCATTAAGCATCATTTATTGGACATGTGAACGTGCGTAGGATAAAAGACAACCAAAATGCCTTGCTTTTTTGGTGATTTTGGGTCTAAAATTGGTTAAAATTCTTGTTGGAAATTGTTATTTTTTCATTTTTGTAATTTTAACAGTTGGGATTGTCTATTCTAGACTAATTGCCCAATTTTAAAACTACCCACATCATTGAAATTGCGATCTGAGCACTCCAAATTGCGATTTTAGAAAGAATTGCTCTATCAGATTCCGACGAATCGGGGGTGTTTTAATTAGCCCTTATACAGCTCCATGTGAACGTTTCTTAATGGACATTCATTACTCATGAACTATTAGTTAGATGTCTCATCAGAGATGTACATTCAACACTTCTAATTTGTGACAAGGTGTACATCTAACCATCATAGGGTGAAATAAGAGTTTGGTAAACACTAACTTACTTGGATATGAAAGGCTTAAAGTTCTACATCAATTTTATTCATTTATTTTTGAAAGTAGGTTTTGATTAAAGAAAGGATATTTGGATGGTGTTTCAAATGGTTGTCTATGGGTGATTTGTTTGTTTTGGTCAAAAGTGTGGAGGGTGTTATTCATGTTTCTAGAGTTGTCTTGCATTCATCTCCAATTGTGTATGGAAGAAGATGGAAAAGTTGGAAAATAAAATATGGAGTCTCAATTAATCTAGAAAGAAATATATTGATTTGACCACCATACAAACAATAGTTCATTTTATGTGGAGCTTCATAAATTAAAAGGAATAATTGCTTGACATAGAGATCATTGCACCAAAATGATAGAGGGAAGTCTTTCACCATACATTTACAAAACCATCCTTGTAACCAAGCTATTTATAAAGTCTCGACAACCAATATATATATTTTTATATTAATTTAGGTCAATCACCTTGACCACACATACATTTGTAGACTTACATGTATGTGGGTGTCATAGTGTCCTACCATATGGACCCCTATGTGCTTACAAGTGGGCACTCACCTACAATCCTATATTTATACACATGACAATATATGCAATGCAACACTTATAGGATACATGGTAAGCCACACTATAATATGTGAGTACATCATAATGTAGTTACTAATGTCAAGACCATATTATAATTCACTTATAATGCATCATGCATTGTTAGATTGCTAGTGATCTAAGTTGCATGGCAATTAGGTCTTGAATCTATATGCATCTAACATATAATGACTACACTTATTATATCTAGGTGCCAAGTTGTATGTCATACACACAACCCATAAATAATGTAAAAATATAAACCATACCCAATCCCTATCTATACAATAGTATTAAAGAAATACAACAAATAAACAATATGACAATTTATGCATTAATGAAAAATAGTGAATAACTAGAATAAATGAACAATAATTAACACCATTCCTAATAGTACCTACAACAAATCCAAATGATAAATGATAATGCATATAAAACATGATCGCTTACCCAGATCTACATAAAAATTAACCCAAATAACTAAAAATCTATAAATGTAAAATCAAGTTGCATAAATATAAAGGTTAACATTTAATTAGTATCAATATTATGCTATATGAATCAAGGTCCTCTCGCAACAATACATATAGTACATTGTTGTAAAAAAAATTGTCTCTCATTCAAAATGGGCCAAGTTTGTGTTGGCCAAATTTGTATCTCACTTTAACATAGACCCCTCGGCCAAGTTTGTGTTGGCCAATCTTCTCCAATCTGGCTTATGTTGGGAATGTTATATTCTTTGCATGTGAATCCACTGGAAAATTTGATATTCGTTTGGTATAGTTCGACTGGATTCGAAGGTGGAACTGGATAAGTTTGTTGGTCGAAGACAAATGACTAGTCGACGGAAGTCGACGAAGCATGAATTTGAAGGGCACGTGGACAACTGGAAGCTCAACGGATAATTGAATATGGTTGCCGGGTCAAGGAAGTTGTAACAGAATAACTGTATTTGTTTCACATTTGATTAGGAGGTTATGGACCTTATGGACCACCATTAATGAGCAGTTAGTTGTATTGCACATATAAATAAGATGTAATGGCTATGTAATCTGTAAGAGTGAGTAATCATGAGAGAATATGTGAAACAGTGAGTTCCGACTAGTCTGTGTCGGTACCATCCAAGTGTAGTAAAATTATGCTTGATAATAGATGAGTCGAGAGCTCATTGGTTTGTTGGTATTCCCAAGATCAGGTTTCCAAGGTAATTACTATGTTATGTGTTGATGTGTTGTGTATGTCATTGTTATCTTAATGTTTAATTGGCATACATACTCATAATCGGTATTAAGAATCCCAACAGTTGGTAACAGAGTAGTATTTGGTTGTAGGGAGACACCTTTGTTGCTGATGGTTTTGGCTTGGTCCTCTATTTGGGAAAATATCGGTTGTAGCAGGAGTTCCTGAATGTTGATTTGTAGTTAAGAATGGATAACACATCAAGGATAGAAATTGAAAAAATTAATGGGAAAAAAATTGAGATTTGGAAGGTTAAAATGGAAGATCTTCTTGTAGATCAAGAACAATTGATTGCAGTTGACCCAGAAACAACTTTTGCGGGTGTGTCAAAAGAAGGGTGGAAAAATATTGATAGAAAGGCAAGGAGTACCATCTAACTTTGTCTTGTAGATTATGTGTTTTTAAATGTCTCAGAAGAAGACATTGCAAAGAAGCTATGGGAAAATTTGGGAAACTTGTACCAATCGAAATATCCGGTTATCAAGTTGTTTCTTGAGAAGAAGTTGTACCTTTTGAGGATTGGAGAAGTTGAATCAGTTACAGAGCACCTAAACAGGTTCAACATTGTTATCAGTCAACTATTGTCTATGGATATCAAAATCACCGAGGAGGAAAAGTGCATCAATCTAATGTGTTATTTTCCAGATTCATGGGATAACCTATTCGTGGCTATTGGATGAAATAGTACCACATTGAAGATCAATGATGTGGTTGCATATATAATGACAGAAGGAACAAGAAGAAAGAATAGAGAGGGTTCGAACCATGACGCCTTGAAATTTAGAGGTTGACCAATAGACACAGTCCACAAAAAATTTGGCAGAAGATCGAATTTGAGAGATATATCTATGACTAGAGAACCTAGTCCAATGACCAAAACTTGTGGGTGATGTGGTAAATTCAGAACCTATCGACGTAACTATAAGTCGATGGAAGATGAGAAAGGAAAAGGGAATAAGGAAGGTTATTTGACTAATGGTAAGACTTCACAAGATGAGAAAGGCAATGTGTATTTGGCCTCTGCAAGTACACAATCGGATCATGACTCTTAGTTGATCGACTCGAAAGCGTCATATCATATGACACCTCGCAGAGAGTGGTTCTGTGAGTATGAGAAGATCAATGGAGGTGATTTCCTACTAAGAGATGACTCACCAACCAAGATAGCCAGATGAGGCAAAGTTCGACTGAAGCTAAGGCATAGGAGGAAAAGTGGTTGATTTAATTTATTAATATGGTTGTTGGCGACATGTTGTGAACTAATTATTTATTTGGAAACTTCTTTATTAATATATATTCTCGTTCATACCTAGGCTCCTTGATATTTTTCTCTCCTAAAGATGGATGCATGTTTGTTGTCTGAAATGTGCATCGAGACTCGAAATGCTCACATAGGATTGCATTTTGCAACATTATCTGAGACCTGTGAAAACCTAAATGAATACAAAATTTGCTTGTCTAGTCGACTCGACCATTATATGGCATCAACAGATGGGACACAGAGGTCAGAAAGGTCTTCATAGTATTCACAATAAAGGTATGGTTGAAGGTCTCCTTGAATGTCCTGAAGAAATCAATTTCTATGAACATTGTGTTTATGGTAACAAAGTCATGTTAGGTTCTCATCTGGTGCTACTAGAGATAAAGAAATACTTGAGCTAATATATAGTGATGTGTTTGGACCTGTTTGGGTCCCTTCACTAGGAGGATCTCAGTGTTACGTTCTTTCGTAGATGATTTCACCAGAATGACATGGTTGTATTTTCTTAGGAAGAAATCATCGGTTTTTGGGAAATTTCAAGAGTTCAAGATCTTGTGGAGAATCATACTATAAAAAAGATCAATGTGTTGAGAACTGATAATGGAGGATAATTTAGTGGAAAAGTGTTCGACTAGTTCTACAGAAATCATGGCATAGCTCAAAAAACACAACTTAGTGAACCAAAATTGTAATTTTGTTCCCCCTCTTCTAGCCATCAAAATCTTGATTTTTCCTCCACATGCATTATTCTTGTGGATGGTGGGTTGCAATGTCTACTTTGAGAATTTTCTCATGCTTCCTAGGCTCTTTATTCATCCCTATAGTCACAATCTTCTAGTGCATGTTAGATCATAATAACCCTCTCCATAGCTTCAGATTCCTTCTTAGGGACTTAGGCTATGATCTCATGAGTCTACTAGGTCAAATCCCATTCAATTTGGCCCTCTGCATCAACTTGGATATTCCTACTAATATCTAAGGTCTTAAAACATCCTTATCTACATTTTTTTTAACTCTTGAAGTCTATTTTGGCATGATGTCGAATTCCTTCAATTAGGGCTTATTGTCCTTGAATTTAGTGTCCCACATTGCAAGTTAGAGTTATGGAGTAAATCTAGGGAATTTACTCCAGTGCTCGGGGATTCCATACACCTCGTTTTTAGTTATTATGAGACAATAACGCCTACTTAAGTGTTTTCAGGGATGTGCACCTCATGCGCTTGCCTTTAGTCAGTTGCATGTGCCTTCAGTTAGTTTCTCCTAGCATGTAGGGAGCTAAGTCCACTTAGAGAAGTCATGAGTCTATTAAATTCATCTTGGAGAGTGTGCATGGCAAACTAAGGGTCTTTGGCTCCAGTTAATACTAACTAGCTTCTCATGCACTGCATGAGAAATTCGAATTTCCTCCTAACCTAATTCAAATTTCCTTTCTATTTATTTTCTTTCACTTTATTCATTGAAGCTTAATGTAATACAAAAATATCTATTGTTATTGACTTCTCTATTTTGTGTAATGATAATGTTTAGCACATTTACTACATGATTTTGTTAGATTTCTAATCTCTTTCACAATATTGCTATGTTTCTTAGTATCTAGATATACATGCTCAAATTCTACAGCGCACTACTTCCATTTGTTGTTGTAGTTGCAATTTTTTGTTCTACCTTCCATTTGTGTCGGTTTTTTTTCCGAATTCCACCTTAGACCAATTCTTATGTTGCACTTTGAGGCGCTTAAGCCTTTGTTGTAGGAAAAACATTTGTGTTTCTCAAGCTCCTATGTATTCCTTCCACCATTCCTTCATCTCCTCCTTGAAGTTTAGAAGATTGATCCAGGATATCTCAAATCTCAACTATTTATTTTTCAAGATTCCATTATTATCTCATTGTATGACAATGGGCCAGTTGTATGAACTTGCACTTGGAAATACTTCTGTGACTATATTGTAATGTTGTATTTATAAATATTTCGACAACAAGTAGTTTTCCAACCTGAATACAACCCTTTGGGTCCCTAGTTGTATATTATTAAATGCATACAAGCCATTTTAATGGGGATTTCGATTAAGTGTAGGGAGTCAATCACTTTCTTAAAATGAGTGTTCTCTTCCCAAGGCTCCTCACCCCTCCCCTCTTCTTAGCCACATATGAGATGAGATTGAAATATCTAACTACTATACAATGTTTCCCTCTAAGTGTTTCCTCAAAGGCCTATTGGTAGTCAAGGAATTCCCCTTTTATATTTGGGCCCTAAGGGGCCATATACATTGGATATTGTGCAACTCTCTTTGGAATATACTTCTCAAAAGGTTCCCAATATTAGGTTGTCTCATATTACTAGATTTGTCATGATTATGTGGGTTGGAGTCCATATGAATAACATACATCCTAAACACCCCTTAAATATTTTGACTATTAGATCAATCCTTGGCCAACGTTTTTTTACTATGCGCTGCATGACTTCAAAATGCACTTGGTTTCTTGAAGTAGCATAATGTCTAGTTTTTCTTTGGCGATTTTGATTTTCAAAAGGTGTGTCTTTCCTTTTCAATTCATCCATTTTATATTCCAAGAGACAATTCATATGGTTAACTAGATGGGGGGTGGATCAAATACTTGTCCAAGAGTGCTATCATTTGGACATAATCAATTCAAAAGAATCCCATCACAAGTTGATCCTACTATTCTTTCCCCGTATGGAAAAGCAAGGTCCAATTCTCTTATGATTTAATTCTCTCTTGTTGCAATATGAAGAAGTAATGCAATTAATTGGACAAGCGTAGGAGCACCAAATTGAAGGTTCCCCTAGTTACATATGGGAATCAAAGCTCATATTGGTCAAGAATGCTCTCAAAGAGTGGGCCAAGGAAAATTACTCAGATCTTGGGCATGAAAGGAAGCAGGTCTAAGAGTCCTTAGTCAGATTCCAAAAGAGCGTGGAACAATCCATAGTAATAGAATAAAATCTTCAGTAGGAGAAAGAACTAGATCTAAAAATCCAAATTCTAGCCAAAAAAGAAGAAGAATATTAGCGCTTAAAGTCTAGAAGACTGTGGTTAAAGGTTGGGTACCGAAACACCAATGTTTTTCATAACTAATGCAAAGAGAGACTAAGGCGCAACACCATCATGGAATTGAAAGATGAAAATGGAAATTTGATCATTGGGTAAGAGAACATAAACAAATAAGCGTTCTCCTTTTTTTCAATATTTTTATTCCGAAAGAGGGGAAGTTGAACCTAATGTAGTCAGAGAGATGTGTGAGAACATTCCAAAGATAATATATTCCAAGGAAAATGATTTTTTGTTAAGTTCAATCAAGGAGGATGAATTACTAGAGGCAATTTGGAATCTACATCCGGACAAGGCTCCTAAACTCAATGGATTCCCTATAAGCTTCTATAGATCCTGCTAGAGCCCAATAAGGAAATACCTTTGAAAAATGCTCAACTAGACCAAGGGTAGAGACAAAATCGATGGAGCTACCAACTTCTCGTTTATTTCTCTAATCCCCAAAGAGTTTTGTTTGATCTCCATTTCTAGGTTTAGACCTATCTCTTTGTGCAATTCTTCATATAAGATTTTGACAATTTTTTTGGCTAGTAGACTAAAAAAACTCCTTAAAAAAATAAATTTTGAGAATCAAGGAGGCTTTGTGTTTGAAAGGCGAATCCTAGAAAATTTAATAATCGTACAAGAAGTTATACACTCTAGCTATATAAGGAAGGGAAAATGAATGGTCATAAAACTGGATTTAGCCAATGCTTTTGACAGGGTGCAACATCATTTCATTTACACGATCATGGAAAAATTTAGATTCTCCCCTTTTCATAAATGGATTTAGACTTGTATTAGGAAACCTTGGATTTCTCCTTTAGTTAATGGAAGAGAAACTTCCTTTTTTTAAGCCTCTAGGGGATTGAGACAAGGCTGCCCCTTACCCACCTTCCTTTATATTTTGGTTGTTGAATCTCTAAGTAAGAGCCTAAATAGACAAAGAGAGGAAGCAACTTTGTCAGGGATTATAATCGCTCGAGGAGTCAAGTATGCCAATAATGCCAATTTGCAGATGATACTATTTTTCTGGGAAGTGCCTATAAACCTAATGCTCAAAAGTTTAAATATTCTCTGGAACAGTTTTTATGCGCCTCCGGAGGTCTTTTCAATGTAGGGAAAAGTTATATATATATATATATATATATATATATGTTGATAGTACGGCTGCCGTTACACCAAAACCCGCAAGTGATTGGTAAACTCACCACCGCCAGATTTCAAGGATTTACGAGAGGCGATTAGTCCCTTGTCACGATACACCGAGGAGCGCTGACTACTTGCAATTTTGTGCAACAATCTCCCCCTCAGCGCGAGCCGAGTGTGTATCGAACTCGTGACCTCTAGCTCTGATACCAATTGTTGATAGTACGACTGTCGTTACCGCAGGTGATTGGTAAACTCACCACCGCCAGATTTCAAGGATCTACGAGAGGTGATTAGTCCCTTGTCACGATACACCAGGGAGCACTAACTACTTGCAATTTTGTGCAACAATATATATATATATATGTGTGTGTGTGGGGGGGGGGGGGGTGGGGGGATTGTTTAGCCTGATGGGTTAGATCAAGTGGTTGAGAGTTGTGAGTTGTAAGCTTAGGGTCTCGGGGTCAGATCCATGGGTTTCTATGCATAGATATATAAGGGCCTCAGTTGATATCCCCATGGGGTTAGGATCCGTAATTAGAGCTTGCGGGGTGAGGCTCCTTCGGGTGGGCCCCCTGTGAATTCTTCCCATGGACGTACCAACTCCTCTCCGGAGTTGTGAACCACATTGAAAAAAAAACATGGGATTGTTCTATGCATGCACTTTCTAGAATTATGGCGTTTAATAATCAAAGTGCATGGACACCCTTTAAGTGTATTGGAGTTCCTATATCTCTAAATAAGAGAAAGTATGTGGATAGGAACGACATCATACAAAAACTTAAAGCCAAAACCTAGTCACTAGGGATCTGATGGCTCAACCTTGCACGCAAAATTACTATTATTAAATTTGTGCTTTCTTCCCTTACAATTTATATGTGTTTGGATTTGTTAGGTCGAATGGGTGTTATGGATAATATTAGTAAGGAAATCCGTAGATTCCTTAGGCAAGGAGGGAAAACTAGTCACAAAAATTTCCACCTTATCAAATGGGAGATTGTCAGATGTCTTAAATAAAATGGGGGAGCAAGGATTAGGGAGCCCATATTAATGAGCAAGGAAATGGGTGCTAAGATACTTTGGAGATTGGTATATGGAGGAAAAGAGTGGTGGAAAGAAATATTGAGCAGAAAATATCTTAGGAATCCGAGACTTAGATGCCTGGATGGTGAGCTACAAGGGAAAGGGACAAGCATTTGGAACTTGTACAAATTAGCAGGATCTTGGCAAAAATATCATTTAAACTAGATCCTCATAAATGGGAAACGTATCCAGTTGTGGGATCATAAGATTTTGAGACAAGCCCCCCTTTCATCAAAAAAAGGTTTACAATAAATTCGTGAATGGCTTGGTCTAAACGGTTATGACTCCTTGTTTGATCTCTTGTACTAGATGGAGTTTGGATTCTGGAAGGGTTGGAAGAAAATTGAGGTGCCTAACCATATAAGCTATGATTTTGAGCTATTCCAAACATGTGTTTAGGAAATGGATCCTTCACACCTAAGGGAGAAGGATTTAAGAGGATGGGAAACTCTAGGAAGATATTCGGTAAAATAAGGATATGTGAAGCTACTGAGTAAACTTCCCTCTCCTCCTTTTGCTCGTATGTGGAAAAAAGTATGGAGAAACAACAACTTGCCAAAACTTAACTCTTTCATCTGGGTCTTGGCTCATAATCAAATTTTAACGGTGGATAATCTGAAGAGCAGAGGAATTGCAAGGCCATCATGGTGTGTGCTAGGTAAATAAAATGAGGAAAATGTTAATCACCTTTTCCTTAAGTGCAAATTTTCACATGAGGTTTGGTATTACCTCTTAAAAGATCTAAATTTTCATATTATTCTCCCTACACATATGAGTGATTTGTTTAATAAATGGTAAGAATTCTATCCATGATCCTTTTTTAGCAAGCTTGGCTTTAATAAGGTCTGGAACACTTTATTGAAAAATGTTTGCTAGCAAATTTATCTAGCTCACAATAAAGTCATCTTTGAAAACTGGGAAGTTAATACCAGCAGAACAACTCTTCGAGCCAAGAACCTCATAATGGAATCTTTGAAGGCTTCAGGACTGAAATATTCGACAAAGGAGACTCTTATATATAGAGAATTGAAATGGGCCCAAAGTTTAATACATCAGAGTTCCCTTCAGTCCAAAGATATGCATTGTCAATCTCATCATTACAGCTATATATTAGATCTAGAACGTCCTAAATTCAAGGAGTGGAGAAGGCAACAATCGTGCTCCTCTTTGTTCTTTGATGGAGCTTCGAAAGGAAATCTAGGGGAATCAGGTGCAGGGGGTGGGGGGAGGGATTATAATGGACCCTAGTGGAAAAATGGTGAAATATTACACTTGGGGACTACGTAGTAAAATGAACAACAAAGTAGAGTGGTTAAATTTAATTCAAGTAGTGGATATTTTATCCTCTCTTGACATCTCGAGAGCTCACATCAATAGAGAATCCATGTTTGTAATTCGCAAAATGCGAAAATACATAAAAAGAAAAGTCTCAAATAGTGGGAGATTAGAAAAGAGAATCCAAAATTTCCTGCCTAAATCCATATCCCTGTATCATATCAAGAGAAAAAACAATGAAGTTGTTGATGTCTTGGAGAACCAAGGTGAAAGGATATCACAAGTATTGATTGTGATTGATCTACAAACTCCCCAAAGGAAGTGGATCCCATGTTTTTGAAACTTAGGACAAGAATAATAGAGCTCTCGTTTTCAAAAGGGAACTTTATAGTTCATGAGGAGGAGGAGTTAGCTGGCAAAAGTAGGAACGAAAAGGGACACATATCCCAGGTTGGACATTCCCAATATGGAAAGGTAATTAATTTGGGATCATGTGAGGGCATTTACGTCCTCTAGAGGGGATAGAACCACACAAGTGAATCCGTCCCGGTAAGGCATGGTGTCCTCACGCCATCCCAAGAGCCAAATGGAAATTTTGAAGTCCTACAAAGAAAGACAACTGGGAACAACCTTTCGCCATTGGAGTTCAAAGCCTGCAAGTGGAAGTTGACGGTGATCTCCACCTCTTACGAGTGTGAGTTCATAAAAGAAACTCAGCTTTAACAAAAACTCCTTACATAGGTCTACGTATGTTTCATTAATAGTAAACTTTCCTTTATCTCCAAGGCCATTCATTTGAATGCCATTCTTTCTTTATTAGATATGATTTTTTCCCATTACCTTCTAACATACGTATAAAGTGTTGTAATATAATAATAACTTACACTCTTGTAATTATATATGTATATTTTTAAAAGTATATATATATATATATAAGCTATGTATACAGCTATGTAAGCATTCCTTTTATTAAACAATACATATATATATATATAAAAACATTCCTCTTATATATGTTTAATAAGTTATTATTCCTTAGAGTGAAGCTTCTTCACTCTTTTCAAGTTACTCGGAGGATGTATTAATGTATATATCTTAATCTCTCTTTTACGTTACTTGTATCTTTTCCTAGGATATATATATATATATGCTTAAGCTTTAAAAGGAGTATTTTGGGTTTGCAGTGAGTTAGTGCGGTAGTCTTATTAGGACGAACCACTTAGGTCATCATAATGTAGATGTCAATATTCGCTAAGTGTCTGTTGACACCAAAATGACAGCTATCGTCAAAATAATAGGTCTTCGTGACTTTTCAATCCGTTGGTCCCTCTCTCCTCTCTCTACCTTAGTGGACTCAAATGCGTGTCGCTTAGTTGCGTTACTAAGTTCTACAACTTACAATTTAGAGAATTAATCACATAACTTACAAGGGTTACTGGTGGGGCCTTGGCCTTGAGCTCCTCACCAGAAAACCAATACAAAATTCATTTACATAGTTACAATTATATTTACAAACATAATAGGGACCTAATATGAGGGATATTACAGGAAACGAGAGACTTCCTAAAATTGTTTTAAATTCAAGTCAAAACCAACTATGCCTCAAGTGGAATTGGTGTAAAGATATGATGGCTTGGTTAAACCATTGAGGCATTGATGAAAATGACACTTTACATAATATCGATAATGTTAAAAATACTATTACCTTTAAGTTTAAAGAGAAATTGTGGTGCCAGAAAAATTTAACGGTTAAAAGACAAAACTAAGATACTATAAGGAGGTCATTAACCATAATTTGGAAGATTAGAAATATCTCTGGATAGTAACTAGTTCAAAGAAGAAAATTAATATAGCCTAGATTAGAACGAACTCCCGTGAGCTTCATGGCGAAAGAGGGCATTGGTCTATTCCCAAAACTCTGTGGGCGGAAAGGGTTTGCCATCTTTGTGAGCCTATGAGGGTTGA
Source organism: Larix kaempferi (assembly GCA_027924585.1). NCBI lineage: Eukaryota > Viridiplantae > Streptophyta > Pinopsida > Pinales > Pinaceae > Larix > Larix kaempferi. The sequence continues at coordinate 12,021,175 of BSBM01000018.1, read as the reverse complement.
GGATGAAAATCACTTTCTCTTAGAGTGCCATCCTTACACCCACATTAGATATGAGTTTCATAGTATGAACTTGGAAAACTTCTTACCAAACTTGAGCATAGGAACAAAAGTTTAAAGCAAGCTTGAGCATAGGAATAAAAGTTTAAAACAAACCAAGTAATAACCTTTTTAAAGTCCCTAGACCAAAATTTGATGTGACTAGACTTTAATCATTAAAATAATCATAAAACAAAAACAAACAAAAAGATCTCAGTTACAAAATCAAAACAAAAAACAAAAGCATCTCAGTCACAAGATCAGATTCAACAACGAGTTCAATATTTACCGTGAACGTTTCTAAAAGCAAAAGCCGAACACTCATCGTCAACATCAAATTTCCATGGCCTTTCCCAGTGCCGGCGGGATGTGACAGTGCAGGCGCGCTTAGGACGAAGATTCCGTGTGAGTGGGATGACAGCGTCATTCCCTTTTGATTTTCCATTTGTAAAAAGATGTGATGTGATCAAGGTATCCTTTCTATCCTGACTCTGCATTTCTCTCTTCCTCTCTCTGCATTTCTTCGTCCATTTCTTTCCTCGTCCATTTCTTTCCTAATTAGTTGAAGGTTCAGAATGATGCAAAACTGGATTGCACTATTATGGTCGCTGGTAGGCTTCTTCACTCTCTTCCGCAGTATCCTTCCTCCAGCAATCCAAGAATGGTTGAATCAGTGGTTAAACCAATGGTGGTCCTATGTTCGGAATCATTTCGATACCTATTACTATCTCGACATTCCAGAGTATAAGGGGAGTTATGGATCCACTCCCAATGAGGCATATCACAACGTGGAGCTCTACTTGCCCGGCCTCGACGCCTTTCGGGGCGCTCGAAGGCTTACTGTATTTCGCCCCATCGATTCGAGCAGTACGGAGTTCTTTCCGGCTTCGAATGAGGCTGTGGTGGACTCTTTCGAGGGAACCACCATTTGGTGGTCTCACCAGATTGATTATCATGGCAAGAACGAACGGATCGAGAAGCGCTGGTTTACTTTGAAACTAGCGAAGCCAAGCCAGCCTCTTTTGACGGCATATTTTGATTACATTGCAATTAGGGCAGCTGAATTGAAGGAATCGAACAGGGGCAGAAACCTCTATACCAATAATAGATGCATATACAGCGGCGGACCAGGATGGACTAGTGTCCCGTTCAAGCATCCTTCCTCTTTCGATTCTCTGGCCCTGGATCCCACGATGGAGGACAAGATTATGAGGGACCTGAATCGGTTCAGGCGAGGAAAAGAGTTTCATAGCAGAGTCGGCCGTCCTTGGAAGCGAGGGTACCTTCTCTATGGCCCCCCTGGGACTGGGAAATCCAGTCTGGTTGCGGCCATAGCTAATTATATGAAGTACGACGTGTACGACCTAGAGCTCACAAAAGTTTCAGACAACTCCGAACTTCGCACGCTGCTCATAAAGACCACCAACAAATCAATTATTGTTATCGAGGATATCGATTGCTCGCTGGACTTGACCAGCAGGCTTTCAAAGCCTCCGAAGCGCGATGATGGAAATACAGTTGTAATGGATGATGGAGAGAAAAGCGGCAGCAGAGTTACTCTTTCGGGTATTCTTAACTTCACAGACGGGCTCTGGTCGTGCTGCGGAGAGGAACGAATAATTATCTTCACAACCAACCACAAGGATAGGCTGGACCCTGCACTGTTGAGACCTGGCAGGATGGACTTGCCCATATTCCTTTCCTTCTGCGCTTTTCCTGCATTCAAACGTCTTGCTTTCAATTACCTGCAGATAGAAGATCATCCGCTCTTTTCCGCTGTGGAGGAGAGCATGTCTGGAGCCGAAATGACTCCTGCAGACATCTCGGAAATTCTGATCGAAAACCTGGACGACCCTCCCAAAGCATTGAACGCAGTTATTTCAGCACTCAATGAAAAGAAACCGTCTGCAACATCAGTCTCCCTTGAACGACATGAAGCAGTTTTAGAAAGAATTCCCAATTCCGATATTCATGCAGAAGAGGGTGTCGGATTCCGGGGAAGGGGAGTCGGACTTCAAGGCTCAAAGGTTGTAGAACTCAGTAATGGCTACTGAAATCTTTCTCAATGTCTACTACATATCTACTAGAGTATCCTACATCATATCTACTACAGTACTCTACATATAGAATAATCAATCCATTTTGCAGTAGCCACGCTTGAAGCAGAGCCAGCTTATGCATCTATCCTCGCTGTGCACGCTTGTGGTTTTGGGTTCATACTGTTGTTTGAAGGTTTTAGAAGACGGTACAACATTATGGGAATCCACCTGTGTGGATTTTTTTTTACATATAATATATCTATGCTTTGATTATGTTTATGTTGATAGTTGCTGTGGGAAGCATTTGTTGTATTGAGATTATTAATTTTATGCAAAAGTCCCAAGGTTTTTACTTAATCTTAAGTAATGCAAAAGTCCCAATGTCTTTACTTACTCTTAAGTGTAGATCCAAATCCTTCTCTACAGGAAGAAAACAATCGCGTCACTATCATCCCACCGACAGGGAAGCTTTGCCGAAAATACAGGCCTGAGGCGACTGAGGTTGAAGTTTGGCAACGGCTTCCAATAAATGTAACGCTGTTTCAAATCCACAGTAAAATAAAATCGACCAAGAAAGTGTTTTGGAAATTAACAACTCATTTTGATGATGATGTGGGATTATGAGCTATTGGATCTATGTTGTGGCATTGTGAGTCATTGGATCTGTAGTTAGTTTAGATTTAACTATTCATAACTTGACAACAACACCATTAAATCCACAATTTAAAAATTAAAAACTCATTTTGATAATGCTGTAAAATTCTGAACCTTTGGATCTGTAGTTAGCTTAGATTTAACTATTCATAATGGCACAACAACACCATTAAAACAACTAACTGCTGCATAGTGTTTCTTGAGCGTCCTTTAGTAAACATTCAATCTTGGGAAATGAATGGCATACAAAGGGTAAGCGGTGAAGTGCAGAGCTTTTGGAAAGGCCATTGCAAAGTTACCGAAACAAAACAAGGGCGACGGTCACTTCATACGAAAATCAAACAAACAGTTGTATGTATGACGCTATCATCCCACCCACCCGGAAGCACGCCGGCACCAGAACTCCGAAAGGCCATGGAATTTGAGGAAGAAAAAGGGCAAAGTTGGTGAGTGTTTTGTCTCTTGCTGGATAAGGACTTTGCTGTAGAAATGTGAATGAAAATTGGCCATGTGGTTTGACTGTAATGTAATTGTTTATTGAATTATATTTATAAATTGGCTATGTGGTTTGGCTGTAAAGTAATTGTTTATTGAATTATTACACATCGCTCAAGTACACCACTGAATTATTCTTCATCGACACATACGTTTGTCGCGCTTCACTTGAGCTTCATTCCTCAATATACAATTTGGAGTGAAATTTTATTACGTTTAAGTAAAAAATGTATTTTTATTTGATCGTTTAATGAAATGGGAATATTCGTTATTGATGCTTATTCCCACAGGTATTATGGATTAATTTCTGAAGATAAATCTACTTTATAAATATGAATCCTTATTTATTAATTTTTAATAAAACTGATGATGTATATAGAATATATTTTTTTCTTTATTCCCACAGTTTTAGGTATTATGGATTAATTTCTAAAGATAAATCTACTTTATAAATATGAATCCTTACTTATTAATTTTTAATAGAACTGATGATGTATGTAGAATATGTAGAATCAATAAACAGATACTTATTTTGTACCGAACAGTATCAGCTCTTTATATCTAAAAGTAGACATATATATCTTTGTAAAATGTCATTGCATTATAACATAATACACATAAAGAAAACAAAAACAAATATAATGAATAATGTTTATTCCTAGTCACTTAAGCTTCTTATAATGAATAATATAATGAAAAGGTAGCATGTCATTTCCTATTGAATTTTATTTCCTTTTATTTTTGAAATAATGTGGAAGCACTCCCCCTGCATGGCATGCCTCGCTGGTGGTAGTTGAAACTTTCTGATAAGCGTGCAGAAGAGAAAGGAGTACATAGAAGAATAGCACCAGCAAGAAACGACAGAAGAGAAAGGAGTACATAGAAGAATAGCACCAGCAAGAAACGACAAAAATAGATTGCAACAACACAATGGAGACTCAAATTTCATATTTACAAGTATTCATAAACGAATTCCTTCTCATATCATAAAGAAATTTGACATTATTTGTTATCATATTTGTTTATTATTATCCGTGTTTTATTATTGGCACAGTTTTATTATTTGTGTTTTATCTTTATTGTTTATTGTTATCCATGTTTTATAATTCGCACAGTTTTGTATTTATCTGTATTTTTATTATTTACATTTGCGTAATTCTGATCATATTTATAAAATGAAAAAAACACAGATATTATTTAACACTTTTTTATAAATTGAAAAAATATATCTATATTATTCATTAGCACAGTTATTTAATTTATAGATGATGAATATCGATAGGTCACAAGTTAATTGTTATAAACAAGTTATTTGTTACTTGTTTTTCATACTTAATTATAATCACTTGTTGTTTATGCACCAACTGCTTGTTATTTTCTTTAATTAAATGGGTCAGTGTAATTACTATCCATTCTCTTGTATCAATTTTGAATTACTATGTAGTGTGTTTCTTATTAATTATATGGAAAGTTAATAAATTCAAATGATAAGACTCATTTCAAATAAATACATATACATAATAATAATTATCTATAAATTTAGATTTTCCCCTCGATGAATAAAAAACAAAAACAATAGAAAAACATATAGCTTATACTTAAGTCTAATAAAATTATCATTAATATAACTTTCATATCTTAATTTTATTTAGAATATTAAATATAAAGAAAAATTATATATTTAGGATATCTTCACAAAAACAAAAAATATTTTTCTTAACTCCAATCTACCATGTCTCTACACAAATTTGAAAAAAAAAACAACAATAAAAAAACATATAGCGTATACCTTAAGGGAGCTCCCACGGGCTCTAATTACTACCTTGCCTGATAGGGGCATCATTTACTTAGCAGACGTAGCGGACAGAGGACGGGGTTCAAGTCCTACCCAATCCTGGAAAACAACGATCGAGTTGAGGATTCCTGAATTGTGGACCGAGAGCTGGAACTTATGGATCACAGAACTATCCAAAGGCTTTATAACACTGGCAAATATTCCAGATACTCTGAAATAGGGAAGGCAACGATGACGGAGGATTTTTCTCGGTCAAAGCAGCTTACAAGTTGATATGGAGATGCCAAATCCAGGATAGATGCTGGTGGTGGCACAAGCTCTGGAAAACTACTGCGCCTCATAAAGGCAAGATTCTTATGTGGCTTATTTTAAATGGGAAGGTGTTTACCTGGGACAAGTTGAGGAAAATAAATTTTCATGGGCCGGGAAGATGTAGTCTGTGTAGAAACAAAGAGAAGAATGTTGAGCATCTATTTTGTGCATGTCCATTCATCCAAAAAGTATGGGATACTTTAAGCACATATCTAACTCTTACTAAAAAGGGGAAGGTGACACGGTGGAAAGCTCTTTGAAATGCTGTTATGAAGAGCCGGACTTGAAACATATGCGTTGCATTCCTTACCTGGTTATGCGGTTTGTATGGATAGCAAAGAATGCTTCCATTTTCGAAGATATCCATCACCCTGAGATATATGTTTCTTTACAGGTTCTTTCTACTTATAAATACTTTCTGACAGAGGAAAAAGCCAAGCGATTTCTGTGGGGGCGGATGAGATTGTGGGTTTCTTTGACGGAGCCTGTGTGAATAGAAAGGGGGTCTTGGAGGTATTTTGAAGCTTTCAAAGAGTGACTCTTTACATTTCATAGCAAATGGAGGAACTGGAACTAACAAGAGAGCGGAGGGTTAGCATTGAGAATGTTATCACAGGTTGCAAAGGAAGCAAAGGTGACAACACTAAGGATTTTCGGGGACTCGGAAATACAGATAAGTCATATGACGAAGGCAATTAAGATAAAAAAATCTTGGGTTGCAAAATATAGGGATGAATCTGGAGACTACAGCATCAACTTTCAATCTAATTATTTTTACTCATGTCTACAGGAAATTAAATGAGGAAGTTGATGCAGGAAATTAAATGAGGAAGTTGATGCTTTCTCAGAAGAAGGACTAAATCTGGAAGAAGGCAAGTGTAAGATCACTACAGTAAGAAATGGATTACAGGAAAGTAGTTGGAAAACTCTAGATTTTTGGACAAGTTAAAGATCTTGTGCTTATTTTTTAAAGTAACAATTTTTTTTGTAAAAGTCGAACAATATAGAACATTTTGTAATGCAAAACAAAATCTTTATGTTTCAAAATTTTTTCCTTGGGAAAAAAGTCCAATTAAGTTATAGTTAAGTTATCGTTAATATAATTTATATCTTAATTCTAATTAGAAAAAAGTCCAATTAAGTTATAGTTAAGTTATCGTTAATATAATTTATATCTTAATTCTAATTAGAAAAAAGTCCAATTAAGTTATAGTTAAGTTATCGTTAATATAATTTATATCTTAAATCTAATTAGAATATCAAATATAAAGAGGAATTATATGTTTAGGACATCCTCACAAAAGTAAAATTAGTTTTTTTGGTTTTCCTAGCTCTCATAATTAACTTTTTCGTTTTACATTTTAATTTATTTTTTATTTTACCTTTTAATTTATTCTTTTAATTTTGTTTGTAATTTTAAATTTAATATTTTTAGTTTGTAATTTACTTAATTTTATTTAATTAATTTTTTATTTAATTTATAATTTATTGTTAGTTTTTATTTTATTTTATATATTTGTAATTTAGTTTATAATTTATTTTATTTTATTTTAGTTTTGAATTTATATTTTAATTTACTTTGTAATTTATGATTAGTTTTTAATTATATAGATAGTTGTTTTTTTATGAATTTAGTATTTGATTATATAGATAAAGTTGGTTTTGATAAAAAAAAAGTTTACCTATTATCATTATCAATAAATAAATTGATTCTTTATTTCAAATTTTATCTTCTTGATTTATTTTTAATTTGTATTTCTTCATATTTTATATTTGTAATTTGCAAATTAAAAAATTAAATTTATAACTTTAAAATTAATAGGTCATATGTTTTATTTATTTAATAAGTTAATTGATAATAAATAAATAGGTTAAATGATAGTGGGCTAATTTATTTTTCCATTTTAGTTTGCAGGTTTATTGTAATTAAATTTTATTTAGTTTATAAGTTACTTTTATTTTTTAGTTGGGAATTTATCTTATTTTAATTTAATTTTTAATTATTTTATAATTTTCAAATTTAGTTTTAACTAAAAAAAGCTTTATTTATTTATTTATTATTTATTTTAAAATTTAATTTTTAATTTGTAATATTTAACATTTGTATTTTAACTTTGTAATTTTTTAATTTTTAATTTTTAATATTTAATATTTGTAGAAAATTGAAATTAGCTCAAAGTTTAATACCTCAGAGTTCCCTTCCGTACAAATATATTCATTTTTAATTTGTAATATTTAACATTTCTAGAAAATTGAAATGGGCCCAAAGTTTAATATCTCAGAGTTCCCTTAATATGAATCTAGAATTGTATCCTACAAGAGTAAAGGAAAAAAGTTAAAATTCTCTGATAGTGAAAGTAATTCCTCCACAGAAAATAATGTTTTAAGCCACATAGAGAGAAATATAATTATTCCAGTGAGAGTACTGACAGTAGACCTAAAAAGATAAAATATAAACCTTATGAAAAAATTTCAGAAGAGTTTAAAAAGATAAAACCACCAATGCTTAATGGTGAGATAGAAAAAGGGGAAGAAGTTGAGGCATGGGTGTCTGGAATGAAAAAGTATTTTCAAACCTATAATTATTCAAAGAGACAAAAAGCAAAAATGACAATATATAACTTAACTGGAAAAGCTGAAAAAGAGTGAAAAATATTAAGGAGAAGTATGTAACTTGGAGGACCTTTAAAAATACTTTAAGAGAAAAAAAAATTGTCTTTACAAAGAAAAAGCGAAGAAATTTTATGATCTAAATCTAGGTTCAATGACTATGAAGGAACTAAGTAGTAAATTTTTAAGTTTACTACGATACATACCTTATATCATTGATGAAAAGCCCAAGATACAGAGGTTTCTAAGTTGTTTACCTCTTAGCTTTAAGGACAGAATTGAATATGATAATCCAAAAACCCTTGAAGAAGCAACGAGGAAGACTAATTTATGTTATGAACAAAGCAGAAATAAAAGAGAAGGTGTACCTAACTGGAACGTTAAAAGATCAAATAACTTTGAACAAAGAAGAAAGAACTTTAAGTTTAACAAAAATTTTGGAAATAGTTCTCGAAACTATCCTAAAAATAATTATCAAGGGACAAATTTTAAGAGTAATACAGAACATAATTTTACAGCATCAAAGAACAGAGACATACGTAATACATATGTTAAAAATAATGAACAAAGAGAACCTGTAAAATGCTGGGTTTGTCAGGGACCTCATTATGCAAAGGATTGTCCTAATAGAAAAAGAAATTTCAGCAATGTGCATACAATACAGGAAGAAGCAATTGTTGGTGACATACCGAACAAGATGCCCAGAATTAATGCAGCTTTGGAGAATCAATAAGCAATTGTGTTTTTGCTAATTGGATTACATAGGTTTTATGAATGCATAAACACACATAAATGTAGACGCACTAAGTTTATTTGGGCTATTTGCAAGTGTAGATTTTTGAATGATTGTTTTGTTGCATGAATGCATAAACACACATAAATGTAGACACACTAAGTTTATTTGGGTTGTTTGCAAGTGTGGATTTTTTAATGATTGTTTTTTTTAATAGTTTGTTAAGATTATTTACAATTTTATGTATTACGGGTTAATTTTATTTATGTTGCGGGTTACATTATTTTTTGAGTAGACAAACCTAGACTTTAAAAGAGTTTGTTGCATAAAACTATCAACATAGTAGGTATAAGCCTTCTTATTTATACTACAACCTATTCATGGGCTCACCAATGGGCCTATTTTTAAAGGAATTTCGTGGACTTTACTAGAATGATGTTTTCTAGCAAGCATATTAAAACAAACATGCAAGCCAAAAATAATATGTGGCAATGTTTACCTAATCATCTCTAAAGCAATGTACATAAATAAACACCATAATAAAACTCTAATTTATTTTGTTGCCACATGGTTGTTTTAATATTTTGTCGTGTTTCCAAACTGTTTGAATTTTGAATTTTGTGTATTGGGTATATCTGGCAATGTATACCTAATCATCTCTAAAGCAATGTATCTAAATAGACACCATAATCGAACTAATTTATTTTGTTGGTACATGGTTGTTTTAATACTTTTTGTGGTGTTTGGGCCAATTGTTTGAATTTTAAATTTTGCGTACTAGGTATATTATGGGCATTCATTGTCACAAATTAGTGGGTCTTCCTTTTTTATTTGTGATAGTGAGAGGTTGGGAGTAGCAAAGAGCAAGAGCAATTTAACCTTGTTTAATTTGTAGAAAATTTATGGAAGGATACGATATACAAATCATCTCAACCAGAGAGGAGGAAGTTGCTTTCACAAAGATATAAAATTGTTGTTTCTTTTAACACATTCACAACAATATATGCACTCAAAATCATAATCGAGGTTCCATACTTTTGTGGTGCAAAATGGTATTTCAATGCATGACACTCAAACACTCTCATGAGGCAATTTCTTAGTCTCTCACTACTAAGGTTTACTGCGTTTGAATATCCAAAACCACTCCAAATGTTTTGGCCATTAAAACTCACAATGGTTTTGAATATTTTGGCATAGTCTAATGCTTATATGATACACCTATATGATCATAAGTTGAAGAAACCCCTTTGTGCTAGCATTTGACACTGATTCTTATACATACACAACAAATATTTTAAAAAATCCAAATGAATGAATTAATAAAATGTCAAAATCCCATTAGGGGGGATTAGAATCAACCTTGGTTTCATTAACTTACTTGTAACGATTCTAAATGAAATTTGAACTCCGAGGATTGATTCTTCAGTAAAAAATATCCAAAGACTATAGATATAAAACAAAATTAAGAAAAAAATACAATATACCATGTCCTGACTCTCAAGTTGTGCATTAGTTTGCTTAGTATTCAGTGGAGAACAACATCTTGCTTCTCCTTTCCCAACTCTTAAATATGGTGAGCACCTTGACATTGACATATAATTACACATTTTAATGATGGTTTGAAAATTAAATTCACCATCAAAAAGATGTTTTGCAATAAATTGTATGTTGTCCATGATGGTTAATTAAAAAAATTCATGATATTTGATGACCAACAAACTTAATGATGATAATTTGATTGTCAAATTCCAACACTAAAATTGGAACGTTTTCCATTTCTTTCACACTCATGTAGTTCCCAAATGATATGGATGGAATGTAAGCACGAGAGAACCAAAAACTATTCAAACTCATGTGCGATGAGGTATGACCAATAGTAAAGAAACTTGGCATACATCACGAGAAAGCATGACATGGATGAGCAGCAAGGTACATCTTTATAAAGCAATAAACATATACATAAGGAAACATTTATCTACCATGCAACTTATCACATTAATACCTTGAAGTGATACATGACACATATTCTATTTAGAACTTTGAAAACCTCTTGGTTCTCACCTATCCTACCTGTGATTTCAAAGTTCTAGGCATAAATTCTACATTGTAGATAGACATTTTCTACACTCAAAATGCCCCAATTTAAATCATATTTATTATATTTAGCATTATATTTAGCAAAACAAAAATTGAAGAGTTTTGATTGATTATAAACTATAATCAATTTTGAAGTTCTAGGTAAATTCAAAGATGGGAAAATTCATTGAAGCATAATTACATCATGCACAAAACTCTAATCATAATGAAAATGTGATGATGGCAAGAATTATCAATGGAAACATGAGCATTTTTTTGTACTCGTTCTAAACACACACCATCCAATCGTTCAAGGCATTAATGGTGTATTAAATGTTCATTAAATGGTGGGGGCATTAATGATCTTCACCATCTCCTTTGGTTCACTAACAACCATCGAGGAACTCCATTATTGATGCCATAGTACTAAAAAAGATGTTGCCATCTAAACAAAAGCAAGGCAAAGTGAGATCAATGATTTATAAATTCTTTCACGTTTTTTTAGATTCAATGACTTTCAGTGAAGCATTTATTATTGATGATTGAAGTTATACTTAAAAATAAATATTTAGAGGGATATATATAAATATTTAGAGGGATATATATATACATGTGCACACCACCACCAAAGTGACGTGCCCTTCTACAGAAAAGTGACGTGCCCAACAGAGGTTCCCAACAAAGACAACTAAACTAAATGAGCCATTATCGATCTCCAACTTCATGTCCTAGGTTCGAGTTCGGTGATTTCAGAGTCTGTAATAAAGGAGCAAAAGACATGGAAATTGACGAGGCAAATACAAAGATTGGGGCAGTGACATAGAAGCCGAGAAACACGTTAAGCAAGGTTGTTGAGGTCATGGTGGAACTAGAAGTCACCACCACTTGCGATTTTTATGTGGAGAGATTCGGTGTCTTTAACACTACCATTTTCATCATCGATAGACAATGCAACATCATTCTCATTAGGACACATGTCGTCCAGTGTGGGCCTATTATTATCGAGGCTACATTCCTCAATTGTAAGGAGATTTCGGTTTATCCTTATTACTTTGACCATGTTCATGATTTTGGATGTTTTTGGCACATTACAAATGATCCTTGTTCACAAGGATTCGATGGCATGGGATAACTGGAACTCAAATCACCATGTTGTTTTGGCGATTTCTTCCTTAGATCCGGTTTTAAAACCGGTGGAATCATAGTTCCACTTCATTTACTATGGAACTATGCCATGGAGTTGTGCCTCTAGGGATTTTGACCCATTTTAAGACGACCCAAATCGTTGAAATTCCAAAAAAATAACCAAAAACGGTGGAACTGTACCTCACCGGAAAAATTCCCATCATCGGAATATCGGGGCGATTTGAGTGCCAATTATCACACGCCGGATTCGATGAGGTACATCTAATCCATCACAATATTTTTATTTTATACAATGACAGTTATTTTTATGATGATTCTATGTATCTAGCCGTAATATATGATTTCAATGCATGAAATAATTTGTTCTATCAACAATTGCAAGAAAAATCGTTTTCTCTATTTTCACCAATAATTATAACAAATTATAAACACAAAACAATGACTTGAAAAAAGAGTTGATGAAACACATGAGCACATTGTTTGGTCATGTATTAAACCAAAAGTTGGTTCAAACCATGGCGATGAAGTGCTTGAAATCAATGCAGGAAATTTATTGCACTAATCTTGATCGCTAACCCAATTATGAGCATCATGGACTAATTCCCATACGGGAGTGGGATACTCTAATAGAGGATTCCCATGAGAAGAATATGAATAAATAGAGATCCTTGTAGCTAAGAGTGGGAGGACCACAAACGTAGATATAATAATATAACATATAACATAGATATAATAATATAACATATAACGTAGATATAATAATATAACATATAGTGGATTTATGACTTATCATGCATTTGACCATATTAATAATTAAATTGCATTAACATATACTTCACCATTTCATAGGCTCAAAGACACTGCAAAGGCCACACAAGTAGTTGGGATTGTTAATATTGATTGTGAGTAGGTTTCAAGTTGATTCATATAGTTAACACATTAAACATTAAGATAACAATGACATACACAACACATCAACAAATAACATAGAAATCACCCTGGAACCCCAATCTCGAGAAAACTAGAAAACTAGTGAGCTCTCAGCTCATCTATTATCAAGCATAAATTTACTACACTTGGATGGTATCGACACAAACCAGTCAAAACTCACTGTTTCACAACAATTATCTCAGGATTACTCACTCTTACATATTGCATAGCCATTACATCTTATATATAGGTACAACACAACTAACTGCTCATTAATAGAAGTCCATAACCTCTTAATCGAATATAGTTATTCTTTTATAACTGCCTTTGACCCTTCAACCGTAGTCGATTATCCATTGAGCTTCCAGTTATCCAAGTGCCCGTCGAATTCATGCTTCGTCGATTTTGGGCCACTGGTCATTTGTGTTCGACCAAAAAAATTACCTGCCCGATTGATTGACCGAACTTCCACCATCTGTTGCCTTCCACTCCAATTGACTTATATCGGTCGACTATCAACTTTTCCAGTCGATTCACATGAAAAAATGTAATATTCCCAACATTCTCCCACTTATTGTGTTCTTTGCATAAAACAAGAGATCCAAAAGGCTTTAGTTCATTCCAATGGGGATGCCAAGCCAATCATTTCGCAACACTAGTAAAAATTATCTTTGCTTGCCGACTTTGTCAATGAGTCTACAAAATCATTCAATGTGTCTACCTTTTCAAGTAACACCTTCTTGTTCTCCGCCATATCCCTCACGAAATGATATTGAACATCAATGTGTTTCATCTTTGAATGATATGTTGGATTCTTCGCTAGGAAGATTTCACTTTGATTGTCACAATCCAACTTAATATCATGTTGACCAAACCCAACATTTGAACACAATCTATGCAACCAAACAACTTCCTTGCATGCATGAGTAGCTGTCATGTATTCAACCTCAGTAGTTGACAAAACAATTACTGACTTCCTTCTATTCATCCAGCTAATTTCTCTGTCGAATAACTTGAACACATATCCGATAGTCGACTATCTGTGGTCAATGTCTCCAACCCAATTGGAATCGAAAAAACCTTGTACGTTGATTTCCTTGTTATCCTCAGGATCTTCTCCATGACATATTGCAAAATCGGTCATTCCACACAGGTACCTGAATACTCTCTTGACTACGGTCCAGTTGTCTTTTTCAGGTGTCGAAATATACCTGCTCAATACTCCCATTGAATATGAAATATCCAGTCATGTTACACACCATGGAATACATCAAACTACTGACATCACTTGCATAGGGCACACATAACACATACTCCTTTTCTTCTTGTACCTTGGGACATTGTTCAACAGATAACATGACTCCTACGGGAATAGGCACCTTGACCTATCGACTATTCTACATGTTGAAACGTTTAAAGAATGTCTCAACAAGCTTCCTTTGACTTAACCCGAGCCTTCTACCTGATCGATCTTGTTTTATTTCCATTCCAAGAATGAAATTTGTTGCTCAGAGATGTTTCATGTCGAACTTAGAGGATAACTGTAGTTTCACCTTTTTGATCAGATCTATGTTATTCTTGACCAACAACATGTCGTCGACATACAAAGCCACATATACAAAGTTATCCCCAACTTTCTTTAAATACACACAGTGATCCACTTGACTTCTCACAAACCCCAACTTCTGGATATACTTATCAAACTTTTGATACCACATCCTCAATGATTGATTTAGACCATAGAGAGATTTATTGAGATTACAGACCAAATATTTTTCTTCACCTACTATAAAACATTCGGGATGCTTCATATAGATTTCTTCTTCAAGATCACCATGAATAAATGCCTTCTTTACATCCATCTTCTCTATATCAAGATCAAATGTTGTAGCTAAATAAATTACTACCCTCATGGAAGTTAGTTTAGCAACATGTTGTTGAGTTTGGTTTTCATTGATGTCAAAAGTATTCATTAATGACAAAAGATATGATGATGTGGCATGTAAAATACACATGGTGGCGTTCTAGTGCTATTATGAAGTCAGTGTTGCAGTATGGCATCATTATGAAGAGTATGGTTATGGGGGTGGCCAAATCAATGTAAACCAGGCCAAAGGAAGCGACCTTGTTTGTATCAGGTTCCTGTGTGAATAAAGAAAGATAATTAAGCTGTCTATGTGTGTACGCATGAATCTATGTCTGAAGTGTTAACAGTTGAATATTTGTGTATCTCTATATCAATGAATCAATTGACAGTTTGGGATATCTGTGTAAATGCTTGATTAATGACTGACTATATGTGTAGCCTGAAGAAAGGGATTTTGAGGATTGAATGTTGCAGCGGATGTATGAATGATCTTTGTGTGTGTAAAACCACGGAGTCGATGTGTAGATCTAGCAAGGGAATCAAGTCCAGTGATGATCGATTGAGTGATTGATTGATTCTCTTATCAATCAATGTAGAATCGTAGAGTTGCAAAGATTGAAGTTTGCAAAGATTTGGATGATCCAGATTAAAGGAGAAAAGATGGATCAACAATGGGAAAGAGATCACGAGGTGAACGTGAACGGAAGATAAGAAATCCGCAAGATTAAGTGAAGTTCTGCCGGAGACAGCAGATCGACGGACGAAATCAAAGCTGCAAGAGATCTGACGCCCCAAATAAATTCCGCAAGAGAAAGGTGTAAGGAAGATAACGGATCCGCAAAGATAAGGTGATATCTGCATCTGATCTCAGATCGATGGTTAGGAAAGAACCCATAAGAAATCAACGGTTGTAAAGAGTTGCGGAAAAGGAATTGCGAGAGGGAAATTATGGAAGCCCATTTTGGGAAAAGTTGAAGGCACGTCCGCAATCCGTAATCCGCAACTCGACTGCAGGAAAGATAAATTGCTGAAGACAATTTGTAAAAGTCGAAATACAGTTCCGCAATCCGCAATCCGCAAGCTGCGGAAAGAGAATCCACTGTTGATCAAAATCCGACGATCCACGATCACTGCGGAAAGAACCTTACAGAAAGAGACTTGCGGAAGCTATTTTGTAAAAATCGAAATATAGTTCTGCAATCCGCAATCCGCCAACTGTGGAAAGAGAATCCACAGTTGATCAAGATCAGACGGTCCACAATCACTGCGAAAAGTCATTGCGGAAAGGAAATTGCGGAAAAACTAATGCGGAAAGGTCACTGCGGAAAGGTAATTGCAGAAAGATCGTTTCGGAAAGGTAATTGCGGAATGATTTTTGTTGCAGAAATATCATTACGGAAAAAGGAAAATTCGAAAGGAATTCTGGTGCAGAAATATCATTGCAGAGAAGCAATTTTGGAAAGATTTTTGTTGTTGAAAGTCATGACTGATACACCTAAATAGAGTCAAAGAATTATTAAAATGAAGAATTGTGTTTTCATGAAGAGGCGTGATCTAAGAATGATATTGTTTGACAAGACATAGAGAAAATGGCATCATTTATGCATTGTTTGATATTTTTACATAGTTTCACTTGGTATTTTGACCTGAGAGTCTTATGAGCAGTGAATACAGAGTATATAGATCATAATACAAATAAATTAAGATTCATGGACTCTCACAAAGATATCAGCATCTCACCAAGGGCGCAATTCCTCTAGGGGGCCAAATATGCAAGAAAATGTGAAAGAGATGCAAGAACAAGTTGTAGATGAATGAACCACGATCTGCCCTGTAGCTTCAACCTGTAACTAAAGACTCCATTGTAGCTCCAAATGAAAGGTCTGAATGGCCTATCCAATTTTCAATTAAGATGGGAATCTTTCACCCTCGAAATTGATCAAAAGCTACCATCCTTCTTGGTTATTGTCTTCTATAAACTTCTAAGGTCCTCCATGGGTCGAATTCCTTCCAAGAGCTTCATGCCAACTCAAGTTGGGAAGAGATTCCAATGTGTGCCACTTGTCCCTCTAATCCTAGCCTCCTCCTCCACCAAATTTGAATAGGTGTCTCTTTGGCTTCCCTAACTCCCTTGAGCGCCCTCTTGGAGGCTATTTTTAGCCCTGACATGTCATATATGTCATATGTCATCCATCAAGTCTGATTTTTTCATAAGTGTCATAGGCATCTTCATCATTGGTATCATAGAAGCTAGGGAATCTAGCCCAAGTGTCCCACTAGCTCCAAAATGCCTCTTCCTCTCCCATGGGAGTTACTCTTCCTCTACAATTCGACCTCATTGAGTCATTCCAAGTAATATGACCTTCCAACTATCCCAATAATAGTGGAATCCACCTTGGATTCGAATGGGTGAGAGTGGAATGCCATGTGGCATGGGGAACATAGCTTTTTTGGGGGTCCCACACCACCAATGTGTCTCCATAACCAAGTGCCATCTTATTTTCTCACCATAAATATTTATTTTGCCCCTATTAATATATTTATGCCCAAACCAAAGTCCATTTGGGTTTATTAGTCTCCTTATTCCAATTTTAATGTCTCCACCCCAACCTAGGAAACTAGTAGGTTGGTGGAATTTTCCCTACTTGAGATTTATTTGAATGGAGACATTACATATTTTTACCTGTATTTACGTTGTTAGATTACTAGATTATAAATCTACCATTCCAAAACAAGGTAAATGGAAGAGCTAATTAATTAAGCAATCAAGTAACTAAAAAAGAGCCAAATTAACATATTTAAGATTGAATTTATGTATCATTAGAGTCACGCATTCTATTAGGGTGATAGCAAAGCCGCAAGGGTACACGGCATAGGTATCTTAAACTACTTAAACTGTTATTGATTTATGATATGCGAATTATTGTGTCGCTTATATGTAATTCAATAGACACTCAATAGAGCATACACACCAAGCTGAACTACATAATTGTGCTTCTAAATTGCAGAGTTACCATAGTGCATTCCTACTTCCATAGTTTCAATTCCTACAACTATTTATTAATTTATTCATTTACCTCTTCTTCTTTGGAGGGGCGACCTCATAGCTCATATCCTCCATGAGGTAAACAGGCATCGATTATTTTTGTCGAGGGTGTTGGGCATTCTAACCACCATGTCCACAATCTTCTTGTTGTCACGAGCGCTGCACATGGGACATTAAGATTTCAGCATCTAAGAATACACGGGATCAGCATCTAAGAATACACGAGATCAAGAGTTGGGTACATGGAATGAGTTTTGTTGAAATTGTAGAGCCTCTTCAAGGAGGAAGAGGAGCGCGACTGAACAAGAAAATATCATATCAAGAAAATATTATAGCATCACTTTGGTTATGAGATCCAACTACGTAACATTACTTACCAGACAATATGACCATATCTTCTTGAGATAGACCTTTGGCTGCAAAATTCAATTCGGTGTCGATAAATTTCTAAAATTATCTGCAGCATGTGAACTTCTTTCGTCTGTTCCTTCTAGCAGGAACTTTCAAACTCACAGGAGACCTAGCTGGAGATGATTCATTAAACATGCCATACTATGTTGGGACGAAACACAAACCTGCGGATACATAGTCACCTGGCATGAAGTTTTGATAAATTCTGCGATGTGTGTCGTCGTTGACAAATTCAAGATTATCACAAGGACTGTGAATTGGGGATGAGAGATCTAGATTTATGGGCAAGGGATTTAGCTAGCTAGCTAGAAGGTTCTTTTACTTCAAGGTTATGTCATGGAAGGCACAGAGAAACTTCCCGGTGGCCACCACTGAATAATAAATACCATAAAAGTTGTCTATATCCATCAGACATAAACCACATAAAATTGTCTATATCCATTAGTCAAAAACCGCAAGTTCAAATTCATTAAATCGCGGGTATAAATCTAAAGTAAATTGTTTCAAACGTTTGATGATTTCGCACTATTAATGACCTACAAAATCAATTAAAGTGAGTCAATTTCACATGTCTAATAATAAATGAAAGAGGACTTCAAGTACATACGTGACGAATTTATGGTTTTTTCTATTTTTTATTTTGAAATGTTTTTTTAATTTGATAATTAATTTGTATACCAAGAAAAATTTATCAAATCCAAATAATCTACCAATCACAAAATTAATTAATCTAATTTTATAATTTTATAATATTCATTTTATTTTTATAATATTTATTTTATTTTTGAAAAAATTAATTTAATTAAAAATACTTCATAAACTTTATATAACCTTGAAAAAAAGACATAAATAATTAAATGTCAAACAACTTGGGCACTAACTGATCGCTATAATCCATCCGGAGCAACTTGGGCAACCAACTTATCGCTATAATCCATCCGGAGCAGGGACTAATCATGTCAAATTTCTTTATGATACGAGAAGAAATTCGTTTATGAATACTTGTAGATATGAAATTTGTGTTTTTGTCGTTTCTGGTTGGTGCTATTCTTCTCTGTACTCCTTTCTCTTCTGCACGCTTATCATAAAGTTTCAACTACTACCAGCTAGACATGCCATTCAAGGGGAGTCACGCACATTATTTCAAAAGATTATTTCAAAAGCACATTATTTCAAAAGTAAAGGAAATAAAATTCAATAGGAAATGGCATGCTACCTTTTCATTATATTCATTATATTATTCATTGTAAGAAGCTTAAAGTGACTAGGAATAAACATTACAGTCAAACCACATGGCCAATTTTCATTCACATTTCTACAGCAAGAGACAAAACACTCACCAACTTGGCCCTTTTTCTTCTCAAATTTCCATGGCCTTTCGGAGTTCTGGTGCCGGCGTGCTTCGTACAGAGTTTCCGGATTGGTGGGATGATAGCGTCATACATACAACTGTTTGTTTGATTTTCGTATGAAGTGACCGCCTCCCTTGTTTTGTTTCGGTAACTTTGCAATGGCCTTTCCAAAAGCTCTGCACTTCACCGCTTACCCTTTTTATGCCATTCATTTCCAAGTCTGATTGAATGTTTACTAAAGGACGCTCAAGAAGCACTCTGCAGCAGTTAGTTGTTTTAATGGTGTTGTTGTGCCATTATGAATAGTTAAATCTAAACTAACTACAGATCCAATGGTTCATAATTTTACAGCATTATCAAAATGAGTTGTTAATTTTTAAAGTGTGGGTTGAATGGTGGTGTTGTGAGTTATGAATAGTTAAATCTAAACTAAATACAGATCCAATGACTCACAATCCCAAACCCACAACATAGATCCCAATAGCTCATAATCCCACATCATCATCAAAATGAGTTGTTAATTTCCAAAACACTTTCTTGGTCGATTTTATTTTACTGTAGATTCGAAACAGTGTTACATTTATTGGAAGCCGTGGCCAAACTTCAACCTCAGTCGCCTCAGGCCTGTATTTTCGGCAAAGCTTCCCCGTCGGTGGGATGATAGTGATGCGATTGTTTTCTTCCTCTAAAGAAGGATTTGGATTACACTTAAGATTAAGTAAAGACCTTGGGACTTTTGCATAAAATTAATAATCTCAATACAACAAATGCTTCCCACAGCAACTATCAACATAAACATAATCAAAACATAGATATATTATATGTTAAAAAAAAATCCACAGAGGTTGATTCCCATAATGTTGTACCGTCTTCTAAAACCTTCAAACAACAGTATATTGAACCCAAAACCACAAGCGTGCACAGCGAGGATAGATGCATAAGCTGGCTCTGTTTCAAGCGTGGCTACAGCAAAATGGATTGATTATTCTATATGTAGAGTACTGTAGAGTACTGTAGTAGACATTCAGAAAGATTTCAGTAGCCATTACTAAGTTCTACAACCTTTGAGCCTTCATGTCCGACTCCCCTTCCCCGAAATCTGACACCCTCTTCTGCATGAATATCGGAATTGGGAATTCTTTCTTCAACTGCTTCATGTCGTTCAAGGGAGACTGATGTTGCAGACTGTTTCTTTTCATTGAGTGCTGAAATAACTGCGTTCAATGCTTTGGGAGGGTCGTCCAGGTTTTCGATCAGAATTTCCGAGATGTCTGCAGGAGTCATTTCGGCTCCAGACATGCTCTCCTCCACAGCGGAAAAGAGCGGATGATCTTGTATCTGCAGGTAATTGAAAGCAAGACGTTTGAATGCAGGAAAAGCGCAGAAGGAAAGGAATATGGGCAAGTCCATCCTGCCAGGTCTCAACAGTGCAGGGTCCAGCCTATCCTTGTGGTTGGTTGTGAAGATAATTATTCGTTCCTCTCCGCAGCACGACCAGAGCCCATCTGTGAAGTTAAGAATGCCCGAAAGAGTAACTCTGCTGCCGCTTTTCTCTCCATCATCCATTACAACTGTATTTCCATCATCGAGCTTCGGAGGCTTGGAAAGCCTGTTGGTCAAGTCCAGCGAGCAATCGATATCCTCGATAACAATAATTGATTTGTTGGTGGTCTTTATGAGCAGAGTTCGAAGTTCGGAGTTGTCTGAAACTTTTGTGAGCTCTAGATCGTACACGTCGTACTTCATATAATTAGCTATGGCCGCAACCAGACTGGATTTCCCAGTTCCAGGGGGTCCATAGAGAAGGTACCCTCGCTTCCAAGGACGGCCGACTCTGCTATGAAACTCTTTTCCTCGCCTGAACCGATTCAGGTCCCTCATAATCTTGTCCTCCATCGTGGGATCCAAGGCCAGAGAATCGAAAGAGGAAGGATGCTTGAACGGAACACTAGTCCATCCTGGTCCGCCGCTGTATTTGCCTCTATTATTGGTATAGAGTTTTCTGCCCCTGTTCGATTCCTTCAATTCAGCTGCCCTAATTTCAATGTAATCAAAATATGCCGACAAAAGAGGCTGGCTTGGCTTTGCTACTTTCAAGGTAAACCAGCGCCTCTCGATCCGCTCGTTCTTGCCATGATAATCAATCTGATGAGACCACCAAATGGTGGCTCCCTCGAAAGAATCCACCACGGCCTCATTCGAGGCCGGAAAGAACTCCGTACTGCTCGAATCGGTGGGGCGAAATACAGTAAGCCTTCGAGCCCCCTGAAAGGCGTCGAGGCCGGGCAAGTAGAGCTCCACGTTGTGATAAACCTCATTGGGAGTGGATCCATAACTCCCCTTATACTCTGGAATGTCGAGATAGTAATAGGGATCGAAATGATTCCGAACATAGGACCACCATTGGTTTAACCACCGATTCAACCATTCTTGGATTTGTGGAGGAAGGATATTGCGGAAGAGAGTGAAGAAGCCTACCAGCGACCATAATAGTGCAATCCCGTCTTGCATCATTCTGAACCAGCTTCAATGGACGGAGAAATGCACAGAGAGGGGAGGGATTCCTTCACAGGTAGACAGGCACAATCAGGATACTAGGGACTTAGGAAGGATCCCTTTATCATATCTTTTTATAAAACAATGCAATGGTATGACGCTATCATCCCGAGCATACGGAATCTTCGTACTATGACGCTATTATCCCATCACACGGAATCTTTGTACAAAGCGCGCCTGCACTGGCACCGCCCGCCGTCACTGAGCCATGGAAATTTGATAATGTCGACGTACTCGGTGAGTGTTAGGCTTTTCCTGGATAAGTACTTTGCTTTTAGAAAGTTGATCATAAATTATAATCTATATTGAAGTCCAACTTTGATGTGTATCACGGTTTCATATTCCATTGACAAGAAGTAAAAGAACTTTTAAGTTTTTCGTTAAGTTGCATTTATTTATTGGTATTTTTACCCGATCATCCATTTTTTTCAAAGCAGCTTTTTGACATTTGAATAGTTTTTTATTAAATATTTTTTTTTAATATTTTTTAGTTTAAAATATTTATTTTTCGATTTTTATGTCCGTGCTTATTCATTTGGCAAAATCGTGGATGCCGTGACTTTAAGGTGGCATGTGGTTTTGGTCCACTTTATCAAAGGTTGAACTTAGGAAACTGATTGGGCATTAAATATTAATGGGTGAGCCCAGGGGTGGATGTGGGCTGGTGTCACCCGCGTAGCCTTACATTTACATTGAACTTAAGGATGAATAGTTAAGGATGAATAGTTTTGATAAAGAGTGTTTTATGGATCTATCTGCAATAGTTTTTCATATGGACGTTTAGAACCATTGATTTGGTTTATCATAAGGAAAGCTTAATACCATTGATTTGGTCCATCGTAAGGAAAGCTTCCAAAGTTAATACTAATAGCAAAATTAGAGGAAACACAAATCTTAAAAATCTATAAGGAAGGGAATAGAAGAAAAAAAAGGAAAAAAAGAAAGATAATCAATCAAAAAATTATAGATAAGAAGAATCATTTATAGAAGGGATGAAATAAAAAATAATTAAAGTCAATAACCTTAAGAAATAATAAATTAAAATCATAAGAAAAAAATAATATAAATTATATAAAATTATTAAAAAGGAGTAGATACCCAAAAAAAATATAATAGTAATGATGATGAAATACAATAATAATAATAAATTATAAAGTAAAAAATTTATGATGGTGATGGTAGTTAATCTCTGCTTAGAACAATTTTGGTTTATTAAACTTTAAGAATTTACTTGATTTGTTGTAACAGTTTAATCATATGCTCAAAAAGCTTAGAAAGAAGCGTGCCCAGATAACCAACCATAGTTTTGACAAGTTAGAAAATAGAGAGGTTAGGCACTCTAAGAGGAAGTTATCTTCATCCTCAACACTCGTAGTCTCACAGAGATGGCAAATCCTTTCCTCCCACGGTGTTTTAGGAATTGTCCATAGACATAATTAAGACTAGTCCTGATAATTGAAACCATAACTAAGGCCAAAACATGGGAAGTCATCATTGGTCAATAGGAATTCGAGTAGTCCAAATGCAATTCCAACATCATATGAGATAGGGAAGGCAACTATCATATCGATGTTTAAGCATTCAAAAATCAATTCTCTCTTGTTGGAACTAACACAAGAACTTCACCAAAGTACCAACAATTAGTGATTCATAATATCTTTCTCAAACAATACTTTACAGTTTATGATTTCCATTAACAGTAAATAGCTCTCCTTTTATTGAAAAACAAACAAGTATCTAACGGAACAACGTATCAACCTAGAAATGGATTTTAATGCAATACACAATACATTAAAACAATCCATCTTTTCAAAGCAATCAAACTAGAGTATAAGCCCATCATAGTCTAAACCATAAACTTAAGGGTAGAGCTATTGTTGTCACAACTCTATCCGATCATTAATTAGGACTATATGTTGGAAGAAAATATGAGTTGTAGAGTCTTGGGTTTCGATAACATATTAATGTGTTGATGTTATTGCACTAATTTTTGCAACGAGAACTTGAAGATACCAACACTTAAAGAATTGATGATGCATAATAGATTTGATAAAGTACATATATTATGTCATAATATATATGTTGCAGTTACAGGATTTATGTTAGATTTGATAAAGGACATATATATGTTGCAGTTATAGGATTTATGTTAGAATTGTAATTTTCAATTGTGTTATGTGTCGGACATGACTAATTCTAGTGGTAGCAAGTACTCTTTTGTTTCCTGAATTTCATGAGGGTGATGTTTTTTTCCATTGTGTTATCGTTGTGTCCAGCTTCGTTTTGAAGTGCATACTTGTTACCAAATTGAAGCATATATGTTAGAATGGCATATTTCGATATTGTTTCATTTGTTTCTATATTTTGAAATCGTTGATTTCATTCTTAAGTCAAAATTGATTGTTGTATTTGTTCAATGGAATCCCTTGCAGAAACAGAGTTTGTTGAACATGTGATGTCTTTTATTTGAACATATGTTAACTACTTGTTTAGATAGTTGTAGTAGTGTCATATCTAGTTTTGGGTGAAGGTTTCTTTGTTTTCATCCTAATTTGAATTTGTTTATTTTATATTTACAAACTAAAGGATAAAATCAATTTTATGTGAATGTATATAAAGTTTAGTATGGCTAATGCAATAATATTTTCCCAGAGGTGAACAACATGTGCTTTAGATAGGGAAAGATGTTGTTCAATCAATACTCAAGGATTGGACAACGTCTTTCTTTTTCTTAAATATGCATTAAAACGTTCTTAATACTTCACCATCAAGAATTGAAAATGTCACAAATGGGATGTAGCTAGGCAATCAGGCTGGCCAAAATCATAGTTGCACTCATAAACATTGGTTGGGATTGGTATTAGAGTTGGATTCCACCTTACATCAATAAGGTTGATAGCAAAGGAGCATAGACTATGTGGCATAGGTCTGCATATCATTTCTCGCATTTGCAATTTGCATATATGCACTTGTCTGTAAAGATCAACCTTGTATTCTTTGTAATAGTTGGGTTGGTGGAGCTAGTCTAAGTCTCGCTTCTCCGTCGATCCAGTAGTATTGTCGTAGCCAGTTCCATTTGTTGATCCATTGATTTCTAACCCAGTCCTTGATGTAGCATAGGTTGTAGTCGATCTAGTAGTAGATCTAGAAATTTATTATGTTAATTGTATAGATGACCTTAAACTATATGTTACTGTTATTAGTACAACTGAGAGGGGGGGGTGAATCAGTTGTATTATGCTTAAAAAATTTTAGTCCCTTTTATAACTTTATTACCATTAAAAATGATTGTCAAGATAATGAACAAGATAAGAAATAGAACAAGTAATCATCAATCACTCATATGATGTGCACAGACACAAATATTCATGAGGAAACCCATAAAGGGAAAAAACCTCTTCTTCTTAGAATGATAAGCAATCTTTTAACTCCTGTACATCATTTATTTTTTAGCACCAACTCAAGATGAGGCTACAACCTCTGTTTAACAAGCTGCAACTTGTTGAGAGCACCAACTCTCATGTTTTTCTAGCACCCACTAGAGGGAAGCATCCACTCCCAATATTCAGGCATCAACCTGATTTACAGAGGAAATCAATCCTCCCTAGCACCTCCCTTCCACCCTAGCAAGAATTTTTCAGTCGATTATATCACACTAGTTCAAATATATCAATACATACTTTTTCCATTTTTTGTTCTGTGCTGCTACAGCTTGGGTTTCTGGGCATTCTATTTTTCATTAAATCAAGCCACACATTTTTCTTCTGAATTGTTAATAATTTTTCAGTCAATTATATCACACTGGTTCAGATATATCAGTACATACCCTTTTCATTTTTGTTATGTGCTGCTACAGCTTGAGTTTCTGGGCATTCTGTTCTTCATTAAATCGAGCCATATATTTTGTTCTGGATTGTTTTCTTCGAATCATAGCTTCATCAGCAACCACTCCTCTTCATCCTCTCAATTCTCACACTGATTTTGTTCTCATCGATTGTTTTTTATAGATGTTGAATTTCTATGCCTCAGTCTCTTTAACTTCCAGATATTCCAATTCTAAAACTGAAACTGTCTCTTTAACTCCCAATTCGAAAATTGAACTGTCTCTTTGACTTCCAGAACTTACACGCTGTAACTGACTAATAAATAAATGTTTGTGAGTCGCAGCTTGTCTGAGTCGCGGCTGTCTGAGTCGCGGCTGTCTGAGTCACGGCCGTCTAAGTCTCGGCCCTCTTAGTCGCGGTTGTCTGAGTCACGGCCATCTGAGTCTCAGCCGTCTGAGTCATGGCCATCTGAGTCACAGCTATCTGAGTCACAGTCGTTTGAGTCTCAGCCGTCTGATTCGTGGCTTTCTGAGTCATGGCTGTCTGAGCCTCATTCGTTTGAGTCACAGCCGTCTGAGTCACAGTCGTCTAAGTCACAGCCGACTGAAGTTGGTATGGTCTGAGTCACCTGCCTTGTCTGCTTTCCAACCATCAATGACAACTGAATCAAAGTGCCAACACCATCCCTTTATGTCGATGTTGTAGTTTCCTCGTTGTTGTCATGAGTTGGTACATTTATTACAAGATATGGATATCTCTCTTAATAAAATAATTATTGAAGGAAGATCTGTATAGGATCTGAGAGATTTACCAAAAGCTTGGTTCAATTTCATTTCCTACTTTCTATCTATTTTTCATGGGGGGGTTAATTATAGTTCCAATGGATTGCAGGGTCAAGTTGCAATCAAACGGCTTGCCCAAAGCCATCTCCTTGATTTTTTTTGCTTGTCTAGATAAGAATTTAGTCTACACAAACATAATCTTGAATTTGTTGTCCTTTAGGTCTAGGGATAGGGCTTGATTGCTAATCGAATTAGCCACCTTCATTGATAGCACTTCTTGCATGAAAATATGTCATATCTAATCTCCCCTGAAGTATGAAGAAGTGTAGAATACACTTGGAAAGTTGCATGCATTGTTAGTGAGCAATGCAAGAAAATAGTTTGCAACAAGAACATAATACCATGTGTAATGCCCATCCCCAATGGGGGTGATCTCATCCTTTGTGGGAAGTTCTTCACCACCTCGAGAGTATAGTAGATTGCAGCTTAGGCCATAATTGTT
Source organism: Larix kaempferi (assembly GCA_027924585.1). Lineage (NCBI taxonomy): Eukaryota > Viridiplantae > Streptophyta > Pinopsida > Pinales > Pinaceae > Larix > Larix kaempferi. The sequence goes on along the minus strand of BSBM01000018.1, from coordinate 11,994,009 downwards.
AGCAATCTCTTAAGTAAATGGGAATAGGTTTATTATGCCATTCCAATACTCCCATTGGGATAAGATTTTGTTGAATCAGTGTCGTGAAATGATTTACATGGACAATGTCATTATTGCTTACAGTTCATATATTTTTGACTAAATAATGTTAGTACCATCATGTTACATGAGTATTGTCATTATTGTTTACAGTGCACTATTTTGACTAGATGGTGTTGAATATTTATTTTGTATTGAAGTATTGTTGGGATTCTTTAGGAGCGATGTTGGATGTGTGTTTATTATAAGAGATCTTTCTCATGTATAGCTTGACTGCAAGTATATTGAATTGTTGCTTGGGCCATTGTTGTTCACAATGTCTTTAGTGAAGAAGCATAGTCCCATTTTGGTAAGTATAGGTTTTCCCAACCCTTCTGTTTAGGCCAGAGCACTGCTTTGTGGCTAGCATATCAAAAAAGAATTTATTTCCTTCGTTCTTTTCAGGAATTTTAGATCTACTGAAGCTTTTGTGATCGCATAACTCTAGATAAAAGTTGATCTCAAAAATTTGTTCAATCAGTGTCATGATTTCTTTAGATGGATAGTGTCGTTGTTGTTTGCTTCCAATGTAAAGTTAAGGTAATTACTTGCATTAGATTAACTATAAGTTTCGAACCTTCTTTAAATTTTCCTTTTCCATACCCAACTTATAGACAGGATTTGATTGCTCCTTAAGGCCTTCAATGTTATTTTTTTAAAGTCCATCCCATGGTACCCTCATAAATAGAAGTTATTTACCCATTACCCTATTAAGACAACTACACAACCTACCCTGCTTCGTTTCCCTCTTGCAAATATTTCAAAGATGAGCTTATATCTTCATGTGTTGTATTCAATGTTTATGTTACAGCTATGGTGATCGAGGTAATAAATGAAGGATTATGTTGCCACTTACCAATGTGTATGTGAAAATGTGTAACTCCTTAGAATTGTTGCAACCTAAGGTCTTGATGGTTCATCACACCTCTGGATATTCTAGAGACAATCATTCGTTGGACGATACGAGACTAGCGGAGCAGTCGAATGGAGTCGGCAGAATGCCAAATGAAAAGTTGATTAGATGGTCAATAAGATCATGGTTGGCGCAACTACAACAGTCGACTCGACTTCGGGACGTTGCAGATTTTGTGGAAACCATTAGAACCAACAATCCTTATCTATGGACCAGATCTTCCTCACTTTCAGGGAGTTCGTTAGATCTGGAAGTTATAAAAGGACGACCCTATGGGTTGTGCTAGTGTGTTGAAAATCCTCAATATGCATTGTGATTTTCTGATCATAATGCTCTATGCTTAAGTTCTGCAACAGTGTCTTTAGACACCACCTTTCTCCTTGGAATATTGTTCCTTTTGTTATCTATTTTTTGTTATATAGTTCAAGGTTAAGAGGTTCTCCAACATGGTATCAGAGTTGTTGGTTTTGACCTATCCCTATTGTCTACGGATCATGTTGAGTCAGACCTAGGGTTGATCGACTCTAGGCTAAGTATTTTTTGACTAATACCTCTACCTGAACTTTGATCAGATTTGTTAGATCATAAGGATGACTTCCAGGATAGAACCTATTGTTCTCAAAGGACATAATTATGCGATTTGGGAGACAGATATAGAGACCTTATTGAAGACCAAGGGATTTTGGCAGTGCACAAAGACTGTTATTGTTGAACCGACGGATGTCAATGTTAAGTTTACCATCGATGTTAAAAAGGATGAAACTATGGGTGTTATCACGACTTACATTTCTAGGTATATTCACTTTCATACAAGCGGGATCGACTATCCTCATGCTGTCTAGAATAAGCTAAAGACTATGTTCAAAAATATAAATGAAGGTGAAGTTATGCAGATAGAGAAAGAGTTGATCTATCTAGAACCTCTTTACTTTGATTAGATCGAGGACTATTTAGCTCTTATCAAGGATCTATAGCTTAAATTGGGCAAATGTGGCAAGGATTTTCCAAATAAGGATGGACGGCTCATTGAACTCGTTACGAATGAATTTGAAGACACCATATGATGTTTTATGTTCCTCGTTTCATGCCAATTAGATGTCATGCAAACAAGATGGTAAGGATTTTTCCTTTGATACTTTTTGTGATCTATTGATCAAGGATCAACAAAAGTTGCTTACAGAAGGGAAGCTTGGTAGCAAACATTAGGCTCACTTGCTGAAAGGCAAGGTGTTATCCCTAAAGTTGAACCTGACTGCTAAGGTCAAGCTTAAGGAAATCTTAACAGTAGATGTAACTTTATCAGCTGTGGTGGTAGATGAATATATGACAGAGATTAAATAATTCAAGAATCAGATGACAGGGAGTACATGGGCTTCAATACTTAAAAATGGACAGAATATGACTGTGATAATAAATATACAGAGCTCAAGTTTCATTTCATGATAAGGGCATAGTTGTATACTAGTCAAGAGAATCACAACATGAAATTTAGACCATGCATAGACAGAATAATGACAGTATATACTTCATAAATTGAAATAAGACTGGCTCAAAGATCATAATTTTTTTTTAAAACAAATCACTTCTGATAAATATAACATAATACAAGTACAACCCTGCCTCAGCCTTCTCGACTAGAATTCTACCCTTCTCTTCCTTACAAAATGATGAAATAAATAGAGATTACAACCTCTGCGATGTTTCAATCTCTTAGCCAATATTTGAGAACAAATTTTGATTTGTTGCAAAGAATCTGGAAATGTTGAAGTTGAAAATTTTATTGTTGACACTTGTTGGACTATAAATTGCTAGAAGCTTTGCCACTTGTAATTGACTCCCTGAAAAGACTGATAAAATCCCTCAAATCTGAATATGATAAATATTTGTTAATCTTCTTTGATCCCATAGACTTGTAGCTATTAAAACTTTCGATGAGGACAGGTGGTTTGATATTTGGATGTTGGACATTTTGTGGCACTACACACCTAGGCGTTTAACCTGGAATATAGTTTATCAATCCTTATCCTGAAATGTTCTTTCCAAAATTCAACTGCTTGATGCCACATGCTCTGCCACCTATATAATATAGGGATAAAAATATGTTTAAGTAGATTTGATGTCCCATAATTGACAAGCATTCAAACTCTGCGTGACACTTAGCTAATGGGTGGCTTAATCTCCAACAATGGATTTTTAACCTGTGAGTGAGGATCTCATATTTAAACTACTATTTCTCCAATTAACATTGAAGGCACGCTGTACAAGACTTCTGACTCTTCATAGCGCACTTGTCACTTAGATGTGTAATGCTACTTGATGGACTTGGGATTTAGAAATTGGGATCAAATGATTATAAAAGCCTTTTAATCGCTCAAGATGATAATATTATCTGCTTGATACTTGAGCTCATTTTGGTGCCAATGCAATCTCATTTGATTTTTTTATACATGCGATCAGTCCAATATTGTCAAATAATTCCCCTGCATCTGAGGGATTCTAATTTGCCTTGACTTTTGAGTGTTATCTCAACGCGTGGGGGATTTCAGGGTTCTTCAACTCTACCAGTACCTTTTTACTTGGTGAACCTACAGCTGCCTTTGCTCCACCATTTGCACCCTCAACAATCAATACAACTTTATTAATTGTGAAGGACCGTGTGTGAGAGATTACTTCAAAGAAAATAAAAATCACAGGTCGCAATTACAAAGACAATTACTAGAATGTTGAAAACAATGCCAAGACCATCATAAGCTCATTTGGGCCATCCTTTTGGAAATTTGAACAACTAGAGAGATGACTACTCAAATTGTGAGGATCATAAGAGTCATGTCCTTCTTCACGCCTTTGTGGATGCCATCAACAGCCGTTGATGCATTTCTTAATACTCAAACATCACTGTTTCCCGTGACCATGACTTGGCAAACTCGGTTCTTACCACCTATTGTGTATGAGACTGTATTCCACATGTAATTGGTGAACATATTTGTAGTTCCATATATCCATAATGATTTTATTCTTAGTTGAGACTTTGGCATTAAATCCCTATTTTTCCAAATTTTAAAACCATTACAAATAATAATTTTGTTGGAGTGGATCTGGAGATAACACAAGGTAAATCCAAATATTAAATAATGTGGTTGGCAAGATCACCAACCAGAATGTATCAACCTACAAAGGGGAAGATAGAAGAGTCGTCATCGACAAAGAGGATTGAAAGAAGAAGACCTGTCGGTATTGTGCAAAGGTGGGACATGTCAAGAAGAATTGTTGGAAGAAGATGAAGGATTTAGAAGGTAAGTTCAAGCACCTTGAGGATAGTGCATTAACTAGACAATTGACCAATCGACCTATTGAAAATTATACATTCTCTGTTAGCACTTACCAGGTGTTACATGCCCACACCAATCAGACCAAATGGATAGTCGACTCTGGATGTATTCATCACATGGAAAAGGATGCTTCTTTGTTCTCATCCTTAAGTGGAGCTCCTAAACAAAATATCTATGTTGATGATTACGCTCTCACTGTTGCTGGAAATGGTGATGTTGAATGTCAACATGGTCGCATATCCAACGTTTATCATGTGCCTAGTTTGAGTGCAAACTTGTTGTCTAATGCTCAACTGACAAAGACGAAGAATATTGTTGAGTTTTTGTCGGATCGCTTTATCATAAAGAATATGAGGCTTGGGGGGGGACTGTTGCTTCAGGGTATTTGGATCCCAAATATAGAATTTATAAGTTATGTGATCCTCTCATGAATGTTTCCTGAACGACTGGACCACCTGCACTCATCTCTTAGACCAACAACAGAAGTTGAATTTGGCATGAACGAATTGGACATATAAACTTTCAAAGTTTGAAGATGATGGTAACTCACAATATGGTTACTGGTCTCCCAAATACTACTACACCTGATGGATATTGTAAAGGATGTATGCTTGGAAAGCATCATCAGGCACACTTTGATTCCAGGAAAGAATGGCGAGCACATAATTGACTAGAGCTTGTTCACAGCGATCTTTGTTGCATGAACAAACCCTCATTAGTAGGTGTGAAATATATTTTGACCTTTATTGATGATTTCTCTAGATTTACATGGGTATATTTCTTGACGAATAAGAGTCAAGTCTTTGGAATATTCAAGGAATTTAGAGCACTAGCTGAGAAGTAGTGTGGTCGACCCATTAAATGTTTGAGATCAAACAATGGTGGTGAATATGTGAGTTGACAATTTGAAGAATATCTATTGCAAAATGGTATTTATTGGCAGATATTTGTCCCTCACACCCCTCAGCATAATGGAATCGCAAAGAGGAAGAATCAAACTTTGGTAGAAATGGCCAGGTGTCTAATACAAACCAAAGATCTTCCTACGAAGTTTTGGGAAGAAGTTGTTTACTACTGCAATTATCTCCTGAACCTCGTTCCGACTAGAGCAATCGCTGAAATGACTCTCGTCGAGAAGTGGAATGGAAATAAACCCTATGTTAAACACCTCAAAACCTTCAGATGTGTTACTTGGGCACATATCAATGATAACTGCAAAAATAAGTTAGATAAAAAGCGTCATGCTTGCATCCTGACGGGCTACTCTGATGAGTCGAAAGCCTGCATACTATGTTATCATGTCAAACAACAGATCATATTAAATAGAAGTGTGACCTTTGATGAGATGCTTTCCAGTAATAAACCGTTGAATTCCTCCTTTGGTCCACTAAACAGTGATCCATTTTACATTCTTGAAGAGTCTATGTCAATTGTGCTCGTAATTGGAGTCATGACCGGACAAGTGAATTTTGCTTCTGAGTCTGCTGGTAGTCGGTCTATTATGACTGTTGAAGTCAGAATTCCAACTTCCCTAACCCACATGACCAAGGATAGCCATCTTGAATCATCACTGAGTTGCTTACCTGTAACATCTCCAAAATTTCACAAAATTTAAAAAAAATTATACAAAGCGTAACTGTCAATAAATGCCAGTATTATACTTGCGGAATTTCGTTTATCTTGTCATTTGTATAAATGTATCATGCATATTATTAATGCTAATTTTGATATTTATAAAAAATTGATATTTACTCTTCAAAGTCCCTAACCATTGGAGTAGGACAATGGATCCCTTTAACTGTTTCTAAGAATATTTATATTTCAGTTGTATCGACATCAATAAAGCATTGATCGATTGTTAATTCATATGATATTAAACTATGGATCAAGTGACTATTAAATTCTTGAAGTACTTAGGTCGACATTCAGTTTGTCGGAAAGCAATGTTATTTGTCTTAAAGTCATAGTCTATCTCTTGTCGTTATTATTGTTGTAGTATAATCTAATAATTTCTATGATGTTATTATGTTGACTTTCTTCTTTTACTAGAAAGGGGGTTCTAGTGATGCCCCGTGGCTTACTTAGCTATATCAAGCTAATGCATGTTGCTACCTTGTCCAGGGTTACAGGTGAGGACTCTCATATGAAAATCAGTTAACGTTTTTATGTTTGAAATGAGCTATGGTTATATAAAACCTAGCTAGATGGCTTAAGGTATTACCATGGTTTGATATGATCTTGATCCTACTAAGGGATGTGATTCTTCCTAGCCTAAGTGATTATTTAAATGAGGTTTTGGCTTTTATTAAGTATTTAGAAAACAAGCTTTAACCATGAAACATGGCACTTAATATTATGGAGCTCGATGGTAAGAAGAGTGAGGACCCAAACTATAAAGCAGTGGGTTTTAAATTTAAAATTTAGTGGTTGCCAGCCAAAGAAATAAATGCTATCACGTGAAGTTGGTGGAAGGAGTCCACGTAAGGGTAAACCTTATCTTCACGCGAGGGTTTAGCATTAACACAAATTGTTTTTTGTTCGGAGGTGGGAGAGCCGAGCTCTCATGGCCGCCAAGGCCATAGGGCATACTACACTTAGTTTTTTAAGTGAAGCTTTAAACGCAGAGGTGTCTTCTGGTTTTTAACGTTGTTGTTTGTTTTTTAACTCCTTGAAATGGTGGAGCGCTGAGCTCTTAGGGCTCTCGGCCTCCAAGTTTGTCTTCTCTGCATACAGCGTTAGGGTTGACAAAGATTTAAGAAAACATAGGGAGGATTATTGTGAAGAAGGCGTGGCTAAGAAAAGCCCTCACACTGGAACAATTTGTCAAAAGAGCTCATGCTTTCGCAAAGGTAAGAGTTGGTACTAAGCTTTCCATCTTCCATGCATTTTCAAATTTTATTTAAACATATTCCAGATTATAACGAAGTTCTAACTTACTATTTGTGATGGCAGGGTTGATCTTCCAGCTGCGTCTCGTCTTTAGGGTTTCGACAGAGATGGACGAAGCTTTCGCCAGGGTTGATGCTACCCTGGTAAGCCTTGGGTTATCCTAACAACTACCTGTTCATTGCATGAATGATGTGGGAGATTCTTTCAGTTTAAAATGTATTTTGGCTATGCGCCCAATTCTAGGATTTTCGCCCATAAATAAAAATACAAACGTTACTATGTAATGCTCTTTTTAAACTTTGGATGAAAGTGGTTTTGAGCTATGGTATTTGTGTGTTAAGGCAGTAATGGGAAGAGCCCTAAATGTTCACGCTATTTGTTTGTTAAATGTTTATGAAGGGTTTTTAAGCTACAATGGATCTATCATTTACTTATTTTGTTTAAAGGGTTTATAACATCAGACCGTGGTTATTTTAGCTGAGTTCTTTCAAGTCGATTGTATAATAACAAATGTTGTGTTGGTAATGTTCGGGCACGGCCCTACTTATCAATACGTTGTAGGTTCATGTTTAAACTTTAACGTTTAGATGGTGTGTAAAAGGTTTCGATACTGAGCCTGCTCAAATTCATTTTAATGGCATAAGGGATATGGGTGAACCGTAAGGGGCTCGAACCCTGTCTTGTATTAAACTATTAAAACTTAATGTTTATTACTATGCATCATTTTGATGGCATCGACCTCAAACCCATCTGAGTGTAAAATGCAACAGGGATGAATCTGTTGACTGTATAATGTTTGTTTATGGACAAGATTGTATTTCAAATATTTCTGGATCAGTTCTTTGTGTATTATTCTCTGTTTTGTAAAAAGGGTTTTGTATTTGTTTTATAGCCGGTGATGGCGAATATTTTGCTTTCGAATTATACATTTTGTTTATTAAATAATTATGGGCATAGTCCCGAGCCTCTGTATGCTCAAAAATTGATTGTCTAAGTCCCTAATTATGTTCTGGATTAATGTTTATTGAAACAGATAGAAATAGAATGACCGTTCCATACCTTATAACTACCAACTCCATTCTGGAACTATTGAGTTAATACATCCTTACTAAATTTATTTATACTTCTAATTGTTCAAAGTCATATATCTTTGCAGTTATTGTGAGTTATGTATGAATTACCTTATGCTTATTAGTATAAGAGTTCTATGTTGATCATGTACAACTCGATAGAAATGTTGAAATGTCATAAGTGAATATCGTTTACATATTTGTAAAAGTTGTATCTTTGTAAATCAGTTGTGTTGAGACTATCATCTGTATTGGTTAAATACATATGGTTTTAAAAGGGGCTATTGTAATATATTTATGTGAGATGATTAACAATAATTTGATTATGTTGAACTATGTAATTACAACAGTACTCAATCGCTTTTCTGTGTGATAGTTTTTATTTCTAAAATAGATTTATATCCACTAATTTGACTTGGTATTAAAATAGTAAATGATTGAATATATATATATATATATATATATATATATATATATATACATGAATTTAATTCCTATAGTACTATATTGATATTGTTTAGCTATTCAGTTTCTATAATTATTATTATTGATACATTGTTTATGTTAATAGCTCTTTCTTTGCATTATTATGTAATTGATGTTTTATATGTACATATTTTATTTCTGTAATAGATACATTGTTTGTATGATGACTATTATGGATATAAGCTATTTCTATGATTTTATACTCAGCACCAATCATTCATGGAAAACATTGAAATTCTACTAGCTTCTGATATTTCGAAAAGTACAGCATTCTAATTGCATAAATGAGATCATTTGAATCTACCTACTTAAAAAAACCCTCTGTACTATAGTACATCACCTTGGTGAAAGGAAAAATAAATAGAGGGATTTTATTCATCATTCTATATTATCCATGCCTAAACATTAAACCTTAAGAGCATAAAATAATAATTAGTTATGTCTGCTAGTAAATCTAATAGTTAGTATTGGGAAGCAATTAGAAATTCCAGATAGAATATAAATAAAATCTTCAGAAGTATAACAACAGTTTTGAATTAACCAAACTAGGACAATAGCAGAACTTGTTTTAACTGAGTAGCTGGACAAACACCCAAAGAAGACCGTTTCTCCCAACCTTCTCCTGAAAGCAGCCAATATCACTTGCTTTAGGACCCCCAAGCCTGTTCACTGAACCACCAGGACGAAGATTATGTGTAGAAGCATGTGACAATCTTTCTGCAACTCGGCAATCATGGAGACTTGCATAAACACTTTCTGCACTCAGCAACATAGGACAATCTTACTCTGCAACTCATTAGTTAGCTTATCCCCTCATCGAATCTCTTGTGTGCTCAGCATAGTAGTTTCCAGCAGCGCAAGGAAAAAGTTATATCTCTCTTTATATGTGTGAGCTGCATGCTCAATTCGATGGCTATATAAATATTTCCTAGGTCTTAAGGGTCATTTTAACAATTAATGAGCCACCTGCTCAGTTCCACCATCCTTGGGGAACATGACCACATTTTTAGGGAAGTTGCCCCCTGTAACAGCTAGTAAGTGAGTGCAGATGCTGCCACTTGTCAATTGCCTTCTACAACAGTTTCATTCCTCCTAGTGGGTCAGTGAACACTCTTCAACAATCCTCTTTGGATGAGTGTCTCCTATTTTAATTTATTAAATAATAATAATATTCAATTACAGTCATCCTTGACCATCCTTGGTCATAAAACTTTAAAATAAGTTTTAAAGTAATGCTTTTCCACAAACATAAAATATTTCAAGTTCTAGGTAGATTACTTGGTGGGATATTAAGATGATTGAAGTTGCTAGATCAGATGCTGGAGATGCTAGTATTGGTCAGCAAACTCGCAGTCAAAAACAATGTCGAAGTGTTTCCTTAATGGTGTCTATTGTTGACACATGTGATCCCGATGTGTATATTGATGCTTAGGGTGTGCTATACTAGAAGAGTGCTATGACTACTGAAATTAATTCTTTGAAGAAGAATCAAATGTGGGAACTTGTTCCCCTACCGCAAGGAAAGAATGACGTGAAGTGGCGATGGGTCTATAAGACCAATTTTACCTCTTACGGTGCTATTGAACACCACAAGGCTTGTTTGGTCATCAAGGGATTATCTCATCAATAAGGCATCGACTACACTGAAACCTTTTCCACTACTGCAAAGATGAATTCTATTCGACTGATCCTTTCCCTTACTGCTCGTTTTGGATGGGAGCTTCATTAAATGGATGTTAAAAGTGTTTTTTTCTTCATGGAGATCTGACTAAATAAATGTATATGGAGCAACCTCTTAGATTTTTGATAGATTTTGTTTGCGTACAATACGTTAGTGCGGACACTAACCGATCTCCCTAGTCCAAATGGTTCGGATCTAGAACAAAAGAAGTACACAATACAAATTACTTTCCTAGATTGATCACATGCAAAGAATATCATAAGATAACTCACCTTACAAATGTAGTATTATCTCCTTGCTTGATGTAGCTCCAGATCTCCAGCTACAAAACAATATACCACAAGGGAAACAAGCAAGTAGTAATAACATATAAACATAGATCAATCTAAACTAGCAGTCAAAGAATCCAATTCTAAAGATCTTACAATAACAAGATGTTTATGGAAAGAATCTTCATTAATGTAATTATAAGAAGTACATATAGAGAGGTTACAACTGAGCTTTGACGTCGTAACACCTTCCAAATTATCCTAGCCTCAAAGATCCAAGACTTTGCCTCTTGATGGATGAAAGGGAAGCAACTCTAGCAGAATTTCACCAGCATTTAAGTGCTCTATCTTCCTCCTCCTTAACCATGGATAGGGGGTTTGTATTTATAGTCCTAAAAGGATAGGATAGGTTGAGGATTTGTGGGAGAAGCTCAAGGGATCATCCCAAAAGATAAGGGAACCGAATGCCACCTTTCCTAGTTCATAGGGATAAGCCCCCACGTAACCAAGGATTCTAGAAGTCGCTCAAAGCTTCTCTTTATCCTTTTAAAATAACAGCGTTGCACCTTGCACATAGACAACCTGTGTCTTTGAAGGATGAAGCATCTTGTGCAAAGGAAACTAGTGTCACCGACGCACTTTATCAATGTGCAGAGCGCGTCACCTATGGTCTGACGCATCTTGTTAAAGAGAAGGGCGTGTTGGGGTGACAACAAAAGGTAAAAGGAATAACAACAATTCTCCTTTCAATGATTTGGCCCAGGTTCTTTAGGAATTAGGAAAAATAGAGGACACATAACTCATCATGATGATATTTTGGTGTAACAGATTCTAGTCTTGTTTATCAACTCAAGAAGTCGTTGCATGGTCTGAAATAGGCACCTAGTTCTTGGTATCAGAAGATTGATCATTTCTTTGTTAATCTTGGCTTAAAACGTTGTGAATATGATCACAGTATTTATATATTACATGTTCCTGGTGATACTTTGATCGTGGTATTGTATGTTGATGATTTGGTTATAACTATTTGATTTTGGGTTTGAAGAAACAACTTGCATATACCTTTGAAATGATTGATCTTGGTATTTTTCATTTCTTTCTTGGCATTCATTTTTTCAAATGGATGATGGTATCCTTCTTTCTAAACCTAAATATGTCTTGGATCTTTTGAAGCGATTCAAGATGGATGAGTGTAAGTCATGTGCTACACCTTATCATTCGGGAGTGAAATTGACAAAATACTATGACTCTCCATGAGTCAACACCACTCTTTATCTTTCCTTTGCTATCAGTGTGGTTTCTCAGTTCATGCGGGGTCCTCAATAAATACACTAGAAGGCTGCAAAGAGAATTTTTCACTACATTAAGGGCACTTATTAGTATGGTATTAAATATTGTCGCAGTCCAGAACCACTATTTGAGTACACTGATTCCAACTGGGGTGGAGACATTGACGACCCAAAGTCCACTTCTGGCTATGTGTTTCAACTAAGTTATGGACCCTTGGTCTGGTTGTGTAAGAAACAAAAATTAGCCTCTCTTTCAACTACCGAAGCTGAGTATCATGGCATTGTCAATGCAGGGACAGAAGTAGTTTGGATTCATCACCTTCTTGATGAGCTTGGGTTTCATGTTTAGGCCTCCACTCTTATTTACTATGATAATCAGGGTGCTATTCAAGTTGTTGATAATCTTGTTGCTCATAGAAAAATGAAGCATGTTGAACTACATGTTTCTTATTTAAGACAGTTGGTCAAGAAAATGTTGGCTCACTTGTTTATTGCAGTACAGATGATTAGGTCACTGATGTATTTACGTTACATGTAACATCCCTGATCCCCTTGGTTCCCTTTATAGGTGATGGGGGAACAACCTGATAATATTTTTTTTTAAACTCTGCACTATTACACAGTTGAAATTCTGCAAAACCAACTTTAGTCTGCAAGCCGCAATGCGGGAGTCAAAAGTCGGCACTGCAACGCACATATTCGAGAATTACACCTCCGACTTCCACAATCCGCAGTCCACAATGCGGGAGTTGGAAAGTCAGAACCCCAAATTCTCATCTTTGTAGAATCACGCGTCCGACTTCCACAATCCGCGATGCGGGAGTCGGAAGTCGAAACCTCGAATTCACAACTCCAAGAAAATTATGCCTCTGACTTCCATAATCCGCAATGCGGGAGTCGAAAGTCGGAGCTCTGAATTCACAACTCCAGGAAAATTACGCCTCGAAATTCTGCAATCTGCAATCTGCGATGCGGGAGTCGAAAGTCGGAACTCCAACGCACAAATCCATAGAAATCACATCTCCGACTTCCACAATCCGTAATACAAAATCCGCAATGCGGAAGTCGGAATTTAGAACTCCAAATTCACAACTCCAGAGAAATCACACCTCCGACTTCCGCAATCCACAATCTGCGATGCGGGAGTTGGAAGTCAGAACTCCAGCGCGTAACTCCATAGTAATCGTACCTCCGACTTCCGCAATCTGCAATCTGCGATGCAGAATTCAGAAGTCGGAACTCCAAATTCACAACTCTATAGAAATAGCACCTCCGACTTCCGCAATCTGCAATCCGCAATGCTGGTTCGGAAAGTCAGAAGTCGGTCCCATACCCTAGTTACTGCCAATCTTCTCAGGCTGATAACTTTCTCATCCTAAGTCCATTTTTGGAATACTTGGTACCGTTGGAAATCTCTTAGTGAGCTCTATGCAACGATGTGATCCTCTTCCACACCTGAGAAATCTAAATTTTCCACTCTTCCAACCAAAATTCTGCCCCGAGCTCCATCAATGTCTCTTTACCCCTCTGTAAAGAGCTCTGGTATCACCCTGTCATGGCCCCTCCCTTCATCTGACCCACAGAGGGGGCATGAACAAAAAATGGGGTGTCTAATTCATCCCCTAAGCCCATATGATGAAATACAAACCTTCTAAATATGTGTGCAATGCATGGTAGACATACACAGTGGAATTGAATATGTTTCATGCATCTACAACATGCAAGACTAACAACATATTTAACACAAGAAAAATGATGAAACAATATAAAAAAAAACCAGCCTCATGTTCAGGCTTATACACAAACTTCCTACTGATTAATTCCATGTGATCATTTCATTCAGATTGACTTGAAATAACATATAAACACAACATAGGAAGTAGCATCATTTAGGACCACAGAGAGCACTTCTATTTTAAGATGAAACTATCCAAGAAACTAGCTATGTGAGAGCAACGTTCCACCCAACCATAGGTATCTGTCCAGCCTATATTCTTTTAGCTGAGAGACCACACCCAAGATGGGTTGTGTATCCACTAAGGAGGAACTAAACAGGCTCACTCACAGCCATGGTTTCACACAAAAAAACAAGCTAAGCCAACACACGGTTGAGTTTATCAAGCATGTAAAAGACAATGGAGGAGGATGCTAAGCCAGTGAGGTCAACCCCAAAGCTACAGGCCTCTCAATTCTAACTCAAAAATCCTTGGCACCCACAATACCTACCACACCCAACACAAGGAAGGTCTCCTTCTCTGTTGCACAGTCCCTCAGGTGCCCTTTCCCTCCAATGCTCTTCAAGGTGGGCATAGAAAGGTCCAAGTTGTTGATTCCTTTAGACTCTAGCCTTCACTGGGTTTATCAAGCAATTCCACCTTCTGTTCGAATTCTTTTGTGTCATTCCCACTTGTATTTTCTCAATTTATATGGCCAAAGCGACCGTGTCCCGCAACTGGATTCTCAGCTATCAACTCAGGGTTTTCTCAATTTCTATGGCCAAAGCGACTATGTCCTACAACTGGATTCTCGGATATCAACTCAGGGTTTTCTCAATTTCTATGGCCAAAGCGACTTTGTACCGCAACTGGATTCTCGGATATCAACTCAGGGTTTTCTCATGGGTTTTTGAGCATCTCACACTCTGAAAATTTACCCCAGGGTTCAGGTCGACGGATCCCCTATTGGATTTAACTTCCCACACGAATTTATGGGCGAATTTGGCACTCCAAATCGTGGTTTTTCTCATAATCACGATTTTCCTTTTTCTCTTCACTGTTAGGCTCTGTCCTGCATGAAAAATCTCCTTTTTTCCATAATGGAATGGGGATGAGGGAAAAAAAATTCCCAGGAGACAAAGTGACTTGTGTATCAAGGAAAACAGAGCACCATACCCTGCCATCCGAAATTTCAGGTCTGCCCATACTCCATCGACCTCATGAACAGTTTTCTTCAACCACTCCCTTACAGCAAAATTAAATGTCAGCAAGGAAAGTCAAATGGGTTCTCAAAATGACATTTGGAAGCCTATGGTTCAATCCCACAACCCCCTCACCTCTCCCTAGTGGATACACATGGCCCCCTCTTATTAGTTGCCTCCATAGCAAGTTTTTTTTGGTATTTTTATTGCAATATTAATATTTACATCATTTATAATGTCCCATGGCTTAATAACACATGGATAACATAATATCAAATACTTTCCTTTTACATAAAATCTAGCATCCACTAGCGGGGCCTTGGCCTTGATCTCCACGCTAGGAAAACATACATCGCATGTATACAATATTTACATTGAAAGCCAATATGTCCTAAGGGTCAAAATGGGGGTATTACGTTTCCCTCCCCCTCAGAACAACACAGTCCTCGGCTTCTCAAAACTGAAAAAAAATGGGAATGCCTCTCTCATGGCATCCTCCAGCTCCCATGTATCCTCATCAGGAATAAGGTGCTTCCATTGCACCTTTACCTGTCCGATGGCTCAGTTCCGGAGCAATGTGACCTTGTTGTCGAGGATGCACATAGGATCCACTTGGAACTCTCCCTCGGGTTCCACCTGTATCACATTCCAATCAATTATGTGATTAGGATCATGTACATATTTCTTAAGCAAAGAAACATGTAAAACATTATGAGCCCTCATATTAGCAGGCAATGCAATTCTATATGCAACTAGTCCTATCCTATCAAGGACTTCAAATGGCCCACAATATCTTGGTGCCAACTTGGCACAAATCCCCAACTTTAGGGAAATTTTCCTTGGTTTCACTCTCAAATAAACATGATACCCAATCTTAAATTCCTTATGCACTCTTTTCAAATCTGCATAACTCTTTTTCATGTCCTGAGCTGCCTTTAAATTTTGCCTGATTTTAACAATTTCATGTTCCATTTCTTTGATCATCTCTGGCCCAAACACTACCCTGTTCACCGGACTATCCCAATTCACTGGAGTCTTGCATCCTTTGCCATACAATACCTCAAAAGGACTCATCCCCAATGATGCTTGATTTCCATTATTGTATGCAAATTCTACCAAGTGTGGGTAGTCCTCCCACTTGGATGGTTTGTCCATCACATACATTCTCAGCATGTCTTCAAGAACCTAATTCACCCTCTCAGTTTGACCATCTGTTTGAAGATGATATGTTGTACTAAAATTCAGCTGAGTTCCCAATTCCTGAAATAGTCCCTTCCAAAAATTGGATGTGAACTTTACATCTCGATCTGAAATTATTGCTTTGGGAAATCCATGCAATCTGAATATCTCCTTCATGAAAATATTTGCTATGTCACTTGTCTTATGAGTGGACTTGACTGGAATAAAGTGGGATACCTTTGATAGCTTGTCCACCACTACCATAATTGAATCATGCTTCCTCACTTTCATTGGCAAACCTATTATAAAATCCATAGAAATTACTTCCCACTTCCATTCCGGAATGGGAAAAGGCTGCAATAATCTCGTTGGATGTTGATGTTTTGCCTTGACTTGATGGCATTTTTTACACTTAGAAATGTATTCTACTATGTCCTTCTTCATCCCATGCCAAAAGTATTGTTTTCTTGTTGTTGTTATTTTCTTTTGATATCCTGGATGTCCAGAGTATGGCATTTGATGTATTTCATCCATCACTAGCTTCTTTAAATCTGCACAATTTGGAATTGATACGAACCGTTACACCAAAACCCCGAGGTGTTAGTGAAAGCCGCCCACTAGGATCTTAACATCCCACCATGCTCCGCAGTCCAGACTCTAGGCTGGATGTGCACCCGTATGGTGGTGTCCCCTTTGAGCCATACGAGCCCCGGACGAACACTGCAATGCTAGTGTTGCCACCCGCTCTGTGACTCGAACCTGGGTGGAGGCTCTGATACCAAATGATACGAACCGTTACACCAAAACTCCGAGGTGTTATTAAAGGCCGACCCACTAGGATCTTAACATCCCACCACACTCCGCAGTCCAGACTCTGGGCTGGATGTGCGCCCGTACGGTGGTGTCCCCTTTGAGCCGTACGAGCCCCGGACGAACACTGCAATGCCGACGTTGCCACCCGCTCTGTGACTCGAACCTGGGTGAAGGCTCTGATACCAAATGATATGAACCGTTACACCAAAACTCCGAGGTGTTAGTGAAGGCCGCCCACTAGGATCTTAACAGGAATATACAGTCTAGTCCCTTGATAAAGGAGAATATCATATTTACCAAGCTGATATCCTGCACCCTTTTCATCTATATTTCCCTACTGCAATTTTTCTTTAATTTGAAAGTAAGTTCCATCACTAGTTTGGGCTTCAAGAACTCTTGTCTTTAAGTCTGATTTGCTCATACTTAATGCTGCAACATGAAATTTTTTACTAAGAGCATCTGCAACCTTATTCTCTTTCCATTTTACATGCTTAATTTCAAAATCAAATTTACAGAGAAATTCCATCCACCTAGCTTGCCTAGCATTCAAGTGTGATTGGTCGAACAAATACTTCAATCTCATGTGGTATGTCCTAAGCTCGAATATTCTCCCCAACAAGTAATGTCTCCACTTCTTGAGAGCATGTACTATGGCTACTAGTTCTAAATCATGTGTGGAATAATTCTTTTCATGCTCTTTTAATTTCATTGACTCATAGCAACTCACAAATCCTTCTTGCATGAGCACTCCACCTATCCCTTCAATGCAAGCATCTGTGCACCCTACAAAATCCTTTCTTGGATCTGCAATTTTCAAAACAGGAGCATTGGTAAGCAACTTCTTTAGTTGCTGAAAGATTTTCTCACATTTCTCAGACCATGCAAACTTAACATTCTTCATCTGCAATGATGTAATTTGATGAGCTATCTTGGAGAACATGGAAAATTGTCGATAAGGAGAGTCTTGTATCAAGCTATTGCAAAAGAGTCTTCCAAAATATGCTGACAAATCTTGCATCTCTGTTGGAAATAATGGTTGTCGGTAAACCATAATGTTTCCAAACATGTTCAAAGAAGAGTTGAGCGGTCTGTTGCGCTGTCATAATCTTCTTGCATGGAATAAGAATGTCCATCTTGGAAAATATGTCTACTACTACTAAGATTGCGTCATGGTGATGTTTGGTAGTAGGATATCTTGTCAAGTAGTCCATAGAAATAGATTCCCATGGTTGACTAGGAACTGGAAAAGGTGTGTACAGTCCCTGTCGTCGATTAGGCAGTTTAGCAATGGCACAAACCATGTATGATCGAATGTACTTGTTGACGTTAGTTTTAAGTGAAGGCCAAAAGAAATACTTTTGGAGAATAGCAAGGGTCTTTGCTACTCCAAAGTGTCTTGTAGTCTTAATGTAGTGTGTGTCCCAAATGAGCTATTGTTGATGCTCACCTGTCGGTACACAAAGTTGTCCAAGCTTGTATAATAAGGTGTCTTTAAAGAAATAGTCGGAGGTCGACGACTTGTTGGTCTGACGTTCTCGATAGACTGATGAAATTCGTTGTATTCTTGATACAACCGAGGCCAAGTGGTGGTGTCATAACCCTGCATACTCATCACTATAAGAAGGAGAGTAATGGGTGGTCAACTCAGACAATCGGCGGCAGCATTGGATTTACCTTTCTGATACTTAATTACCAACTAAAATTGTTACAGGTAATTAATCCACTTGAGTTGTCGAGTTGTTTGTAACTTCGACTGGGACGGAGCAAACTGTAAAGGCTTGTGGTCAGTGAGAATGATCGTCTCCTTGCTAAGAATATAATGTCTCCATTACTTAAGAGCTTGAACAATGGCGTGCAGATATTTTTCATACGTCGAATATCTTCTCACAATGTCATTAAAAGTTTCGGAATGAAAAGCAACTGGGTGACCTGACTGAGTGATCACTGCGCCCAAGGCATAGTCTGATGTGTCTGTCTCAGACTCAAAAGGTTGAAGAAAATCAGGTAACATGAGTACTGGTGCAATACAAAGCTTGTGTTTGAGTTACTCGAAAGCTTCTTGTTATGTCGATGTCCATTTGAAGACAATTTTCCCATTTTCCTTGGTCAACTGATTCAAAGGCCAGGCTATGTGACTAAAGCCGAGTATGAATCATCGATAAAAATTCTCCAAACCAAGAAAAATTCTTAGTTCATGAATGCTTTGAGGAATGGGCCACTCTTTAAGGATTTGCACTTTGTCTGGATCGATGTGAATGCTTACGGAGCCAATTACATACCCCAAATATTTGATGTTGTTCATCGCAAAGGAACATTTGTCCATGTTCAAGTAGAGTCGATGTTGTCGGAGAGTGTCGAGGACTTGTCGAAATTTTTCGACATGTTCTTCCCATGATCAATTGAAAATCAATATATCGTCGAGGTAGACAATGACACATTTGTCGATGAAAGGTCGAAGAATGTCATCCATATACCGCATGAAGGTCGCAGGTGCATTGGTTAAGCCGAAAGGCATAACTAACCATTCAAACAATCCTTCCTTGGTCTTGAAAGCAGTTTTTCATACATCTATGGCCTCGATTGGAATCTGATGATATCCTGACTTGAGGTCGAGCTTAGTAAAGAATTTAGCACCTTTCATACAGTCGATGAGCTCGTTTATCCATGGCAGAGGGTATCTATTTTTATACCAAAATTTTGTTGAGGGCCTGATAGTCGATGCACATGTGTCAAGTCCTATATTTCTATGGAACGAGGATGACTGGACTTCGACAAGGAGAGGATTTGGGTCAGATATGACCTTTGTTGATCAAATATTGAATTTGTCTGCAAATCTCTTCATTTTTTATAATGGATCTTATGTGAACAGATATGTTAGGTAATGAAGAACCAGGAGCAAGTTCAATAGAGTGTTTTACCTGGAAATGTAGAGGTACTCCATCTGGATATTGGAATAGGTTCCGGTACTCATCAAGAATATTGTCGATATGCTGCTTCTTTCGAGAGATGCACTGGTCATTAAGTCAACTGGTTGCTGCAGTCTTCCTGGAATGTTGCGGCTTAATCATGATCAATGTGAACTTCTAAGCATGGTTGATGAGCTTCTTCCTCTGTTTAGCAAATATCATTGCAACCGTTGGTGTAGTTCGTCGCTCTGGTATGCCATACCATTGGTTCTGAATTCTGATAATCACCTTATGAGGTCATGATGGGTAACTTCCATGTCGATCCCATAAGTAAGGTTTCCCAAAAAAGGCATCGGCTACGGAGAGCGGTGCCACGTCGCAAAGTACTTCATCTTCAAAAGGCTTAATGAAGTAGGTGAGTTTGCATTGTCGGGTGATCCTTAGTTCTTGTCCATCCTTCATCCAACTGATGTTATAAGGTTGAGGATGTGGAGTGGTAACAAGACCTAGTTTCTTCACGAGATCTTCATAAACGAAATTCTTTTGGCTACCATTATCCACAATCAGATGCAATGGATTGCTTTGAACCCATATCTGTGTATGGAATAGGCGCTCTCATTCCTCCTTGTCGACGATAGTCGAGGCTGCTGGAATGGTCAATGTCAATGTCAAAAGGGTCATTGCTTCTGGGTCAGATTCTACCAGAGTTTTGTCGAACAAGTCGAATGTCAACACTTTTGCCAA
The DNA here is from genome assembly GCA_027924585.1 of Larix kaempferi. Lineage (NCBI taxonomy): Eukaryota > Viridiplantae > Streptophyta > Pinopsida > Pinales > Pinaceae > Larix > Larix kaempferi. The sequence continues at coordinate 11,973,446 of BSBM01000018.1, read as the reverse complement.
AAATGTCTTCTAAGCTTTGCATTCAGACGTATCATGCCATGATGAATTGTGGTAATCACACCATTTCCCGGTAGGAGGTTGTTTTCTACGTTCCCTTTTGTCTTTCCGATAATGCTTTTTTCCATGATAATGCTTTTTTCCATGATATTGCTTTGGCAGAGTTGGATGGGAATATCTTGACTTGTCGAAGTCAGCTGGTTCCTTCTTTTCGGGTGGTCGTCCTACCGGCTTGGTTGCAAAGCATGATTTTCCTTTCTGTTTGGATTCAATCTTACTGGCATCGTGGAATGCATCTACAAGCGTATCGGCAGTCAAAAATTCCATCTCCTGCTAAATGTACGGGGACAATCCGCTGATGTACATCAGAACAAGCAATTTCTCTTCTTCTTGAACGCCAACTCTAGCCATTAGTCGGTAGAACTCATCGGTGTAACTCTGTACGGACTGGTCTTTCCATTGCCTTAGATACTGCCACTTCTTATACTGTTGTTTAATGTACTTGGGCGGATAGAACTCCTTTCGGACATATTGGACAAATTTCTCCCATGTCTCTATGGGGTCTCCACTTTTCTCCATATTTGTCAATAGGTTCTCCCACCAGCAGTGCATAGATGTTGACATCTTTAAGGATGCAATGGTGATCTTTTCAGTTTCTGAGAGTTGATTCACGGAGTAATAGGATTCCAATTGTTGTACCCAATTGTCGACAGATTCCGCATCAATCTTTCCTTCTAGATTCGGTATGTCCAAATTCATTTGCACCTTGAATGGACTGATTTTGTCAAAGTTAGATTTTGTTGGAAATCCTCCTGATGTCGAAGCAAATCACATGAGAATCTCATTGAACTAGGCGAACATTTCAGTACGTTTTCGAGCCAACGCTTGCTCTATGAGTTGCTCTTTCTCGTCAATTGCATGTCTGCTGTCTGTTTCTCCTACCATCTTTGAAGGTAGTGTCTGCTTGGATTGTTGATTTTGCGAGCGTGTTTGAACATGCATAGGTCAGGTAACTTCGATGGAAGTTTCTATGCACAACTTAAGCACAAACAAGGCTCTGAATAAAGCTCTGAATGAATGAAGCTCTGATACCAATGATCCGTACGCGCCCAGGTGCACGACAAGGACAACAGTTTGATTGAATGAATCGGTACTGTTATGGCAGAAGCAAAATAATAAGCAAAGAAGGAAATACACTACGCACATAAACATACACACACAGACAATATGCAGGAATGCGAACTAATCTCTTCTTTATTTTCACTCTATTACTTCTCGATTCTCCTCCCCCTATATTACAATATTTTACATGCTTAAATAGAGTGTTGAGAACGCTTGGGTTGTCTATCCATTACGTTCAGTTACAAGAGAAGTTAGAATGGTTTCATAAGTTCAACTGTTACAGTCGACTGGAAGACAAAGAGACAATCTGTCGTAGTTCGTTAGTCACAAATGTCGACAATGCATGTCCAAGTCAATGAACTTGTCGAAGTCACTGAACTTGTCGAAGTTGCTGAACTTATCGAAGTCGATGTTGGCATCCGACAATAATGCCAACTGTTGGGTGGATCATACATGCCAATTGATATGGTGATAATATTATATATTTGTTTGAATGTGATAAATGGTCACTAAAATTATTAATGTTTTGTCTCATAAGTTAGGTTTTAACTATAATTAGTGGGCTCGACATATAAAAAAATCTGTTGGATATTACAAAATCACATGTATATAACCTTTTAGATCCAATTCTTTTAATATAAAGTTAGAGAGTTAAATAGTTATTTATTTATATATTGAAATATATATTTTGGGGGATTTATGGACATTTATTCCCATTTCAAGGATAGTATCAAGGGTCAACCGGATCCTTTAGAGCTCAAGGCCTTATAATAATATACTTATGAAGAGCTCAACATGTCACTTGGGAGAATTGATCCTCAAAGAGAGGATAACACTCCTCTCTCAACTGCCCGCACTAAATACAACTAATTCATAAATACACTTGATTATTCATATATTAATATTTTTATAAAAAATATATTTTTTCCTTAACATAACAAATGAATAACAAATGAAACTATTCATGTTTAAAAAATATGTTAATATATTATTCATATAATTTTATAATTAGACAAAAGCTTCATGAAAATTTTGTATAGTTTTATAATTTAATAAAATATTTGTAAAAGGTTATGTGTGTATATTAAATTACTTATAAAATAGCTTTCAAATTGTCATACGTATTATGGGAGTTGAGTCTTTATTATATCTTTGAGTTCAGATGCAAAATCATGATAGTAAGGATCCCTTTACCACATCTTTTTTACAAAAGGGAAATCAAAACACTCAATGTCACGCTATCATCCCACCCACACAGAAGCTTCGTACTAAGCGCACCTTCACTGGCACTGGAAAGGCCATGGAAATTTGATCTGATCAAGGGCTCTTGTTGGCGAGTGTTCGCATTTTCCTTAATAAGCACTTTGCTTTTAGAAATGTGACTGTAAATAGGCACTGCATCAATTGTATATCCATATTGGAAATACAAAATATTCCAAAATTGGAGAATAGATAGACTTCACGATGATTAAAATTGGATGCCTTTATGATTAATCAAAGTTAAAGTTTGAGTCATGTAGTGGAGGGACACCATGATGGTGCACTCTCCCTAGTTTGTTTAGTAGCGGTGCATCTTCCCTAGTTGGATTGAATTGGTCATGTGGATGTGTAGATGTGGCATATGGTAGCGTCTATGTGGCTTCCATGTCGTGTGAAGGTTGGTGGCACTTTAATTGTGGCAGTTAATTTGTTCATTCTCCCATTTGTTTGGCTCTTGTCCCATGCTCACTTTGTCACTTGTGTTAATGTTTGAGCGCCTGGCACTAGTGTGGTATCCCCCTCCCCTCAAGTTGCAAAGATGCCACCTTAGTTATGGTTCATTGTCCTACTTCTCATGGTCTAGTTGAATCCTATCAAGTGGGTTTCAAGTTTGGTTATGTCATTGTTTTGTTGGTCCTTATGTTTGTGACCATTGGAGAAGTTGTTAGCAGAGTTTATTGGCTTTCATCGTTGGTTTCTAGTCTTGGGTTTGTGTGTATTTGATTCACCACTTCAATGTATACATATGCTCTGGCTTTCATTTTATATGCTATTGGTTGTCAACCAGGAAAAAGAATCACCCAATGCCAGCACTGGAGCACCTCATTCTACAGGAAAAGTTAAAGATTTTGTTTTACTTTTTACACCTCATATTAATTTTCCACTAGTTGGAATCATTTGCTGCCTATCCAGGTAAATAAAGTGTTTTTTGTGGTTTTCTTCAAGGATTCAAGTTTTGTGGTGATTATGGCATGTGAAGATTTGTGTGTTTCATTTCGGAGCTATGAATTAAGGAATTGGGTTCAAGGTGTCCATATGAAACAATGGATAATATTACCTATCAATTGGTTTTGACACTTCCAAGACCTTATATATGGAGTGCGGAGTTGTGGGTTTTATGGATTTGCTTGCATGTTCTTAATGTGTTTGCTTGGATGTTGCAAATGGATAATTCAACAATGGGAGTACCTCCAATGGCCTAGATAATTCAACCTCTTTTTAGTTGATAAGGTAATTTGACCTATGGTTTATGGGTTTATGGGTTGGCCTTGATTTCATGTGGGTTTCTTGGTTGGCTTGTGTAATTGCACCTGTGGTTGGTATGTGTTTGTAATACTTTTGAAATGGTGGATAATTTGACTTCTGGGTTGGCTTTGATGCTAGTAAGCTCTTATATATGGAGTGTAGATTTGTGGGTTTTATGGGTTTGCTTGGATTTTGTCAATGGGTTTATTTGGATTTTTGTTAATGGGCTTGCTTGGTGCTTGTAAGAACTGATGTATTTGTAATAGCTTGGTACAAGTATTTATATGCTTGGTTAAAACTCAGGGATAGGGTTAGGATTGATATTATGCACTTATTTTCTTAAGTAATTTATGATGATTCTTTTCCTATATTAGGGTTGTTATTATGGTTAGGGTTAGGGTTTTCACTAGAACTTGAATATTTTTTCCCTTGACCTGTCATTGATAACCAATTATCATATAACGTGTATCCAAGAGATAAGTCATCATGTCACGTCATCATGAGAGCTATTGACCCTTAAACTGATATAAGCCTTCATACTTCGCCATTTTCATTTGAGTTAAGGAAAAGCGAATCTAACACTTGAATGTTAATTTACTAACATGGATTGTTGTGCAAACCACAACAATTGAGCATGGACTGTTGAGCAAACCATGGCAATTAAGCATGAACTATTGAGCATACCAAAGTATATTAATAATTAATAAATACGTAGACTAAAAAATAGTATATGAAATTTTGAGGTAATATGGAAAGTAGTGTCAAGAAGTAGAGCTACAACATTAAAATAGGCCTTGAAACATGTCGTCATGGCATTATGTCACTATGAAATAGACCTTCATGTCACTATAGGGAACCATATTGACACCAAGCCATGGGATTTGGACATATAAATATTGGGAGCTTGATAATAGGAAAGATTGTGGATGATCCTTCCATAAACATTTCCCCTAGCTACGTAGGTTTATTGCACTTTTCAACTTGCCCTGACAATGGGATGCCCCTTTCTATTTGAAAAATAAATCTAAGTTTGTAGTTATTTTATCAACTTCTTCCCTTCAATTTGAAATTATTGTTATATGTATCGGTTTAAAAATACATGGTGTTGCCTACTTTCTATAAAGTAAAAGTTTGGCTTTTAATGCACTAGCATTGGATTCCCTTTTACTTGTCTTTAGATTGTGTTTGTTAGATTACCCTTCAATATGAATTTACTACTCTATGTCTCAGTGTGAATATACCTCTCATTGCCTCATTTATTGTTACACCCAAAATCTACTCATCATAAGATTCAGTGTATACACCCCTGAAGATTCCTGGACTAAGTAATCATCCTGGGAGGATTTGTACCCAATTGTGCTAAGTTTTGAAGGGTCGTCGCACGCTGCACACTAGCAACATGCGACGTCGCACCTTGCTCCATTACAGGGTGTGACGAAGTCAGTTAGATGGCAAAAATAGCTTCTTCGAGGTCCATCTCGAAGCTTGCTAACTTGGGACCCTATCCCTGACCACTTGGAAGAGCTGGCACTCGGTTCCTAAACCTTTGGGGAGATCCCTTAAGCCTCTCCTACCATCCCTCAACCTATTCTATCCATACCCTATCCACTTAGTCCTATATAAATGAAGCTCACTCCCATCCCAAAGGGAAGAAGGCTATGGTATCTACATGCTGGTGAAATCACTCTTAGAACATCTCCACTCACCCATTGGAGAACTCATACTTCCTTGGAAGGATATGGCAATTGGCTTCGTCGGAGAAGGGTTACAGTGTTAAGCCTTGGTTGTAGTTCTATATCTCTATTATGTACTCCTCTATTTGCAGTAATACAAATGCTTTCCACCAATCTTGTTCATGTGTGCAATGATATTGAGTAGTTTATCTGCTTAAATGTTTACTTAGATCTCTTATTGTATAGATGTCTTTTACTGGTTTCTCTTATTTCTTGTCTTGACGGGTCTTGTAGCTTGGATCTGACGACCGTGAGACGTGGAACAACAATCAGGAGAAAGGATTGCGAAGTGAAAAGTAAGACATCTAGTACCCGATCCTTAAGTAGATCTAGGAAATGTATTAGTAGTCTGTTCTATTTGTTCTAGACTCACTTTGAGCTAGGGAGATCCGGCTCGCGTCCGCTCGAGTGGATTGTCCGATAACATTTATTCAAGTAAAAGTTTGCCTTTAAATTCCCAACATGATCATTGAAAAATCTTTATCTATAAAGATCGCTCCAATAATTGCCAAGATGTGTAAGCATAGGGAAAACTAATATCCCAAACAACTTTTATTGAAGGAGTGATAAATCCCAAACAAGTTTTGTTTGAAGGAGTGATATATCCCAAATTATTGATATAATGACAAATCTAGCAACTCATTTGAGATATACTAATATGGTTGGGTATTGGCAACATATTCCATAAGATGATAAGGTCATTATTTACTAATGTTCCAACAAGAATTGCAATAAACAAGAAAACCTCTATACTTTTAGAACTTTAGTAGATCTACAAGGCAAGGTATGTATGTGCATGTTGTTGGGATTTGAGGGAAAAGTTCTTTTTGTTTTCCTCTTAACATTGTTTTTCTCATACTTAGCTTCGTTATTGGGTAGATGATAAGGTCATTCTTTACTAATGTTCCAATAAGAATTGCAATAAACAAGAAAACCTCTATACTTTTAGAACTTTAGTAGATCTATAAGGGAAGGTATGTATGTGCATGTTGTTGGGATTTGAGGGCAAATTTCATATTGTTTTCCTCTTAACATTGTTTTTCTCATACTTAGCTTCGTTATTGGGTAGAACTTGTAGAACATTTGAAGATATGTAAGGCAAGGTATGAACATTGTTGGGATAGCAGGGTATGCGCATGGATAGTAATATGTGCAATGTATGTGTAAGGTATGAACATTATTGGGATAGCCAGGTATGTGCAAGGTGAATCCATGAAGATGGGTAACACGTTTTGGCCAAAAGTGACGATGAACATTCGATTTTTTACTCATTTATTAAATCGAAGCTTTCAAACCTCATATATGTTTTGTGAATTCTTACATGTAACAAAAAAACAAATTGTAGGGAATTATGTGTTCTTTCCACCAATATTTTTTAAAAATAATAATATTATTATTTAATATGCCAAAATTGCATTTAACGATATTTTGTTTTTGTAAATTTCCGAAAAAAGTTGACAAGTGGCTTGTGTGCATGTAAAATAATTTAGTGATAAATGCATAATTTCTGAATATATATATATATATATATATGAACATAATCTACAAAAAACTTTATTTTGGAAAATTATATTTTTTATTAATTTTTTAAACTAACCATTGAAAATTGTGACCGCATTTTGTACACGTGTGTGTACACGTAAACTTTTTTTACTAGTTACAAAAATCAAACAACAAAAAAATACCCTTTTGAAGACAACGCATTGATGTGGGGTGTATATATTTTTTGAAATTTTTTAGTTGCGTACTTTTTATGTTGTTGATTTTTCTTTGAGTTGATTCGAAGTTGTGGACATGGTTTTTAAGTGTAAGTTTGAAAATAAAATAAAAAGAATTATCATATGAACTCAAAAAACTGTAAATGATATGCCAATTGATAGACAGTTCATTGAAGAATCCATTGGTATGAAGTATGCCACCTAATGTGCATCCCATGATAGGGTTTAGGCCTAGCAAAGATGCCAATAAAATTAAATTTGTAGAAATGGGGGCTAAAAGTTTGTTTTTAAAGCCCTCAATTGAGATGTGAGCTCGATTGAGGCTTGTAAAACCCTCGATTGAGCTTTTACATGTGATTTTAAGTACCTCGATCGAGGGTTTATGTGTAGTTACACTGAATCTCGATCGATCTAGGATCTCGATCAAGCTTGTAGCTCAATCGAGCTTTTAAAAACTTCAATTAAAAGTTTTTAAAATCTCATATCGAGTAGGTATTCTTAGCTTGTCCCACAGGGTATATATTCCAACTATTAACTATGTGAGTGCCCTTGTAAATTAATAAATTTGTTAATAATTATTAAATCTAAAACCTTCATGGGATCAAACTCTTGAATTCAATTAAAATCAGACATAGAATTATAAGATAATCAAATTTAGTAAAACATTATTTCAACAAGAAGAATGATATTTGTGGGTAATAGTAAATACCTTGAAGAAGAATCAGGTAAAAGCATTAGGACCGCCACTTCCTCTAGATTTTATACGTGTAGATATGGGTCACGGAGTAATTGGAGTTAAATATGACTGAAATCATAAAAATGAGTAAAAGGGACCCTTCTCCATATTTTCCATGATTTCATTCACATATATAAACACCAATCGCTCATCTCTTATATCTATAACCCCTCTCTACTAGTCCTTGGTTGAGTTTCTATGCAACAGACGTGGTGAAATAAGTTGTGGTATGTTGTTGTTTTATACTTATAACTGTTGCAGATGCTCGATCAAGCTTTCTAAAACCCTCGATTTAGCTTCTAAGCTCAATCAAGTTCTGAAAATGCAATGGCTCGATCGAGCTATCAACACTCGATCGAGGGCTTACAACGCTCAATCGAGTGCTTATTTAAGCCCTCTATCGAGTTTTATAAAGCTCAACCGAGGGCTTACAAAAAGTTCAATCGAGGTTGATTTTTAACAAAATCGCGCCCTCCGCTTGCCAAAAAGTGTTACCCATCTTCATGGGAACACCTTGTATGGATACTTGGGTATTTTAATTTTTTTGTGTATTGACTGTCATAAGGTTAACAAAGTTTGGAATTCTTTTTCAGTTCCCTTCCTTAAAGTTTATGGAGGATTAAGGGTATTAAAAAGTGTTTTGCAATTATATAATTATGCATTATGTTTGATATGTATATGTTATTTCGGTTTCATATGCATTATGCATTATGTTTGATATATATGTGTGTGTGTGCGCGCGCGCTATTTCAATTGTATTATACACAATGCATCATATATATATGTATTATGTTTGGTATGTGTATGCTAGTTTGGTTGCACTGCATTATGTAATTATGCATTCCACATTATGTTTGGTATGTATACACCATTTTTCTTGCAATTGGGATTTTTTCTAGACATAGTATAGTATGTGATATAGAAAAATAGATATAAAAACCAAACAATCTTTGGTGTTGAAATTATCCAAATACAATGCCTTGAATAAAAGAGCCAAGTAGGACCTAGGATTAAATTATGAAATTCCCTTATAAATTGCAACGAAGTATATGATAATCAAGATTTCATCTTGCATGTGAATAAAACTAGATGGATACCAAAAAATGCTTCTTCCACAAAATCCACATTCCATGTGGTTAGGACAAACATAAAACATATTCATGCTTGAGGAGGATGAGTATATTCATTGCCTAAGTTTGTTGAGTTTACTGCATTGCTTGATCCAAGTGGGTTGAATTGTATACAATTGCTTGATGTCATTTTTCTATTTGCATCCATGGAGGAATAGGGAAACTATAGTTCTGACTTGTACTCAATACCCCTAGAGGAATTGGTGGGGTTGGAAAAGAACAAACTTGAATGGCCTCTGAACTAGTAGGAAGAGAGGTTGGAGGTGTTGCAATAGCATGATAGTGAAGGATTTGAAAATTTATTAGGTCATAGAAGAATTGTGTATTATCTACAATTTGATCAAGTGAATTGGTAAAGAATCTCCCCTATTCAAATGCGTTTGTAGTTTTTTCAAACCCCTCCCTCCTCTTTAGCTCTTGTTGAATTATTTGCACTGCCTTCCGTTGTTATTTTGCATGCCTTGCCAATTGTTTTTTGTTTCCTTTTTGTTTCCTTTTTCTTTCCCTTCCCTTTCTTTTTGAATTCTCTTATGTTTTCCTTGTTATGGTACAACAATATTTGTTTCCCTCTTCTTGACTGCAAGTTCCTTCTTCTTTTGTTTCAATTCTGGAATCTCATTTTTCTTTTGTTTTACCTCAACCAAGAGTGTGATGTAATCCTCTGAAGTTAGTAGCTATGAGATCTTGATTAATTGAAGAAAATATGCCAATCATCTTCTTGTTTTATTTGTCATTCTCTCCACTGGCATCTTTAGGAATTGTGTGAGTACCACTCTAGTACTTGTCTAAATATGAGGATCATCTGGGAGTTGTGATTCTTCTTCATTAGATTTTAATTTGGTTCTTCACTCCCATCATCGGCATAATAATGGACAATTTCATTGTTGTTGAAATGTGTTCGAAACAAAGGCATGTTAAGGCTAAGGCTTTCTTTATTAGTGTTGTTAAGAATATTTCTCTTCATATTCATCATGGATTTTGCTAACCACTCAGGCTAGGGTACTTGGCTTGGTAATATCAATTGCTCACTAGGGTATCTCATTGATTAGCAACCTTCAATCATATTCAATTCAAAATCTAAATGTTGTTCATGTGATGCGATAGCTTCCATCTTCTCTTGAGTTGTTTCATTATCATATTGAGTTCCTTGACACATTCATTGGCGTCACCTAATTGCTAACAATGTCCTTAAGAGAGGCTCAAAATGTTCACAACAGCATTTGCATCTTCCTTGGCATGTACTTCAAAATATTGACTTCAACCCATATCATTAAAAAGAGTTCATAATTTAGAGGCCAAATTTCATTTCTCCTAAATACAATCTTAATATTTGAGGGTGTATAATATTTTTTAAAGCTCTACTATAAAGTTCTTCTACTTCAAACATTTTCACCTCTATCATCTGTTCTTTGCCATCCATCATGCTCACTCTATCCTAAAGTAACTCTCAAAAGTCCCAAACACACTCACATCAAGGGGTTACAAGTTATGAGTAGTGTGTGCAGGAAAAGTCAATAAGTCTATGCCCATCGTGTATGTCTCCTCCATGGTTTGTAAAGTTATGTGGCTACCATGGCCATCAAAATTAACAAATTTCTATTGGTATGTGAGACAACACCATGCCCATATGGAACAAAATGATACAACCAATTCATAAACAATTATTTAGTCATCCATGCATTGGGATGTGCAACCATGCATGCTCTTGGCTCACAATTTTTGATATAGTTCTTAAGTTGATCATTTCCCTTGAATAGATAAAAAAAACTATGTATTGATAGACCAATTGCATTTACACAACACAAAATAGTTATCCACTCTCTACTCTTGGGAAGAATTTTTGGCACATTCCTGCTCCATTTCTTGGTAATTACCACATGCCACAATTCCTTCTAACTTGTGAAATAGTCTCATCATAGTTCCATATACAATCTAGACTATGGGAAAGTTTCTTGTAGGCATTGGATAGAGTGTCATAAAACTTGGTCACAATTGCAATGCGTAAATTCAAAGCTTTGTCTCTATCAAGGCCCTTTGTTGTGCATAATACAAGCTCTAGATGTCTTTTCTTCAACCCCTCCCACCATGATTTCCCAAGAAATACATCGCTAAATGGATTCAGCCTCCATTGACAAATTTGAGCAACATTGGCTTTTAGTTGCATCAACACCGGCCCATGGCCCAAATCATCCGCTCCTTACACCAAGAAACTACTTCCACCTTATTTTTTTCAATTAGCACTGTAAGAGGCCCTTTCCTCTTTGTGTGTGAGATACCATAAGCTAATAATGCAATGATGTTGGTGCAATTCGATGTTTTTTTGCAACAACTTTCACATAATATCCATTGAATTCAACATCATCAATTGCCTTCAACATATCAAGTTCGCTCTATCCTTTGATAGCACCGATCTTCTTGGTTGAACTTGAACCTTGCACTGTGATAAATGGTGGAGCACCACCTTCAATCTCTGCCTCGTGATGCTCATCAACATTTGTATTTAAGTACTCTTCAGCAGCAGCCTCATTTCTCTCTTCATATGAAGCATAGTGTTGTAGTTGGGCTCCCCTATTAATGAAGTAAAGCTTATGCCGTAATGGATTGGCTTTCCTTTATCTATCAATAGAGAATCTTGTATTTTCCTTTCATCTTTCCAAAGAACTCTTATGCGTGACCTTTCTATACACTCCAAATGTTGCTTCAATGACTTTGGAAATCACACCATGACATCCAAAAAGATAATAAGGAAATCATTAAGATAGCCCCTTAAGTTTTCATTCATCATTTGCATGGATGATGCAAGGAAACCATGAGGCCAAAAGGCACAACTAACCATTCAACTAACAATCCCATTTTTCTTATCAATGTAGCCTTGGATGATGCAAGGAAACCATGAGGCCAAAAGGCACAACTAACCATTCAACTAACAATCCCATTTTTCTTATCAATGTAGCCTTTCATGTGCCCTCTGCTTCAATTTTGGTATGACAATAGCCACTTTTGAAGTAATTTTTGTAAAGAACTAAGCACCATGCAATTGATTACATAAATCATCTATCAAAGGTAAAACATATCAATTTTTTGTTGTGATTTTGTTGACCATACCTTGGAAATCAACACATAATATCCATGAATTGTCCTTTTTCTACATAAGGAAAATATTGTCTATTTTGCATCTCGAAAAAATTATTGTATCAACTAAAACAAAATCTATGTGCATCAATATGATCCCAAGGGAAGTATATATGGGGTTAAAATGTATATGTAATAGGGTAAATAAATGTGTAAGTGGGGCCAGCCTAATAAAGGGACCACATATGCAATGAGTAAAAATAGGTATATATAGAGGTCAATGTAGTGATTATGAATAAACATATAACCTTGATATATAGATGTATTGGGGTTATTTGGAATATGTTCGCTCATTATATAAGGATCTATTGTGTAACTAATCTCTATTATCTCTTTGGGAGTCATGCTCCATGTTCACATCTTGTGTAGATCGTGTGTATTCTAGTTTAATATGTTGTCTTAAATATATGATCGATAACATTTCATATTGAAGCGTACAATCCTTGGCTCCTCAAACAAGTCATCTTACCATTTCTGCTCCAACTTTTTTTGGAGGGAACAAATTTTCAAGGCACGAAGAGGATAGATCGAAGTACAGTGGGTCAAAATTTCTGATTCCAGTTCATTGTAATTTTGAAGTTATAAGTCAAGTGGAAAGTAGGGTTTTTACTAGTCCTAAAACTAGTCTCAAATAGGTGTTTTCAATAAAACAGTCATATGTAAATCTGGCGAGCACCAAATCAAGTGCCACCAATGACATTGGAAAGAAGACATAATGTAGTATTTCAAGCCCAAATTTCATACTCAAATCTGTAAAATTGGATGTGTGGTATACTATACAAGTTCACTCTTTTGAAGGGTGTCAAAATCAACAAGTTTTGAGAAAGTTGTCATAGTTTTTTCTTGGCACGTCAAAATTTAGTGAAACCTATGACATTGCATAAAAGACATATAAGGCTATTACATGCCAAAATTTCAACCTTATAGGTGCATAAATCTTGAAATTGCACAAAATGCAAGCCTAGTCAACAAGACAATATTCAAATCAGAGTTTTAAAAGGTATGTTAACTTAAAATTGGGATAACATTTTGTTGGAAGGTCGAATTGAAGTGATTCAAAAGCACCCTAGGAAGGTGCAAAGAGAGTGGAATATATTGGAAACATGATCATAACTATTTGGGATTATTATTGTAAGATGGTTGGAGTGGAAGTTAAGAGTTTTGATTAAAACTCAATTAAAAGCTAATGGCAATACCTACTTTTCGAGGAGATGAAGATGAAATTGATCCTATGGAATGGTTGAGGATGGTACAGGAAAATTATATAAATCCTTTTGGGATAGGTGTTTAATGTCAAGTGATGGGAAAGTTTGATGAAGATACTAGAATATATGCCATATGGGAAGTATTTGAAGAATTGTTCTCAAATAAATGGATAAAGAACACAAAAATAGAGGTGATGCATAGAATTCAGGGTGAATTAAATGAAGCTAAAGGAAACTTTTCCAAATAACAAAAGGATAATGAAGAGCTAAAAGAAGATCTTACAATGAAAGGTGATGAGTTTGCCAAGATGCAATATGTTAATTAAGCATTGATGAAAGAGGGTTAAAAATCAAAACAAGAAAAGATTAGTAAAGGAAAGTGGGAAAATGACGAGTCATGGAAATGATTGAAAAAAAAAAAGATGAAGAAATGATAACGTTGCATAAACATAACAAAGCATACTTTACAATGTTAAGAATATGAAAAAGGGTCTACAAGTGTCTGAACCAAAGAATAAGGATAAAGATATTACAAGAACATTTGAAGAGAATACTACCAAATGGCTTGAAGAGGAAATTCGTAAAAAGGTTGAAGAAACATAAATATTGATGAGGTTAAATAAAATAAAAATGCAATCTAGAATTGAGGGAGGATGTAAGAATTTGATGGATAACATCACATTGCAATGTCAAAAGGAGTAGGGAAACAAGATTAAAGGTCACCTAAAGATACTTGAAGAGCTCAACATGAGGATGTACATGTCAAATATGATTTTATTATCTCAAAGGCCAAAATAATCAAAGACCAAGCATAGACAATAGAGGATGTCATTGTCTCTAAAAAGAGCACTAATGATATGGGTGTGCAGAATGAAGAAAAACCATCAAAAGTGAAACCATGTCAACACCCTCATCCCTAAGAAAGTTTGCAAGAAGGACAAGAAGATTAACAACATTACCAAGAAACTAAATGGAAAAATCAATGATATTCATGGAACATCGCCTCAACAAACCATTATTTGAATGGATATTATCAAAGACCAACAACCACAATAAACTGGATAATTTACAACAACAAAAATTGGAATCAAAGTAAATTATGTAACAATTAGTTGTCAAGGTTTAAGACCAAAAAGAATTGAATTTGAATAAATCATCATCAGTAGCAATAAGAGAACAGGGATATAAAAAAATCCTATTACTTGGTTTCATTAGAATTGAATTTGAATAAATCATCATCAATAGCAATAAGAGAACAGGGATATAAAAAAATCCTATTACTTGGTTTCATCAAATGTAAATCCATTAACTGCAAATATTTGAATCAGAGTACTATTATATGATCCCAAAGGGGGCTTATATGGAGTTAAATGTGTACATAATGGGATAAATACATATGTAATAGGGACCAATCTAATTAAAGAACTCTATGTGCAATGAGGTGGAAATGTGTGTGTAGTCGTATGACTTTGATATATGGATGTATTGAAGGAGATTCTCCTATTCTATAAAGTATTGTGTACCTCTTCTCTTCTCTATTATCTCTTTGGGAGTTGTACCTTAGGTTCACATCTCAGATGTGTACTCTAGTTTGTTATAGTATTTTAAAAATTTGGTACATAACAAGCATAGTTTCAAAGTGTTGATTCCTTCTTCCTAACCTATGAATTGCTAAAAGGTTTAGAAAATTATGACATTTGTATTAAGTTTCAGGAAAGATCTTGATAATTTACTGCAATATATGTTAACGATGCAACATATGTTAATGATATGATTTTGATCAGCGAAGACTTATATTGCTAAATTGAGTAAAGGCTAAGTTGTGCATTGAATTCAACATGGTGGAGTATGGAGAAGTTCAATATGGTTTTGGCTTACAAATATATAAAGACGTCAAAGAGAGTAATTCATACAAGTCAAAATAAGTATCTAGAGATCTAGGTAAAGAAAAGTGTAATACAGAAATGAAAATGATATCTGAGTGCAACCTGCCAATATATTGTGGATCCAGAATACCAACAGGGACAGGTGGTAAAGCTAATTTTGAGATATCTAAATTATCTGATGGTAGCAACAAATATTGGCCTCAACTTCAGTGAGGGTATCTGCAAAAAAGAACACCAATCATTAAGATTTTGTGATGCCAATTGGACAGGCATGATGACAGTAGAATATCTAATATTGTTTCTTGCTATGTAATGGAGCAATTTCTTGCTATGTAATGGAGTAATGTCTTCGTGTAACAAAAGACAGCCAACTATTGTGCTTTAGCATTGCACCTGAATATGTAGCAGCTGCATAAGCCACGTTTTGGGGTTCAATAGATTGTTAGCAAATGTTTGAAAAAAATGAGTGATCTAGTGATCTTGCAATATGACAATCAGGGCCCAAATTTCCATGGAAAAACCAAGAATGGAGACATTCGACATCATTTTGTAAGAGGAAAGGTTGCTGAGTAAGAAGAGCTTCGATTTTGCACTTCCGAGAATATGGGGTGGATATTTTCACAAAGCTCTTCCTTGTACTAAATTAGCTATCTAGGAATAATTAAAATCGATATTTTGTAGTGGATACAGCCTAAATGGGAGTGTTGGGAGTGTAGCCTGTATTCATGTAGAAGTCATATAGGTGGGCTATATGTAAGTGCCTGCATAGACAACTGTGAAGTACTTTTTTTGGTAACCTCACAGGAGGATGAAAATATTTAGAGATTACATTTATTTTTTTAACATCACAGGAGGATGAAAATATGTAGAGATTACATTTTGCAAGTAATCAATGACTTTTGATTAGACCCTCTTTTCCATATATGTCTACTGTCTCTGTCCACTAACAGCTGTTTCACATTTCTCAACATTCAGATATCCCTCCTGTAATATAAACGCGTCTACCATTTCCAAAGTCAAACAATCCTCTAGGCAATTCTCCAATCTATTCCAATGTTTCCAATTCATTTACAAATTTCTTCCTGTTGCCAGAATACAATTTGAAAACAGAACTTGGTAGTAAAGATACAAGAAAATGGCATAATCAATATTAGTGAAAAGCAAGGGTATCTAACACTCTGACAAAGGTAATGGCATAGTCAATATTAGTGAAAAAGTAGCGTAGTCACCACCATAGTCAACCAAAAGTTGGCATTTTAGGGTTAAATAAAATGTTAAAATAAAATTATGAATTACCATTAGTAGAGAGAGACAATTCAAAAATCTTAAGAATGACTCATGGATAACCGTAATGCATCATACAAAATTTGGAATTTGAACCTCAGTTGGCCTTCTTGTACTTGTATCTGTATACACAAGCAATGTATACCAAGAAGTTCAAAAAGCTTAGGGAAGCTAAAACCCAAAAGTAGTAGTCCAGATGGCCTTCATTGAGATTGTCAGGTATCCATCCCGGTTTTCCTCCTTTAGTGGTGACAGAAGTGACAATGGTAACAATTAAGGTGCTCAAATAGCTTCCTAATGCATTTGTAAGAAGAGAAAGAGCACTGCACAAGCTGCGCATTGCATCAGGTGACTGATCGTAGAAAAACTCAAGCTGCCCTATAAAGAAAAATATTTCTGAAGCACCAATTAAGAAATACTGGGGAATTTGCCAAAAAATGCTCATGGGAACTGGTGTGGCTGTATCATGAACCAAATCAAGAAGTTTAACAATATCCAAACGCTTGATTTCAACCAAGGCAGCTGCTGTCATGGACAATATCGATATCAGTAGCCCAATACCCATTCGTTGCAGCTCAGTAAACCCCCTCTCTTGTCCAGTGTACTTGCGAGCAATAGGCACAATTAGGCGATCATAAACTGGAACCCATATCATGACACTCAGTACATCAAAAATAGACAATGATGCCGCAGGAATTTCGAAGGAACCAATGCTGGTATCCATGGTCATGCCCTGTTCGACAAACATTGTTGACATTTGAGAATAAACAGCGGAAAATACAATACCACTCACCCATATCGGAAACATACGAACCAAAATCTTCAGCTCCTCCACTTGGGTCACAGTACATAGTTTCCAAGGATTGGAAAACCCACTGTCTTGAATATCATCATCTGTTATTATAGCTGCTTTGTCAAGACAACTGCAACCATTTTAAGCCGGATCCTTAATATTAATAGGCGCAATCAAGATATATATATATATCGTTTTGCCTAGACTGCAATCATGACAACTCTTAGTTCTAGACTCACGAAACTTTCTCTTGTACACTGCTCATTTCATTGCAATTCTTTTGGTAAATAGAAAAGGCATATAAAACCAGACTTCAAAGGTGAGATAAGGAAGAGAAGTACCTCAAATCATTTGTATGCTCCAGCTTTCGGCTTCCTTGAATAACAGAACGCTTGTCTTGCACCTCGTACAGCATTGAACTATCTTGAGGGACTTTCATTTGCAATTTACGCAACGATGCAACTGTGACTTGGCATACCCGTGTGAGGGGACTGCCTCCAGGCTTTTGGAGTCTATATAATGGTGTCCC
Organism: Larix kaempferi; assembly: GCA_027924585.1. Classification (NCBI taxonomy): domain Eukaryota; kingdom Viridiplantae; phylum Streptophyta; class Pinopsida; order Pinales; family Pinaceae; genus Larix; species Larix kaempferi. The sequence continues at coordinate 11,955,676 of BSBM01000018.1, read as the reverse complement.
AGAAAAGAAACTTATTATGGCTAGTCCCATAAAAATGGTAGGAATCGCAAACCCCCATCCCCAACCAACATTGTCTTGGACCCATACAATAAAGCTGCTGGAAACAAGAGCCCCAACATTAATTGAGAAATAAAACCAATTGAAGAAAGAGGCCTTCTTCTTCCTTTCTGTTGGATTGGTGTCATCGAATTGGTCAGCCCCAAAAGAGGACACGCAGGGCTTGATGCCTCCAGTTCCTAATGCAATCAGGTAAAGTCCAAGGAAAAATACAGCATATTCAATTGTTGTTGCCTTTGGGCAGACACTATCTGTGCAGGATGGAGGTTGCAAGGCAGAAACAGAGGCTGAAATTGTCAAGGTTGCCATTCCCTGCAAATATTAAAGAATGGTTATTAGTCAGATATTAATCAAATAATAATAGGCAAATAAGCCAACAGGGAGTTAGTTCACTGGTCAGGGAAACAAAATATTAAGCCACACAACAGACTCCGCTCCATTCTTGTTGTGGTCTGCCACGCCGGTGTATGGCATAATGGCATGAGTTTCAATGTGATGAAATTGGGAATAGGTCCCGAGCAAGTTTACCATAGGCAAATATATACCCCTAGGACCTGGCACCTTTGTGCAACCAATGTCCACTCTTTGTAGGCCTCATGGAGTGGTTCAACCGTATCTACGGTGGAGTGGGGCTACATAAGTTTCCATTCCTGTGGGGACCTGGGTTACCTTTGATTCACAGGGGTGCTGGTGAATAGCAAAATAGTGTAAAAATTTTAAAAAAATATATCCACTCTTTATAGCTATAAAAAACCAAAATTCTTTAAAAATCAGATTCAAAATCTTTGAAAAGCAGAGAAAGTTTGGCAAGGTTTAAGCATACAATAAAGTAAATTGTGCAGAAAACAGCTATTGTCCAGTATCGGCCCCAGTATGCATCAGCCAAAACTGCCCCCAAAAGTGGTGTGAGATAGCACGTGCCTGACCAACTGTTGACATTCTCTGCAGCAGCGGCATTCCCCTCATGTAATTTTGTAATCAAATAAGTCACCAAATTTATGTTAATTCCATAGTATGCCAGTCGCTCACAGCACTCAGTCCCTGCAGTGCATATCAAATTCTAAGTAACGCCGTAATGGTTACTCTGTAACAATATAGTGATGGCAATTCTTTTCCTGAAACTCCCCAAAGTCAAACACAAACCGGAACCAGCTGACCTTTCTTACAAAAATACAAACAGGACAAGGTTGAGGGAAACCTAAAACAAATGAGCAAGCTCTCCAGTTGCCTGTATTCTGCCTCACAGATGGCCTTCCATGGATATCAACAGATCCATCCCCAGTGTATTGATCTTCCTGGCCCTCCTGAAACATACATATTTCAACAAGTCAAAATATTCCCAACAGGCAGGGCAGAAAATGGTTAAAATTCCAGTCTATTCCTGTATTTGAAAAGATGAGTCAGAAAGTTAAGACTATTAGAAAATTGAATGAACGTTTATTTTATTTTCTGGGAAATTTCAGCATATGGAGGGGGGACTGAAGAATTAGTTACCTCTAGTGGCAGGAGAGGCTGACCATCTTGATTTTCTAGCAGATCCACTTGGGATGACTGGTCTGCGTGAATACCCATCTCAGCTACGTATCAGATCTGTGTTTGTCTGTGCATCAGAAAGTCTATTGAATATTCAATCTGTATGAATGTAATGAAGCGTAAATTATCAGGACTTCCTCACACGACAAACCATTCTCTGTCCCTGCTGCTTGGAAGGTGGGAAACTCTATAAATGGACGGGGTAAGAAAACACAAAAGCGAGAGAACCTCGATGGAAGAGTAGGTATATGGATTAAAATACTGTGGGGTATGGTAGAGATTTTGTAGTTGGGCATGAGCTTTTGGTTTGGACTGTGTCTCGCTTCATATATTTCAGTCTATAACAAGATACAACGCTTTACTGTGTAGATTAATCACTGCTTTCGTGACAATGATTTTTGATGGGAATTTGGAATCTTTGAAAATAAATATTGTATTTGTTTTTTATTAATTGTATATATATATATAATTGTTTAATTTAATATTAAAATGATGATGATGATAATTTGAACCTCCAAATGATGATGAAGATATGATAATAGCTATGAACTTCCACGAGACTAATTTTATTTTATTTATTCAACCCTAAAAAAAATTAGGAATTTTAGAGCACCCTCTTTCAATGTGTAGCTCATGAGAGTTTGTTCTTATTTTAAGAATGTTAGATTTATTTCTTTACACTAGTTAAAACATAAAGATACTTTTGACTTTTTAGACTTGGGCTGATCACCTCCTTATAATATCTTAATTCTCTTATCCTCTAACTCTTTATTGCACCACATCTTCTCATTAAATCTAGATGTAATAAAGTGTATTGCCTTTAATTTTAGGATTATATGTTATCAAGCTTTTGGATTTGCTCTATCCTTCTCCATGATTCTCAAGAAATGTTGCAAGCCCAAACTTCATAACCATATAAGATAATAGGAGTGACGAGAGTCTCAAAGAGGATTTTCTTCCCATCCCAAATCTAGAGGTCTATTGATTTACAATTATTTTCAAGTCCATAATAAGCTTTCCAACCTCCATTAATCATTTCCTAAATGTTATAGTTCCAGTTAAGCTTATGATGAGGATGAATTCCAATATATTTATATGAAGTCACTTCCTCCAAGTTGTTGTTTCCATACATGAAATTATCATAAGGGCTCATCGCCATAAGAGAAATATCAACAGCATAGTGAAGAAGGATGATGACTATACTAGCCAGAGTCATGCCAGTACAGCCTTCCTCTTCCAAACAACCCTCTAGCCTAACAATGTAAATTCTAAAAAGGGTAGGGGGTAGGGGACAACCTTGCTTGACTCCTTTATTACAATTAATTTCTTCTGGTCAGGCCTCATAGTTCCTAAACTTGGCAATAAACTTCTCGTACAACCTTGTCACAATAACTCTCAACTCGAAAGGGACTTTTAGCTCTTCTAATTTATTGCAAAGGTTAGTTTTGGGCACCATGTGATGCAGAGCATCCACGGTTCCAACGGAGCCTTGAGGAATCAATTAGACGCCAGATAGATCCGTAATCTGAGGGATCAGATCTGGTAGGTGAGCGATCAGTGCTGCGGGAGTTCGGGGAGTGACATTTGGCGAACATGGGCAGTGATAAAACGGGGATCTCTACGAAAGAGACGGCAGCTTCGATTTTGGTTTTGGCTTCTGGTTCGTTGTTTGGATTTTGGTTTTGCTGCATTCGAAAATCTAACCAAAGTATCATTTTTCATTCAGTTTTGATAGGATTTATTTGAAAGGCCTGTGTGCCCGCTCAGTATTTTAATAAATCAGGACCTGTGCGTCCTGTAGGAATGTTTTTAGTTTTTCTTTAGATTTTTTTTGCTCCTTTCGGAGAGGGCGAGAGTGCTAGGGATGATTCTCTATCCTCTCGTGAATGTTTATGAGATGGAGTTCTAAATAGTTTGTTGTATTTGACAGTAAAAAAAAAGTCTGTGTGTTTCGGTTGAACTCTGCCACTTTTGTGTATGGATCTTTGTTTTCCATCTTAAACATTTACCTGTGAGGTTTACAGGATCCAGATTTCTCTACAGTTGGGAGTGACTACATTATTTGGTATCAGAGAAAACCACAATGGCCCAGAGGGGAATCCATTGTTGCAGGCTTACCGTTGGAGACTTAGCTGCTGAAACTGGAGAGCTGGTTCGAGAGAACTAAGTAAGCTCAAAGGAGCCGAAGAGTTGGTTCGAGAGGAGAACCAAGTGTGCTCGGAGAAGCACTAGATTGCTCGGAGGAGCACTAGACTGCACGGAGGTGCATTATTATTGTTACTAGTGGGTTTGGCTAGGGAAAGCCATACTGTGAACAACTTTAAGAGAGCAAGTTGTTGAGAAGCCAAAGAGAGATTGGCAAGTAAAAGTTAAAAATGGCAAAGGAGAAGTGGGTGATCCAAGAAGAGAAAGAATGGATCAGGGCAGAGATACAATCAATTCGGAAACTAATCAAACAGCGTGATGAAAGAATGCAAAGAAAAGCGGAGATCCGAGCCATACGAAAGGTGATAAGGGCCTTGGAAGAGAAAGAAAGACATCAAATTGAAAAGAGAGAGTTTTCAAAGGGGATCTCAGTTGTGGAAGTGCTTTGCCACCCGGAAGAAGGTGAAACACTTGAAGAAAACGAATACAGTGCTGCTGAGCACACGGGAGCAAAGGAGCAGGATACAAGTGGGAAGACAAAGGAGGATGCAATGGAAGGTGTTCAAGTAAATGACAAGCTCCTGGAAGTTGGGAATGGAGCAGTTGAAGACTTTGAAGATCAAGAAGAGAAATTTGAAGAAGCCATAGAGATCCAGTCAAAAGATGTTCATCCTTTGGCAAATGAATGGAGATAACTAATACTAAGGTTGGAGAAAAAAGTGGAATACATCTAAGGGAGATAATTGAAGGTGTTGCAGATCACGGTGAGACAATTGTCCCAGTGCCGCATCAATTAAATTATGAGCATCCAATGGAAATGATGCATGAGGAAAGTGAGAAGGTAGCACAGGATAGGCTGAATACTGGAGAAGAAAATGAAAAACAACTAGAACAAAGGGGAGAACTGTCTGAAGCTGTGGATGACCATGAGGAGGCAGTTGTTCAAGCTGTTACAAAGGAATCGTTGTCTCAACTGTTAGAAGCCTCTGACACACCTGTACCAGCTGCTCAGATTGTAGATACCGACAGAGTGAATGTTGAACCAACAGCAACATAAATTAATGAAGCAGAAAAGTCATCAGTGAGGCCAATGAAGATAGAAGAGAGTGCAATCAAGGAAGAGCTTGCTCTTGAAGATGAAGATGCAGTAAGTGTGGAATCAAGAAAGTTAGGAGAGGAAGTTCAAGATGAATGCCAGCAGGAAGAAATGCATGAGCAACAGCAGGAAGAGGGGGAGGATGACAGATATGAAGAAGTTGTTGATCTCCCATTAGATGATCAGCAAGAGGTACATGATAACAAAGTACTAGATGGAAAAGAAAAGGGAGGAGAGGAAAAATATTTTGGAGAGCAAGGAGCATCTTAACCAGTTTTGGCAAAAGATGAGGAAATGTTTGATGAAACTGAGGAGGAACACCAGCTGGAATATTTACATTCATTCACAAAGGAGCAGGAACAAATTCTTCCATTGTTGGAAGAACAAATGGTTGAGCAATGCATAAAGAGTGTGGCTGAAGACGTAGACAGACCATCGGATTGGGATGCTAGGAAGGAAAATTGTTCCTTTAGTGAAAATAAAGAGGACAAGGTTGCAGTAAAGGAGAAAATTGCTTATTGGCAGTTCTTGCATGTAGGAATTGAGGTGCCAAGGAAGGATATTGAACAAGGTGTAACAGAGAAAATAGGTGGTGTTCCAATGGTCAATATGGTAATTCGACTGTTGTTGTGTAAGATTCTATGGTTGTATTTTGATCGATGGAGAAAGTTGAAGAAAATAGAGCTTAAGGCTATGAACCAAGAGGTTCATAATTATTTAAACGAAGGGAGTATGATGCAGAGCATCCACGGTTCCAACGGATCCTTGAGGAATCAATTAGACACCAGATAGATCCGCAATTTGAGGGATCAAATCTGGTAGGTGAGCGATCAGTGTTGCGGGAGTTCGAGGAGTGACATTTGGAAAACATGGGCAGTGATAAAATGGGGGTCTCTACAGAAGAGACGGCAGCTTCGATTTTGGTTTTGGCTTCTGGTTTGATGTTTGGATTTTGGTTTTGCTGCATTCGAAAATCCAACCAAAGTATCGTTTTTCATTCAGTTTTGATAGGATTTATTTGAAGGGCCTGCGTACCCACTCAGTCTTTTAATAAATCGGGACCTGCGCGTCCTATAGGAATGTTTTTAGTTTTTCTTTAGATTGTTTTTACTCCTTTTGGAGAGGGCGAGAGCGCTAGGGTTGATTCTCTGTCCTCTCGTGAATGTTTATGAGCTGGAGTTCTAAATAGTTTGTTGGATTTGACAGTCAATAAAAATTCTGTGTGTTTCGGTTGAACTCTGGCACTTCTGTGTACGGATCTTTGTTTTCCATCTTAAACATTTGCCTGTGAGGTTTACAGGATCTAGATTTCTCTGCAGTTGGGAGTGACTGCATTACCATGTCAAATGTTTTTCTAAATTCAACAAAGCAACATAGAAGATTAGTTTTATTATTGTGACACTCCTTAGCAATGGTCCTAAGAGTAACAAGGTGGTCCATAGTTGAATGGTGGTTGAATGATAGCCCTAAAATCTTATATGGCCTTTAGTTATTTTTTCGTGACTTTCTAGCCATTTGTTAATATTCTTTTCTAGAATAATTCCATATAATTTGGTTAAAAGAGGGCTAATCATAATGGTCCTATAATTAGATGGATTGTTTTTATCTCCACTTTTAAAAATAGGAACAATGGGGCTTTATGTCCGGGGTTTAGAGAAACCTTGTTTGACTACTAAATTGAAGAGCTTGTGGATGTGAGGGATGAGGATAAGACCACCAATTTTTAAGATGTATGCTTGGTATCCTTCAATGTCATTATCTTTCTCGTTTGCAAGTCACTCAACCCAAACTCTATGTTTTCTAAAGAGAAAATTTATTCCTTTGTAAAACGGGATTGAATGTTGTCCACGACATTAGGGGATTCATAAAGTTTTGTTAAAGTAGGAATTCCAATCCCTTAAGGGAATCAGATTGTTTTCAGTAGTTCTATGACTCATAGAACCAAGGGTTGGTCATTCTATTCTCTTTTTTACATGAAACCATGATAGAGAACTTGTTAATGGAAGTAGAGAGAGTTGTGGTAAAATTATGATATAGGTCTTCATTAATGTCCTTAATTAATAGTATATTTAATTTATGGTGAATTATTTTATTTTAAAATTTCATAATTGTTGTAATCCATTTTTTGTATTTTATTATGATGGTTGGTGATTTTTTAATTTTTTACTTTTTTTAATAGGAATGGTTATGGGTTTTTGTATTAAAAGAAGCTTCAAACATGCTGAAAGCAAGAGATACAAAGCAAGGGGAAGTTTACGACCTGTAAAAATGTTTTCAGCTTCCTAATAATTCTAGGAGACAAATCACAATTGATCCAAGTACATTTTCTTTTGATATTAGATTATGTTTTACACGTGTATATCCTCTCAAATTGGGAGCATAGCACAATTCAGAACAATACATTAATTTTTACTTGGTTGAGATACCAAGGACCATATAAACAAGGGATCCAATCTACCTCAGTATCCCAACATGATGTTTTCTTCTTCAAATGATACTGTGCTTGTACTGATAACTTCTTGTTTTAGCTTTGCGCAATAGTATCAGATGGAACTGTGCACCTCCTTAGATGTGTTCATTTTGTTTAGGTGCAACAGTCTTCAGACGATCTGTGATCTTCCATGCATCATATGATTCGTCTTTTTGTTGTAACGCACTTATCTCATATCATCCTCATCATGACATGCATCCTTGATTCTGCTGCAACTCTGTCTTTGCACATCTGACGGACAACTTTACTTTGCACACATCAACTTATTCTTTGTGCGTTAGTGAAACATATTCACCTTGTGCATTACAAGATATACTTCATATCTGTCTCTACACTTCTGTCTTAGAACATCTGTGACTTTCCATGTGCTCTCTGTGATACTGTCATTCAGTCCTCACACACTTGTGCATATTCTACATTTTGTCTTTCTGTCTCTACGCAGTCGTCACAGATTCACAGCATCATTTTGCGCACCATCAACTTTTCCATTCCTCTGCTTGTGCACTCTTGGCTCTCTACTAGATCATCATGTTCTAGTTCCACGAGCCCTTGATGCCCCAAAAACTATAAATCTATATCTTCCAGCTTTCCTTTACAAGCTCTTCATTCTTACTATCAATCTTACTTCAAATCTCCATCACTACTTCTTATTTATACTTATTATGTGTGGATGGTGATGACCACAAGTTAGTTGTGGCATCCTTTCTTCCTTGATTCACGATTTTGCTTACTTCATATTTTCGCCACTTGTCATGTTCTGCATCATTGATGTGTCATCTCTTGTCGTTCTTGCGCATAAATGGTCCTTTCCTTAGTGGGACTTTTACCATTGCGGGGTTGTCTTGTGCCCTTGATTTACCAATGCCTATGGAATTTGCGCATATGATAACTTCAACTGCTGCACACTTCTTGGTACTTGTGCTTGCTCCAACAACTAAAAGCTTCTTTTGATTCGCGAGTCTTGCGCGCAATTGGGACTTGCTTAACTAAACGACCACTTATTGTTCCAAGTTGCTTGCGCACTCCCGATCATTGTCCAACCACCTCTTTTTCTTACTTGAGTGCTCGAACATTTGTCCAGCCAACTCTTTAGATTTTTCCTTGAAGGAGTGTGGCTTGGTGGACTTGATATCTATGCATGTACCACATGTACTTGATGTATTCCTTATGTACTTCTTCAAACTTTTTCACATATACTTCTTCAAAGTGGCTTTCATATATTTATTCAAATTGGCACATGAATACTGATTCCTCTTTGACATCAGTTGGCCTCAATGACACATATTGAATCAGTTGACATCAATGACAACCAAATTTCAACACAAATCCAATCCAAATATGTCCTAGAGAGTCGGTGAAGAATGCATTGAATCAATTGAAAGTCGTTGTTCATTGCTTTCCAGTAATAGGTAGGTGTCTAGCTTAGAATGTAAGCAACGGGGAAAAGGTTAGAACTGAGAATGATGATACTATGGGTTGTGGGGAGAGGTTATTTTTTCTGTGAGAAATAAATGATTATATCCTTGCAACATAGAGATATTGTAATTCTTAATCATAATGGGGATCCAAATGTAATTGAGATATGGTCTAAAGGATGGAAAAAGGCTTAGAAACTAACTTTGGACGAGAATCAAGTTGTTTTGTGGAATTCCTACTCAAGTTATCTATGAAGAGGTTACATCGGATTGAGAGATGACAATGATTCTTTCACTTGGTCCTTTAATAAACTAGGAGGGGTATATTATATAAGATTGAGGTATATTGCAATGCCTAGATACGATGCTTGTGAATTTTTGGTGAAAGGAGATATGGAAATTGAAGGTACATATTTTGTTTCTATGGTTGGTTATGAAAAATAAGGTGATGACTTGGGAAACGATGAAAAAAAACCATGGTCTTAGTATATGTTATTTGTGTAGATCTGAATACGAGCTATCTCTTACCTACTTGCTCTTTGTCTTTATTCTCAACATGTATGGAAAGAAGTAGAAAGTTTAATAGTGATTGACAATGTTTGGAATGTTGAATCCATTGAATTATGCCTAGGGCAATGGTTTAACAACCTATGTTAAAAATATCTTAGATCTCTTCCTTGCATTGCTTATTGGGGGATATGGCAAGATAGAAATTATACTCTATTTGAACATAAAATAAACCCCTCGTTTTCAAAAAATTTCCTAGGCAAAACCTATGCTTTTCATTATTAAGGTGGTGGTAAAGCCCACCATCCCTCCACAAGTGGATGCTTTGTCCATTGATAAATCTATTTGTAACACCCATCCCAATAATGGGTGTCAAATTAAAAAATAAACTGCTAAGTAAAGTAAACCAACAACAACTATGTAATTCTAACCATGTAAACTAATTGTGTAAATTTCTAAATTTGATTATTGTGCATGTTTCTTTCACTTAACAAAATTAAATGCATAACATATAGAATTTCACAGCATGCCTGTAACATACAATATGTAATAATATTCGAATTAATATGACTGAGTAAGAACTAGTAGAATACCTTAATGTCTAGTCGAATTAGAAATCTTGTTGCTCCAAACCAGCCCCTAGTCCAACCTATGGTGTTGTCAAAACTGGGATTATTCCTCCCAACCAACTAGAAGCCTAGCTCCTAGTGTTAGGAAACTAATGGGGTTTCCTAGCCCTCCATGTACACAACTCTAATAAGCACAACAAAACTTCCCTTGCAATATCCAATGTCCAAGTCCAATCTCCATATCAAGTTCTTCCTTGTTTTTCTCTTCCATGATCCCTCTCATTGTCCAAATAAACGCCCTTTCCCATTCTCCAAAATTTGTTTTTATCTTCCCCATTCCACCGCCTTCCTTTCCCACTCTGGAGGGGTACCCGAAAGTCAAATGATAAAATAATACTAAATCACCTCCCTCTTTAAGGACCTAACAACCCGCCCCCCATAAGGCAAGTCTAACACATAACTCAACCCAATTTTCAAAATTTAAATTATTATTAATTAATAAAATATCTCAAATGTATTTATTATTTAATAGTTCATTATCATTCATATCCTTATTCGTTTGGTAAGAATTGACTGGTCCATCAATAACATGACATGAAACAAATTACCTTTTCTTTCCAAGAAAAAAAAAATTGATATACTTGTTATTTCAAATATGAAATCAAAATATACATAAAAGAGCCTGAAAGCTGACTTTTCATGCTTGATTTTTCCAAGCCTTCTCTTCATTGCAGAAACTAAATACGAACTTTTCTTATATATAATATTAAATATATATGTCCTTATCCATATTACTATTATAGTTTTCTTGTACAAACATATATTCAAAACTGACAAGAAAAAAAAATACCTACTCAATACCACAATCAATAAGGTTGAGTATTGGCTATCTTCACGGTCTATGAGTCTGAATTCAAAAAATGTTAATGGAAACTTCAGGAAACTCCTCATTGTTTTGAAATTCTTGTATAACCAACACCCTTTCTTGAACTGTCACTGCTTCTTTAGATAAGAGATTTTCCTTCGCATTGAATTCTCTGTATATATGCTCAAGAGTAATAGCCTCCAAACCCTTTACTGTGTCTCAAATTCTTTCTAGCATAGATATTAGAGCTAAATTTGTGATCCGAGAATGACCATTGAACCAGCCAACCATAAGCTTAGAATCTTCCAACACTTAGATAGATTTATTCCTTTCTCTACAACAAAGTTCAAGAGGATCCAAAGTGCAAAGAGTTTCGCTCTCTTATTTGTAGCAGACCCTCCACCATATTTAAAAGTAAAATAATGATTATGATTAATGTAAAGGATTGCTCTAGCTCCGCACCTACCTAGGATCCCTTTACAAGAGTAGCATATAAAAAAACCTAAACTTCTTCTTTATTTATACATGGTTCATTTAATAGCCTTGTTAGATTTTTCTTAAGAACCTTCTTACCTTCATTAAAAGCTAATTTGATTTTGTGTGCTAATACCGATGGGATCCCTTCTTTATATTCAAACAACATTTTGTTTCTATTAAGTCATATGCCCCACATCACATAATAAGGATGATATCTAAATTGATTAGTTAATGGATCATCAAACCGTTTTTCTAGACATTACAAAAGAGAATCTTGATTACAAGTACTAGGACATTTCAAAGATCTTAATACATCATACCAAACCACTGAATACACCTATGCAGATGTAATAAATAGATGATCGATTGTTTCTCCTTCCACTTTGCACTAAATACACCTATTAGGACCCTACCAGCATCACTTCTATCCATTGTCCCAAGTCAGAATTTTATCTGACAAAGCAAGCCATGTAAAACTTCAAAATTTTAGTGGACGTGACAATTTCATACATATGACCACCAACAGAGACATTCCCTTGGAAATTCCATGTAAGTTAGAGCCTCATAGCCTATCTTATCTATAAGGACCCCAATGGATTTATTCCAAGTCCATTTAATCATGTCTTTAGTGTCATGTAGTCTATTTGCACTATGAGAAAGTAAGGACGTATAATTTTTCCATTCCTCTGCTTGAGCTCCATGTAAATTCAATTCTTCGGCATAAAGCTATTCCTATAACCATCTTCCAAGAGATCCATGAATCCCTACATCTTCCAATCTAGTCACACCGATGGAACATAGATATATTTTTAAATATTTAGATAATTTGTAATTTCCAGTTACACCCACCTAGGGATCCTCTCCTATCCTAAGCCCATCACCTCTTCCAATTTTCCATACCATCCATTGACCTAGCACTGGAAATGATCTGAACAATTCCTTCCATGCACTCGATGCTCCTTTGAGAGACTTGTGCGCAAGCCTTATCCATTCTTCTACAGGGCCATCCCTTAAATATTTCTTCCTCCTAATTTTTCCCCGAAGTCCTTAACTGGAAAGCAATCTCCACAAACTTTTGTCTGCCAAATCCTTTCCAAACAAATATATATTTTTGAATCCCCATCCTCCTACTTTTTTTGGTCTGCCCAAAGTTGACCATTTAACCAGGGGTATCCCCTCCTTTTGTTTCTTCCCTATCCATGCAAAATTGTAACACTTCTTTCTAATCTTGTCTAAAATGCTTTTTGGAACATGTGTTATGGAGAGCCAAAACATGAGAATAATTTCAATAGTTGATTTAATCAATATAGTCCTTCCTCCAAGTGACAGCCATCTAAAGTACTAGCATGATATCTTTGCTTCTATATTTTTGTATAACCACAACGAGTCCATCACTCTATAATCATTTGGTTTTAAGAAGAAACCCAGCTACTTCAAGACTTATGTACTGGCCCAGACGAGAAAGGAAAAAATTGTGTGATGCACCTGCAACAATTAATTAACAAGAATATGCGAAATAGCAGAAATGACAGAACTCATTATCACTTTTATATTGATCACAGGCCACTTCGAGGGGGCAACCTCCTTTGAGCAAGCTCAATACAATTAACTTCACGGTGCCTTCATAGGTCTCAACACACACTTATATACTAATTCTAGGTGCCAATACTATGGGTCAAAACCATGGGCCGTTACAAACTGTGGATCAACAATACTACGGGCGACTTACAAAGCATATGCGCCAACAACAATAACATAAACTATTGATCAACAAATACTACGGGACGACTTACAAAGCATATGCGTCCAACAACAACATACTAACAAAGTAAAGACATGGGTTCCTAACATCCCCTCCCCGTTAAAAAAAGCTTTGTCCTCAAAGCTTTAGATGTGGAAATTGTTGTTGAATCTGAAGGAGTGATTCCCATGTAGCATCCTCTGGTTGCATGCCGTGCCACTGAATTAAGACCTCTGTGATAGAGCGAGAGCGAAGCTGACGCGTGCGCCGATTGAGGATGGGCTTTGGCTCCAAAAGGATGGATCCTTCATTATCCAGTTCGGGTAAAATCGTTTTTCCACTGATGTTGGTGCCAAGAACTTTCTTTAGACAACAGACATGAAAGACTGGATGAATGTGGGAAGAAGGAGGAAGTTCCAATTTATAAGCAATGGACCCAATCTTCTAAAGAATCCGATATGGCCCATAGAACTTTGGAGCGAGCTTATGACGCCCTTTGAGTTTCAATGATGATTGTTTGTACGGCTGGAGACGAAGAAAAACCATATCGCCGACTTGAAAAGTGCGCTTAGAACGGTGTTGATCAGCTTGTTGCTTCATGCGATTTCTTGCCATGTGAAGATTGTCCCGCAAAATGCGAAGAATTTGATCGCGGTTTCGAAGGACCGTGTCAACTTCCTGAACTGGTGGGGGTGTATGGAAGAAGAGCTAGAGGTGCCGGACCATATACTGCTTCATATGGCGTCATTTTAGAGGCATTGTGGTAAGAGGTATTGTACCACCATTCAGCGAGAGGGAGCCATTTTGCCCACTGATGTTGTTGTTCCGAGGTGAAGCAACGAAGATAAGTTTCCAAGCATTTATTGACAATTTCAGTCTGACCATCTGTTTGTGGGTGATACCCTGAACTCATCTTCAGTTTGGTGCCAGTGTGATGAAATAGTTTTGTCCAAAAATGACTGGTGAAAGTTGCATCACGATCCGAGACAATGGAAGAAGGGATGCCATGAAGATGAAAGATCTGGTCCAGAAAAATTTGAGCGACGAAGGAGGCTGTATAGGGATGGCTGAGAGCACAAAAATGACTATATTTGGAGAGGCAATCAACCACAACGAGAATCACTGTCTTCCCGCCAGATATAGGGAGCCCTTCAATGAAATCCATAGAAATATCTGTCCAAATCCGTGTAGGTATGGGCAAGGGTTCAAGCAATCCTGGAAGGAGTGTTGTTTCACCCTTATTCGCTGGCAGGTATCACATTCGGCCACCATCTGTTGAATTGTCCTTTTCATGCCCTGCCAAAAGAAGTTACACCGTGCTCGTTCATACGTTTTGAGGAACCCAGAGTGCCCTGCCGATGGAGAAGCATGGAGTTCATAGAAGACAGCCTGTTGAAGATCTGTGCGCTGGGGAAGCACCAGACGACCCTTGTATCACAGAGAAGCACCATCCCAAGAGTAATGTGGTACAGCAGAAGGGTTGTTGGTCAAGCATTGGATGATTTGAGATAAGGAGGAGTCATTGACATAACCCTGTTGAACAGATTGCAACCAATTTGGAACAGGCATAGAAATAGCTGAAAGAGAACCTTGGGCCTCAAATGTGCGAGAAAGAGCATCTGCCACAATATTGTCTTTACCCTTCTTGTGAGTGATCTCATAGTCATAACCCATGATTTTGCTAACCCATTTCTGTTGTGCCGAGGAGGAGACACGCTAGTCCAAGAAATATTTCAAACTCTAGTGATCAGTCTTGATGCAGAAATGATTCCCTAATAGGTATGGGCGCCACTTCTGTACTGCATGCAAAATAGCCATCATTTCCTTCTCATAGGTAGAGGCAGCTAGATTCTTACCTGAAAGGGCTTTGCTGGTGAACGCAATGGGGTGTTCATCTTGAAGGAGAACAGCACCAAGTCCATTGCCGCAAGCATCACTCTCAATAGTGAAGGGCTTGGAAAAATCGGGCATAGCTAGCACATGTGTAGTACACATAGCTTGTTTTAGTTTGTCAAATGCACACTGAGCAGCAGGTGTCCATGTGAAGACATCCTTTTTCAATAGAGCAATTAATGGAGCTGCAATCTTCCCATAATCCTTGACAAACTTACGGTAGTAGCCAGTCAACCCCAAAAAACCACGAAGGCTCTTGAGTGTCTGAGGATGCGGCCAATTGTTCATGGCATCGATTTTGGCAGGATCCACGCGAACCCCTTGTGCTGAGATAATGTGCCCGAGATACTCAACTTCCTTCTGTCCAAAAACACATTTAGATTGCTTGGCATGGAGATGATGGTCAGAGAAAAGTTGCATGACAAGATCCAAATGTTGGAGATGTTCATCCCATGTCTTACTGTAGATGAGGATATCATCAAATAATACCATAATGAATTTCCGCAAGTAGGGTCGAAATATTTTATTCATTAAGGCCTGGAATGTGGAAGGAGCATTAGTGAGGCCAAAGGGCATGACCAAAAACTCATAATGGCCATCATGTGTGCGAAAAGCTGTTTTAGGGATATCATCCTCATGAACCCGAATTTGATGATACCCAAAACGAAGATCCAACTTGGAGAAAAAATGAGCCCCATGAAGCTCATCAAGAAGCTCATCAACAATAGGAATTGGAAACTTATCCTTGATGGTGAGGTGATTAAGTGCTCGGAAGTCAATGCAGAGGCGCCATGACCCATCTTTTTTGCGGACAAGAATAACTGGAGAAGAAAAGGAACTAGTGCTTGGGCGAATAATACCTTGCTTCAATAAGTCCCGAACGAGCATTTCAATCTCCATTTTTTGGTGAAATGGGTAGCGATAGGGCCTGATGTTGGGAGGAGTGCTGCCAGGAAGGAGTTGAATACGATGGTCTTCTGGCCTGGAAGGTGGCAATCCCACTGGTTCAGCAAAGACACCTGTATATCGATCCAGAATTTGTTGTAGATCCAAAGGAGTAGTGGAGACCGCTGATGGTTGCATCTAGATGGAATGGATCTGAGCGATGACACCATGTGAATTCTTCTTGAGGAGTTTTTCCATGCGATGTGAACTGATGATGCTGAGAGAACCTGGTTGTAATCCTGTCAATGTGTTTTTGTGTCCATTGAGGGAAAATTGCATCCAAAGTTCAGCAAAATCCCATAAGATAGGGCCAAGTGTGCGTAGCCATTGAGCACCCAAAACCACATCACATCCGCCTAAGGGCAAGGCAAACATGTCAGAGCGCAAGGTATAATCTCCCATAGAGATACGCACATGTCGACACTTCCCTTTGCAAGGTAAGGTGCCCCCATTGGCAACCATGACTTCAAAGTTGAAGCAAGGATGGATAAAATAATCAGCTTGTTTGGCGATCCGAGGGTCAATGAAATTATGAGTGCTACCAGAATCAATGAGTATTGTAAGAGGAAGCTTCTTGAAGTAACCCCTGACCCGCATTGTTTTGGGGGTGGTGATTCTAGCTAAAGCATGGAGAGATATCTCTGGCTGGTCATCCTGAGACGGAGGGTCAATAGGTGGTTCCTGAATGTCGACCGGAGCATCCAGTGTTTCTGGATCTTCGTCACCAATTTCAGAGGCAGGCGGAGACTCCACATCCAAGAGATAGAGCTTTTGCTGAACACATCTATGTCCCCGAGTGAATTTCTCATCACAATTATAGCAAAGCCCCTTTTCTCTGCATGCTTGCATCTCTGGTTCAGACAAACGCTTGATAGGAGTCGGTCGAGGAGCCTGCGGTATAGGTGGTCGCTGAGAACCCATATTTCGGAAGGAAACAAAAGTGGGCTTGGAGTGTTGTTGGGCTGCAATCTTGTCTTCTGCCAATTTAGCCAACCCTAGTGCTTCCATCATTGTGTTGGGACAGAACATTTTGACCTCAGAGCGGATGGCATCCTTTAGTCCACTGATAAAACAACTCCGGTAAAAGTCATCAGACAATCCTTCGGTGTGGTTGGCTAGATTCTCAAATTCGGTTTGATACTCTCTCACAGTGCCAGTTTGGCGAAGTTTAGTGAGGGCTCCTGTGAAGTCATCAAAAGCACTAGGACCAAATCATTGCAAAAGGAGCTGGCAAAAGTCTGGCCATTTGGGCTCTGGATGAGCCTTGATGTACCAACGGTACCATTGAAGAGCTTCCTGTTCCAAATGAAAGGATGCCAACGGAACTTTGTTGACACCAAAAGTATTATGCAGACTGAAATACTGTTCTGCACGATAGATCCATCCAGTTGGATCGGTACCATTGAAGCGAGGAAAATCAAGCTTCAGACCACGGAAATTGCTGGAAGAAGAGAACCATTGTCTGCTGAAGACTCGGACTGTCGTTTGTTGTTCATAGCTGAATGTTCAAGATGGAGACCGAGAAATTTTTCATCCAGATCCTGGAGTTTGGCTTGGATGGCTGCAAGTGCGTCCTCCATGGTTTTTGCTCCTGCACGGGTGACAACCATAACTAGGATTTATTTTTTTTTAAATTTTTTTTTCGGTTGACTGGGTAGGAAAACAAAAACAGAAACTACTTCAGTAAAGGAAAATCTGGAATTGGGAAAAAATCAGAAGGGTAATTGGGGTTTAACTAGGTTTTGGACACTGTTGGATAGACAGGGAAGCAAAAATGAGGATTTCAGAAGCAGGGTGAAAGAATGGGAAAATTTGGCAGAGGGGAACAAAGAAGCAAAATTCAGAAAGGAACTCTGTGGTAAAATTTGAAGGTGATTGGGTGAAATCTGAGGAAGTTATGGCAAACCCTAAAAATAGACAAATGTGGGATTTCGGGCTTTGGGAAGGGGAATTGGAGATAGGGTCCTCAGGACGGAAATATGCAGAATGGGATGACAGGGGTTCCCCGAAAATTTCAAGGGAAACAGAGTGAAAATAAGGGAGATATGGAGAAAAAACTGAATTTTATACTTTTTTTTTTTTCCAGACTGGAGCGGCTATGGCTCGAAAGGGATCTGGAACAGCGCCGAATGGAAAACGACTGAATCTGGAATGGCTTGCAAAATAGATCTGAAACGGCGCAGCAGTGATCGACAATAGTTCAGCTGAAAGTAGATATGGACCCCAGGTATGTGCGGCTTCCTAACAGTTCAGGGGGTTTCACTCGGCCACTAATGTTGTCTGACGGCTTGCGTATTGGGGCAGTACCCCTCACTCCACGGCGCAGGTAAAACTGATAACCGCTTTGCCAAAAACGACAGCTCTTGGTTTACCTCACGAGTGGGAACTAGTCAATCAGGTAGGGGTCGTTGCCCTTTTCGCTGGCAGGTCCTCTCAATGGGCCAGCTACTTCGGGGATCCTGTGGTACTCCTAACAATGAGTTTTAGGGCTTATGCCCAAGTACTTCCCACAGTTAAGCGGATAGGGATTATTCCCAAATCCGAACCTGCAACAGATGTGAAAAAAAAATTGGCAGAAATTTCACCCAGCGAGCCCAAGAAAGTGCTCTGATACCAGATGTGATGCACCTGCAACAATTAATTAACAAGAATATGCGAAATAGCAGAAATGACAGAACTCAGAATCACTTTTATATTGATCACAGGCCACTTCGAGGGGGAAACCTCCTTTGAGCAAGCTCAATACAATTAACTTCACGGTGCCTTCATAGGTCTCAACACACACTTATATACTAATTCTAGGCGCCGATACTATGGGTCAAAACCATGGGCCGTTACAAACTATGGATCAACAATACTACGGGCGACTTACAAAGCATATGCGCCAACAACAATAACATAAACTATTGATCAACAAATACTACGGGACGACTTACAAAGCATATGCGTCCAACAACAACATACTAACAAAGTAAAGACATGGGTTCCTAACAAATTGACATATTTGCACTTCCACTTTTCGAGAAACTTCATTGAAAAGTATCTGGGACTTATTTATATTCACCTCCATTCCTGTCACCAGGATTTTTTTTCCCATTATATCCTTGTAAACTCTCCATTCCTTCGCCAATAACAAATTGTCATCTACAAATAAAAGATGTGTGAGGACAATCATATCTGCCACCTGAATTCCTTTTATAGAGCCTGCACATTTTGCTGAATAGATTACTCTACTCAACCCTTCTACTATTAATAAAACCAAATTTTTTGACAATAGGAATCTTTGCCTCATACCACGTGATGCCTTGAAAAAATTAGAGGGGGAACCATTTATGAGAATTGAAAGAGTTGTTGAAGAAACACAAACTAAAATCCAATTAACCTAAGATAGATTCATACCCATTTGTAGAAGTACTAGTCTTTGGAAGACCTAGTTAACCTTATCATAGGATTTTGACAAATCAATCTTCATTACTTATGCTAGAAATTTCTTAATTTTTAATGTATGAAGACCTTCCTATGTTGATCCTACAACATCATGAATACGCCTATAGTACAAGAACCCAATTTGTTCCTCCAATATGTACTTTGATAAACTGCCTTTGATCTCGTTGGCAATTATTTTTGAGATAACTTTATATCTGAGGTTACAGAGGGATATGGACCTAAAATATTGAAATGTTTTGGGGTCATTCTTCTTCGGGATTATTACAATGAAAGTTGAATTTATGGCCCCCTATATTTTTCCTATCCTGGATTCTTCTACTACCCTTTAAATTTCTTCCTCCAATAGTTATAGAATCCAAGATAGAATTCTACAATCTAGCCATCAGTGCTAGGGTTCTTCGCTTTCTTGAAGGAGTGTAAGACCTCCTTTCATTATTATTTAGAAACTGGTGCTTCTAAACCTTCAGTCATTTCTCGATTAAAAATCATGGGAAAGAGTCTAATGATTCTCATATGCTCTATGATATGTGAATCATCTGGTTCGATGAACAGAGAGTTAAAATATTATTTTCCAGCAGATGTTAGATCTTTTAAACAAAAACCCTTAGTGACATCTGAATGATTCAACTCCCAGATTATATTAATCAACTTCCTGTGAGAAGCAAAATTATGTTTTTGTTTGTATTATTGTGTCCTTCCTCCAACCAGATTGCGCGACTCTTCAATCTCTAGGTTGTTTCTTCCATTTCCAAAAGAAACTTTTTTTTTATCTTCCAAAACCTTCAAAACCTCTAGCTATGAATCACTAAAAACCCTTGTAGAGTTCTGTTCAAATAAAGCAACTATCTCCCCTTCTACCTTTAATAGTTCCATTTGTTTCTCTACCTTCTTTTCCCTGTCCTATTCACCACTTGGCTTTTTTATTGTCTTTAAATGATTTCACCAAACATCAAAGAAAATAATTTCCAAGATGAAATAACTAAATCATTGAAGTCATCCTTAGTCAACCAGAGATGGTTGAACTTGAATGGTCCTGGGGGATTCTTATCCTCCTTTATCTGAAGCAAAATGGGGCAATGGTCTAAAGAACCTCCCAATCCAACCCAATATCTATACCTCTTGATTTCCTCCACCAACATTTTTCTGGTAGCATAATTGTGTCCAAACGCTTTGAGACACCAGCAGCCCTCCTCTTGCATTTCTTTAGGTTGGGATGAGCTAGGTAGGTTCAACATCAACTAGCTTAGCTTCTTCAACATAGTGAGTGAAGAGAGGAGAAATAGGGTCTTGTCTTACCAAGGCACCCTAGATTTCTATGGAAAACAATGTTAAGTTCATATCTCCATCGAGGATTAGGTTGTCTCCCTTTAATGCCTCTTGATCCTTTAAGTCTCCTCAAATGTTGAGTATGTGTTGTATCCTTTGTAGGTGTGGGGGGGGGTACGTCTTTGACGGCGCTTGAAATTGTTTTGGGCTATTTTTGGGTTCTTTCTAAAAATATGTAATTTAATCCTTTTTAAGGGATTGGAGTCTATTTTCTAATCCGGGTTAACGGATTAGGGTTTTGGATGTTGTGGAATACCTATATTGTATTGTGAGTGGTTAATAATCAATATGAGAAAATAAGAGGTGCGGCTCTAAGTTTTGTTGATTTTCCCAATTAAGGGTTTCCAGGGTAAATCTATGTGTATTATGTGTTAATATTGTGGTGTAGTCTCTATTTTGCTTAAATGAATCTGTATGCTTTGCTTCTCTACAACAAGTTTAAAACTTACACCAAAAAGGTCTTTAATTACCATAAGGACTATATAAGTTAACCATTTTTAAAGATAATTCTAACTTCTTCGCTTCACCTTTTAATACAATTCCTGCAAAGAGAAAACTTATGTTGTTAGTTGCAAAGGAAGGAATTTAAGCAATTAACAGCCCCCCCGACATCCCAACAACATCAATCACACAAAAACTCCAATTAGGCAATAATGGAGATATGGTCTCAATGGATTTTGCCCCTAAGGCCATGGTTTCTTGTAATATAATAACATGCAGTCTATATTCAACGAATAATATATAGAGAGATTGATATTTTGGGGCACCCCCTACCCCTCTTATATTTAAAGAGAGAATTATCATTTTGTAACCTTGTTCTAGGGCTTCTATGCTCTAAGAACCCTATCACAATTAGTTGTTTACCTTGCTAGACTTCGTTGGAAGCTTTAGTTTTAGCATTGGAAATATGAGATTCTCAACCAATGTGTGCAAGCTAATTTACCATTGTGCTTAGTCCACCTTCTACCCCCCTCTTCTCGTCTTTCAAGAGCTTCATAGATCTAAGATGGTAATTAGACAATACCAAATCCTTTAGAATTGTCTTACATAAAGCTTGCCTCCCTTTAACCACATTATGCTCAAAGCTTGATTCAATTTCTTCCTCCATATCATAGTTTTCAAGAGCATCCTTACTAACCAAGACTTTGGGCACCTTTACAACCTTGAACGATCCATTGTTTCTATTAGAAGCTACAGACTTAGGGGAAGAGGAAAGTGTTATATTAGTCATGCATGCAAAATATGTGAGATTATTAGGCATTTCCTTACAGGGATGAAGCCTCTCTTCCACCAACTTATGCTCAGAACCTGACCCAATTTCATTCTCACTACTACCAACTTCTGTAGGAGCATTATTGATTGACCCCCTGGGCGACTTTACTTGTTTCAATGAGATATATACCCTATCAAAAGCTACGGACTTAGGAGAAGAAGATTGCTCAACAATAGGAAATCATGGATAAGAAATGAAATTCTTATCAAAATCTTTGCAAAACATGCCAATGCCAGAAGAACTAAAGAATCCATTACTTTCAATTCAAACCATTATGAACCAACAAGGCCCTGAGAACCCAAATATTTTGCACTTCTGGATGTGAATCCTCCTTCGACCCAATATTTGGAGTTAAGGCATTAGAATCCTCCATCCTAGATTTTTTAATCCGCAACTTTTTAAATGGGGGCACTCTACTTGCAGTCAGAACACTCCCGCCAAAGATGACCAACCTCCTGATAGATTGAGTAGCTGAAAGGAAGCTTCCAATAATCCAATGGTTGTGTAAAGTGACCCAATATCCATTCAGCCTCCAATTCTACTAACAAGCCATTACTAAGATCAAGCTCCACTAAAACCCTAGCAATCCTTTTATCTTCGTAATTCATAAACCCCTCCTCCAATGCAATGAACTTGCCTAGTGTATTTTCTACTCTTGCTAAGGTTGCTCCCATCCATAGTTCCAAAGGGAAACCTGGTAAGAGTACCCAAATATGTTGGAATACAAAAGGTTTGGTTCAAGAATCAAATACCGACTACCAATGCTTGAGTACCAAGTTAGACAGGCCCCAAAGCCAAGACTGTAATTTAATCAACTCCATATATGCTTGAGACTTAAACTCAAAACAAAGCCACCCTTTGACCAAAATATGACAATAAGGAATAAATCCTATAAGGATTTTATAACCAACGTCAAACCACTGTGATAGCGAGCCTTTCGTTAAAATTTTCCCATAAAATTCTCGACCGGAGCCTGGGAGGACAAATATTCCACCTTATCCAAGCCAACATCCATACCTAATACAACCCTTTCACTCTTAGACTTAATACATTTGATCTTTCTCCGATTTAATGGTTCAAAACATGTAGCATAGTCATGAGAAGAATATGGGGGGAATACATCATTTACCTTTCTAGTTTTACCTTGAAACTTTAGCACATTGCCCAAACCACACTTAGGATGTTCGTTAAATGCTAAGACAGATAGATCAAGCTCCATATGGGTGGCCGCAAACTTACCTGAATATTGAATGCCTTCACCTACCCCACACATGCTAGAGAGATCCACAAAGGACTCTTTCTTGGCGTCATTACTGAAATCCTTTGAGTAGTGCCAAATATCTGTAAGTTATTCATGAGTATGGAACACTGCCAATGAACTAATGAGGTCATCCTCATCGTAATCTAGTAAATCCTCCATCCTCCTCCTATTGGAAAAAAGACTCTCGAGCCACGAGCTAAAAAACTAAGTAATTCAACTTATGAAAACCCTAGTCAAAGAACCCCCCATGAAATAAATAACTCACACATATTAATTAGAATTAAAAAATGTAATGAGATTATTTCATTTAACGTTCTTACTAATGAGAGTTAAATGGACGACAATTAATACAATTATAATGAAATATTATCAATGCAAGCTAATGTAAATGAGCCTAATACTATGGATCTAACCAATGCAATGGAAATTTAAATAATAACAAGTTAATACTATGATTAACATTATATCTTAATCTTACTACCCCCATCAACCACTATACATGATAACACAACAATCAACAATATATATATAATAATAACTAATACTAGTGTATGCACACAAGGTGTGTGTGTGTGGGCAACGTACACATAACTTGTGCACATACTGTAGGAAACCATCATCACCTCCAATGCATAGTTCTTGACTAACAATACAATAATGACCACACATGAAAGACATCAATCTAGTACCCACAACATCAAGAAATTTTATTAACTAAATCACAACACACCAACAATAATCAACATTATACTTAGATTTACCTTAATGAATTAACCCCCAATTTACAAGTGAAAGGAACAAAATACAACTAAATTGGTGTCTCAAATCCCAACACGAGATATTACTAATCTAATCATCCTTCCTCCCTAACCTACTTCCAACTTCCACTTCCTATCAATTCCTTTGTTGGAATATCTTGGAGCGTCAACTATATTGACCTAACCCCATATATAGCCTATAAGCGAGAGCATCGACCTAACTTCCCCAACAGGTAATGGTATTGGCATCACACAACCCTCTCACAACTCCAGGTTTTGGAGGATACACGGTGGGCAACACCTCCTCCCCTCCTAATGGAACTAGTTTGAAAACCCTATTAGTAATCACACGTGAATCACACTGGGCTTCTATTTTTGTTCCTAAAGTTATGTAATCCAATGACTAGTTTGGGAAACTTGGTTTCCTACATAAATATGCACTAGCTCACACATCATAACAAGTATCTTGCTTAGCCCCTCTAGCCCGTGACTTAGTCTCATCGAAAATATAATATCACACATATTCTTTCATTATTTCCAAGTCAATGACCAATTTATCAATCATCAATTGATATAAACAGGTTAATATATCTTTCATGTACATGGCATCTGTTATCACTCAAAATTTACCCTTTGGTTCCAGAAGGGTAACCCTAAGGTAACTATTTCAAACCAACCTTTATCAGGAGAGTTGGCTTCTTTCCTACCAGAGAGGGATCTCTCAAAAGATGAATACGATGGCCATAAATGTTTTTCAAGAAACGGATTTTCTATTTTAAAATTGGCTGAAAACATATGAATCACATTGGACATGGAGTCACGTCTGAGATTTCTAAAGACCAGTAGAAAATAAACAACATAAATCTTGGTGAAGGCAAGGTAATTGCTATCCCACAGTCAAGTTCTTTTAGCAGGTGATATTTGAAAGAAAGCAAAACAACCCATCAACATTAAGCATCAACACAAATGAATTTAATATCGACTTTAGAAGAAAACATGAAATACTTAGGTGTGATTAAAACATAGCATGGTTTACATGAATTTTGGATTAAATAACACTTTCACCATAAGCATGAGAAGAAAAACAACATGAAAGCTTTTCACTTGAAAATACGATTCACAAAGAAAAAGGAAAATACAGACTGTAACATAAGCAACACAAGAATCTTCACCCTTCAAAATGTGCTTCACTTCTGCAAGGCAAAACTTTACAATAACGGAGGTACTCTCAGTAAAAATGTCCTTCTCTATACAAGTTTCAACCCTTTACAATGATGTCGAAATAGCCTTTTTATAGCACCTCTTTGAAGCGAAACCCTAACTACCTTATAATTGACCTAATAAATATTTTGGGTTTCACTTTAGTCAAATTTGTACACATGTCAAAATTTCCAACATATGAATCTTCGACGCCCTGTTTGCTGGATGGAGACTGTTTGCTGAAGTTTTGAGCCTGAATCTTCAGGAGCGTAAGGTGTATTTCATTTTCCCATATTTCTCCACTGTCTTCCACTGATCTGCCGTGGGAAGCTCATAAATTGTCATTTCTTTCACCAATACCTTCATTTCTATATGTTTTGTAGTGGAAATTTGTGGTATTCTTTCACCCATCATGGCCAACTTATGCAGAATTTCAAAATCACTTGAGAGCTTCTCTAATAAAATCTTACCTATCAAAACATGAGTTAAATTTTCAAGTTTCTCATGGTTGGTCCTGGCTCCAAAAAGCAAATCCTTGTGATTATTTTGAGGAATCAAATCACCATTTTCATCCCAGAACGAAGGCAACCCCTTCTCAATCAACTTATCAAATTTCCTCTTGTAGTATGTCACTTGCTTTTTCATGTGTTCAGCTCTAGCTTGGACACCTTCTACATGTCCGTACTTTCCAAGCACTCTCCTTGCCCAGGTTATAATTGCTATTATGTTCTTTATCTACATAGTCTTCAGATCTTCCTCGGTCAGGGTATTCATAAAATCCACTGTGTTCTGAGTTGTATCTTTGGGCTTTCTATTCAAACTTTCTCTCATTGTTGTACAACTCTGCAAAGCATCATTCGCCACTTTTCCCTTTTCTCTCATAAAACTTAGGTAGGGTCTGAACTTGGCAACTTCAGCTATAATGGAATCCCAAATCATATGCTTGGCACCCTACATTGGGGTTTGCCTTGTTACCTGTGTTATAAATCTCTGGTTTATGTCCACCAAGTCCTTATTTTTGTCCTTTAATGCCTATATTTCTTCATTCTTTTTCTGATTCTCTTCTTCCAGCTTCCTCTTTTCTTCTTTCAACTCTTTTATTTCTACATCTTTTAGACTCACCTATGACATGGCCTGAACAAGGTCATCTGCATCTCCTCCTCTACTGGCCTGACTAATTCCTTGTTGTCCTTTTGCTATGGCTTCCAATTTCCCCTTGAGATCCTCAATTTGACTTTTAAGGCTTATTCGGTCTTTCTCCCACTCAACCTCTTTCTCTATACATTTCAGTGACTTTGATTTGTGGTCATCCATCTATTGGGATAAGTTCTCTTTTTCCTGCTCCAACACAGTTAACTCAGAAGCCTGTATTAGCTGAGTGGATGGTATCTTAAGTTTTTTCTTGAGTAACTAAATAGTGCTCTCTTTCTCCATCAACAGCTTCTTACTGCCTTCACGTTTGTTTTCTCCATCATTAACCAAATCTATTTGCAGTTTCTTAATCTGTTGTTGATGGGCCCTATTCTCAGTCCTTTCTTGCCTCAACTGGATCTCCAATCCGTTGATAGTACTCTCCAATTTTGCAACTTTCAAAGTTGCCTTCATAAGTCTACATAGATGACCTCTCCAGTTTGCTTGTGCAGATGAATTTTGTCAAGGACCGCTATTTTTTGCAAATTTAATTTTAATTCTGTTACCTTGTCATCTGATGACACATCCAGATTTAAAGTGTTTTCTTTAATATTTCTGATGGCCATTAGATTAACTTCTGAATCTGCTACATTTCTAACTCTGGGAAACAAATTAGATTTTTTTTTTGAGCTCGCTTTTTTATCTTTCCCATATTTAACATACATCTCCGCTCTTGACTGAAACCTGCTTGTATCACCGGCTTCCTTGGCTTCCTGAAATTTGTATTCTCGCACTTGGACTTCCGAAGCTGGGTATTTCTCCTTTTTCTTCTTTTCTACTCTAGTGAATACAACCAAATCATCTGAGAAATCTGCCTTGAGCCTTTTTCCCTCCTCTTTCTCCTCTATTTATGTATAAGAGATTTCTTCAAAACTTCTTTTGCCAACAGTCACTGTTGCACCTAGAAGTACCATTTCAGATGAAGACTTTTCTGGAGCATCGGGATTTGAGTGTGAACACGTTGGGATTTCTTCATCTGATTCATATTGTAAAAGATTTGCTCTTTTTTATAATCCCTCCACCTCTTCATGATCAAAGGCTTTATTCTTGTTTTCTTGTCTTCTATAAAAAATTATATGATGGGTGTCATATTTAACAACAACTTCCTTTCTAAATTCTAATTCTTCTAATTGCTTCTCCACAAATGAAAGAGCATACTTATTCTTCACAATAAAAGGACCTATTTTTAAGGGAAATTTTATAGCAGAGGCCTATTTGAAAGCCAAAAAGTGTTCATTTTCAACAACCAACCGTTGTCTGATAAATTCTAAAGCAAATATCGGTGTGGTCAAGAACGCTGGCAGGATGTAAGGCTCTTTCAAAAATCCATATAACCTGATAACCGTGTGCTGTTTTGATAAAAACCAGTCCCCGACTGCCAAATCCTGTTTTAATTGCATTGAAGTTTTCATTTCTGGCAAGAATCTTGCCAATTCCTCTCCAAAGATCAACTTATAGACTTCCAATACAACATAGTTCATATAATTGAACATGTTGTCTTCCAACGAATCTGAAAAAACCTCCGGGGAAAACCTTATACCTTTCTAACTTGAGAACAACAACATTTTCATCAGTTGAGACTGAAATCTGAAATGACGAGTATTGTGGAAATCCACTAGCTGAGAATGGATATTTTCAGCTAGGAATTCATAAAACTTAAGGCGTGGTACTTGATGGTATTCCATCTCTGGTAAACCATAGCTTATTCTGAAGAGCAGGAAAAGTTGAACTTTGTTCACTACAACATCACTATCAAGTCCTACAAACTAGGCAATCAAATTCAAGACCAAATGAGTGCTTTCATTAAAGAAATTAAAATCTAAAGGATAAGGTGTGTCTTGGATTTCGAGATCCGGTTTGAGGCAACTAGTGAGGAAACTTTGTCTAACTTCAGGGGAGGATTAGCGATGATGACAGACTAGGGTTTCCTCGAAAAAACTCTCTAGTTCATGGGATTGCGACATGGGTACTTCAAGGGAGTTTCTGATAACAGTGGGCTCAACGGGGAAAACAATCTCGGATTTTTGAGCATTCATGACAACTTTTTCGGCTTAGGAGTAATTCTCTACGCACCAGGAGACAAACCCAGGGAATCCCATAATTTGTATTGGACAAAAGTATATAAAAGATGATTGAAAATCTCTATGGACATCAGTGCCTTCTTTATGCAGCTCATCTAACCTTCTTTTTATCTCTGTAATCAACAATCTAGGTACTGTGTCGAAAACGTCTTTATCTCTATCCTCTAGGGCATCCTCAACTTTAGTGTTTTCAACGCTTAAGGCTTATGTACTTCCTTCCATTATTAAAATAACCCTTTTCTAATGAGTGCACAGGTTTCGGAACCTACCTAACATTGACAGCTCGTAACCTAGTATCCTCTATCACTTTCCTCGCTGCACACTTTTCCAGAGCCTTCTGACGCTGACGCTTAGAAAACAAATGTTAGCTTCACGTGACTTTTCATTTTTTATAACGTGACGCATGTTATTTTCCTTGCTTCTCCTCCGACGAACATTCACCTCAACCATCGATCTTCTGTGCTGCAATCTGGACCGTCGGATCTGTGGTCCTTTTACCATCACCCTTGTGTAACCACTACCTGTCGTCAGATCTAACCTGCATCAATCTCAACCATTGATTTTTAGCACTACAATCATCGTGGGTTGTTTCGCATGGCAATTGGGTGGGTTCCATTACCGCTTTTTCAAATTGCGAAACGCTGAGGTGTTGCCACGTGTCCGATGGTTTTGGATTTCGCAACCGCTCCTTCCTTTAATTTGTCGCACACCTCCATAATGTAGAAATCTCAGCACACCATTGATCTATCTTCCGCTGCCTAATCAACGGTGAGAGATGCTCACTACTTAACCCTTTCTTATGTCACCTTTCCGTCCAACTTTTTCGTTATCGATCATGTTTCCTCCTGCCGGAGAACCTTTCACAACCGTTTATTTTCTCTTGGCGAAATCTAAACCATTGGATCCTTCTTCACTTTTATGTCATTTTAACGAGGCTTCTCCACCATTAGATTTCATTCTGGATCAATCCTAGCAGTAGATCTCCCTTTACTCACCCTGGGTCCCTCAAGAGTGGTTCCGCGGAGCTCTTAGATGGTTTACCATACCACTTTTTCAATCTGCGGAATCCTGTGGGAACAACGCATGGCGAGCGGTTTTTAATTCCACAACCACCTATGCTATCATTCCTCCTTGCATCTTGGTGCCGTGGAATTCATACTGGCCGTTGATCTGGAAATCAACGGTCGATCAACCCTAGTAGTGTTCTGCCACTTAACTCTTCTCTTATTTTTGGTGGGGCCTCATCGTTATTCATCGCGCTCTTCTTGTGGCGAAAATAAACCTCTGTCGTAGATTACCATCGACAAGATCTGGGCCGTTGACCCATCCGCTCCTTTAACTCTTCTCTCACGATCATTTCAGAACCACATTTCCACCGTCGATCATATCTCTGCCTCGATCTCAGCCATTGGTTGTTTATTTCATAATTTTCCTAAGCTATTTCGTGGACTTTTCTATCTTCTTTTAGCTCCAGCCAGCGGTCATGTGGTATATATTTTTCAAAGGACTGGGTGCTTTCCCCTACAGAACCTTGGATTACATTAACCACAAACTTTCATTTTCTATTACTTCATTCATGCTTTGAAAAATACATGTGCTAACAACATCCATTCATTCATTTAATTGTAATGTACAACGTAGCCTATCATTTATTAAATTTTGTATACGGGAAGCAATTCACATAATTGTCCACATTATTAAGATACAAGTCAACTTAAAACATAACTAACACATATAAGTTGGTTCATAAATACACATACAGTTTACTTGGTGAAGTTGAGTTCAACATATAAAAGGAAATAAATACAATATAGGTCTAAATGTTGTTTAGTGGTCCCATCAAAATGTGGGGTGTTATACACTATTCCTTCATGATTTTATGATGGTGCTACATAAGAGATTCTAGTTTTTAGTGGTGCTAGGGGGATTATTTAAATCTCATATTCACATTTCTTTAGTTTCAAAGTAGGTATTGTGTTTGGTAGAAATAACCATGTTGAGTTTCGTGCACTAAAAATCCTATTGAAATGGGTCCTGAAAAAGGATATAAAACAATGGCAGGTTTTGGGGGATTCCTCTCTTTTCATAAATTGGATGAATAGGTGCGACAATGCTCAGAATTACAAGCTCATGTCCATGGGAGGTTTGATTTGAGAAGTAACTACTTCATTTGACATTGTTTATTTTTCACATGTATTAAGGGAACTAAAC
This sequence comes from Larix kaempferi, assembly GCA_027924585.1. Lineage (NCBI taxonomy): Eukaryota > Viridiplantae > Streptophyta > Pinopsida > Pinales > Pinaceae > Larix > Larix kaempferi. The sequence goes on along the minus strand of BSBM01000018.1, from coordinate 11,925,194 downwards.
AAAGAAATTGATAATTTCTCTAAAGAAGGTTAGTAGATTCCAATAGGGTTATTTTAGGTGGAAGAGCACAAGGATGGATTAGTGATTCATCACTCTTGGGCTATGTAAAAATTTATTTTAAATTTTTGCAAGCTATAATTATATTTTTTTGGTTAAAAATGCCATTTTTGGCGATTATCGCTAATCCTATATTAGAATGTGAAAAGTCTTTTGATGAATCTCATAATCTCTCTTTTTCACAATAATATATTTGTTCTTAAGAGACCACATTAAAAGGTGATTTTTATCATGTTGTATAAAATATTTTTATGTTGTTTTTATTTTCATAGGGGACAACTAATGTTTTCATTTTTCGTAGGGCACATAACCAAATCAACAACATGGCTCGAAGCCATTACAACAATACACTCATTATAAGTTCAACATAGCACTTACGGGAATAGAAACTAGATGGGGAGGATAACACTCCATCCCAAAACCACTTGAACTAAACCCAATTGACGTTTTTGACAATAAATATTGTATACTATTATCATATTTTAGACAAGTATAAATTACATTGTAATTAAATAAAATCATAGTATTTTTGAAAATTATATTTTTCAAAACAAATATAACCAAATATTTATTTAACACTTAACTATAACTACTTTTCAAGAACTCAAACTTACCATTAAACAATAGAATAAGTCTAAACGTTCGACGATTTCACCCATCTGTGAGTTTTTGGTCGGAATATGGCGATTTTTTTTCAATAAATCTGAAATTTGTGTTGTTCAAATTGTTTTTTTGAAGCATGGATGGATTTGGTGCCCTCATAAACCCCTGGGTGCACCCATATTATACAAATTTAACACTGTTATGTGGGATTTTAAAAATTTCTTCCCATATTCCATCGACCTCGTGCCAGAAAAATATGTCCTCTCCAAGCGAAATCATCAAACTTTTAGGCTACGCTTTAAACAATAGACTTGCCCAAAATCTTATTTATAAAATAAATTAAAATTCAATATCCACGAAATTATTTTAATTAGTCATGTCTTTAAAAAAGTCTTTCCATAAAAATTTCTCCACATTTTTCTAGGACTAGAAAATATTTATTTAACACTTAACTATAACTACCCATTGATAACTCAAACTTATCATTAAACAAACTTGCCCAAAACCTTATTATACATGCAGGTAGGAAATGTATCAATACGTTCGATTCATGGTTGGCCAACTATTAGTTAGATTGACCGCATATTAGTTGTGCATTTTGTTTTGCATTTTAACAAAACTTTTCAAATCCATGATTTTATGCAGTGCCGTTATCCTAAGTTTTGCAAATACTCTTACTCCACGCTATTGGTTGAAATGTTTGGGGTGTTATTGTTGAGCTAGCGGTGGAATGATGGGTGCTCAAGGCTAGCATTGAGTTCACATTCAATGAGCATTGAATTACTTACTCATTGATATTCACGCACCACCTTGTTGAAGCTTTTGCACCGCTTTCACTTCTTAATAACTCAAATCAAAATTGGAATAAATGAATTGAGCAGTAGCAAGGATAACACAATGTTATTTATCTTCTGCTCTTTGGTATCCATGGCATTTGTTGTCTGTTGTCCTAGCATGTTCTTATAATTTATGCCATTAAGAGATCCATGATTGACATACCTTTGTTGCTGCTGTTGGACGTGTCTATGTTGCAGTAATTGAATCTGTTGCAACTACAATCATCTATGTTGTTGCTCCCCAATGCAATCTTGATTCCGAATCAACAAAATCCCTATACCTTAAGTCCAATTAGCAAAGGGAAATAATGTATAAGTCAATGAACATGATTGAATGTTACTATTTCTCTCCTTACCATAAAGGACTAGTTGAGGGATAAGAATGAATCGATCCAAGCCCTTCGCTTGAGCAGTACACTGAGTGAGAAGGAGAATGACTATGAATCCTTCCTATCAACTGGACCAGACTAGTGAGTGCTTCTGAACAAAGAACCAAAGACTAGACAAGCGTAGTGAGTGCTTCTAAACCAGGAACCAAAGACGTTGCTTTCACAATGTTCCTATCAGCTTTAACATCATTCTTGTGGTGCTTTTCATTTTGTCGTCCACTGCAAGCTCCAATAATATGGTTATGGGACAAATTGGCATAATAAGTAATCGAAAGCCTTCAGTTTTCACTTCAGTAAATCTTCAAATAAAATCTAGTTTAAGAATTTTGTCTCTATATTTCTCTATTATAGAAACATTCAACAATAAATTCAAATAAAATTTTAGGGAAGGGGAAATAAAAATACTTAAAATTAAATGCACTTTCCTTTCCCATGGCTGTATATAGAAGATACATATCTAAAGTTAGAAGTGCCATAGTCATTTCAATGAATATTGAGTTTTTTTCCTTGCGAAAAAAATAGAAAATAAATAAACATAGAAAGAAACGAATTCATGAATTGATTAAAAAATTCGCTTCAATCTGTAGTAGTAACCTACTTTGAATTTGTAGTCACAGTGATTAAAAATTAAAGAGTTGAATTCGAGAGCATTCACGTCATTTACATAATTTTTTTTAAGGTTTACATAGGTGCAACATTTAGATAATTTACATAAATTTTGCGAGGGTTTGCACTGGTGTTATAAAATAAAAAGGCAGGAGAAACAAATCTTGCCAATCTGGGGGAAAATATAAACCCAATTACAGACTACTCCAATGAATAGAGAGACAAAATACACAGTTAGAGCCAGTAATTTCAAACAAAAATATAAAAAATAAAATAAAAACCTAGCACCAGTAGGAAAGGAAAAGGTAACCACTAAAGCAACAAACACACGTTGTCATTGCACCAATGACAAATCCAAGAGCATAGTGAGTAGTTTCACCCACAAAGACAGTAGCATTTCTACCAATTCCAATGAGCAACAAAAGTTGAGTCTGTCGATTATGTTTTTAAGCCATTAATTCTGTTGATTATTTTAATCCTGTTTACCAAGCAAAAAAATCATTGCGACTGTTACTATTTTGCATAGTTCACCTTGCTTTTCCAAAAACCCCTTTGATTATCCCTTACCAGTTGAAAGCTTCTACATTTTCTTGAAAAAAAAAGAAAACATGACTCTTAGAAATAACATTCAACCATTGTAGAAAACATCGACAACTCCACATCACCGTTGAAAGCTACCATCTACCACGATTGCTACACTATATGTTACATTCATAGATACTACACCTATTATCCCCATCAATATGATTACTCCAACATGCATCAACTAGCTCGAGATTGAGATTGAGTAGCGAAGGACAAAGAATTCAATACTTGGAGCAAACAACATTGTTGGTCAAGAAGAAATTGTTGTTGTTTTGTTCGACGTCTTTGGCATGACAAGTCCCACAAAGTGCATAACCCGTCAGGAAGAGCATAACCTACATAACTGGTCACAAGATGAGCACAACCTATTATTTGTCAAACATAAGTAATAGTGGAAATTGATGCATGAGCCTTCCACATGCTATTCATGCAGTTACGGGATTGCAACTTGTCGAGATGGAATTACCTGCCATGGGAGATTATTATTGATCATTGACTCCTATATATTTAATGGGATTTCGTGGAATTGCCACTTTGCACATTAATTTTGACCTGAATACGAAATATTTGTATGGAACAGAGATTCCACTAATTTGGGCGATAGTTATAACTTCATGCATGCGAGTGGCACTACATGATCGATGGCCTTTTTTTTGCCATGTGGGCTTGAAGAAGATTGAAGTTTGGAGTTTGGACGATGGAGATAGGTTAAGTCGAGCATTGCCATCAATTGTGAGGAATGTTGGAAATTATTTCTTATGTTTACCTTATGGTTATTGTGTCAAGTGAGTATGATTAAAGTTGTGGTCATATAAAAATTGGTTAAACAATTTTCCTTTTGGCACTACTAGAGACCACATGTAGAAAACACGAAAGATAAGAAGTTAGAGTGCTCATATTATATCATCCATCTCCGCTCTGTAGCACATAAAATAGAAAACATTAGAAGTGAGAATGCTCATATCATATAATAGGACATGCAAACGAATACAACCCTCCATGTTTTGCAGTCTCCATTCACGAAGCTTAAAAAATAGAGAATACATGGACTTGTGGGATAGGTGAATCCAATAATGTGATAGGGTACTAAAAAAGAAGAAGAGAGGAATGGAAATTGGAATAAACAATATTGTCTTATGGTTTTTTATATGTTTTCTTCGTGATAATAATACGTTAGTCCCTTTTAATTTGACTTTATTTATTACTTATGTGTGGGGCATATTTTATTCAAAGGAATATGCTAGAGTTTTTGATTTGTAATGTAAAGTATAATTCTTTTGTATTACAGACTTGGTTCTTTGAGGATTTATTAGCCCGTGTTTTTAATTGTTTTGTTTTAAAATGTATGATTATTATTGATCAAAATAAATAAATTATGTTTGTTTCAATTTTTTAATGGTACAATACCAAAATTTTGTTGGTTTTCTTCAATTTTTTTAGAGACAAGGATGCTGCTTAAATCAATTGATTTGGTGTTTTTTTATTTTATTTTAAATTTACCAGTTTCACTTTTGAGTTTCTAGGAGGTAGCAATATCTAACCAATGGAGTTTAAGTACTGTCTATTTGTGAGGGTTGGCATTGAACTTGTAGCACAACCCCCAAGTAATGGTCAAGCCCCCCATAAGGAATGGTCAAATCATTAAACATTACTCGGCGACTATTTTAAAGTCAATGTAGAAGTTGAATGTTTAATTAAAAAAACCTTGTATTGAGAATATAATTTTTTGAAGGTACAAGTGGAATGTGGATAACAAGTTATAGAATTCCTTTATTGGAATAAAATTATCGACCCCATCTGCAAATATTTAATAATTGTGTGAGTGAGGCATACAAGTCACAGGGTTCGTGCTGTCCTTATTTTGATTTTGTATTGTATATAGGTCTAGACAATATAGTAAGTAGTACTTTCAGATCTGATTAGTGATGTTTGGGAGTTATTAGAGTTATGAACCATTCACTTAGTGTTTCGGTTACTATTTTGGTATTTTGTATATGTTGTCAGGAATATTGTTACAAATAGTTGATCTGAATTATTGTAGTTTCTTTGATTTATTTAATGAATAGCAAGAAGCTTTTTTTTTCTTGGAAAAAAAAAAGTAATCACTCATACTTAGTCCATAACTTTTTATTTACAATTCACAACTGCTTAAGGTCTAAACTTTTGATGATTTTTTTTCCAGTATTTTTTTAATGGAATTGGGTAAAATTTTGAAGAAATTTTCAAAATTTTATAGAACAATGTTTAAATTTGTATAATTTAGGTGTTTTGGAGTATTTGAGGATGATGAATCTATTTATACATTTAGAAACACAATTTAAACAACACAAAATCTAGATTTGTTAAAAAAATCAGTGCCAAAAACTCACTGGATAAACAAAATCGTCCAATTTTAGACTTCTCCATTCGCAACACTCAACCATTCAAATTACCTTATCAAACTAGATAAAACAATTAATAATTTAATTTAAAAATATAATTTAACCGTAATTTAATTTTTATCAAACTAAATAAAATAATTTATATAATAATAAATAATAATTTAATTTAAATATACAATTTTTTGTAAGTAAGCATGAACATAATTATATTACTAAAGACAATAGAGTACATAGAATACAAAAAAGCTCAGGTTGACCCTCCATAAGAAGAAAACATGCCAATCCATGAGCGCCCATAAGTGAGTTTTTTCTAGCCAAGATCCCAGTAAACACATCCATATACCCATAGATTAACATAGTTGAAAGTTTTTAAAAGTGATTGCAAAAACACTACCAAGGTAGCGTTAGTTGTTATGCTTAAAATGCTACTGTAAACAACCATTCTATAACCACTATAATAGTATATGATAAAAAAACTAGAATATGAAAATGGACCACTTCATCGATGACTAGTTCAATGGGTCGCTGGGGGGTCTTCATCTCATTCGTCGATGATAGGGGGTGAGTTTGGAGTATTGTTGGCTGGTGGGTGCATAGTTTCTAGCTCAATCCCCATTCTTCTCGCAATAATATCTAGCTTGGAGTCCATGAACCCGAGCTCTAGACGCATACACTTAAGCGGGGCCAACTCCTCCTTAAAGTTTGCAATTTGTTTATCCCTTTCCGCCATTGAAATACCAAACAATGATTTGGTAGTCCAGTACAATGGAGGGACCTATGATACAGAGACATCCTCAATCTAGAATCCCTGGGTCTGTAATCCATTTTCTCAACACTTTGAATTCCGTTTCCTCTGCTTGGGTGGAGCTACTAGCCTAAATTTTCTTCTCAAGTTTCCCTATTTCCTTCTTAATCGGTAGCATGGTATGCTTGTAGTAGAAACAATCAACTTCCATGGCCTTCAACATTTCTTTGGAGGGTCTTGGTTCTCTAGCGGCCTTCTCCCCCTTTGCCTTCCACCATGATTGCCATTGATGTGAGGTGCCATAATGGCCACCTTTTCCACATGTAGAACACCCTCCTGAGCGCAAGTGCTACCATCCTTTCGAATCATCCTCCCTGGCGTAGGCATCAAGACATAAAGTTGATAATTATTCATACCATTTGGTAGTTGCATAACATGCATGCACCGCCATCCTATCAACTACCATCTAGTACCTTCGAGCTTGTACCCGATGATCCACCCATTTGCCTTAAGACTCATTCTACACCCACCATGAAGTATTTAAATATATAATTTAATTATAACTACATTTTTTAAAAACTTTTTAATTTGTAAGGTAAAAGACTTTGTCTACATAACATCATCATCATTATTATTATATAATTTATAAAACTATATAAAATTAGAAAGTGCATTGAATAAGAAAATTTAAAAGTCCAATTTCAAGCGATTCAAAAGTGGTTAATGCACTTTCTTTTATTAAATTATTTATTATTTTTTCTAACAAAATTTGGTTTTATCTAATTTTCAATAATTTAAACATATTATATCAAAATTCTCCACGATAAAGTTTCCATCAATTAATTAATAAAAAATAATTAAATTTATAAAATAATTAACTTGCCCCATTCTATTTTTATCCAAAAATATCTTTAAATACACATATCAAACGCGCAATGAGATGCACATCAAATCCAAATTGGCATTCAAAAGGACCCACCAACAACAAAATAAAAACTCAAAGAAACACATATTGAAAGGACCCACCAACAACAAAATAAAAACTCAAAGAAACACATATTGAAAGTTCGAAGGTACTTTGGAGAAAATATAAAGAATATAGATTAGAATAACAAGTGGAATTCTATTTTTATTTTGAAAGTCGTTAATTTCTTCCGTATCGTCCAAGACGACAATCGGCAGCGCAGAGCATTACAGGTGGGTGGCACAGAAGCAGATATGGGGCAGGCATTCCGCAAGCTCTTTGATAGTATCTTCGGCAACAAAGAGATGAGAGTAAGCACTCATTCTCTGTGTTTGCTATCAGCTTTTTCTCCATGAATTCCCCTTCCTTTCGCCATATTTATCTGTCCGCAAAATAGAGACTTGGTTAACTTTCTGAGAATATATATCTTCTTCGGTAGTGTTGTTTCAATTTGAAATTCTGTGAAAGCTCATCGCGATATGCTCTAGAAAATGCTTCAATTACCATGTATCCATGTATCAGATTCATTATTGCATCTGATTTATGTATTTACCTTTTGACCTTATGCCGGATCCTCATGTTTTGGGTAAATGGTTATCTCGTTTAGTACATTTAAACATAATTATAAGGTTTAGGGTTTTGAAAATCCAGCACAAATTTGCTGGAAATATGTGAAAAATTACCCCTGGAGATAATATCATTAACATTTCATGACATGGTGAAGCTGTTGATGAATCAGGTAACGGAATTCTTCTGAAACATTACAGTACAATGTAGATTCTGTTATATGTGACATGTCAATGAAAATACCCAAGAACAAATTTAGGTCTTTTTTGTCGTTTTAGGAGTTTGCGGTTGTGTTCATGCGTGGGCGGGGAAGACGGTGGCATGTTCGGCCACCCAGTAAGGTTCAATTCGCCTGGGATCATGAATAAGCGGTTGGGTCAGGTGGGAGTCTTAGGTGATTTTAATGGAAAGGCACCCGCTGTTGTGTCCACTTAGCTGAACGGAAGTGCTTATGCTAAATGGTTTGCTTCTCGGGCCGTTTCACCAGCGCCCGTCCTCTTCCGCCGTATGTCACAAGAAACGGGAATTGGGACCTAAAATGAGAAACGGGGCTAGAGATTTTTGGGCATTAAGAAACATGAACACCTTCCCTGCATGTCTTATGAGAATGTGAATTGGGACAGAATGAGAAAGGGCCTTCCTGTTCGGGTTTCTTGTAACCTAGTTCAGGCCGGTTTTAATGCTTCTCTTGAATCTTGAATTGAGTGGAAGCTTCACAGCAATGTCCGATGGACAACATGAATACAAAAAAGAAGTCCTCCTAATATATGGCACGAAATTGTGGGCCAATATAAACAGCAAGGGTGCACCTTCATGTTATTGAAGATTTTGCCATAAGAATGTAGACTTACCAGTACAAGGCATCTGCTATAATCCCATCACCTGTCAATACTAATGCAAATATCCCAACCTGATAAACTCTAAGTCGTGAATCATTAGTGTATGATACTGTCAAGCATATTAAGACTGGAGGTTGAGTACATTATACAGTGACAATCTGAAAGCCTAACTTGAAATCATGGGCCTAAAGCTTCTTGCTTCTTGCTTCTTGAATATTTGGTTTCCTACCGACAGATGGTCATCCTTTCTAGTTCATGTTGCCGCTGGATACACACCTGGGGTTAACGTGGCAGAAATCTTCAAGCCACTAAGTGTGTCCTTGGGGGCAAGCCTCGAGTCAAGTACTGTCTCTTGATTCTTGACTCCTCCATTTAGGCAAACTCCTAATGAAGCCAAGGGGGGTGGACCCTAAAGGTTACTGAGGCTGATTAAGCTAATTAGTTTTGGTGGATGAGTAAGTTTTTTAGGAGTTTTTTAATAAAAAAAGAAATTGATACAAGAGATTTGCAATGTATAAAATTAAAGCATAACAACATAAATATTATAAGTTTTCACCAACCATTCAACACATGATAGAATTTAAACACAGATTATAATGATAAAGCAAAAGGCCAGTGCTGATAATGAAGTCAAATAAAGTGCTGTTGTGATGCTTGAAAAAAAATGTTACATGATAGAATTTAAACACAGATTATAATGATAAAGCAAAAGGCCAGTGCTGATAATGAAGTCAAATAAAGTGCTGTTGTGATGCTTGAAAAAAAATGTTATGCGAATGCTCTTGGTCAATTTTAAATTACTATGGAGATGAGTGGATTATTAGGGAAGGGGATTCCCAATATACCGTGAGGTACTGGAAATATGTCTAGATTATGACAAAGGTGGCTCCACACTTGGAAACATGGGTTGGATTGGAGTCTCTGGGAGGTGTTCAACACTACACCAAATTAGGTTGCAGTCTAACGGTATCCCAAGGTCACTATCCAGTGGTTCTCGCTTCCTTTGAAGAATTTGTCCACGCAATATCAAAGACGAATTACGCCGTATTTTTGTAATGTATTTGGGGAAGTTGTTTTTATTGAGGTGAGTTGTTTATTACATGTGGAAAGTTAAAAAGTGCACACTTCCGCTTTTGGTTATCCCAAAGATCAAGGTGAACCTGCGATGGGCAAGAGCATACATGGAAGGGTGGATTGTTTATCCCAATTGAGATTTAAAATTCAGAAAGGAAAATGTGAGACTAAGTACTACGACAAAGAGTATCTTTTCCCCAATCGAGCAAGCTCTCTTGGGTAGTTTGGTAGAGCAATGCTGGGTTAGTGTTCGTTACTTTACAAAAAACCATGCAAGAAAAATTAAATTAACCAAAACAAGAAAAAAGAGATTAATCTAAAGCAAAAAATAATGATATAGAAAAGCAAACCATCAAGGAGGTGACACGAATCCCCCCAGGGGGACTTGCTCTTCTTCTTATTATTATATTACAAGTAAAAAAGGTGGCTTCCTTTTGGTCCTTACAGATCTGGATCCAAAAGGCTTACAGGTTTTTAGAAATGAACAAGAAAAAAAAGTGTTGCTCTGGGAAGCCTTGGATGGCTTTAGATCTTCGATTTTCCGGCAGCACTTCCTCTTGTTATGGCGATAAAAATACAAAACCAGCCACCTGAAATGCACCAAATGTGCCCAATACACGTTAAAAGCATAAAAAAGGCTAAGTGCTGAAAGATAGAACATATGCACAAGTACTTTAACAACCTAGATCTACTTAAAATAAAACTTTTAAACTCAGATCTAGCAACATACTTAAATAAATTAGCTTTTAAAATATTGTTTTTGAAAGGGAAACTTATTTATCTAAGTATGCAAGTAACCGTAACCCAAAGAAATTTAATTTAGAGTGATGGAAAGAGGGATAGAAAGAGTGCTATAAGCTTGGGAACTTTTGTGCCATGAAGTCTGCTTTGGTGGAAAACCGAGGGACTATGTCCTTGATAAGATCTTGAAGATGAGGAAGATGCAACCTAGCTCAACCACTTCTAAGTAAGGTCACTTGCAACTTAGAAATCCTTGCACAAACATATGATTAAAACATAGGTGCCGCCGGAAAGAGAAACTTAGAAAGCATGCAATTAAACTTAAAATACATGTAACCTAAGAGATCTAAAACAAGCAAACAGTAAGAGCATGAATCAAGCTAGAACAATCTTTTACTCTACTGAGAGATAGCTCCCTTTGCAGGCCTACATCTAACCAAAATAAACAAGAAAACAAGACAGATTATACCTCATAAGCGCATGACAATCAACATTCACACATGAAAAGCATTACACCATAGATCTGCCTCCAAAGCCTTCTTTATTCCAAATGATGATACAATACAATACAAACTAGAGCAGCCCCTCGGTCCTTTGACCATGAACAAAAGAAAGCTGAAGCTATTGCTTAAATAGAGAAAGGAGAAAGAGGGAGGGTGCACTTGTTGAGGGAATCAATCCATAGTTAGTGGCTTGATGGAGGGGGCTGCCAAAAATCAGCCCAAAGGCTGCCTTAAATAGTGCTGCAAACTCCTTAAATGATGCGCCCTGCTTTTAAGGAAATGGGTCCCCCTCGTGAGGAAATGCGCCCCTCTTTGTGGGGAGTTGATTCCTTCATTTATGCTGCCCCAAAACATGCAAAAAACACTCCCAAAAACCTCTCAATAAATTCTGACCTTAACCTCTTACAAATCCCATCAATTTAGGAATTGGATTTTTTTCTCATTTTTTACTTTTTTGGCATTTTTTTTCACTTTTTTTGACTTTTTTGAGCAAAAGTAATTTAAGTGAAAAATAAATCACTTAAACACTTAGGAAAGTGGGTCTGGGGGTAAAGTGGGTGCCGTGAGTTAGAAAATGAGCACCCCCATGGCCAAATTGGCATCCTAACCACACTTTTATTACATTTTTTGATTTTTAATTAAAATATTAAAAAAAACCCTGTTTTACAGGAACAAATTATTTTCTCGGAACTGAACAAAAATCCTAGGGGACCTATTGCATGTCCATAATGACTCAATTTGATGTCTATCATGCTCATATACATTAACACTTGAGCTTTAATAACCTTCAAAGGCCTAATCAACAAGACGACATTCCATTGGAGGAGCGGGTGAAAAACTCGTCGATTATACATCGCTTATTAGTTATTTAGCAGTGCATAATTGACAAGGGAAAAAACACCATGGAATGTTCGCATTTGATGTCTAAGTCCTAGGAAGCTGAACTCTTTACATAGACTGTCATGCTAGCACATTTTTACAAAATCCCCCAAGGGGGTATGAACATGCAATTATTAAAATGGGGGCCAAAACTTGGCCTGACGGATCTCGAAACACTGATGATGAACAATTAGATTGTTCAAGTCTTCGACGGTTCACTCGGAATCCACTAAGTGCAATTTAGTGGATAACAGGTCACAGGAGAGGAGTGCAAGGGTTGACTTCTCTAAACTTCTAAAGTAACCCTTCCTATTAACTCAATTGGCTGGCAGCTGAGAGATTGCATTCTGGATTATTAATTCCTATTAACTCAATTGGCTGGCAGCGAAGAGATTGTATTCTGGATTATTAACTGAGGAATACAATCAACAAATTTTTCCTTTTCTTCTCTTAGCTGTTTGTTTATTTTCTGAAATTATAGGAAGATGTGAAATCTGGGAGTTTAGATCATTTGATGCTCCCAAATTTGTTGTTCCCGACAGAGGTTCCATTTAAGTGTAGTTGTTGAACTCCCGTGTATACTTGAGACACTTTCTTGTGCACGTGGTTCACTTCCTCAATTCATTCATCTATATGGTCAATGTTCAGAGATTTTAAGGAGGATAAATCAAAATGGCACGGTGTAATATAAAACTGTCTTCTTCTTTCTCCATCAAATGCACTTTTGTACGTACTCCACTTTTACTTTTCTCCACATTTAATAGAAACTAGTATATATACATATATAGGCATTAACACTGGTAACTATATGTTTGAGTTTGGTTTGATACAAATGGGCACACAAACATAGTTGGCTGGAATTTTTTTTCCAAGGAAAACCTCTTGAAGAAATTGAAGGGTTGCTTTCCCACATTCATTGATGGTATCCCTAGTAAACCTATTGGTAGTGTGCCTAACCCATGGGGATTCAAACTGGGCACCTGCTGGCATGGAACTAGCCAAATGTCCAACAACATTCGTGACAACTGGTTGAACTAACCCCTTGGGCCATAGTTGGTTGTGTTACTGGACAAACTAGCAGGCTAATGTCCAATAAGCACATGCAAGGGGTTGTGACCCAATGTCACCTCAGTCACACCCTTTAACTTCTTTGGAGAGTCTTGACCTCGAAGGGGAGAGCCCTTCATATCTGCAAGCACTTAAAAAAACCAAAGCCAAATATCTCTATACAATTATATTAGTGACCAGTTCCTTCAATAGAGAGCTAAACCAGATGATCATTTGTTTATATAATGAACACACTTAAACATGTGCACTTTGGTCTTTAGTGCAACAATAAATATTCAGATCAATTATAATGAGTAACTATTTGTTTATAGGTCATGTGATAAGCAACATAAGCTAATTAGTTTAATATAATGATCTTTCCAACAGTAGACAATTCATTCAATTATTGTCACTTATCAAAACCACGATTAAGATCCTCAAATGATGTGAAACAGTGGATAACATCCGTCTTAATTAAGAACAGGCCTGCAACAATTTAAGTAATATTTGACCAATTTAACTTCTTGAATCAGATTTGATCTATCAATCCTGTAGCATACAAAACAATAACAATTCAAGCCTTTAAGTCAACCTTTATTAAACAATAATTATGTGCCTCTTTCACAAGTGTAGTCTATTTACTGTTAACCCTTTTTTGTTCTTTTGTTTGTTGCAGATTTAGGGCAGCAGTACAGTGAACAGGCTGCTGCCTTAGCAGACCTGAGATGGAGGTGGGCAATGGCTGGAAAGGGGAAGGCAGGAGCTGATAAGGCCTTAGGAAGGGTAGCCGAGGAGGAAGGGAGACAGGTCGAGGGCTGAGTAAGGCAGGCTGAGGCTTGAAAATTGGAGGCCGAGGGCTGAGGAAGGCAGGACGAGGCCTAAAAATTGGAGGCCGAGGGCTGAGGAAGGTTTGAAAGTGGAGGCTGAGGGATGAGGTAGGTAGGGCGAGCCCTGTAAATGGAAGGCCGAGCATTAGAGGAGGAGGAGGCCAAGGCCTTTGGAGGAAGGTAAGGATGGGTCTAGGGTTTAGGCTAGGCAAAATTAGAGTCTTTTTTAGGGTTTTTCAAAAATAAAATAAAGAAATGCAGACCTAAATATTAGTCCTAATTTATCATGAAAATGCAATATTTACATATGCAAATGCAAGGAATTTTGAATAAGAAAAGGGGACAAGATAGGGATATGATTATGTCTCTATCCCAACCTAGAAGGGATCGCTTTCGGCGTCACTTCTGGAGAAAACCTTCTTGCTTTTGCAAATTAAGGCTCCTACAACAACCACAAGGATTCCTTGTAGGAAGCTAAGTCAAGCAAAAATGGAGGTCTAAGGCCAAATACTATGAAAGACTCCAATAATGGAGATCTTCCAATGTACAAGATGATAAAAACTTAGCAAGAAACCCTAGCTAGGTTAGAAGAATGCACCAAACTAGCATCATTCAACTAGAAGTAGAGAAAGACTTACCAAGTTTAGACAAAGAATGAGCAAACCTCAAGGATCTAGGTCATCCAATGTGCAAGAGTTCTATCAAACCATTCAAGCATCAAATTGTAGAAGCAATAACCCTTAGAATCATCCACATTCACTTTGCAAGAGAGAAAAGCCATCTTCAACAACTGCGCATCACTTAGCCCAAATAGAAAGAGAAAAAGAATAGCATAATATGTTTTATCCCATGTCGTATGATTTACAATGAGTGAGGAAAGGCTTGTTTATAGCCTTACATCCTCACTTTTTACAAATAACCAGGCCGACAAGCCAATAAAATGTCAATGTAAAAATATAACATAAAATAATATAAATTATAAAATAATCTAAGATCTAGGTAACTCGGGGTAGTTTCCCCCATAGTCACCAAAATTGATGAAAAAAGGCTAAAACTAAACAAATGGCTCCACTCTGAAGGATGGAGTGAGCAAGGGGGGATCGTCATGCCCCATCTAATGCCAAATATGTTGAAAAACCCTCAATGTCCCCCCTCAATCAAGCACGAAGGCCTGGAAACTAGGATGACGTCATCACTGTGAAGACCCCAAGGAGAGAGGGCGCTATGTTGGTCAGGAGGGGTGCATGGTGTGACTGGAAGAGGAGGCAAGTGCCTCTGAGTGGAACGCTGTCACCTGTGTGGAATTCAAGTAGGGGGTCATGTGACCTAGTGACTTGCCCCCAGGAGCCCTGGACACCAACCTCAGGGCTACAAGCCCTAAAATGAGGCAGTCAACAATGCCACCAAGCCATAGCACTCCTAAACAAAGGGGGTCCGGCCATAACCACCCTTCAAAAAATGTAGATAACACCCCCATCCTGTCCCTGAAGAAGAAAAACGACCCCTCTCCCTAGGTAGACATCTGAAAGTGAGCTGGTATTGTGAAACGATAAAACCGTTTCTTATACAAATAACCAATGCAAATAATACAAAGGATCCATAAATGGTCAAATAATCAATTATATTATTGATAAGATAAAATAATGATTGTTTTACAACGAGGATGTAGCCGCATATAAAGGGCTTATATGGTGACTACTCACCAAAGGTTATGTCCCTTAGTTAAATATAATTAACATTATGTTTTATTTTATTTTTTATATTATTATATATATTATTCATATTATTTAATATTTTATTTGTTACATTGCCTTCCCCTTAAGGGAAGTTTTGTCCTCAAAGCTTATTGAAGACAAGGCTTACGTCTGATTTTTTTGCTTGTAATGTCATCTGCCATTTTTGTGTGTGTTAGTAACTGCGACTCTTGACGAAATGAGACGATACGAGTTACGAATTCCCAAGAAAAAATGTCGCATTGTTTGTGAAGTTGCCCATCCGAGATCTATCTTCATTGGAGCTGTTTGTTGATCATTTTGTTGGATGGAACTTCTCATTTTCCGCTTAGTTTGTTGATCTTGTGTTCTTTCTTTTCTGAAATCATAACTCTTTTGTTTGTGTTCATTTTGACCATGTCATTGGTCAAAATGACTTTTATAATTTGGGTGTCGATAAGGAGTTCTTGTTGTTTATTTTTTTACTAGTTTGGCTTCTTTTTGAACTGTGATGATGACTGGATTTGTATTTGCTTCTTTTTCTTCAATTTGGATTTTTGAGTTCGAAGGCTTGGATGTCCTCTTCTGAATTTGCTCCAACTTGTTTTCCAACAAATCTTTAGAATTTTTAAGATTCCTCATAATTTCTTCTTGCGATTTCTTTCAATTAAATCTTTAGGTGTAAATCTGCAATTTGGTTTGCTGTTTAGTGTTTTTAATTACAGATTACACCTCTTCTTTTTCCAAATTACAGCATTAGTGTTTGGCATTGTTTTGTGGTCTTTAGGGTTCACAATCCATTCATAAGTTGCATAGGGATTCCCCACTAGGGATTACAGCATTAGTGTTTGGCATTGTTTTGTGGTCTTTAGGGTTCACACTCCATTCATAAGTTGCATAGGGATTCCCTGCTATGGTTAGCAAGCACTAACCCAGAGTGCAGGGAGATGGTACAAGGTGACAATGTACATTCTCCAGTTACCTTAAGGCCCTTCCAGTTTCAAGTGTTAACAGGCTCCTTTCTTAAGCTAATTTTAGCACATCATCAGCATCTTAATCTTATTTATAACTCCCTGGACAATGATCTTCAGTTTGTGACCAGTTGGAGCACTTTCTTTGAGGTCAGATTGGTGGCTGTTGTTCTTTCCAGATTTGCTGTGTTGGTCTTATATGCAGATAGGGTGAACTGCTAGAGCATCTTTTGGGCAATGTGAAATGCGCCATTTAATGGTTAGGCAAGGTGCTTTTGTTGTTCAAGATTCTGCATGACGACAAGGATTAAATGAGTAACCTTAGGTGCCTTTCCTTGGGCAATTCTTCGTCTGCTTTTGTGAAATTTTATACTTGGACAAGCTGCCCTTGCATGACAACTATCTTTAGTGATAGGTGTCCCAAGGCTTGATCTTTGGATCCCCTTATATTCTCTTGTGGGTGTGAAGCCAATCAGAGTTCCTCAGATCTATGTAATTGGTGCTTATCTGGTAAATAAAGAAAAATCCTCGTCCTTGCCGACTAATTCAAGTATTTTGATGGTGTGAGAATTCTATCTTATGTTAGCTTTCTTGCTTTGGCATTTTCATTCACAAGTTTTCTGAGTTTTTATTGGTTTTTTCTATATTTGTTTTCCTGTGGAGCACATTTCCCAGGGAAACCTGCTGGGTTTATCCATGGAATACATTACCGGGGAAACCTGCTGGGTTTATGATTATCCATGGAATACATTCCTGGGGAAACCTGCTGGGCACTTCCCCTCATTTCGAGGATGGTACTTAGGGCAAACCTGATTCTGCAGAAGCTCGAGGCTTTGTCAACAACGTATCATTTAAGAGCTGAACATGTGATTTGGAAGAATTGAACCTGGGTACGATGGACACTTTTTATCACAACTGTTGGGGCTAAACCCAATTGACAATTGTAAAGCATCTATATAAGCATGCACTCACTTATTTTATAATTACTCATGGTAATCTGCACACAGTTTATGTGATGCTGCTACTATGTTTTGCTTCTTGTTATCATTGTTTCTGTGTCAAAATGTTTCTTTTGTGTTGTGTTTGCATGGAGATCATCCAAAACTACTAGTCATGATATACATATATTGGGTGTCCACAAAGGATGACATGGGTGGAAGGTGGTGCCCTTGTTGATAAAATATTATTGCCTAGGAAATGGATTTTTTTTAAATTTTTTTTTTATTAGTCATGATATACATATATTGGGTGTCCACAAAGGATGACATGGGTGGAAGGTGGTGCCCTTGTTGATAAAATATTATTGCCTAGGAAATGGATTTTTTTTTTAAATTTTTTTATTTCCAGGTCCATCTTGTTTATGCCACCAACTGTGTTGATTCTTTCTTTTCTGAAGTAACATTTGTGGATTTCTTACTTGTGGCTCAAATTTGTTTGTGCAGGTTGTTATGCTTGGTTTGGATGCAGCTGGTAAGACGACTATATTGTACAAGCTACATATTGGAGAAGTTTTATCTACCGTGCCAACCATTGGTGAGTTGTTTCATTCAAAATAAATTTCTTTCAAGTCATAATAATAAAAATGAACACTATATACTTTGATATGTTTTTCATGTGTCATTGACTAGTCAATTGTTTGCAGAAGCTGAGAAATCTTTTCATTTTCCTCTTGCTTTTTTTCAATAGTCACGAGCCTATTCCAGCATGACCTCCTGCCAATGTTGGAATTTGATGGCTTACCCTGCATGTGAAGAAAATTGAAAAGTGTATATGATGGGTAAAAACTTATTATACATTTTGTTTCCAGTGAAAAGGTATTTATAGACCATATATATATGTCAAATGTGACATGCAGTTTAGAAAATTGGCTGTTGACAGATAATTTTCTAAACTGCATGTCACATTCGATGTCTTCTTAAATATTTTGCGATTTATAGTAAAAACAACATGCAAATGGGCATCAAATTAACAGTCTCCCACATTATCAGGTTTTGAAGACTTGTTGAATGTGACAGCAGTCTAGAAAATTGGCTGTTAACAACATAGTAGAAACATATTTATATAGATTAATAATCTATATAAACCCCCATTATCAGGTTTTGAAGACTGGAAACCTCCATTTTCCTGTCAGCCACTAATATGTGGTTTTGGACTTTGTGATTGATGGTATAATGTTTACATGTGATAGTGTCTTTCTTTTAGACATTTGTCATGTGCAAAATTGCAAATGTATTAATACTAAACCTTGAAGGGATTTCTAAACACTAATCTTAGAGTTCTGTTTAGAAGCTTAGATCCAAAGCTTTCCTGTTGATACAGTCAGGAATTTTTATGACTTGTTAAGCAAAGATACCATGGTATATCTCAGGGTGGTTATCTTGGTGCTTTAACAGTGGGTGATGTGGATATAGGATCTCCTCTTCTGATGCAGATTAGGATCTAATACTTTTTTTGGCCTCTACTCATGGTCTGACCAACCCTCTGTGTTACGAGAGTGATTGTTCTCTCTCCTCTTACACATTGATGATGACTGCATTGATCTTTCTTTCTTAATCTTAGTGGTCTTGGAACAATTTGATAATTTGGCTTTGTGGATTACTTTATGATTTGTCTAGACTCAACCTAGGGTGGAAAGCTATTGGGCTTTGAATAGTATTAAAGTTGCACATAACACATACATGAAAAATACTTGCAAAGGGAGAAGAGAGTTGAAAGAGAGAGATTACTTGATATTATTTAATGTGTGTAAGTTCAATACATAAATAAAATAAGATAATTTTATTAATGTCCAACGAATGACCACTGAAGTAGGTCAAATGGACTGTTGGGTACAAAATGATGTTAGTACAATTATACAATGTGAGAGCACTAAAATGTCTTCTATGAAAAGCAAGATGCAAAAAGTAAAGTGAATCTAATCTAAATCTCGGAGAACCAACTCCAAAGAGAGAGGTGATCCAAGAGAATGGATCTACAATCTGTGATACAGATGGTACAAGTTTATCATGGTCCGTTGGAACCATCTCTCCTAACATTTGAGGCAGAATGGAGGAATCTCAACATAGAACTTTGTCTGGAGGAAGACATGGAAGAGGAGCTGGATCATGTAATGTGCTACTGCTTGGAGGATGGGCCTCGTCACTATGTTTTGGATGATATCAACTGATTGTTGGTATGGGACCAGGGTTGGCAAAGGTGCTGGGGTCTCGCAGAACTGGAGGTTGTGTTTTGGATAAGCTGTCTGTCTCTTGTTGCCCCTTCTAGATGGGAGATATCTCACAAGAGTGACAATGTCTCATAGAATTGCTTATAGTTATTATTATGTTAAAACTTGACTTAGCCTATTTGATATTTTATGAAATGTGACTTTATTATACTTGAATCACTTTATTAACATTTCCTATAGAAACTCATATGTGTTGTTTTTACAAGTGTGGATAGGAATACACATAATAATGAGAAAGAGTGGATTCATTCATATCATTAGATGATGCGATGTGTCATTACATAATAGGAGAAGAGAAGTATGTTATGTAACTCCCAAGTACCTAACTGATAAACACTACATTAATTACTATATTGAATGCCTCATTATTACATCACTTTATTAGTGAGACTTTATTAATGTTGAAGTCCTAATATGTCTAATTTCTAAATAGTACCATTATTTGTAACACCCTCACATAATGGGCATTTTACATGCTTGTTCAAAATACAAAAAGACAAAAGATTTGGACAAGCAAGATGTTTGCACCCCACAAGATAAGATCTTCAAAATAGTGACTAGAAGTGAACTGTATCCAATAGGGTTGATGAAGTACAATTTACGTCACCATCCATCTGTTTGATATTGATTTGCCAATTGGATGAGCCAATGTTGGCTGAATAGTCAGACTTTCCACCATTGACGTAGAGCTTGGCTTGTTCATTGAACTCACCTCCTCCACATCTTAGCGGTCCAACATATTAAAGTTTTGTATGTTTCTCTGAGGAAGCTCCATATTGTTTTATGACTTTATCACATCTTCACCCTCCCTTAGGGTTGCTTCTTTACCACTTCATCTTCACCCTCTCCGAGGGTCGTCTTCACATGAATTACAACAGATAGTGTATTATATACCTGTTGTTTGCTTTCTCTTTTTTTTTTCTTCTGATTTTGACTTGTTTCAACAACAATATCATCTGGGGCTTCATTTCTTGATCTCTATCTCACCTGGCACCTCTCTAGCCTAGGCATTAGGGCGGAATTTTTAGTGAATTACAAGCATCTTTCTGCTGAACCAACCCTACATTCTCAAGTTCTATCAACTTGGATAATAGACATTTTATCTCCAAAAAAGGGACATAATAGACATCTTTAATCATTACCTTCATACCTATTGGTTGAAGTAGGACATTTCCTTTCCTCTAATCTTGTATTCTTTTCTGCCACTCAACACAGCAGAATCAAATGGAAATTTATCCTCTACAAAATTATCTTACTGATCAATACTTTTAGTAAAATTTTCCAGATGCTCCTGAATCAATGAACAAATCATCCTTATTGCTCTTTGAGTCCTTGTTTCTGGCCATGAACACATAGAACTCTTTCACTTCCATGTGTTTAGCCACCTTAGCATTTTTTTTCTAGATTGATTATTGGAAGAATGCCCTTGGCTGTGATTATCATCCCACAACTGCTTGCTACAAACTCTACTTATATACCTTAACTTGCCACAATAAAAGCATTTAATAGGTTTTCTATGTTTACTTGACTCTTTATTTCCATCATTCTCTTCATTCTGTTTGCTACCCTTCCTCTTAACTTCATTGGAAGCACCACCTTATGACTCATTCACACTACTCTTCCCAAATGGATTTTTCCATCTGTCCTTCCACTTTGATTGTGAGATCTTTCAGTGCACAAGGTTCTTCTCCCGCGATCAAGGGGAATGTGGAAATTGTCGATCTAGTGGCTCCCGACATCACGAGTTGTGTTGGTCATGCAGCATTGTTTTCTTGCATCCAAGAGACTTCCAATTGTATAGAGAAGGGAGGTGTGATGATGAGATTGATTTCATCCATGAGCCTTCTAGTTATTCATTGGAGAGGTGTGATACCTTGATGGAGGATGTTGTCTAGATTGATTCCAGAGTTGTAGCTGATTGGAGTATTATGAAGTATACATCCAGGGATTTTGGATTCTCTCAAACAGAGGCAGTTTCCCTTGATGATTCTCTTACTCAGGATTCTCTTGAGATGAGGGAGTTGGCCTAGTTCAGGATAAGTTCAGTTGCTATAGGATTTGAGGTGCATGAGAGGGATTCTCATGATGATAGGTTGTTGATGAACTTGCATAGTTCAATGACTATACCATGATCTCTTTGCATCACAGAATCAATCTGATCTTGCATGGAGATATGATTATCTTTACAGGTTGTCATGGTCAACTATGATGTGGTACCCATTGATGTTGACTTGTGATGCTAAGGATGATGGATCATGGCAATTGACTGTTGCTCCAAGGAGACTTTCCTATATATTCATAGGCGGTTGTTATTCTTTAGATGATTGGAATGCTGTGATGCTATGGTTGACAACTTTGTTGTAGATGATAGTGGTTGATTCTATGACCACAACAAGTATGTATTTGTAGATAGAAAATTTGATAGAGTTGTAGAGGGAGTCAACAGGTTTTGGTGTAAACATTTTCCTCTTAAAGAGGGACTGCTAGATTTTTGGGTGTTTAGGGGTGCTTCATGAGAGTTTGGGTACATGGTGTATGTTCAACCTTGAATGGTGTGAGATGGATTGTAGCATGAGAGGCACTTTCCTTGTAAAGAGGGAGTGTTAGATTTTTAGGTGTTTGGGGGTGCTTCATGAGAGTTGGGGTACATGTGTATGTTCAGTCCTGGATGGTTTGAGATGGATTGTAGCATGAGAGATGGTTCATGATGGATAAGCACACTTGTGATAGCTTGCTCAATGGATGCTAGATCTTAGGTGGTCATTTGACCAATGTTCTTCCCTAAGGTGTTGGAGATCTTGCTTGGATGGTGGATGCCTTGCATGATGGCCACATGGATGATTCACTTGGTGGGAGAATGCGCTATAGGATATGAAGAGTGTTGTCCATTGTGGGAGAGGGCTACAAGCCCTAGATGGCATGGCAACTTGGTTTCCTATCTGGAGGATTGGAGATGGCTATGACTCTTGGGGCTTTGATAGTGTTCTTGGAGGGGGTAGCTGCCCTAGTGGAGTACTTGGTGTTAAGATTCAATATGCTAAGATAGATAACATCAGTATTCAATTCAATTTCACAACAATAGCATATACAGGATCATTGAAAGAAACACAATCACAAGATAGACACAGATTTATCTTGGGAAACCCTCTAGGGGAAGAAAACCTAGCAAGACTTCCTCAATATAGATGATCAAAGGTACAAAGACAAAACCCCAAACAAGTGCTCCTTCTCCTTGCAGATATCTCTCTCTCTCTCTCCTATGCGAATTACACAAGTGAGTGTGTGTGTCCAAATGAGGAGCACATCACTCCTAATTATACTTTATCTTCCACTTGACTTTTTCACTAACTAGGTCGGCTCCAACAAACTTAATTGGGCTGACTTACCTAGGAAGACTCAAAACAATATAATATTACTTTCTGGAGGGTTCTATCGACCTGACTTACAAGGGGGGTTTTATCTCATGACTCTATGATGACCAAAGACAATAATAACATCTCGACGGAGGAATAAAACATCTCCGAATAAATTACAATAATAAAATACAATAGAATATTCTTCGAAGATACAATATTTCAACACTTGGCATTGGAGGATGGGTGAAGTTCGTGAGGCTCAAGATGGAGTGGTGTGGACTTGTCGTGAATAGCTACATCACCTTGAGTCCTTATTGTGCATGACATCATCTTTGGAGCATGACACTTTTACTCGCGGAGTGTAGTGCTTCATGTGTGTGTGGCTTTCTTATGTTTAGTAAACTTGTTTGCAAGGCTTAGGCCTTTTCCTAAGGTTTGATGAAGTTATTACTCATATAATTAGTCCTTTGGTGGTGTGCCCTACGTTCAAATGTAGGTAGAGTTTATAATTTGTCATTATTATGTTGCGGTTTCACTAGGGAGAATAACTTATATACATGATACAACACTTTATGGAGTGCACCCCTTCATTAGCACATATGTTCAACATTGATTTAATCATTCAATGGCTTTTTGGAGGACTATGATGCTTTTTGGTGATGCGTGCTAAATATTTTGACAGAGTGCTCCGATTATCGCTAGATCAATGCCATTATATGCAAAGTGGCTGTGGGATTGCCACTTGGAGGGTGTGCTTTTGTTAGATGAGTCACACGTGCCATTGGGAGTTGGTTGTTCATTTGCGGAGGTTGTTGGTAACTAACTCCCTTTTTTATTGTTGTTGAATTTTGTAATGGAGCGTGTTACATGAGAACAATATTATATTGTTTTTTGGATTTTCTTGGAGACGAGGATGATTATTTTATTGTTTCTTCTATGAAAGGAAGTAGATCTCAACAACTCATTGTTACTTTTAGTAAGGAGTTTGTTGAGGAGGTTAGGAATGTAATATTTTATTGTATTCCTTGGAGAATTAATGGATTTAGGAAATCAATTACTTGTTTATT
Organism: Larix kaempferi; assembly: GCA_027924585.1. Classification (NCBI taxonomy): domain Eukaryota; kingdom Viridiplantae; phylum Streptophyta; class Pinopsida; order Pinales; family Pinaceae; genus Larix; species Larix kaempferi. The sequence continues at coordinate 11,901,219 of BSBM01000018.1, read as the reverse complement.
GTACAACAAAGTTGATTTAAAACCTATATAAAGGTTTGCTCTCTTCATTTGTTGATGGTTGGATTTGGGGAGCTCTACCCTATTGAGCTATTGTTGAAGATCGTGAAGGCAATGCAAGCTAAGGAGTATTTTGTGTGAGGTATAATGAGTTTAATAGTTTATTTGTTGAATACTTCAGCCTACATTTCTTTTGTAGCAAGTGTATCTTGAAGTGTTGAGCAATTTGTAGCATGATTCCTCATTAAGTTGATTGCACCATTGTTGAGCAATGAGAAGGCATAGGTTGTGGCTCAATCCCCTTCCTTGCATCTTTGTATTTATCATCAGAATGTTTCATTTGTATCTCATATCCTAATCAAGATTAATTTACCATGCAATATTTCCTTTGGTATACACAACTCCACGTGCTTTTCAAATTTCTCCCTGATTAGGGTCACTCACCAAGAAATTTATGGTTGTAGGGCAGCAAGGCAAGATCATGTTTCTCCTTGATGATGGCTACATGATCATAAGAGAATGACCTAACATTGTTTTCCTGAACTCCAGATGCCCAATGGACTTGGTGCTTGGTTTGGTCTATCCATCATTCTTTTGATTGTTGAAGTTTGTAGCGCAAATAGGCATATTTCCACATGGTTTGTGTCAAATTGGTGGAAATCGTCATTAATACCTCTCAGAACTTTGGAAATTCACTTTAATAATTTAACTATTAAAGTGGATGTCATTATAGAATTAATTGAGGTTAATTTAATAAAATGCCCAAGTATTTTGGCATTAGTGATTTAAGTTAATTAAGTGAATATTAACCATTGATCTCAAGTGAGGGGGAGATCTAATCTCAACTATTGATCACTTAGGATGTTAGGGTTTTGGTTCATCTCAGGATTATAAAAGGTAGCCAAGGTGAGAGGAGAAGACACAAGAGAACACACCAAGTTTTGAGTAAGTGACTCATTTTGGAATGTGAAGGACATTCATTTTCCAGATTTGGCAAGGAGAAGAGAACAACAGTCGGGGAGCTTTTCTAGCCGATGTACTAGTTGATTAGATTGCAAGAGGGGGCCATACAACCTAACAAAGCAGTTGTACCACCCAACAAAAGAAACCGTACAACATCGTATGGAGCACATGTGCTAGGCATACAAGTCAACAGTGGGCCGTATAGGCCGATTCGTAGTTGCAATAGATCTGTACAGGTTGTACAAATTGTAATTGTACAATAGGCTATACGGGTCCATACAACAGGCTATACGGATCCGTACAATAGGCCGGTACTGGGGGCAGCAGGTTAGCAACAAGTGCAGGGGGTTCTTTGGGGCAAATTTGCAGGAGCAAGATTTTTCTCAATACTCAGACTCTCCAACCTCCTCTTAGAGTTGAGTCCACCGGGATGATTACATCCTTTGAGGTGCTCCCCATTGTTACGTGTGGTACCAGTACTAGCGCACCTTCAGATGCGTCCCCAGGCAGAGAGGGTCATTTTTTTCAGATCGGGAGGGGTGTTATCCAACATTTTCTGACTGGAGGTTATGGGCCAGACCCTTTGGTCCTTTTCTTAGGAGTACTATGGCTTAGTGGCATTGTTGACTGCCTCATTGTAGGGTTTGTAGCCCCGAGGTTGGTGTTCGAGGCTCCTAGGGGTGGGCCACTGGGTCACATGACCCCCCACCAGTTTCATTACTCCGGTGACATTTCTCTTAGCTGTGAGGTTCTTGCCTCTCTTCTAGGTCACCTTAGGCACCCTCCTGGTCCCTCTACAGCCTAGCGCCCTCTCTCCTTGGGCTTCTTCCAGACATGATGTCATCAGCCTCACCAGGCCGTACTGTTTGTTCTAGGGGGGCGTTGAGGCATTATCGACACTGTTGGGGTTAGATGGGGTATGACGCCCCCCTTGCCTACTCCAGTCCTTCAGTTTGGAGTATTTTGATCATTTTTAGCTATTTTAGTCATTTTTTGGGTGAACTCTAGGGAAAATGCCCTAAGTTACCCACAGATTTGATTATTTTATGTTATAATTTTAAGTTGACATTTTAAAAGGCATGTCAGCATGGCTATATTTTAAAAGTGAGTGTGAGAAGCATATAAATAACATCTCCTCACTTCATTTTTAAAACACAACATATGGGACAAAATTCACCATGTTACTTTTTTACCCAAGATTAGCCTTATGAAATTATGCGCACCTCTTGGAGGGATGACTCTTAGCTCTTGTGGATGAAAGTTGGTGACTTCTTTGCTTTGCTAATGCTTTGTGGATGCTAGAATGGTTGGAATAACTCATGCTCAAGTAAGTATTTTCCAGTTTTAGTCTTGCTTGGTGAATGGTAGGTAATTTTGCTTTTGGAATGATTGAATGGTAGCCCTTGGGGTGCATTCTCTTTGAATAGGGCCTTTTATCTATGTTTCTATCCCCCTTAGCATAGTAAAAACGCCCCCAAGAGGAGGTTTTTACGAAGTTTAGCCTTGGAGCTCCAACTTTGCCCTAGTTTAGGCTCTTGAAACGAACCCTATAGGTTGTTTCAAGAAGCCCTAACCTAGTTGACAAGGAGAAAATGCCTCTAAGAGGAACGCTGGTCGCCTTCCTCTAAGGCTAGGGTTTGGGGGTAAACATCTATTAAAACCCTAAGTTGGTCTATCTTCCTACCTAAAACACTAGTTTGTACACTTGTAAATATTAATTTTAGGTTAAATTTCATATTTATTTTTGTAATTAGTTTAATTTTCTGTTTGTACATAATTAAACCCTAAAAAGCTAAACCTAAAACCCTAAGACCTAGCCCTAAAATCAGGCCAAGAGAAGCTCTAGCGACTTTTCCCTTAGGGTTTGCCCTACCTCTCTTTGGCTTTGCCCTCCCTCTCTTTGTGTTCCTAGACCTTCGCTTCCCTTTCCTCCTACCTTGCCTCCCATCTTCTCCTTGTTTGGCCTGCTCCCTTTTCTTTCCACCTCCTTTCCCCTTTCTCCTTTTTCTTCTTCCTCTTCCACCTCCTTTCCTCCTTTCTCTCCCCTCCTTCCTCCATCTCCCTTCCTCCTTCCCTCCTACTGCTGCAATCCTCAACCAGCCTAGGAAAGGCTCGACTATTGAGATATTGTAACTTCTAAGAATATTATATTTGTACTTTATTATTTCGGAGATGTTTCATTCCTCCGTGAAGACCTTATTGTATATCTGGAGATGTTTTATTCCTCCGTGGAGAATGTGGTAATTTGGGTTATTAGACTTCCTTAGTGGGGGTTGGCCCTGTATGAGTCATGTGGGTTAAAGGGTTATTAGACCACCCTAGTGGGGTCGGCCCTGTCACATTATGTTAAGTGGTTAAGTTGGGGGCCGACCTAGTTAATGTAAAAGACAAGTCGGAGTAGTGTATAAATAGAGGAGGTGTGTTCCTCATTTATCACACTCATTCATTATTCACTCACTTGTGAATGGCGCATAGGTGAGAGAGAGAGATCTGCTATGGAGGAGGAGGAGCTCATGTTTGGGGATTTTACATTGTATTTTCTGGTCATCTATATTGAGGAAGCTTTGCTAGGTTTTCTACCCCATGAGGGGTTTCCCAAGATAAATTTGTTTATGCTGTGCTTGTTGTTCTTTCAGTGATCCTGTATATGCTATTGTTGTGAAATGGAATGTAAGGCTGATATTTTCTGTCTTAGCATATTCAATCTTAACATAGTATCAGAGCTAGCCTGAAAGAAGTCAATGTATGGCACTTACGACACTTGCTTCACTTGCGACAATTTGAAGGTTAGGGTTTTATATAGCAAAAACCAGTCATCGTGGAACTTTCGCTATCAATCCATTTTGGCGAAGGTTTAGGATTTGAAACCTTTACAGGTTGTAGATAACATCCCCTGGTACCTTGTGTCCGATAGGATAGCTTCAGATTCGTTGTACTTTGTGAGTTATGATCAGTGCAAGTTAGGGTTTCTGCCTCTTCTAGATCTCAGTCATAAACAGGTGACCTAGGCAAAAAGGTCACAACTTGGGCTAGGAAGCTCCAAATGAAATTTCGTAAAAAGTGACAGGTAGAGCACGGACTGTAGTTTCTCAGGTAAGGTTTTCAGAGGCCGAAGTTGAACCAATGACACGTGGCACGCCGTACAAGTTCTCTCTCTTGTTTTATCCCATAAACAGGTCACGTTGCGACACTTGGCATAACTCTCTCTCAGAAAATCCAATTGAGGTCATACCGGTGGGGTTGGAAAGATGACAGGTCAGGCTACCACAGGCAGAAGTTTCAGATCTGTGGATTCGTAATTTTAGATATGCACCAGAAACAATTAGGTGCATTATTCAGTCAAAAACAGAATTGGATTTTGAGCACTTTCATTCTTGGCTTGTCACTGCTGTGGAATTTAGGGCTTCGAAGAAAGTTGGAATTTGTGGAGTCGAAGACCACGGCTGAATACTCCTCATCAAAATCGAAATTTAGAGACCAAGATCGATTTTTTTGGTTGGGTAGAAGGCCGGGCTTGATCAAACCCTAGTTTGGGATTTTGATCGGAAAGATGGAAAATTAGGGCTTCTGCAAAAATTGGAATTTTTGAAGTCTATGACCACGGTTGGAAGCTCCATAGAAAAATTGAAGTTTAGAGCTTTGGATCGAACCTTTTGATTGGGCAAAAGGGTGGGTTTTATCAAACCTAGTTCGGGGTCTTGTCCAGTGAATCCAGAAGTTTCAAAGCAATTTTGAGGGGTCAAATTTTGCAGTTTTCAAAATTGAAGTATGCCAACTTGATCAGCTCAGCAAGGCGCATCTTTCTATCCTTTCAGAAGTTTGAAATTCAAAGTTTGAATTTTAGGGTTTCTCTGACATTTTCTAATCTAGCTCCAGATCCAGTTTCAAGCAAATCAAAGTGGATTGGGTTAATCCTAGAAAAGAATGAATTGGACACCTGCATAAGTGAAGGAGTTCCAGTTCCCAGAGGGAGATGAGGCTAAGGTCTTACATAAGAAGACTACAAGAAATCTCGATAAGTATGTGTTTATATGTTTGTCTTCATATTATTGAGGTTAGTACAATCTTGATTAATCTTAGATTGTCTTATCACCCTAGTAAAAGTATGAATGCATGTGAATGATAGAAGACATTCTTTGATTAGGGTTATATGATTGTACTAATGCACCTGTGGTGTTGTATGAGGATGATGTTGTCTGCTAACAAGAGACAGGTACATCAAGAAAGACAAATCAAGTTCTATGACCATGATGACATAAAGACAAAGACTCATCCATAGTCTTTGACCACATAGAAGCTCTACTTACCGGGTATGTATGACTTTGTTCTACTATGCTTAACTTATGAGATATGTAGGTTCTAGCACAAGGTCTCTAAATCATTGAAGAGAACAAAGAAGATATTGTTTGGGTATGTTAAGACATAACCAAGCTTGATAATCCAGGTATGTTTCCTATATCAAGTTAGAATCCTACTTTGTTAGGATCTTAGGTAAGTATACCTATGTATGAAATAATCATGACCATACATACTTAAGATTATTTAAAATCATAATGTTTTGATAGTATTGAGACTATACTAATGAATGTATGATTATGTATGAGATCATGAGGATGACACTGTGCACACTTAAGCATGCATAGTGGTACAAAAATGAATAGAAGTTCAAAGACATATAGAGATCACATGGGAGTCAACCATTCAACATAAAAGATAAGTATTTGAGTTGTTAGTTGAAATCTCTGAAATAGTAAATGATATTGCTTATATGCATATTTGTATTCCTAGAATATATCATGCATAGTGTGAGGCATTCATATAGCATTGAACAGTATACTACTAATATGCATATGATGGGTAAGTTGGACAAACATTCCATTGTTGTTTATCTAGAATGAAACCTCTTTGCTGACATGCTGAGAGATGTGCACGCTCTTGATAGTATGTTCTGGTAGAGATGGAAGGCATCTAGATAGCCACTGTATGCATACAAGATATGGAAAAGTGTTGTGCCAAAGTATTGGTCAAGATAGTTGCATAACTATGTGAATCATATCTATATGCATAATAGGTTATCCTGTCAACATGATTTGATGATTATGAAGTATTACTAATCATGTAATTAACTTTGATTTGTAGGAAAGATCATGTGCTATGATCTACAAAAGAAGGATGATGAACACCTGATCCAAAGAACGAGTGATGGATGTTCAACAAGAAGACTTACAAATCAAATGTAATATAAAAGGCTCGTGGCTAGAAGATTCTCTTAGAAAGAGGAAGAGGATCATGACTAGATGTTTGCTCCAAGTGGCTAGATAAAGACCATTCTCTTAATGGTGAAATAGAAGAAAACTCTATAACGGGTACCCAGGATCGATAGTCATTTGATGAGCTTAATGATCACCATGGGTGATGCGGATTTCAACCTTTGCTATAGGATTGAAGATGGTTTCTATATACATATGACATTCTTCTCTTAGATGGATGCAAGAAGGACCTCACCACAGAGTTCGAATGATCTTGAATCTCATATCAGTAGACCCATCTGACAAGAGATGGCACGGATAGATATGCAGAAGATCACTCAATGTAGAGTGTGAATGATGTTAAGTCACAGAGGGAGAATTGATAGCTTCTTGACAAGCTGGGGCTTTACTAAAGTAAAGCTGATCCTAACCTTTATCTTAAGGTTATGGATGATGAACCTGTCATACTATTACTGTATGTGGATGATTTCTTTCTGACGGGGAATGAGAAACAGATCATGGAAAGCAAGAAGAAGCTAGCTACAGAATTTGAGATGAAAGATCTCGGATTGATGCATTACTTCCTAGGTTTTGGAAGTATGGCAAGGCTTAGAAGGAATCTTTCTTAACCAAGGAAAGTATGCTGTGGAAATCTTGAGAAGATTTGATATGTGGAATCTACAACCATGGCCACTCTTATGGGTTCCAACTTACAGTTGTTAGCTGATGACTCCTCAGACTTAATGGATGTGACTCTGTACAGAAAGATTATTGGGTCATTAATGTATCTGACAATACCAGGCCAGATATATGCTTTGCGGTGAACACCTTGAGTTAGTATCTAGTGGAACCTAGACAAGTTCACCTGATAGTTGCAAAGCATGTGATGAGGTACCTAAAGGGTATGATAGACTTTGGTCTATGTTATCTTCGAGATCATGACTTCAGATTGTATGGCTACACAGATGCTGATTGGGCAGGAAGTGTGTCAGACAGGAAGAGTACATCGGGTGGATGTTATTGTCTTGGATCTGCCATGATCTCGTGGTTTAGCAGGAAGCAGTCTAGTGTGGCTCTCAGCATAGCTGAAACAGTATATATATAACTGCTTGCTCTGCTAGTTGTGAAGCGATATGGCTTCAGAAGTTGTTATCAGGATTGTTTGACTTAGAGATGGATCCCACTGTGATCTTGTGTGACAACTAGAGTTGTATCAATATGACAGAGAATCCAGTGTTCCATGATAAGTCAAAGCACATAGAGATCTGATATTTCTATATACGGTATATGGTGCAGAAAGGAGCTATATCAAGCTCGAGTATGTAAACACTAACAAACAAGTTGCTAACATATTGACCAAACCTTTGTCTCGAGTAAATTTTGAGTATTTTCGAGATAAGCTTGGTGTGATTCAGAAGGACCCTCCTCGAAAGGGGGAGTGATGTGATCACTGATGATGAGATTGCTTGTATCGACAGACAGGTCGATGATGTGGATCCCTGTATTGATGATGCTGACGATGAGGTCGATGAGTGGTACTTAGACTTGGTCTAAGATGATGAGGGATTGCATCGTCCCCGGACTTCGGTCCTTGAATTGATCCGTAGACATATGTCTCCGAGAAGTGGTCCCTAGTGGATGAGAGGGATTGCATCGTCCCTGGACTTAGGTCCCTAAATTGATACGTAGACATCTGTCTCCGAGAATTGATGATAGGACTGGATCGTCCCTAGACATTTGGTTCAAAATGTACGTGATAGGATTCATCCTTGGACTCATGTCCTAAAGTGATAGGGATTGATCATCCCAGAAGTAAATTAGGATTGCATCGTCCTTGGACTCATGTCCTAAAGTGATAAGACTAATCATCATGTAAGTTGATTCGGGATTGCATCGTCCCTAGACATGGTGAGGTGTCCAAAATTGATAAGGATTGATCATCCTGGAAGTAGATCTGGATTGCATTGTCCATAGACATGAGACTTGTCTAAAATTGATAAGGATTGATCATCCTGGAACTAGATCTGGATTGCATCGTCCATAGACATGAGACTTGTCTAAAATTGATAAGGATTGATCATCCTGGAATTGGATCATGTGTATTGCAGATTATACTACTATGATGATACCGTTGATCGAGATGATCCAGATGCTGTCGATCGAGATGATCTAGATGTTGTTGATAGAGAGATCCAGATGATGATGTTGATCTAGATGATCCAGATGCTGTTGATCTAGAGATCCAGATGATGCTGTGGATAGAGAGATCCAAATGATGATGTTGATTGAGATGATCGAGATGATGTTGATAGAGAGATCTAGTTAATGCTGTTGATCGAGAGGATCCAAATGTTGATGACGTCGATCGAGAGGATCTAGATATTGATGTTGTTGATCAGGAGATCCATATGTTGATGTTGTTGATCGAGAGGATCCAGATGTTGATGATGTTGATCGAGAGATCCAGATGATGATGTTACCATAGTTGTTCGAGTGCTGCAGAAGATGAAGACTCGGTACTGAAGATGTTGATGTTCCAGTATTGAAGATCTTGAAGATGTTCCAGTAACTGTTTGAGTTACTGATGATGTATGAAGAAAGCTTCCAATGATTTATAGATGTATCATGTATCATGTAGTTGATGACTCCTTACTCCTGCAGATGTTGTTATAATATCCTTCTCGTTAAGGGGGATTGTTGAGATATTGTAACTTCTAAGAATATTATATTTGTACTTATTATTCTGGAGATGTTTCATTCCTCCGTGAAGACCTTATTTTATATTCGGAGATGTTTTATTCCTCCGTGGAGAATGTGGTAATTTGGGTTATTAGACTTCCCTAGTGGGGGTCGGCCCTGTATGAGTCATGTGGGTTGAAGGGTTATTAGACCACCCTAGTGGGGTCGGCCCTGTCACATTATGTTAAGTGGTTAAGTTGGGGCCGACTTAGTTAATGTAAAAGACAAGTTGGAGTAGCGTATAAATAGAGGAGGTGTGTTCCTCATTTATCACACTCACTCATTATTCACTCACTTGTGAATGGTGCATAGGTGAGAGAGAGATCTGCTATGGAGGAGAAGGAGCTCATGTTTGGGATTTACATCTTTGTATTTTCTAGTCATCTATATTGAGGAAGCTTTGCTGGGTTTTCTACCGCATGAGGGTTTCCCAGGATAAATCTGTGTCTCTTGTGTTTATGCTGTGCTTGTTGTTCTTTCAGTGATCCTGTATATGCTATTGTTGTGAAATGGAATGTAATGCTGATATTTTCTGTCTTAGCATCTTCCCTTTAAGGGCCTCAGTCTCACTCCCTAAGGCTTCCCTTTCCCTTGGCATTGCCCTAAAGGGGTTCGGTCCTTGTTTGGGGCTTGTCCAAGGTTTTAACAACTTGAAGTCAGACCTTATCCCTGCTGCAAATCAGGTTTGCATTGACTACAGATTGTCATATGTGACAGTTGTCTCCACACCTACACATGTAACACAAACAAAGTTAGCTTTAAGTTATAAATTTCGTACTGTTCTAAGGCTGTCTTGTGAGGTTTGAAATTGCATTATATAGGGTCTGAAACATACTGTGTATTGTCTGCTATACAAGTTTGACAATTCACATTCATTGCATAAATATTGACAAAGGAGTAGTAGATGGTGAACTTTATTGTCTACTTTGGATGTTTGAACTATATTGATTATACATCTATCCAAAGACTAATTACCACTGCTATTGCATATTGATTATAACTGTCATATACTATTGCTATCACTGAATGGTTAGATGTTGATATCATAAATCTTGAAATATACACATTGCATTTAACTCTTAGATACTGTTGATTGTGATATTTTTGTATTCAGTACCTTATTTGTCATTGAAGCGAGTTAAATGATTATACTCTTATCTTGGATGGAACTTGGCAACGCTATTGATTGTTCCCTTTTATAAGCCAAAGTACTATTGATTATTTTGCCAATCATTTACATCATTTGATTGAATACTTGCATATCTCGGAGTATATATACTAAATTGCTATATCTATTCTTTGCATCTACAAACACTCTCCATGTATAGTATGTCATCTTCATTCATGAGATTATATTGATTAAAGGCATTGGTCTCTAATTCAATTGTCTAGGAGGCATAGTTGTTTTTGTCATAAGTGTGTTGCATATTATTGAAGTGCTCTCCCCTTGGAGGTTCTGACTCTCCGAAGTAGTTGGAGGAGTGACTGAGGTGACAGTGGTCACTTCTCCTTGCATTTGTTCATCGGAGACTAGCCCTGCTTGTTCATTTGGTAACACGCATGAAGGGCACCGAGAGACATTAATAGTAGCATTGTTTCTGACTCTAGATTGTATGGACTTGGGGCCCTATCCACATCTCGACAGTCACAACAACACGATCAGACCAAATCTCTTACCAGTAGACATATGAGATCATCTAGAGTTCAACGGAGTGTGTCCTCCTCCATACAACACCACCCTAGATGACATATACACCAACCATCTAAATACCATTCCATTTTGAGTTTTTTTCATTCGTCCTTGGATGTTAGGAGTAGGTGGATCTCGTGGACCATGAGACATTAGCAACATTGTCACTTCCTGGGTCCCAACTTCTAAATACTTCACCTCCGAGCATCTCCCCAGAGCAGCTGGCCATTCTAAGAATTTTGAGACTTAACCATGGTCTTATACTTTTACTTTTTGTTATCTTGCTTTATAGGAGTTGATTAGTGCTTTCGCTTGGTAATGACATCATTGTACTCAATAGTCCCATTGACCAACTTTATGGTTACTTGTTGGACATTAATGAAATTATCTTACCTTATCTTATTGGTGGGGTGAATTTGCTAGGTTTGCTGCTGTTGTAATCTTTTTCCAATATTGGGCCATATTCCTAGTAAGGTAGCCCTTGAATGCTTGGATGTTATTTTAATGAAAAACAAATTTGAAGGGAAGAAAATTTTGTGCATGTGTTATTGAGTAGATCTGTTTCCATTTTGCTTTCGCTATTTAAATTCTATTAATAATTCCAGAAGTATAAATTATTCAGTGAGCTGCAATTTAATTTTCAGCAAGGAAAATCACGAGGAAATATTTATCTAGATTTGGGATTATTAGTAAAATCAACATGATATCAGAGCATTAAGTCTGAGAGGGAGGCATATCTGATGTCTACAACAGTAGATCTATTAGATTAAAGTGATCAACAGACAGATCTAGTGTAGATATGGGGTTTATAGTAGTAGATCTACGTGGGTGCTTGAAGGAATAAGAAAACAATAGTTAGTTTTGATCAAGAATGGCAACAACTAGTTTTAGATTTGAAGATAGGTTAGATGGGGCATCTAACTTCCTATTTTGGAAGGCGAGGGTAACCTTGCTTTTGAACGAACATGAGCTTTTGGAGATCGTGGAGAAGGTTGTTCTTGCATCGACATATCTAGCTTAGTTGGCAACTCATGAGAAGGACATCAAAGCCCAGAGAGTGATCCTAGACGCTATGAAGGATCACTGGATTCCTCATCTAACAGAGAAAATGTCGGCCATAGAAATGCACAAGGCTCTAGTGGATTTGTTCTAGAGTGACAACATGAACGGGAAGATGACCTTGAAAAATAAACTCAGAGATGTTTGAATATCAAGAGTTGACAATGTTACCAGCTGTCTCATGAGATCACCCAGATACGTGATCAACTTGCAACCATTGGAGAGGAAGTGGTTGATGCAGAACTTGTCAATGTGGCATTGAATGGTTTCACCAAGCCTTGGGGAACCATTTGTAAAAAAGATCTGCGCTCGAGAGAAACTTCTAGATTGGCAGAGGCTTTGGGATGATTGCATCCAAGAAGAGACACAGAGGAGTCAAGAGCTAGCAAGCAAGAAGGTAGTGATGAGAACTTGGCCCTTGTTAGTAAAACAAGAAAGGGCAAAGGAAAGGTTCCCATTAAGAAGGATAACAATGAGGGGTCAACTTCACAACCCGAGAAGGACTTGAGTAAGATCAAGTGCTTTGTGTGCCACAAGAATGGGCATTATACATCTCAGTGTCCAGAAAAGAAGAAATGAAAAGGAAAATCACAAGAAGTAGCAACATCTGGAGAAACTTAGTTGAGTGAGTTTGCTGTGAAGTTCGAGAGTGACTTCTCACTAGTTTCCTGCCTTTCCATCATCACAATTGCAGGAAGCGCCCGATATAAACTTCTAGATTGGTAGAGGCTTTGGGATGATTGCATCCAAGAAGAGACACCGGAGGAGTCAAGACCTAGCAAGCAAGAAGGTAGTGGTGAGAACTTGGTCCTTGTTAGTAAAACAAGAAAGGGCAAAGGAAAGGTTCCCATTAAGAAGGATAAAAATGAGGGGTCAACTTCACAACCCGAGAAGGACTTGAGTAAGATCAAGTGCTTTGTGTGCCACAAGAATGGGCATTATACATCTCAGTGTCCGGAAAAGAAGAAATGAAAAGGAAAATCACAAGAAGTAGCAACATCTGGAGAAACTCAGTTGAGTGAGTTTGCTGTGAAGTTCGAGAGTGACTTCTCACTAGTTTCCTACCTTTCCACCATCACAATTGCTAGGAGTGCATGGTATGTGGACAGTGGTGCATCTCATCATATGATGGAAGCATGGGAGCTATTTAGCAGTTTGACGAAGACAAACTCAAGGATCCACGTGTAGCTTGGTGATGATGCCAAGTATGCGGTGAAAGGAGAGGGAACAATTTTGTTTCAGCTTGAGTCAGGAGGTTCGTTTGATGCTCAGGATGTGCTATATGTACAAGGATTGAAGAAGAACTTGCACTCAGTCTCAGTTATGGAGGACAAAGGTTTTGTTGCCATTTGTCCAGAGGGACCTAGCCTTGACACGATAGTGAGGATTGGGGTTAGAGAGGGAAACTTATATAGGTTGAAGGGAAAGCTTGTTCATGCCTTGGTACATGACAATGACAACTTGTGTGAGCTATGGCACAGGAGGATGGGATACCTGCTTTACAAGGCTTTGTCGATTTTGAGGGATATTGTCATTGGTCTTCTAGATTCAGTGTTGAGCAGCAGGGCGTGTGTAAATGATGTGCACTTGGCAAGAATTTGAAGGTTGTTTTCCCAAGCAGTGAGCGTAGGTCCAAAGGAATTTTGGATCTTATTCATTCAGATGTTTGTGGGTCGATGTCAGTAGTATTTGTGGAGGGAGTATCATACTATGTGACATTCATTGATGACTTTTCTAGCAAAACCTGGATCTTTTTTATGAAGACCAAGGATGAGGTCTTTGGTTGATTCTAGGAGTTCAAGGCCCAGGTGGAGAATCTGATAGGTGAGAAGATCAAGGTCTCGAGGATAGATAATGGGGGAGAGTACACCTCAAATGACTTAAAGGATTTCTTCAGGGAGGTAGGGATCAAGAGGAAGAAGATAGTCTCTTGTACAACCCACAGTAGAATGGGTTTGTGAGAGATAAAATTGATCCATCATCAGTACTGCAAAGGCCCATGATTCACGATTAAGGTCTTGCCTATGTTTCTTTGGGTAGATGCATGTAACACACCAGTGTATTTGTAGAGTAAGAGTCCTCACAAGATATTGGAGGACACGACTCCTGAGGAGGCATTCACAGGGGTGAAACTAGAGATTGAGTATCTCAAAATCTTTGGTTGTCTTGTATACATCCATGTGCATGTGGAGAAGCGGGCGAAGCTGGAGCCTTCAGGTGAGAAGGGCATATTTATGGGGTACAACGAGACCTCAAAGGTTTACAGGATCTTCATGCTGGTGCAACATAAGACAATGGTGAGCCGAGATGTTACGTTTGAGGAGAACTTCACATCTAGGAAGTCTCATGAGTTACCACCAGTGGCACAAGATGAGGAGCAAGTGGCTCTGAAGGGAGAACAAAGTTCACAGACTTCTAGTTCAGGGAGTCAGCTTTTGGATGGGGAGGAGGAGTTAGCTCCTTCCAACTCTATTAGGAGACCAAATGGTTTGAGTAGACATTGAAGGATGCTCAGTAGCATGTTGAGGCTCTCGGGAGATTATCAGGGAGAGTAGGCCTTCAAGAAAGTTTTCAAACTGTATGGCATCGATGAGTAACATCATAAAATTCCGAGCCTTCCAATTTTGAGGAAGAAACCAACCAGTAGGTTTGGAGGGATGCCATGGTGGAGTACACCTCCATCATGAAGAATGATGTTTGGGACATTGTGCCTAGACCAGAGGGGAAGTCAGTATTGACTTCGAGGTGGCTCCTCAAGATCAAGCATGCTGCAGATGGCAGCATGGAGAAGTTCAAGGCGAGGTTTGTTGTGAGAGGGTTTTCTCAGATAGAGGGAGTGGACCATGAGGAGATATTTGTTCATGTCGCCTAATATGCTTCCATTCAAGCAATTATATATATTGCTTCAGTCATGAGGTGCAGGAGTCACCAAATGGACGTGAAGACAACATTATTCAATGGGATCAATGAGGAGGAAGTATACATAGAGCAACATTAGGGCTTCGAGGTACATGGGAGGGAGTCTCATGTGTGCAGGATTAAGAAAGCCTTGTACAAAGTCTAACAGGGACCCCAGGGCATGGTAGTCCAGGATTGACAGATATTTGCAAAGCATGGGCTTCACTAAGAAGGACGCTGATCTTGACTTGTACTTCATACTTGTTGGATCTGAGCCACTCATCTTGGTGTTGTACGTTGATGATTTGTTTCTCATAGGTGTAAGAGGAGGTTATAGTAGGGTGCAAGGCAGAGTTAGCTATAGAGTTTGAGATGAAGGATATTGGCTTGATGCATTATTTCTTGGGGTAAGAGGTATGGCAGAGATCAGGTGGGATCTTCCTTGGTCAAGGGAAGTACACAATAGAGATCTTGAGGAGATTCAAGATGGAGGACTGTAGACTGATGGTTGCACCTATGGTTACCATTCTGAAGAAGGTTGTCACTTCAGATTTAGAGTTGGTGGATCCGTGATTATACAGACATTTGATTGGATCCCTGATGCATTTGGTCAACACCAAGCTAGATATATGTTTTGCTGTTAACACCTTGAGCCAATTCATGGTGGAGCCGAGCTAGGTGCATTGGGTAGTAGTGAAGCATGTGCTCAGGTATTTGAGAGGCACAATGGAGTATGGATTGAGGTATCTTGGAGGTGATGGAGTGAGGTTGCGTGCTCAGGTATTGGAGAGGCACATTGGAGTATAGATTGAGGTATCTCGGAGGTAATGGAGTGAGGTTGTAAGGATATTCAGACTCAGATTGGACAGGGAGTGCATCAAATCGAAATAGCATCTCAGGCTGCTGCTTCAGCTTGGGATCAACAGTGATTTCATGGTTCAGTAGGAAGCATACTTCTATAGCACTTAGTTCAGTAGAGGCAGAGTATATGGCAGCTAGTTTTGGCTAGTTGTGAAGCTATTTGGCTTCGCAAACTACGTATTATTTGATTAAGAGTTGGAGCTTGTGATGATATATTGTGACAATCAGAGTTGTATTAAACTCTTTGAGAATCCATTTTTTCATGACAGGTCCAGGTCCAAGCATATTGGGATCATATATCATTTCGTTCGAGATAGGATCCATAACAGAGCAGTCAAGTTCCAGTATATTTCCATAGATGAGCTGGTTGTAGACATTTTGATCAAACCCTTGGTTAAATGAAAGTTTGTTTTCTTCAGAGACAAACTTGGAGTGGTGGAGAATACCTTCCTTGCTATTAGGGAGTGTTGAAGTTTGTAGCTCATACAGGGATTTCCACATGGTTTGTGTCTAACTTGTAGAAATCGACAGTAATACCTCTTAGAACTTTGGAAATTCACTTAAATAATTTAATTATTTTTTTTTAACAAAAACGGCTAGCCAGCTTTGATTATATAAAAAGATGGAAAATACATAACATAGAATGATCAGATTGCTCCCATATGAGGAAGACATCCATCACACCAAGTTCATCATGTTTTAGCTGATAACTATCATTGTATCTTCCTGTCCTATGAAAACTATAGCATCTTATGAACTGTCC